>CM042317.1:38733251-39333251 GCA_023566125.1 Zingel zingel
ACAAAGTAGACCTCTGGATGTTAAGAGCTGTCCTGGGTTTGATATGTTTGTCATTTATTTATGTGTAGGTCATTTTGCAATGCACAGTATTTAGCCACATGCATGTAAAACTGTCTTGCTCACTTTCCTGCTCCGAGAGACACTAATTAAACATGAATGTCATGAGAATAAAGTGAGCGAAGACCAATCTCACCTAAACCCCCAGCTCTCTCGCTCTCTCTCTCGCTCTCTCTCTCGCTCTCTCTCGCTCTCGCTCTCTCTCTCGCTCTCTCTCTCTCGCTCTCTCTCTCTCTTTCGCTCTCTCTCTCTCTCTCGCTCTCTCTCTCGCTCTCTCTCTCTCTCTCTCTCGCTCTCTCTCTCTCTCTCTCGCTCTCGCTCTCTCTTTCGCTCTCTCTCTCTCTCTCTCGCTCTCTCTCTCGCTGTCTCTCTCTCTCTCTGTGTCTCTCTCTCTCTCTCTCTCTCTCTCTCTCTCTCTCTCTGTCTCTCTCTCTCTGTCTCTCTCTGTCTCTCTCTCTCTCTCTCTCTGTCTCTCTCTCTCTCTCTCTCTCTCTCTCTCTCTCTCTCTCTCTCTCTCTCTCTCTCTCGTCCTGTCAAGGAGAAACGAGGTCAACATGGTGTCCTGGAGTCATGTGACCCCTCCCCCACCAACTTATGACATTTTTTGAATATTTTTGTCATTTTTACTCAAGCATTACACCACACGCACACACACACACACACACACACACACACACAAACACACACACACGTTTTCTCTCTCTTAGTAAAGCCGGCACTTACACTTACATACAGAGCTAGAGACTGTGAAATCTGTGCATGTCAAGTTTAAACTCACACACACCGACATCACTAGAGTTTTACATTAAAGGGGACGTGTCATGCTCATTTTCAGGTGCATACTTGCATTTTGGTGTTCTACTAGAACATGTTTACATGACTTAATGTTCAAAACAACATCAATCATCAGGCAGCCATCATTTTCATTTTGGCCGCAGACACAATGTCAGCGAGCACTTTGACCAATGAATTCTTCGGGACAAGTAATAAGTTCAAGAAGGGAAACATATCCATTTTATATTTTAAGTAAATAATATGGCCTAATTTGATCCTGTAGTGGGTTACTCTGCACTTTTTGATTATTACAAATAATAAAGCAAAATTATCATCTTAAAATAGAAGATTTACTGTCTCTCACATCACATACATTATGAACAGATAAGAAAGCGATCTTGAAGAGGATTCTTTTTTTTTTCTGTCTCGTCTTTTATTTGGACTCTGTCTTGACTTGGACTTGAACCTCTTTGGACTTGGTCTTGACTCCGTCTCGACAAGTCCTGGTCCTGGACTTGTCTTGGACTTGACAAAGGTGGACTTGACTACAACCCTGGAAAACACACTGACTGTTGAGTGGTAACTTAGAGATTCATGTTAACGGTCGACATCTTCCTCAAGCTCACAAACTCGCACACACACACACAGAAACTTGACTACTGTGAGGGTGTGAGGTCACGTTAGCAGTGGGATTCGAGATAATTGGTGCCTTCCCAGGGATGTTGTAAGTGGCACAACCACAGGGCTCAAACACAGCTCACCTTTGACCTTTTCATTACAGCGATAGAAAGAGGAAGAGGGGGAAAGAGTAATAGACTGTCCTTTTATCTGTTGCACGTCTCACAGCAGTGTAAGAGGAAAGTGGACTGTGATTGGAAAAGACAGAGATGTGACTTGCTGCACTATAAGGAACACACTATGTATGAACTGCCACTTGTGTACACACACACACACACACACACACACACACACACACACAGAAAACTACCGTGCAGCCAGACCTTGTGTGGTTCCTCTTGTGATTTGCTGCAGAAGTCGTCTGCTTTCTAAAAAGGAACACATTAATGTTTTTGGAAGTTTTAATTCCTTAAAGCGTAACTCTCACCAAAATGCAACCTATGGTCTTTTTGTGAATGTACCCAAGTCAAACTTTCATTTATAATAATATAAACTGGCCAGTGCAACCCACCCCAAAAACCGTATATCATTTCCTTTACGTAAATAAAGACATTTGTGCCACAAATTTCTGCAGAAACATTCACCAGAATGCAGGAAATGGAAGTGTTTGATATGCTCAAAATTTCTAGATCTCACCCCCCATGTTGAACCCAAAGTTACGCCCTTGCACGGCCTTGTTGAATACTCGATTCTACTTCGGGCTGATTTAAGACCTTCCAGAGGATAATAACATTAAATAAATAACATTTCTTTTCACAATTAAGACTTGAAATGATGATGGCACTCGCGGATGACAAGGTAGTAAAAATGTAAACCATACTTGTGGCGTTTTCAGGTGAAGGATAATGACATGTTCCACCATGCTTTCATCCTCAGGGCTGATGAAACTAAGTTCCTGAAAAGGTGACATTTTGGAGGTTCTGATCGTTACGTTCACAGTAGATTGTGACCATATTGATTTTGTGTCTCTCTCTGTCTCTCTATTTCTCTCCCTCTCCCTCTGTCTCTCTCTCTCTCTCTCTCTCTCTCTGTCTCTCTCTCTCTCTCTGTCTCTCTATTTCTCTCCCTCTCCCTCTGTCTCTCTCTCTCTCTCTCTCTCTCTCTCTCTCTCTCTCTCTCTCTCTCTGTGGAGCTAACTCTGCCTCCTGCTGTCTGTAACACACTCCTCCTTTCCTTCTCTTCTCAGTGCTTCCTCTCTTTCACTCTCTCTGTATCTGTCTCTGTCACTCTGTGGTTTCACACTGAACTGAGGGTTTTTAAAGACAGCATAGCACCATGGCAACAGCTCAGCTGTAACCAAGTCGACAGCAGTCTCATATCTCTCTCTCTCTCTCTCTCTCTCTCTCTCTCTCTCTCTCTCTCTCTGTCTCTCTCTCTCTCTGTCTCTCTCTCTCTCTCTGTCTCTCTCTCTCTCTCTCTCTCTCTCTCTCTCTCTCTCAGTTCTGAAGGTGCTGCAGCATATTGGTAACATGCATGGACACACACACGTACTGTATACAACCTGACACAGTACTGAGCTAAAGTACTTCTTAGTGAACCTGAACTGACAGTTGACAATCATAAGCCCACAAGCACAGGATTAATATTGATATGACCACCATTGTTGCTAAGACTGTGATTATTTACTGTGTGTGTGTGTGTATATATATATATATATATATATATATATATATATATATATATATATATATATATATATATATATATATATATATCTCAAACCATAACTTCTTTGGTCTATAACATGTCAGAAATTGTGATATATACCAATCTGTTTTCCCACAGTCCTCAAAGAAAATCAGCTTACAATAAATTAAACCAGACTTTTCTTTGACTCAAAACTATATCAAAAAAGTTGCAGAATTATTTTCTGTTAACTGACTAATCGTTGCAGCTCTGAAACAAGACAACAAACATTCATGCACAAAACTTTTCACACACGCCGTCAGGATTTCTAATCATATCGTAAGATCTAATGTTGTCGAGGGAGCCGACGATCGATCAACCTGCTGTAAGATTTCTATCGAACTAGACGTATTTTTGGCTGTTTTTTTTTTTAGGATTTGTTTTGTTTCTTCACCACCGTTGCAAACTTACTATATTATTGTAGTATTGTAAATTTAGTATATTTGTGAATTCACTGAACTAGCAGGAGACAGCAGTGAATGTCTTCATCCCAATGATCATTTAATGTTTAACAGAATGCAGGCTTCTTCGCAAATAGGGCTTTAGGGCATGAATACTTCACAAACAGTCATACTTACAGTCATATTTACACACACACACACACACACACACACACACACACACACACACACACACACACACACACAGAGGCATTTATGCAGTGTTTAGGCAAAAATGTATTCAATATCTAATTGAGCTCATCCGTCAATCACTAGTTTGTCCAGTTTTTACAGCATACTTGACATATGAAGTTAGTCATCGCTTTAATTTAATCATTGGCTGTGATTAGCTGAATAGCTGTGTCAATAAATCGCACGATAAAAAAAATGAGCTCGATAATATTTCCGGCCGCGATAATTTCCATTTGCATGCTTGTTTGTTTTCCTTGTCTGTCTCTCTCTCTCTCTCTCTCTCTCTACCAAAGAGACTGGAGGACCACTCTCGGTTCCTTAGTGTAACGAGGAGTGAACCCTCTTGTCAGTCGCATGGTCTTTGTGTGGGGAGGCGGGACTCCTGGTGGAGCGAGAGAGACAGAAAACGCTAATTGAGAGTTGGAGCAGGATTTCCCGCAGCACTTTGCAGTTTAGGCGCCGTCAAAAAAAAAAAAAAAAAAAAGTATATGAGCGATATCTGCCGTGTTCAGTGTTGCCAACTTAGCGAAGTGACAAATCTGGCGACTTTTCTACAGAAAGTCGGCAGGTTTGTCGCTAGTTGCAGTATTGTCCAGCGGGCACGCAAGGTATTTCTCTCCTGTGGCCGCCAAAATAGTCTCCTCTCTTTCTGTTCTGTGACTCACTGAGGAGCAGCCCCTCCTCCCCTCTCTCTTCATGTGCAGCAGCACTACGCACAGTGTGCAGGCAGGTAGAAAGGGGAGAAGGGACAGGGTGCGGGGGCCGGTGTAGGTACGAGAGACAGTAGGACGCGACGGGAGAAAGGCACTGCTGAGCTGGCCTGGCCCTGGGCAAGCCAGCCTTCTTTGAGAATTCTTTATCGAGCTTTTTCCCTCCCTTTGTAGAATTTCTTTTTTACGTGTGTGTGTGTGTGTGTGTGTGTGTGTGTGTGTGTGTGTGTGTGTGTGTGTGTGTGTGTGTGTGTGTGTGTGTGTGTGTCGGCCCGCCCCCACGAAGCTCCGACCTGCAGACAGCAGAGGAGCAGAAGAAAGTAGCTGCACCTTCGGCAAAATGAAGACTGAAAAACAGAACTCTTTTGGTACAAACATTTACTCGCCATGTGGCAGATAGCCATATAGATAAATATAATTTATTAATTATATATTATTATTTAAATGTAATATTTAGTGTTTAATAAATAATTGTTAAATGTAGTACAGACTCTGTAGTCTATCGCACAAACACTCAAGGAATGCTGCAAACATTTGACAGCCAGTACGAATTGCCTGGGAGAACATACGTGTCACAAACGGCAATTCCACAACTGTACAACAGCGTGAAAGACGACATACTAAAGGAGATCAAAGACCTATTGTGGATATTTAAAATGTCTTCCAGTTCCATCCATCCATCCATCCATCTTTGTCCGCTTATCTGGTATCGGGTCGCGGGTGTAGCAGCTCCAGCAGGGGACCCCAAACTTCCCTTTCCCGAGCCACATTAACCAGCTCCGACTGGGGGATTCCGAGGCGTTCCCAGGCCACGTTGGAGATCTAATCCCTCACCCGGTCTTCCCCGAGGCCTCCTCCCAGCTGGACGTCCCTCCACCTAGTCCTGGGTCTTCCCCGAGGCCTCCTCCCAGCTGGCCATGCCTGGAACACCTCCCTAGGAAGGCGCCCAGGGGGCATCCTTACCAGATGCCTGAACCACCTCAACTGGCTCCTTTTGACGCGAAGGAGCAGCAGCTCTACTCCGAGTTCCTCACGGATGACTGAGCTTCTCACCCTATCTCTAAGGGAGACGCCAGCCACCCTCCTGAGGAAACCCATTTTGGCTGCTTGTACCCTGGATCTCGTTCTTTCGGTCATGACTGTTCTTTCGGACATGGTCTTCCAGTTGCAGTGTTAAATATTCTTTAGAAATAAAAGTGTATTGATCTTTGAAAAGGTGTACCTGCATTATTATGCCATTATCATTATATTAGATGAAAATGGTCTCGGAACGACAATATTATTGTTTATCGCATTCATTTCTGGGACAATTTATTGTCCGGCAAACTTTGTTATTGTGACAGGCCTCGCTGTGATTAAAAGTGAATCATGTTATTGCTCTCGTAGTTTGTGGCCCCTCAGCTGTCATTTTGTGCAGGCTTGACTGGATGTTGAATAAAAACAGACGATGTGTTGGGATTTCTCCGTTGATTCATCTACACCTCAATTACAGCTGTTTTTTAAGATTCAACCTGGATGTTTAGACTGAGTCAAACACACACAGTGCAAATAAAAACACAAAGTATGAATCTAGGAAAAAGTTTTCTTTTGCTGCTCTTTCTTTTGATTTCATGCCACCAAATTTCCTTCAGAACTCTGTTCTTTACTTCAAAACAGGACTAATACCTTGTGTGTGTGTGTGTGTGTGTGTGTGCTTGTTTTACTATATTCGTGGGGTCCAAAAACTGGGGAATACAGTATTGTGGGGCCCAAAATGCTGGACCCCACAAGGTTAAAGGTCTGTTTGAGGGTTAAGACTTGGTTTTAGGATTAGGGTTAGAATTAGGTTATGGTTAGGGTGAGGGTAAGGGTTAAGGTTAGGCATTTAGTTGTGATGGTTAAGGTTAGGGTAAGGGGCTAGGGAATGCATTATGTCAATGACGGGTCCCCACAAAGATAGTGAAACAAACGTGTGTGTGTGTGTGTGTCATCTGTTTTTGCAAGTTTAACCCCAACCTCATAAGTTTGCTGAAGTCTGTTTAGGCATAGAAAGTCCAATGGCTTTGTGCATCGAGTTGGGAGATATGGAGGGATGATGGGAGTTTGAGTTTGTAATGATTCAACCCGTTGCTTTCTGTCTCCATCTCTTATCCAGACTGCGAGCCTGAGGAAGTGTTCGACTGGTCCTTCGATGAAAACTGTCTCTTCTGCTGCCTAAGACGCGAGAAAGTCAAGGTATTAGACATCACAACATTTTTTCTCCCTGTCAGACAACATTTAAAGCCATAATCAAAGAAACTGGTGGGTGTTACCGCCTCGCAGCATCATAGTTCTGGCTTCAAACCGACCAGGGCTGACCCATGCTCTTCCGTGTGTCAAGTTTGCATATTCTCATCCTTTTTACAGGGGTTTTCTTCAGCACATATAAATGCATGTTAGGTATTAGCAGTACACCTTCTTTCAGATTTCTCATTGTGTTTTACATAATAATGTTAGTGTAACAAACTAGAAATGCTGTATGTAATGTAAACCTCTGTATTGTCCTTCCCCGAAAAACGCTCCTATAGGTCGTTTATTCAGGCAAATATTACAACTCATGTTAACGTTTATAGTGGCGGCGCCCTCTAGTGGTCTCCTGTATTTATTACGGAAGCATAGTAGGAAGTAAGGTGACAAATAGTCTATATAGCCTACACGACGTTCCACTTCTGGGATTGCTCCGGTGCTGCTGGAAATTCCGCCTAATGTCCCTCATTTAGGCCGGATGTCTGTTACCTTGGGCTTCCTTTGTGATGGCATTTTAAACTCCGGTGGATTTGTGAGGACTATGGTTAACTGCTCCTCAGATCTCTGCAGGGTAAATCCAGACAGCTAGCTAGCGTAGAGACAGGTTTATGTTGTTTCATTAAACAACATAAACCTATTCTGATTAGAACCTGAAAATCAGCATAATATGAGCACTTTAAGCAAAATGTTAGTTTTACAGAAACTAATGAACAACAGTTTATTTTAGTTTATTATTATAAACTGCGCAGACAATTTTTTATTTTTGTCTGCCGCCATTTGTGAGTTTTCTGTTAGAAAGCTCCATATCTTTGTCTCTCCTCCTCCGCCAGCATACTTGTTATTTGTGTTGTTCAATCACCATGGTCTTGACCCCAATTTATCTTTTGATGGGAGCTCGACATAATGATTTGGAGGTGTGTGTTTGTGTGTGTGTGTTTGTGTGTGTGTGTGTGTGTGTGTGTGTGTGTGTGTGTGTGTGTGTGTGTGTGTGTGTGTGTGTGTGTGTGTGTGTGTGTGTGTGTGTGTGTGTGTGTGTGTGTGTGTGTGTGTGTGTGTGTGTGTGTGTGTGTGTGTGTGTGTGTGTGTGGAAGGAGGAGGAGGATGGTGACATGGGTGTAAATTAGTGAGACTCCCACAGCCGCAGAGAGGCCGGTGCCTCCTCTCAGAGTTTCTCATCGGCTAAAAGGTGATCGGAGCAGAATATTAATGAGTGTATCGGACCAACTACTACACACATATGCAGATATATGGCCAATGTGGTACCTGCTTCTGCGTCTCCTTCTGTACACAAAGTGTGTGTGTGTGTGTGTGGGGTGGGTTACTGCAATGTTTCCTGTTTGATCCCAGACACCTGTGTTGCTCGTCACATCGCTAGTGGGTGTTTTAAACGCCACAAGGTGAATAAAGAGACAAATTAAATAATAAAATACGAGAGAACTCAAATGTTAGGCGGCAAGCAATGAAAGATTGAGTCACTCGTCCTCCGTTAATTTGATCCTTTTTGATCCTATTAAATACTTACAATAAAAGGTAGTTGAGTGAAACATACACTGATTCAGTTTTACTTTGCAGAAATTTGCTTAAAACTTGTGCAACAGTTATCTGATGCTTTTTAAACTGGAATTTCTTCTCATTGGTTGTTGGCAAAACAATCCCAACTCAAGGTCCGCATACTCGCTTCTTATTTTAATCCCATCACACAGTCTTCATCAGCAGAGGTAATTTGCTCAGTTGGAAATCTAAATGTTCAAACTTTCCATTACTTAAAGTACTTTTTAAGGACTTCTTGTCCTTATTTTCCATCTCAGTCCTTATTTTTGGGATGTGATTGAAGAAGTGAATGAGGGAGGGAAGGAAGTTAGGAGGGGGCGTCCTTCCCTCGGCCGTTGCTTGTTTTTCAACTTGACCCCAGTCCGACCTCGGAGGTCGGCCATCTGTCTCCTAAAAACATCCTTGCCTCTTTACCAACCCCCTCCATCAACCCTTATCTGTCTCTTTCTCTGCCTCTGTCTCTTTGTCCCTTTTTTCTGTCTCTCTGCTAATGCTAATAAAGCACAACAACACATTATTGTTGCTACAGAACGCGGTATGTTTATAAAATGTATATAAGCACAACCAAGATCCTGCGTGCAATAATTACAGATGAGACTTAAACGGAAGAAAAACAAAACAATCAAAATCAATCAACAGAGCAAAATCAATTAAACAAATCCTGGCAGGGATTTCAGGAGATTTTTTCGGCTGTATTGTCTGACAGGTCAATAAATATGTTAACAACTCATTGTGTGCTCATAATAAGACAACTAATGAGAGAATTTGCTGCAGCCTTAATTGTATTCCACTTCTCACTCAATACAATCTTTTATTCATCTGTCGGCGCTTGAAAGCTCTCTCTGCCTCACTGTTATTTCCCTCTGTTGTTTGTGAAATGCCAGAGGCGCTTCAGTGGGCAGGAATCATTGATTCATTGATCTGAAGTCATACAAACTGCCAGCAGATAGGGAGAGACAGTTGAGGGGGTAAAATAAAGAGAGGATGGAATAGTGGAAGCTTTAATCCCTTCCAATCAGAGAAGCTGAATTCATATTTTCTCTTGGCTTCGGTTTCTTTCATAATAACCTCTCATTGGTGGATCAGTCTTGTCAGGCTTAAATATCCTGAAGGAAGTTTGATTGGCTGTCAGCTTGAAAAGGCCCATATCCAACAGTGACACTTTAGTAGTAAAGTCAGCTGTCTAGCCACCACTTCTCCTGGTGGTGTCTGTAAAAAATAAAAATAAAGTATCATTATGTGCACCTATAGTTGGAGCAGAACAATTTCAAGTCAAAGGATGGAGAGGCCTGCATTTAGCTGCAGCTAAAACACATCTTCTGTTGGCTCACATAGCTGAGCAGAACATCTACAACTGGACAGAACATCTACAGCTGGACGTGGTTAAACAATCACAATAAGAAACAAATACTGGTGGCGCATGTGATATAATCGTGTGTGTGAGATTTCTTTCCCGTTAGGATTTCTAAGCTGTGAGTAGTGACATTAAGAGCCCACAGAGTCTGAAAAGGAGCCGGAGCTTTTTGGTGTGCAAATGTATTTGTTTTCTATGATGTGCATGCCATTTAGATTGTTTCTTAAGGGTGTATTTTTTAACAGAACTGGCCTTTACTTACTTGTTTGTCTCTGTGTGTTTGTCTGTGTAGGACGGGCACAGCGTAGAGAAGGGTGGAGGCAGCCAGGTGCTGTTGGAGCAGTCTCGGATCAGCCGGTTGGAGAGACAGGCCCAAGACTTCCTCAATGCTGTGTTCCATAGAAAAGGTGACACACACACACTCTTTCTCTCACACACACACACACACACACACACACACACACACACACACACACACACACACACACACACACACACACACACACACACACACTCCTCATCAGTCATTTCATCATCTTAGAATTTCCAGAGGTGTATTTCAGACAAGTTAAGTGAGAAAATTTGGTTAATTCCTGGGGGAAATCAGTTAATATAGGGGAATAAAAAAAAGAGATTGCTAAAAGGCAATATAATACCAGAGTGTATTATATATTTCAGACATTTCTTGAATTTAATTATTTGCCATCCCGACTGGAGTTGAGGCCCGACCATTTACAGATCTTTTTTTAAGAATATTTTTATTTTTAGTTTGTTATGGAAAATAAAGGAAAAAGTATGGAACTGACCACAGCAGAAATTCTGCTTTTTATTGCTTTAGATTGCAATACAATTGGCCATTGCCTCCAAAGATAAATAAACATAGTTTAATTTCCTATCCATGTTTAACAAAATAAAACAGCGTTCAAGACAAATGTTATTGTCATCCTTTTGCTTCATACAATCTTAGTGGTGTTAGTGCAACTCTCAACTACTCAACTATGTAGCATGCACATGTTGAGTACACTTATACACACTAGTACACTAGGGAGGACACAAGTCTCTGTTGGAGAACGATGTGTGAAGTTGTGTGCCATCTGCAGTTCGGATAAAAAGGGGACCAGGGATCGATCCCTGAGGGACACCACATGTTACTTTTTCAAAGTTTTACAATTGGAACAAAGACATTTCTGCCCTCCAGGTAGACCCTAAATCGGTTAAGATCTGGGCCAGAGAGGCCGACCCACTTTTCCGAACTGTACTAAACACTGCCATCGTTACTGAGAGAGGCCATTTGGGAAATTCTGTAAAAAGTTATTTTACATGGTACAGAGCTGAGGATGAGAAACTAGTGCTGAATTTGGAAGAGTGGAGACTTTCAAAATAGAGGAAGTGATAGCGAGTTTTGCCATATTGGCTGACTGTGCACTCATCCTAAGGAGAAACATCACAATACCAGACATTACACAAATACATGAACACAGCTAAAACTATATTAATGACTGGTAACCAAAGTGCTAAGCATAGTCAGGCTGAGCCCTAATCAGTATTTTAAAAGGTGTCACAGAGCGTATAGGCTGACTAGGGATACAAAATGAGTTCCCTGTAGGACAAACTATAATTAGTCACATGAGGATTACTACCTTAATGTTGAGAGCCAAATATGAAACTGTACCTTGGTTGATGCAAATTTACAGCAACCTTTGAGCCTTGTTGGGGCTGATTTCCCTTTAGGCCATTTAGGAGACATTTCCATAAACTTTGACATTGTTATGATTGTTTTATTTTGTTTTATGAGTGTTTTAGTGTTTGATTTAACTTGATGATCAATTTGGAGAATTTGCAGTTTGTGTTGCTATTGAACTGTATTGAATTATACAGGGGGATGTTTCTGTTATTTATAATCTGCTGATGATTTACTGATGTAATAGATGCAAAGACTTACAAGTAATAGTTACCATAAAACAACATAGACCAGAGATTTCTGAGTTGACCAAACTGCTCAGTGAATATATTAACTAAAAGAAATTAGAGCCCTGGTTTCACTTTCAAAAGTGATGGATGACATGCATTGTCAGCTTTGGTGCAGCACCCTTTCAAAGTTAGAATATTTGCTGAGTTGCCATATTAATCCCTTCAAAACTGGGAGTGTATCATGTTCTGTCCTGTGGCAGGCAGCTATTTTGTGACAGAGGAGCGCTGAGCCTGGTGGACGGAAGCTTGTATTGTGTTTTTTTTCCGGGCTGGAGGGAGGGAGGAAGCAGATGTCTGACCAATCAATGCCCGGCCCTAATCAATCTGGCTTCACTCACACAGGCAAAGGTGCCTGTTGAGGTGCCATATAAATACCAATAAACAGTCACACAGGCCTAAGCAGGATGAGACACACACATTGTAATTGTGCTGTTGTCTGACCACCTAAACCTAAAGACATATAACTATAACTATATACCGTGTAATCAGCTGTATTAAAACGCAAAAAAATGATCAAAGATGTAGTTAAAGCGGACAGATTTTTTTGCTGGAATGCAGTACTGCCATGTTTGTCTGGTGCAAGTTGTTTTTCACTTATTTAACTTTTCAACTAACTTCATAAGAGGTACGGTAAATAGGCATCTACAACTTGTAAGCATTTGCAATTCCAGTGAACAATTTTCCTACATGCTCGTTTGTCATGCTGACAGAAAGTAACACAAAACTCCTTTAAAAAATCTGGCATAATAGTTTATTGTCTTTTTCTCAGGAAGCTTCCTCTCTCAGGGTGGAATCACTTCTGCTTTGTTGTAATGGGGCGAGACATCCTGTGTACCTTTCCAAAGACCCGTAGTGTTACACAACGGCCATTTCCTAGCAGGCACAGCATACATACTCAGTGCACGCTGGGGTTTCCCCAGGAGATTTTCCAAGGTGGCAGCATGAAACTTGCACCTGTCTAAATGAAGGGCACATTTCCAGCAAACCTGCTTCCTGTTTTTTTAGCATTTAAAGCTTGTTTAATTGTCGCAGAGTGGGCAAAAGGCCACACCGTGTATTTACATACTATAAGAATTTAGGGAGTCTGTTAATTGCTTGAATTTATTGAGTCTTTGTTAGACAACAGTGTGTCAAGCTCTTTTATTGCCATGTCAACAAGGTTCATTTTAGTGGCAGGGATTACACATTGTGAACAAGGGATTAAGCAATACATGGCAACAACACCTACATACAGGTCTGTGGCACAGCTGTACAGTATCCTGTGGTTGATATAAAGACTGTTTTATGATTAAAAAAAAAGACATCAGAGCTAAAACACAACTGAAATAAAAGATAAGATATGCCAAATACTGGAATAATTAAACAGTTCATAGTTTTCCTACCTCCTTGCAAATGACTGAATAGTAAGTTGACATAAAACAGGTTTCATCCCCCAAAAAGTACAATATTGTTTTTTTTAGTACAATTGTGACATGTACCTAAATACTAATAAAATATATACTTGTAAGTGTCATGTTTTACTAATTTATCGATTTAAAGGAGCTTATGAGGAGCGCTGTCTTTACAACATCTCATACAGGCTTTAAATTAACATTTTCTTGCCGTGTTTGACTTCTTCATGTGACATGTCTGACATTTCCAGTGTTCATTGTCATGCCAGTTTTAATCATCTGTGAAACGCGTTGTAATGTTGTTTTGATAACATTGTCTATTTTTACAGTGCTTAATATAATGATCAGCACACACATACTGGTATTTTAACATCCAAGATCGCCTATTTTGATGATAGCGGTTATCACTTTTCAAAACAATGGTTTAATACAGGAAAAACTGTTTAGGATGAACTAGTGGAAGAAATAGAAGACAAGCCAACAAGGGTAAAAAAAACTGTAAATTAAAAAAGATTTGAAGCGGTCAGCCTACTGTAAACTCTTCATTAAGAAGAGTCTTCAATCTTGAGCCCACTCTTTGCAGAGCCTCAGGCTGTTCTTGGCCCTCAAGAATAAAAAGTTAAAATGCATAAGTAGGATAGATAATCAGTGGTTTTACAGTATTTTTCACTTACTTTATGGCTCCTTAAGTTGGACCACATACTGTGATAAAATGGCAATCAAGCTATGTAACTGGTGCAAATGAGTTGAGAAAAACTGGCTTATAATTTGAAATAACTGAAGAAACATTGCAGCGTTAAAAAAAAAAAAAAAAAACAGGAATCATGCTGGGAAAGCAGAAGTGTAAGGCATGCAGGTACCTGCTGTACACATACTGTATATTATGGTGCCTTAACCAGGCTAAATATGGAAGATTAAGTGCTGTATATAACATATAACATATAGCAGAATGTATGTGATTTTTGAATTATTTCAGCATATCTTCAGGATTAGATTTTTGGGCAAATGTATTGTTTGGAGGATTTAGGCTTTGACTCAGTGGCACGCATGAAAGTATCCAAATAATAAAGCTGCTGGTTATAAAGAGATAAGTGCAGTTGACTGATCTGGGACAATGCCAGATTAATGCATTAATGACAAATGAGTGTCGTCATTGTCGCTGTTTTTCCCCAATGTGTATTAACCGATGAGATCAATGAACAGTGTTTTGATGTGGGTTTGTTTTGTAGCAGGGAATAATGGGAAGTTTGGGTATAGCATGTAGACTAGGGGTCTCCTGTTACTTGTTGCACTTTGAAATTCTTATTTTATTTATACTGTGTATTTTACTGTAATGGATAGATGTGTTTTACAAATTAATGATAAATCAGGAATGCAAGAGGATTATCAAATGATACTAGTCTGTATAAGCACAGTGTGATACTAAGGACATTTTGTCAGCTTGTCCAAAGTTCAATATCATCAAAAACTTCACCTTCTCTTTACTAACTGTAATGTATGAAAGTTGTTGGTGATAAATGTTTTGTCAATCAACTGATTAATTAAGTGTTCTTAAACTCTATTCTGGTGAACACAATAATTCAAGAAGAAATCATGGCTGAACCGTCCGAACCATAAATTGATCTGATATACAATTTGAAGTTGTTACTAAGTGCTTAATGTAGAGGTGAATACAAGAGAGAATCCCGGTTAAATTTAGGGAGAAGGTATGAAAGCTCCAGCTGAGGGGTGGCAGGCAAAATAATCTGCTGTTCACACTGATATCCTTGTCCTTTTATCATGGTCAATAGGCAGGATTAAGCACTGCTTCCAAGCGATTTTTGGATTATTTTACCATAGCATCAGGATTACATTTTCAGGATGAAATGGGATAAACATGGTAATAACTGAAATAATTCCTGGAGGACGGGATGCTGACATGTTTGTTCCTCTGTTTCTTTTCTCTCTAGACCTCCCAAGTTTCTCAGAACCTCACATTCCTCTAGTGGCTCGTGAGATCATGCAGCGAATGATCCGCCAGTTCGCTGCTGAATATACCTCAAAAACTACTCAGGACGACTCGCCCCTGCCCAACGGCACCATGAAGGACCAAAGCCTGTCGAGAGCGGCGTCTCTGGTCGTGGCCCCATGCTCCCCGCATGGGCCCCTGCCCGTTCCGAGCTCCCCTCAATCGTCTGTCTCCTCCTCCCCATCCCCGACCCCGAGACCTGGCCTCAGCCCCACCTCGGCCGCCGCCGCTGCTGCTGCCTCAGCACCCGCCTGCACCCAGAGCAGCAATGGTACAGGAGCCAGTAACGGTGGAGGAGGTACGGCTGCTGCCTCTGCACAGAATCCTGTCCTCAGCAAGCTTCTCATGGCCGACCAGGACGGCCCGCTGGACCTCTCCGTCAAAAAGAATGAGGCGGACCCAGAGCCCAGCCAGCAGGGTGAGAGCAAGCACACACACATACTCGTGTTTGTCAATTAGGAGGACATCCCCTAACCTAAAATAACCTAAACCAACAAAAAAAGAATCAATAACCTCATGCCACCAGCGTTTTATTCCCAAATAGGGCAGTCCCCACAATGTCACTGGGTATATACAGTGAGGAAAATAAGTATTTGAACACCGTGCTATTTTGCAAGTTCTCCCACTTGGAAATCATGGAGGGGTCTGAAATTGTCATCGTAGGTGCATGTCCACTGTGAGAGACATAATCTAAAAACAAAAATCCAGAAATCACAATGTATGATTTTTTAACTATTTATTTGTATGATACAGCTGCAAATAAGTATTTGAACACCTGTCTATCAGCTAGAATTCTGACCCTCAAAGACCTGTTAGTCTGCCTTTAAAATGCCCACCTCCACTCCATTTATTATCCTAAATTAGATGCACTTGTTTGAGGTCGTTAGCTGCATAAAGACACATGTCCACCCCATACAATCAGTAAGAATCCAACTACTAACATGGCCAAGACCAAAGAGCTGTCCAAAGACACTAGAGTCAAAATTGTA
Organism: Zingel zingel; assembly: GCA_023566125.1. Taxonomy (NCBI): domain Eukaryota; kingdom Metazoa; phylum Chordata; class Actinopteri; order Perciformes; family Percidae; genus Zingel; species Zingel zingel. The sequence continues at coordinate 38,749,318 of CM042317.1, forward strand.
CACCTCCACAAGGCTGGAAAGGGCTACGGGGAAATTGCCAAGCAGCTTGGTGAACAAAGGTCCACTGTTGGAGCAATCATTAGAAAATGGAAGAAGCTAAACATGACTGTCAATCTCCCTCGGACTGGGGCTCCATGCAAGATCTCACCTCGTGGGGTCTCAATGATCCTAAGAAAGGTGAGAAATCAGCCCAGGACTACACGGGAGGAGCTGGTCAATGACCTGAAAAGAGCTGGGACCACCGTTTCCAAGGTTACTGTTGGTAATACACTAAGACGTCATGGTTTGAAATCATGCATGGCACGGAAGGTTCCCCTGCTTAAACCAGCACATGTCAAGGCCCGTCTTAAGTTTGCCAATGACCATTTGGATGATCCAGAGGAGTCATGGGAGAAAGTCATGTGGTCAGATGAGACCAAAATAGAACTTTTTGGTCATAATTCCACTAACCGTGTTTGGAGGAAGAAGAATGATGAGTACCATCCCAAGAACACCATCCCTACTGTGAAGCATGGGGGTGGTAGCATCATGCTTTGGGGGTGTTTTTCTGCACATGGGACAGGGCGACTGCACTGTATTAAGGAGAGGATGACCGGGGCCATGTATTGCGAGATTTTGGGCAACAACCTCCTTCCCTCAGTTAGAGCATTGAAGATGGGTCGAGGCTGGGTCTTCCAACATGACAATGACCCGAAGCACACAGCCAGGATAACCAAGGAGTGGCTCTGTAAGAAGCATATCAAGGTTCTGGCGTGGCCTAGCCAGTCTCCAGACCTAAACCCAATAGAGAATCTTTAGAGGGAGCTCAAACTCCGTGTTTTTCAGCGACAGCCCAGAAACCTGACTGATCTAGAGAAGATCTGTGTGGAGGAGTGGGCCAAACTCCCTCCTGCAGTGTGTGCAAACCTGGTGAAAAACTACAGGAAACGTTTGACCTTTGTAATTGCAAACAAAGGCTACTGTACCAAATATTAACATTGATTTTCTCAGGTGTTCAAATACTTATTTGCAGCTGTATCATACAAATAAATAGTTAAAAAATCATACATTGTGATTTCTGGATTTTTGTTTTTAGATTATGTCTCTCACAGTGGACATGCACCTACGATGACAATTTCAGACCCCTCCATGATTTCCAAGTGGGAGAACCTGCAAAATAGCAGGGTGTTCAAATACTTATTTTCCTCACTGTATAGTCCCCACATTGCGGTTAATAAACATGCACACAAACACACACACACACACACACACACACATACACACACACACAATAATCAGGAGCATCTTATCATCAGTAATTAAACTATCTGTACATTTTGCAGTAATGTGGTGGTAGTCCATCGGAATTCCGATGTGGCTACTGGTTGTTATTGGGTGTTTTTAAAAATAAAAGATAAATGGCTTTTGAAAAAGAGAAAGATTGTATACACAAGGAACTCCCATTGTTTTCAGGTTTTTACTTTTTTTTAAATTTGACACATTTATAATTTAGCTTAGACACCTTAATATTTTTTTTTTGAGGTTTGCAGAAAGTTAGTCTTTAATCCAAGTTTTATCATAGTATTAATCATCTGGTTCAGGTCCAGATTGTGTCTGAAAAGTTATTTTTATGGATTTATTTTTTGTACTATGATTATTCTGCATTTTTGTGTTCTTGATTCATGGTCATATTTCTCTTTTTGACAGCAAGCGTTTGTAGTTAGTCACACATCATATGATAAAACTACTTTTCACAAAGTGTTCCATCGCCTTGGCATTGTAAACAGACATGATGACTGCACTCACAGACACACTTTCTACACATCGAGACTCACATTAAACACATTTGGCTCATGCACAGATCACTGAAAAGCCATCATCGTTTGGATTGAGACTTTCAAGCACTATATTGAGCTTTGACATGTAGCTCAGGGTTCAATGTACTTTTAATCAAACTAAACCAGCAGGGGGTAGGCCTCTCGATTACCGAGCAGGCTGCAGAGTTGAAGCCACAGCTCGCTGTTTTAACCCTCAACCACAGTGTGACCGGTCACCCACTTTAATACCAGCTTTTTGGAATCTGCTTACAGTAAGCCTCCTTAATTTTTGCAAAAAAAAAGATTTAGGCACGTACATCCACCTCATGCTCGCACATTGTATCTCTCTCTCTCTCTCTCTCTCTCTCTCTCTCTCTCTCTCTCTCTCTCTCTCTCTCTCTCTCTCTCGCTCTCTCTCTCTCTCGCTCTCTCACACTCTCACACACACACACACACACACACACACACACACACACACACAGAGACACACACACACACACACACACACCGTTTGGACAAATTCCGATTATCCTCAAAGCTGTATCCTGGCACAGGCACGCACTTGTTTGAATTACACAGTAGCTGTCATTTTAGGAAAAATGTAGTCTCGCATTGCCAGACCGCTGCGGAGGAGGGTCTGGCAAGTCCACACAGCATTCCGGAATGGGAGAAAAACATGCCCTGGTTTATTGGCATTTCTTTAAACCAATCACAATTGTCTTGGGTGGCGCTGAGCGCCGTACGGGACAACGGTTCCCCTGCAAAATAGCCTCAGGGAGGAACTTGTTTTTGTGGAACATATGTATGTACGTTCAAATGTTGTTTTAGTCTCTTTTACTGTATCTCATAGATTTGGTGTTAAGGCCCGTTTATTTCACTGTTCAGTCCCAGCACTCATCGACTCTGTATCCAGCAGCTGCTGTAGGCAGCTATTTCAGCAAACAGGCTCTGATAGACACTTACTACCTGCCCAACAGCAAACCGCAGACAGACACAGTTAAACCCTAGCAGGTGAACAAAGCGAACAAAGCTGCTTATTTAAGAGTCAGACATGTTTCTCAGTTGGTTTGAGACAAAAGCAGATATTCTGGCAGTCTGACTGCCTACTCAACCAATTTATAAATTATGGAAATAAAATAATGACAAAACATTTAATAATCAAGTCCCATATTATGCTCATTTTCAGGTTTATACTTGTATTTTGTGTTTCTACCAGAACATGTTTTTTTTTATCTTTGAGCCCTCCTCACAGAAAACCCCAGTCTGTTCTCATTGGTCAGCGTTTCTTCCGCATATGCGCTCTTAAAGTCATGACAGGTGGGGAACGACTGTACCTGCACTGTAGCTGCACTTTGTACCTATATACAGTGAGGAAAATAAGTATTTGAACACTCTGCTATTTTGCAAGTTCTCCCACTTGGAAATCATGGAGGGGTCTGAAATTGTCATCGTAGGTGCATGTCCACTGTGAGAGACATAATCTAAAAACAAAAATCCAGAAATCACAATGTATGATTTTTTAACTATTTATTTGTATGATACAGCTGCAAATAAGTATTTGAACACCTGTCTATCAGCTAGAATTCTGACCCTCAAAGACCTGTTAGGCTGCCTTTAAAATGTCCACCTCCACTCCATTTATTATCCTAAATTAGATGCACCTGTTTGAGGTCGTTAGCTGCATAAAGACACCTGTCCACCCCATACAATCAGTAAGAATCCAACTACTAACATGGCCAAGACCAAAGAGCTGTCCAAAGACACTAGAGACAAAATTGTACACCTCCACAAGGCTGGAAAGGGCTACGGGGAAATTGCCAAGCAGCTTGGTGAAAAAAGGTCCACTGTTGGAGCAATCATTAGAAAATGGAAGAAGCTAAACATGACTGTCAATCTCCCTCGGACTGGGGCTCCATGCAAGATCTCACCTCGTGGGGTCTCAACGATCCTAAAAAAGGTGAGAAATCAGCCCAGGACTACACGGGAGGAGCTGGTCAATGACCTGAAAAGAGCTGGGACCACCGTTTCCAAGGTTACTGTTGGTAATACACTAAGACGTCATGGTTTGAAATCATGCATGGCACGGAAGGTTCCCCTGCTTAAACCAGCACATGTCAAGGCCCGTCTTAAGTTTGCCAGACCATTTGGATGATCCAGAGGAGTCATGGGAGAAAGTCATGTGGTCAGATGAGACCAAAACAGAACTTTTTGGTCATAATTCCACTAACCGTGTTTGGAGGAAGAAGAATGATGAGTACCATCCCAAGAACACCATCCCTACTGTGAAGCATGGGGTTGGTAGCATCATGCTTTGGGGGTGTTTTTCTGCACATGGGACAGGGCGACTGCACTGTATTAAGGAGAGGATGACCGGGGCCATGTATTGCGAGATTTTGGGGAACAACCTCCTTCCCTCAGTTAGAGCATTGAAGATGGGTCGAGGCTGGGTCTTCCAACATGACAATGACCCGAAGCACACAGCCAGGATAACCAAGGAGTGGCTTTGTAAGAAACATATCAAGGTTCTGGCGTGGCCTAGCCAGTCTCCAGACCTAAACCCAATAGAGAATCTTTGGAGGGAGCTCAAACTCCGTGTTTCTCAGCGACAGCCCAGAAACCTGACTGATCTAGAGAAGATCTGTGTGGAGGAGTGGGCCAAACTCCCTCCTGTAGTGTGTGCAAACCTGGTGAAAAACTACAGGAAACGTTTGACCTCTGTAATTGCAAACAAAGGCTACTGTACCAAATATTAACATTGATTTTCTCAGGTGTTCAAATACTTATTTGCAGCTGTATCATACAAATAAATAGTTAAAAAATCATACATTGTGATTTCTGGATATTTTTTTTTAGATTATGTCTCTCACAGTGGACATGCACCTACAATGGCAATTTCAGACCCCTCCATGATTTCCAAGTGGGAAAACTTGCAAAATAGCAGAGTGTTCAAATACTTATTTTCCTCACTGTATATTATAGTTATGACATTACAACCATACAGAAGTCCGTTAAGGCTTGTTTACAGGCACGGTTTCTGAACACGGCTGTGTGCGTTTTTCTGTGGATTGAGCATGTTGATACTTTCACAGTATTTATATAGCACCTCGACCTGCTTGGATATCATAAAAGGTTTTACAATATGGGACCTTTAATCGAATGTAGACATATTTTGATATTGACAGAAGAAGTGCATTTAAAAGGATTTGGGGATATGTGCACGTTTATCATATCTCATGACCCCTGCAAGTAGCATGTTTTCCTGTCACATCGGTTGCAGTACTTTCACACTCTATTTAAAAATGATTTTATATACTTCAGTACATAATGTCCTGTAGTATGATGGAGGATTTTGGTGACACAATTCTAGCAAACAAAATAACTTCACAACAAAACATTACTAAACCATCACACTGTAAGTGCGAAGTTGCAGTTTATGATATATGAAGCTACTTGGCTGCGTAAATCTGCATGTTGATGAGGATACAGTTTTTTTCCTTTAACTCTTTAATACTGAAACATAGAGAGTTCTTAATGTGTTTCATGAAAACAAGCATGCTAACGTAGATAGAGATGCTAATTTACATTAGCTCAGAGAAGGACCTCATTAGTGTAATTTATCATGGTTGTTATCCCTGGGCATATTGTGACTTGAGTGTATTTTGATTAAGATTCATGTCAGAGCCAAAATATTTTGTACACACATGGTCCTTGGATCCTAGTTCCAAAAATGTTGCTATGATACAGTTTAGAGTCTGGGCTGTTGGGATATTTAGTGGATTACACAAGAAAAACACAGAGGTCAATGACTGGGATGAATTTGTCATTATACATTTACATTTCTGTGTGTATACTGTAATGTTTTTGTGTTCTTCAATTTCAGGCTTTCAAAAAAAGCAATAATTTTGAGATTTGTTTGGCAAAACCATCAGATACTAATATCTTATTCATATTCCATCTTGCAGGGTTACTGCATGCCCCAAAAAATGTGAAAGCACTCTAGTCATGAAAGGAAAAAGTCTGGAAAAACAAAAACAGTGAGGTTCCTGGTAAAAGATGAATGATTTACAAAAACTCTAATATTAATAAGGTTCATCCTTTTCTGTTTTTACAAATTTTCACTGAAAAATAACCAGATTTTTATAAAAACAAACTCATCAGTTCAAACTAAATTTCACCCGACTTTAAATTCCCCACACATGATAATATATCTTTTCTGTGGTGTGTTTGTGGTGACCTGATTTGCCTGACAAACATATTCACAAAAAAGCTGAGATTTCACACACAGCATGTTGCCATATTTCCCAGACTTCCTTGCTAAAGTGCCACAGAGAGTCCACCTGTTCTGTAGCACACAGAATATACACAACGTATCTCAAGCTTTTTTGCCATCTAACTACAGAAAAAGGAAAAAACTTGACTTCATTCATTCATTCATTCAGTCATTTTCATATGCAGATACACGCATAAACTGCTTGCTTAACAGAAGCTGTTAACATGTATTTGATGCCGATAGATTATATTAATAAACAGTACAAACAGATCGACTGCCTCATATATAACTCGCATAAACACACATGATTATCTGAAATAGGCTTCTCTTGTTTCCTTTTCCCTCTGGTTCATTTTGGACGCCTTCATTATGAAGAGTGTTGTTTTAAAGGTAAATAATCTAAACATCTACTCTCTTAGCTAATAATTAGACTTAGACTTCCACTTCTCTTTATTGATCCTTTTGGGATGACTCCCGCAAGGAAATTAGATTTCCAGCAGCAGATTTTAGCAGCTTACAAAACACTCTTTAAATAAAGAGGTGTAAAAAATACGCTACTGTTATGTGAATATTAGGATTTGAATGCATCGAGAAAAACTGTTGGAGCCTTTTTCCATTGCACTTAGTCGCATTTTCTTGCAATGAAAATGCGCATAAAAACTGAGGGTTGAAAATAAATGTATTGACTGTAAATTGGTTTCACGGTTACGAGTTTTTCATGTCCTCACATTTTCCGTTGTACAGTATGAAATATTTGTGAACTAGTTTTATGTGTCCTTTTTTAGGTTGTTTTGCATCAGACAGCAGCAGGAAATGTTCTTAAAGTTTGGTAACAACTTTTAAACTTCATAAACTCAATAACCTCCTACTCTTTACAGAAACATATGGATTTGATAGTTTCTCTCTCTGCTATAGGGCCGAAACACCAAATGAGACAAATTAATTTCTAAAAAATGGGCCTTCCTCTGAAATGCAGTGTACTACAAACTGCTTAATAAGCATACAAAATGATGAACATTCAGTTTACAACACATTCATGATCAGAAGTATTTAGGTATGTGACTTGACGTGTTGTACTCTGACTCTTTAAAGCAGGTAATGCTTCGAAAAGGATTTGACCTCAGTTGTGTTAAATCTGTTTTCCTGTGTTTGTGTATCCTCAGATGGCGTCCTGGACCTCTCCACCAAGAAGAACCACAGCGCAGTCAACCTCAAAACCTTCCCCGGCTTCTCCCCTGAGCCCAGGGTCAAAGGGTAAGACAACAGGATTAGTCAAACTGGCCGCTGTTCACGTAGCGGCGCAGTCATGTGCCTAAAACGACACTGGAGAGGTTTAAGGAGTCACGGTTGTTGTGTTTCTGAACCGCTCCTCCCAGAGAGCACTTGGCAGTCTAACACCAAATGGTGTGAGGAGATTTGGCCTGAGGGGAGGATGTTACACTCTCAAGATTGGGATCAAGATGCCAAACCGCAGTCAAGCTGTGAAAGATTGATTTCGAAAGTATATGACAGCCATCACAGGCAGACTTTATCAGCTGTCGTTATTTAACTCGGTCATATTTGCCAAGTTGTCTAATACATGTGGCCTGCATGTGGATGTAGATACCCATCAGACTTAACCAAAGACGGTTCCCTACCTGGGGTTCTTGAAACCCTCAATAATGGTTGTGAAATATTCGAAGGTGTCTGCTTTAGGGCTGTCCTCGACTGAAAAAATTCTAAATCGGATTAGTTAATTTAACGGCAGTTCTGTTTCTCAGCAAATAATCGTTAACCAGAGATGTGCTTATAAGTTTCTTAAAAATAAGTCATACAGCATGCGAAAAGCATAAAACATGACTAATTGACTAAAGAAATCTTAGTCGACTAAGACCAAAACGACCAATTAGCCGAATAATCGGCCAGTTGGACAGTCTGGCGAGGTCAGTGACTCGAGTCTGTTCAGTGTGTTCCGTGCCGTCATCTGTTGAAGGAGTTGTCGGCCTTCATTTTGGCCGACCTGACATGCTCGACGGAGACAGGGCAGTCGGGACTTACCCGGAAATGGCGAGTGGGATGACCGTGACTAAGCCTCTCAAAATCTGATGAAAATCTTTTAAACTGACCTTTGTCGATCTGAAATGAAGACAGATTCAGCAATTGCACGGCCTATTTCTCGCTTAAAATGATTTCAGAAACACGTTTCGGTGAACTATTTTAGTAAAATATGAGATTGTATTCTGAATGAGTCGCCATTAATGGCCCATCCAAATCCAAAATCCGGAAGCAGCAGCCAGACCCACGTGACGCGTTCGTCCAATCAGCTGTCGGTTTTCATTTTTTGGGCCAAAATACAGATTAGCGCCACCTGCTGTTATGGAGACGTATCAAGTCTCGTCGCTTTGGTGTGTTCCGAGGCACTTTTTTGACCAACTCAGGGAGACTGATCAGTCCAACTGCCTTTTCTGCCAACGGTCGGCCGTCTGGTTGGTCTGTAACGGCCTTAAGAAGGAACAGCCCTAGTCTGCTTTCCCTCTGCTCTTAGTATGCAACAAGCTACGAGTACTATGAGAGTATCTTTTTGTTAATTGAAAGACAACGAAAAGAGAGTGTGTTTATTATTTTTTTAGGGGAACAATCAAGGTGCTTACTACTAGGCTCCACTTTGTAGCTGCAGTACAGATGTTCAGGTATGAGCTATGGCTCAGATTTAGGACATCCCAACGTTTGTGACTGTCAAGTAGCCTGTCATGTTGTAAACTAGTGTTAACTATTGATTAAGGTGGAGAGCTGTTTACAGTTTAGATTTTAGGCCATCAGATTTTTTTGTGACTTGACTATCGATACTGCAGCTACAATTGAACATGTACAGTATGTAGCTGTCGGCATCACTATATGTAATGCCACTTGTGAATGATAAGTGTGACTCTGAGAACCAGTACTCATGTTCGTGGATGCAAGATTCTCTGTTTCTGTGTAGCTGTGTGTGCGGTGTTCTGAAGTGCCAGTGGGGAGCTTCAACATTTGATAATTAGGTTGTAAAAGGATGTCAATTTTGTTGCTTCCTCCATCAAACAAGGTATTCAAATCAAAGTGTGACATTCTCATAGCACACAAATGCATCATTCACAACAACCACAGAGCAGCTTGCAAAAGACTTAAACTCAAATGCGGTAAATATGAGAAAGCATGCACAAGCACTAGTAAGATCCTTGAACATTTTCATAAAGGAAGCTTAAAGCAGATCCATAGGGCGCAAGTTAAACCTCCAACAGAAGGATGATACACTACATTTGTAAGCATTCTGTTCACCTCTGTTCATGCCATACTGAAGAATGCAATATGTTTCTCCAACCTGAAAAGAGACAAAAGCTGTTGCAGATATCCGTGTTTATCCGCCACGCATCTCATTTCTTTTCTGTGGATTTTTTATGACAATGAAGTTTTACTCTCTGAATGGGCTCATTCCAAACAACTGAAACTGTAAAACCTTTTGAACACGTCAGTCTTAAACGTTTATAAACTTTTAATGGGTTTATAATGTTTTCAGTCAGTGATATAATGTAGCCCAATAGTCAAATACTGTATTCTATATATTATAAGATTTTACTGCTTTAGGATATCAAACCTATGAAAGAATACTAGCAGCTCTGTTGAACTTGGTTTGACTCTCATCTAAATCTTTTTTGCTTTGTCTCCCCATTGTGCTGTAGGTTGTTGATATTCCGTTGTGCGTCTTTCTACCACTTTAGTAATATGTGGTGTTAGGTAGATAATGTTTCAGAGGTCGCAGAAAGGCTAGAAACAATCTGTTGGTCATTGGAAGTGTTAACTTTAATAATCAACTTTGTTAAAGTAAAGCTCTGCAGTTCTTTAAAGGGCCTTGCCCTCGCTCGGTCTCTCTTTCTCTTTTGGCTGCTTTTCTCTTTTTTGTCTCCATGTGAGTACATTTATTGACAATCCTTAGCATTGCAGCACGACCATTTATTGATGAATGTGTACTCTGCCTTGAAGTCATGTTTGAATCAGTAGCCATCATACTTGCTTCTTGTATTGAGAGGGAATAAACAATCAACGCTAATCGTGGCTGCCATTTCCAGCAATGCGATGGCTCAGTAGAGGTTCGAAGCAGAGAGCGGCACCAACGACGGGTTGCGGCGAAGCTGCAGTAGTGGAAGATGTGGGCATAGAAAAGCTGCGCACTCCATGTGGGCTCTCTGATCCAGCAGTAAATACACCTTTTAATTGCTTTCTGAACTGAGATTGGAGAAGTGTTGCATTGACATTACAGTTGACTAGAATCCCAAAAGGCCACTTCCTGGTGAAAGCAAGTGTGGCCTAGATACAAATCTACCAAACAAAGCCAGTGTTTACCACACTAATTTCGGATTAAAATAAACAGAAAGGAAGTTATCCATGGAGCAGCAACAGCAGCCACCTGGCATTTAACCAGGAGCTTGAAAGGCTATTTCTGGTCTATTACACTCTGAGTCTAAATTATATTACCTTCTGTAATTGAGGTATTGTGAGTACCCAATTTTCCTCTCCAATGAGGGATTATTACCGACATTTCCTACAATATGTACAGTATATATTTAGATACGTGGCAGTTTGTAAACAAGTTTAGCCCCTGTTTGTTGCTACCTTGGACCTTGTTCCCATTTTTCCAGATCCTGGCAATTAGTAAGTAAGTGCAGTGTTACGACTGATAGTATGAGTATGAAAGTAAGTAAAAATTGCAGTAAAGGATCATTCTGAACAGTTCAATTGTTCAATATACTGTGTTGGTTAAGGAGTTCTAGTAAGATTGAAAGAAAAGTGAGATTTCTTAAAAAATGTGATATTTTACTGATTGTCATCCCTGTTTTCACCAAGTCGAGTAGGGTGAGGTCACCATTAATGATTTGATGTTCCCAGGAATTGACAGTTTCCCAGGAGAATGAAGTCTCCATCTAATGTAATCCATTTGCAGACAGATATTGAAGCCTGCTGACACACTCTACAAGCGAGGGACCAGCGAATAAACCTCAAAATGGTACTTGGACCAAAAGTAAAATTAGAAACAGCACCTTAAACCCCTTAGGAAAGGACTCCTGCCTGAGGGTCCTTGAGCCCCTAAGGCCCCGCGTCTCACCAGGAGTCTCTAATGATCAGTTCATGTAATATTAACTACAGGAGGAAGTATTGTGGAGGTGGAATTACAGGCTTTGAAACTCAGACAATCCCTAAAGCACACACCACACACTGTGTGCATACAGGTTACTGGCTTTTAATTTAAAGATCCCATATTATGCTCATTTTCAGGTTCATACTTGTATTTTGTGTTTCTACTAGAACATTACATGCTTTAATGTAAAAAAAACCCCACAAAATTATGAATATACCTGTATTCAACTTCTGTCTGAAGGTGGACTTAAAGAGACAGGTGCACACGTTGTAGCGCCTGTCTCTTTAAGTCCACCTCCTGAAAAAAGCCCAGTCTGCTCTGATTGGTCAGCATTTCCAAGTGCTCTGCATCTGCACTCTCGGAGTCTCTGCACCGTCATTGCAGCCGGGGAATGACTGTAACAGCAATGGTGCGACACTTTCTACATGTATTTTGTATAGTTGTGCCATCACAACGTTACAAAAGCCTTGACGGCTCGTTTATAGGCACATTTTCTGAATATGGGCTTTGTGCATTTGTCTATGGACTGGCAGAGAATTCAATGAGTTGCGTTTTTATGCTGTCACAGTATTTATACAGCTACTCGACCTACTTTCATCAAAAAAAGTGATCTGATCACATTTGTGTGAAAACCTCAAAAAAAGATGTTTTATCTAAACTATTACTGTAATTCAGTGGGTGGGTCAAGAGATAATTAGGAGTTGCAATCTGAAAATTATGAGTTCTGGTTTCAGAGTATTTTCCCCACATATGAAAAACATGGATTTATTACATCTACTCGTGGTTTGAAAATGAAATGTTTTGAAATATACACATTTAACAAAATTCAATATTGGCTGCAGGATAAAACAACCTTTCTTTAAAAACTATTTGAGCTTCAAAACACTGCTGTTTAGGGAACACAGAACATACATGCAGATGCTGAAACAATCTTTAAATCCGTCTCAACAGGGATCCCCTCTGTTATGTGTATTTCTTTGCTCTTTTTTATTTTACAAATGTATGCCCACATTGAATCCTCAGATCCACCATTACCGTTGGACGCAGCCTCCCTGATGACTGTATGCTCTCTGTAACCGAACGCTCTGTTCAGAGTGCAGACTCCAAAGCCTCTCGTTAACCCTGTACTGTCTTCAACGAGCACGAGACCGCCCACTGTGCTAATCTGTCTTAAAGCTCCTGCTGAAGACTCCCCACATCGCACAGTAGCTCACCAGACTGTTTCCAACAGAGAGATTGTTCTCTCAAGTTTATTCTCCCCTGTGCCATCCGCTGACTTGACAAGCTATTTTCTGTTATTATGAACCTAAGGGAGCAATTTTGCAATTTTGTTGCTATAGTTACTTAGCAGTAGGAACATTGGCTGCAGCAGTTCAAGTGGAGGCACTTTGCATGGGAGCGGTTGTTTCAGAAGCAGAGAGGATTTTCAGAAATTTGAATCATTGAAATGTAAGATGCTCGCAGAGCAGTACTTGGCAAGAATGTTTATCCAACATGGGGCAATTCAAGAAATCACAATTTAAAATGTAAATAATCATCAAAAACAAGACATGGGAAGGGTCAGCACAAGTTAGATCTTTTTGCTTGTGAGCCTTCAAAACAAAGCAATGTCTACTTACAACCCCTTGTAAAAGGTTGCGTATGTTTTGGTGTGTTCAGATGTGAACGGTTAAATCCAGAAATTATGTTGTCTTTTTGGATTGCTATATTTAAGGGTCTGAAAAAGTAAAAATGAATTAGTATTATCCAATAAAGATTAGTCCTCTTCTTCTTTTTTTCCATCCAGACGATCTATCAAAGTGGAACATACCCTGCCAGAGGTGGATGACGATGGCTTACTGCAGAGAAGCTTGCAGGACGGACTGAGGGAGAACTATGTCAACTCCAACTCCTTCAAGCCTCCATTAGCCCAATCGCTGCGTATCAAGGAGGAGCTCCTCAGCCAGAAGCACCGCATCCTGAGCCAGCCTGCTGCTCTTTCATTGGCCAATCTAGAATCAGCCGGCTTGCTTAATCATGCGCAGACCTACTCCTTGCTCAGCCAAAAGGGCTCTTCCTCTTTCTGGGGAAGCAAGGCCCACCTCGAAGGCCTGATGAAGCTAAAACAGGCCAGTGGAGCTCTGAGCGGGGCCCTCAGTGACCTCAAAGACCTGCCTACATTCCTGGAGAATCACCACAACCACCACGGAGCCTTCTCCTTTAAAAGTCACCACCACAATCAGGTGTCCAAGGCCCAACACCACCACAATGAAGGCAAGAGGGACCAGGGCCACTCACCTCCTGTCGACCTAAAGATCCCTCAAGTTCGGGGCATGGATCTCTCCTGGGACTCCCATGCCTCTGATCTGTACGGCTATGGTGCCATGGGGGTTGGGGGTGGTGGCCATGGGGAGAACAACCTGAGTCGGAAGCTGAGGGCCATCCTGCCCAAGCAGAACCGCCGGGGAGGAAGCCTTGGAAGCCTGCTGGATGGGGCGGCTGACTACTGGAGCTCGGACTTGGACCACTCCAGTTCCGGGCCAGCGTACTCCACCTCCGACGTGGAAGGGGACCCAAACTCCAAGCAGCCGAGGAAGAAGAGGGGCCGTTATCGCCAGTACAACACAGAGATCCTGGAGGAGGCCATTACCGTAGTGATGAGCGGGAAGATGAGTGTGTCCAAGGCTCAGAACATGTACGGGATCCCGCACAGCACCCTGGAGTACAAAGTCAAGGAGCGCATGGGAACCCTGAAGAATCCTCCAAAGAAGAAGCTCAAGCTGATGATGAAGATGGAAGCAGGAGGCCAGGATTTTCCTCTTGCGGAGTCGGAGAACATGCCAACCGCAACCCCACGAGACAACGGCCCGCCGCTGGCTGCTGTTGAGCTCAAGGACAATGTAAAAGAAGAGATTGATGACAATTTCAAACCAATCGACTAAACGACTTACACATGTAAACCTCAGTCAATGACTTAAGTAGTTTGAAAATGGATGGGGCTTTATTTGTGCCAATTTACTTAGCAGTATCTGGGTGAGCACAAACGCAGGGATAATATGAGGAGGATTCTTAAAACACACTGGAGATAAACTAATCGGATGATTTTAAACTAGCATCGTTTTAGCGACGCTGTATAAGGATTTGTTTAGCTTTTATATCCAGGGGCTTAGCAAATGCAGCTAAAGACAGTTAAATGACAATTAATGAAATTTCCATACGCATGCTGATAATCCTAAACCCCAAAACCCGATCCCCCTCTTTTCTGAACTTGACACACTGATCCATTACTGCTTATAAATGCAGTTTGGGCTTTGGACCATTTCAATTTGGAGAAAAAAACGAGGGGAAGGTTGAAAATTAACTCCTTAAAAAACTGACAAATTAGTCTCTTTACTGCTCCCCTCTCTCATGGAGTACTAGCTGAAAATTGGTAAGTGAACTGTCTATTACATTTGAAGCCAACTGTAAGGTTTAATCATACCATTGATGTTCCTCACCAGGGTTCTGAATCAAAACCCATTCTCTTATTGCCAGGTAGCCATGACGCTTTAACTGCAACACTTTTCTTTCCTCCTTAAGATATTCTGCTAATCTCTGTGTGGACGAAAGCAACATTAACCCGTCCTTTTTGAATGAGAAAAGACACACAAAAGTCATTCAGGGATGCATGTTTGTGAGTTTCGTGGACACTACTGACTTCTATAATCAACTTATTATCCTCCTTTCTTTTCATTTGATTTGTTTTGCTTTCTTTTGCACTACACTTTTGGGTCTGGCGCTTACAGACCTGGTTACCTCGGCATTGTTGCCCATGCATCATGCACTTATTATGGTCTGTCTCTGAAGCCCAGTCGCAACCTTGTAACGGGTCAGAGGTGCACATCGTCTGCGTACGCTGATCCATAATCAGATCCCGGGAAGCTCTAAAACCCTCTTTTTTTTGCCAAGAGACAAGTTGAGGGGGAATCTGATTATGGATCAGCTATTTTTAAGGCGAATGCTACCTCATGGACCTCCATCAGTGTCTCACTGCTGATCCTGGAATGCTGGAGCCACCTTCAGGTTGCCCTGCAAACGCTTGCCGAAGTGAGCTCATCCCTTACATGGAGAGCTTTATTGGATGAAGGCCTTTTAGGATCAGAATGTGAAACTCTGCTGCTATCCACTTGATTATCTAGCTCCTACACAAGGCTTTAGCTAGCCTAAGCTAATGCGTATTAGCTAGTCTTTAGCTAACAACAACAACACATTGCTGATGTTTTTTTTTCTTTCTTTTTTTTCTAATCAAACTAAGCAGAAGCGGCTTAGCTGACAAGTTTTAAAAGATATTCTTCACCCTCAAACCTCAAAGACAGTTTGAACGGCAGTTTACAACGACAATGTGCATTTGTAGAGGGTTCATTTTGGGATGGTGGGCGGGTAATATGCAGTGGGGAGGGGTAGTTGATAGAAGCGAGGGAAAAACAGATTTAATATATTATAAATTATTATGACTGATGATGTAAAAGCCAATCCTTGATTCTGGATGATTTCTTTTCTCCTTTTTTTTTTTTTTTTTTTTTAAACTCAGGGTAACTGAGACAGATGATGTGGGATTCAAATATGGTTATCTCCTGTTGGACCTATAGTAGACAGACAGGAGGACAAGACGCGCCTCTCACTAATGCTAATGGGTTTTTGGGATCGAACTTATGGCGGTAAACTTCTAAAATAGCACTTTTTAAAAGTAAGCAAAAACACGAGCGAAATAAAGCTGTTTGGGGTTATGCACGTAGTGTAGCTCTGTTCTGTGGGATACAGAGCAGGGAGCGATCAGGAGGGCAGAGATGGAAGAAAAAAGCTTTAGTGTGTGAGGACCTTCGGAAAGCTGCAGCTTGGACCCAAACTACTCCTTTTGTTCTCCTCTCAATGACCTCCGCGATTAAAGACAAAAAAAGAAGAAAAAAGGAAGATAGAAATGGTCAACAGATTGAACAAGTTGAGTTTTGTGTAGTGTTGTCTCGTTGTTTTCCCTTCCCTTGCCACTATAGAGATATAAAAACTATCATCACGTTGTACAAGACGGGGAAAGCATATCCCTCAGAGGAGACAGGTGGAAAGGAAAACAATGCTCCTCTGGGATTTTACGTCAGGAAAAGATTCTGAGAAGGAGATGACAAAAGCTTTTTGGTCGATATGTTTTTGTGCTCTGTGGTAAATGTTGCTCTTCGCTCCTAACACTGCCTGGTGCTCACCCAGTCTGTGAGATTTTTAACATGATAATTGTACCTCTCTGCTCAGATGAAATGATGATGATTCACTCCTTTTGAAATGTATTATACATTTTATTTATTTTATTGGGTTTTTTTTCTTTGATTATTTTCTTAAAAATGGCATGCACCACTTTTATTTGGCTGATTTTGGGGTTGGACCAATTGAATACATATATATATATATATATATATATATATATATATATATATATATATATATATATATATATATATATATATATATATATATATATGTATGTTTGGAGGATTTCAACACAATTAATCTCAAACTCTTACTAAGTTATGAATAAATCGCACTCTAATTAGAATTAGAATACTACCTGTTGCTTACAATCCTAATTTTCCACCACAGTGGGGAAAATTGGTTGGTTATCCACCTTAAGCTTTGTAGCTCCCTTGGCTTGATTGGCAGATATGAACGACCAATGGGAAGAGCTTTAGAAGAGACCCTCTGGGACAACAATATTCCCGGGGGCCATCATGCATGAAATGCGTCCCAACACTTTGACAATGCTCAGCATTTGAAGTGTCTAAAAGGGTAGTTGTGCGCGTTGAGTTGGACCCAGCGAAGGACAATGCACTGATCTGATAGTTAAAACAGGATCGAAGCCCCAACAGTGACGATATAAAGCACTTGTTATGAACACGCCTCTGATAAAAGGCATGGCTACTGCTCACTTGGCCAGCTGTGAATACAGTTAGACAAAACGTGATGTAGTGTGCCCCCCTCTTTTAAAAGAAGAAAAGCCTCCTAACCTGTTTCATGTAATGCATGTAAAGCATTGATTTGTGCTAAAAAAATGGGTAGAAATAATGTAATTGGCACCTAATGCACAAGTTTGCATGGATGAACTCCAACAGCACTTAGACCGAATTCCCCTGAGAGGGGCAATTCCTTAAGGGCCAAACTATCTCTGTGTATAATTTACACAAATCTCTAAATCCTTTACAAAAAGAAAGCTCTCTTCCTTTAAGAAATTCTTGGACCTTACTGTACATTTGGCTCTTGCTATACATTTGCCAATGCTTTCTAAAAAAAAAAAAAAAAAAAAAAAAAGTCCCATTTTCAGCCTGCTCTTATCTACTGAGGTGCATGCCATTTGAGGTATATTTATTTCATTTCATTAGATTTTTCTTGTTTAAAGTCATGTGGTTAACGGCTCCCCCTGTCCGAAAAAAGTCCTCCTTCTTGCAACTGAGTCTCACTGCTGTTTTTAAAGAAACCTCATACTATATTATATACTTAAGAGATCAGTATATATCTATTTATATACATATATATTAACAAATACTCGCATAATGAATGTAGTGAACTGAAATGAATATCTCAAACTTACAAAACCAGAACAGTCATCTGCAAAAAAGATTGCACTGTAAGTTCATTTTTTTTTTTTTTTTACCAGACTGTTGTTTTTATTCTTTTGCTTTTAGTTTGACTTTACGCTGCTTGCATTGGAAACGCAGTCGTTTTCTGCCGCGGGCGTGCAACAGTAGCCTTCAGTACTGTAAATGTCTCAGGATCGAGCCAGTGGGATGGGCAGCAATATTTGTCAGTCGGAAAATGGCGCAGACTTAACTACCTGTACAAGACGTAATTTATAGACGTATAAACATTAAAAAAAACTATAGAGCAGAGACAAAGTGCTATACCTCAATCTCAGAATAATGACTCCTTTCCGTGCCTCGTACTTTTACGTATACCTTACCTGGGAGCCTGGCGAAGGGATAGCTGATACTCTGGGAAATATAGTATCCTCCGCTCTTTCTTTTCTTTTCTTATCTGTTCGTTTTTCTTTTCTTTGTTTCGCCTCCCTCTTGCAAAGGGAGGAGGGAGACGCTTCAAGTGTCTGACTGACCAATATTTGCCACCCTACCTCTTTTCAGGTATTTTTTTCTTTTCGCAACAACAAAACCTTATAGAAGTATATAATGAGCAACAGATTGAGAAGAAAAAAGACCCACAGGGGCTTTACAGCTATTCCTGTTCTTAGCACTGGATGGGGTTGGTATGGGAGGGCTGCAAACCTCTCATTTCTTCCTCTAAAAGTCAAAACATTTTGGGATTCAGTCGTCTGGTTTCACCCTGGAGGCGAGGAGGTCGGTCCCACCCTGGTCTGAGACAGAAGAACCAGGTCTTTTTGTTAACTGAGGGTTTCTTTTTTCTTTTCTTTTATGATTTATTGTGGTTTTTTTAGGTGTAACATAACTCCAGGTTGAAACTTGACAGGGGGATTTTTTTATCTTTTTAATTTTTTATTTCTCACAACCAGAGAAATCAGAGACCCAGAGGGGAGATTGGGTGGGGGGGACAGGTGGGCAAGTTAACCTCTCTTTATCTGCTGTCTTGTAAAAGAAGAATACATTCAAAATCTTTTACACTGCATTCCAAAAACAAACACACCACACACACAGGAAAATGTACCTTTATATGATGAAAATGAGAAAAAACCATATACTTATGAATATATGTGTATTTATTTTACTGTTTTTGCATCTTCAGGTAAGCCAATCGGTTTCTCTTTTGCTTTTCAGGTTGGGTTTTTTTTTATTTGATTTGATTATTTTTTTTTTCTGAGTGAACGACAATGTCAATAAGAAAAAAAAATGTTGAGCAGCAACTACTGTAACCTCACTTAGTAGACGCCACATAACGTGCCGTTTTGTTTGAGGATGGCATGTGATGCTGCGTGCTACCAGGAAAGAAAGACCCATAATGTATACGATTGCCATGCTCCTCTCTGCCGAGAGGTTTCTTCTGTTTGTCACGCTGCACATCTGGTTGTCTTTTATACCTCAGGTCCGACCACTTCAAAGCAGCTGATTGTACATTAGAAACACACACACACACAAACACACAAAGAAGAGGAATCAGGATTTTTAGTACGGCTCGTTTCCAGATTTTTAGATGTAACTGACGGAAGCAGTTTTGGAATAAGTGTTGTTTCTTGTCGTCGTTCGTATAATGTTGTTATTCTGATGCCATCTTCTTTTCCTCTCTCCGTTTTCTTCTGAAACAAGAAAAGACACATTGTTTAAAAGCCAGAAGCCAGGTTTCTGTGAATACAACGCTGTATTCTCTCTAACACATACTGTACATCCGTGGAAGAGCACATAGAGATGACGCACCTACAGCAACACACACACACACACTCTCTCTCTCCTCATCAGGTAGCCACACTTTGTGTGGGTGGGTTATATATATAATTATGAAGCAGGGAGTGTGCCGTTTCTCATTTAGAAGCAGGTGGGTGTGTTTTGTTCACAGCCTGCAGAACATCAGCCCTGCTGGCTCATTTTGATCTGGGACTCTGCAGGCACTGCCTCTGTGAAAACCACTTTGTTTTGTTCGTTTGCTTTTCAAGTTTTTCTTCCTCTTTTTCTTTTAAATCAACCTACCAATCCTTCTTTCCTCCATTCTCTTTGTGACCAGTCTGTGATTCCTGCAGTTTTTTTGTTGCAATTTAAGTTTCTCCTCTTAGATCTTTTCCTTTAACCTGCCTCATCTATTTCTGCCGCTGTTGGGAGTGACACATGCCGTTACAGGCCTCTGTGTGTACGAGCTGCCACCAAAGGAGCGAAACACAAAGACACCTGCGGTGTTTTATCCGTCTGCTGAAAAGCACATTTGACTTTAATTATACTGTTTTAAACAATGAAAGAAATGAAATTAAGAAGTGTTAAAAATCTACAATCTTGAAAAAATGTGTTAATGGTTTACTGCGAAGGCAGCAATGTCCTTTTTCACGGTATTTTGTTTAATTCCTATTCAGAAAGTCTGATGCTTTGAGTTTGAAGAATGAAATCCCACATTTCCCTGTGATAAAAAACAAAACGAAGATTTTCCAGTTAAGATAACAAAGTGTATTGTGGCTACATTGTATGCTGGTCCATCGAGGTTGCTGTGGCTTAAATAATGTAATTCTCCATCTTAAGACACAAACAAGCTACAAAATAGATGCAAGACTGCAAAGAACATCTCCAGAGACTTTGACTGAAGTTGTTTTCAGCAACTTAAAAAATGTAATTCTCCATCTTAAGACACAAACAAGCTACAAAATAGATGCAAGATTGCAAAGAACATCTCCAGAGACTTTGACTGAAGTTGTTTTTCAGCAAACAGTCCAGGACTACGCTTAAATCTCTGTCTGAGAAACAGACACATTTTTCTTTTAACTGCGTATTGAAGAAGACTGTCTCTCTCTTGCAACAATATCCATCTTACTTTGAAAAGATAATAATTGGCGCAGCTACTGACAGTTACAATTCGGCTCGTGTGTCATAAGCTAAGCTTCGCCATGCTGTTTTTTTTTTTTTTTACCCCACCAGACATTTGTCAAAGCTGCGCTAACAGATCAGATCTAAATTGTGCATCTCCTTTGCCAGGGAGTGTGATGCCAAGTGCTGTAAATGTCAAAGCATTTGTGAGATTGTGACAAGCAGTCGCTCAGTAGCAGTCTGGCTTTGAAAGCAGAGCGGAGTACAAATCTTAAAGGCCAGACACGCCTCTGGAATAATGCTCATCTGCAGCAATCAACACAACAGACACCTTCACTCCCTTCGGTTAGAACAAGAAATTAGGAGATAACGCCAATTCAGGAACCAGAGTGTAACAATTTCACTCCATAGATAACGGATTTCATGTTAAAAGGTAATTTGAGCCATTGTTGTATGTTACTAGTCAGAGAAGGTGAGAGCATGCCTATTGGTGTTACCTATTGGTCAAAACCTTCTGGAAACCAGATCAAGATTGTTACAAAACTGCGTGCTTTGAAAAATAAGAAAATCAACACACGTACAGTCAGATTTTGAATATCTTTATGGGGCTGAATGTTAAATTGCTGACTGCTGCCTGGTTTCCCTGTACTTTGACATTATTCAAAGATTCCCATCATGGCTCAGTCGTCTACTGCTTGAACCACACTTAACGCCGTACACGCATTCAATGTAATACAGGACGTGATTATATATTTGTTGTTCTTCAATCAGTGGAATCAAGAGTGCCTTTTTGGAGACTCTAATCACAATCTAAAATGTAATCGTTTAGGGTTGTTTTTTTAATCACGTGTAATCTAACCACCCGAGTGAAATCATGGAGATCAACATTCTCCTGTCGAAGCAAAAAAAAATGTCATGTGAGATTCAGGTCAAATTTGTTGGCTTAAATTCCCAGCCCCCCCCCCCCCCCCCCCTGTGATTATGTTGCACTGTGAAAAGCTCGCAGCAGACATTTTCTCACTCTGGCTTTTCTCGCCTCCGCCGAGCCGGCGGTGCTGGCGCGCGTCTCGCCCCTCCGCCTCGGCAGAAAGCCCTCCTTACAGATGGCAGTCGGATAGACTTGGCAGTCTGAGGAGGTTGATGGGAGTGCAGGGATGAAATCTAAGTAAAGTACGGCAGAATAAAGGCCGCTGAAGGCCACCGTCCCCACCCCCACGCCGCAGTTAAACAACAGGCTTTTAATGGAACGGCACCTCGCAAACGAGCGTTACTTTGGCACATGGCGTCTACGTTTAAAAGCCACAGCTGCTTTGAAACTCCACTTAAGAGAGGGGGAAGGGGATTATTAGGGACCAAATATCAGATCTGATGCAGCTGAGTGCAGGTTGAACAGGAAATTCAGAGAAATAAAAGACACGGACTAGTGAAGGAAATGTGGTCAAAATGCTCTGTGATGGAGTGCATTTCATGAGGTGCCCTTGTGTGTTGCCATGACAATCTTGCAGCATTGTGGGGGTGTTTTGTGGCCCTTTAGAGCCACCTACATGGACCAGCTGGTCTCTGTTGCTCTGAACTCAAATCCAGCTCTGCTAACACTGGTTCATCTCCCTCATCGCATTCGAGCATTTGGAGGCTTTGGGTTGAGTTAGGGGAACTTAGCAGAACTGATGCAGTCAAAAAATACCAGTTATTATATTTAGATCATGCTTCTTAAGTTGATTCAAAGGAAATGCTATTGACAGAAGGCGTGATTATACAAAATATATAGCCCCCACTCTGACAAACAAATATTTACCACAGAATGTCTGTGATCCTCTTCTCATGTCCGCTTTTCTTTCGTTATTCGCCCAGCAACACTCTTTTCTTTGTCTCGCTCTCATTTTGTATCCATGTGAGAGCATCAGAGATCATGTATTTGTCCTTCTCCTGGCTCGTCTCTGAGATGCTCGCTGTTGGTTTTGCTACCTCAGTCGGTCACGTGGACTTGCCTGTAGGGATGTTCAGGTGCAGACTACTTCAGGAGTCAGTCAGTTGATTTGAAAATTGAAGGCATAGTCAGTCATTGCCAGTAAAGTACCATTCCAAGCATTTCGTAGCACTTAGAAGAAATAGTTGCAATGCCGGATGATTTGTCAGGCCTCCCACTGGCGGTCCTCGAGGACAGAGTAGTCCCTGATTGTTTGCTGACCATGGCCATCTCCTTTTCTCGTCATTCCCCTCAAAAATGTGTCCGATGTTAATTGTCCTGTCACTCAAAAGTGTGAAGTTTCTGGAGATGTTTCAGCACGACGCGGGGGGCACTGCATCTCTGTAAATGTTTAATTTTATTGTCACTTTCTTTGATGAAAAGTCATAAACCCCTTCGGTCCCCCTCGCCCCCTAACTATTTGTCATCCTCTCGGCATCTTTGGACAGCGGAGCGTGGAGCCTTGGGGCTGACAGGCCCTTGTTTATCCCAGGAGAGATGGGGTGTTTCTGGGCAGACCCAGGTCCTTCACCTCCCATCAGACCTTTTCATAAACCTCACTGCCACCTCTTTGGATTAAATAAACGACCCAGAGGCCTCTGAACACTGTCTTCCCTCTACCTTTCTCTTTTCTTTCTCTTTTATCTTTTCACAGAGGCTTTGCCATGCTCTCCTCTGATGAGGATCTAGATCTCGATTTTTTTTTTAGACAGGGCTTGAAGTTCTTTCTGCAACAACAGGGGGTAGTTATCCTCTGCAATTTTGATAACCTTTTCGTAAAAAAAAAAAAAAGAAAACACCCACTCACACACCACATACACACAGTATTTTGGCAGTCGGTTAATATTTCAGGCTTGGTGAAAGTTTCATATACTCTCCCGCTGATTATAAAGGTTTGGCCATTAATGTTGTATGATGTCTCTGGTCTCTTGTTTTGATGTTTCAGGGTAACGGGCTTGACTTTTGAGTTTCTGTGTTTCAAAAAATGGAAAAACAAGGAAAAAAATCAGCTTGTGTTTTGTTGGAATCGCCAGTGCATTGCTGTGATCCTCTTGTAGCTTCTTTTTGCAACATTTGAGCAACATTTGAGCTTTTGTGTCTTCGACGGCCGCGTAATACCTCCTCTGTTTCCTATCAGTTGTGAAGTCTACACTACGTGCAGATAACCACACCAGCCTGTGTATTTATAGTCGAGCTGAGGAGCAACACTGGCTTATGAGCACGATCGATAGTCAGGTCAGACAGACCGGCACTCGGCGAACGGATACCGGAGTTCAGTCCTCAGCCAGGAAGTTTGGCAGTACAGAAGGTTAAATGTCATGCAGATGATTCCCACTGCCAAAACAGAAACTATTCAGGAACTCTTTGATGGAACAACCTGAAACTCATCTGGCAGAAGTTGACTCATGAAAAGCCAGAACAACACCACTTAAAAGGGTCTTTGAAAAGCCTTCTTTTTTATAATTTTTGACTGATTCTGTACATTATTTTCAGCCAAATACTTTTTTCAGTGCTTTATTAAACAGCAAGGATTGTAAATATGATTAACTCTTAGCAAGGGGAGGCTCACGCGGAGCTCACTTAACGGTCCACCTGGTTGGTCCTCTGCAGAGCTAACTTACAAGACTTTGGACTGTTGCCTTCCCGAATGTCCGAATTAAGAAAAAGCTGCTCGTAATAACAGAAACATGAGCGCTTTGACTGAATCTGCGTTCAGGGGAAAGTAACGCTGAGTGTTTGTTCTTTCTTTTAACTCTTTGATAATAGTTTCCATCTTGGTGTTTCTTGGTGTGCAAAAATGTAAAGAAGAAGAAAAAAAAACTTACAACGCAGAATACCTCAGAAAAGAAATCCATGTAACCTTGACGACCTCCACATATTGTCAGATCCTCACCATCAACATTCATCTCCTGTGCACTTTCATTTCCTGTCCTTTGTCTTTGTTTCCCCCCCCATCTTGCTTCTTTTGCCATGCAGTGCGTAGCGCCCAGTGGAGGTTCCATAGCTTTTTATACCGCTTTGGTTTCACATACAGATGTCACAGGTTCCATGTGATCACCGTCACGCCGGTAAAGCTTTTTAAGTGGCAGCAAGTGCGTCAAATGGAACCAGTAACATCTGTAGTCACATGATCCGTCTTTTGATTTGTGATCATTCTTGGTCTCTAAATTTCGCAACCCACCTTGAGTTCCTCATTTAATGACGGAAAGGAGGTTGTTTTCGATTTGATGCATCTGAAATCAGGCTGTTCTCATGCACTGTAATTCGTATGTATTCCACGTATTTATTACTGTATGCCCCACTGTAACTGCTGCTTTATAAGACCGCTCAGGTCCGCGTAGGGACAGGGTCGGGGGGGATGGAACACAAGACTGTCAGCCAGGAAACGGGTGTTTGTAACCCTAAGTTTTTGGTGCCTAAACCTCACTGTTTTTTGCTAGTCTGGTTGATACCAGACCCTTCTCAGTTGTAACTGAGAAGGGTCTGGGCAAGGTTCATTCGCCACTCAAATGCCTCTGGGCGCAATTGGATAGTCCTTCAACCAATCAGACCAACAATCCGGGTGACGTAGCAGCGACAGCGGCATCAACGGCTTGCTGCGCTTCGGTTGCCGTCATGTTGAATGTAAACAAAGAGCTGCTTGCCGTCGCTGCGCTATCGTCATCGTGTAAAGCCCGCCTCAACGGTTGTGATTGGTGCCTCGATTTGGAAAAATTGGAAATCAGCTTGAATGGGCTCTTGGCCAGACTTGCAGAGCAAATCTCAAATTTGCCGGAAGTTCGTCAGGGTTTTCCCAGGCTAGTTTTTCGCTGCATCACGGTCACTTTTTGTCGTCTAAACTCAACAGCAACGGCCTCTGAAACGACCGTCACTTCACGGTGCTCAGTAACCCGGCTCACAGTCACCGTTTCTCGGCTAAATTGAACTGTAAAGATCGCTAAACTTAACTGTCGTGTGACCGGTCATGACATGGCAGTCACAGTAATTTCAAAGGACATCATACGAATTGTTGTGCATAAGTTTTCATAAGTATTCATGAACCCGTTCATGAGAATGCGTTGCGCAATTTCCAAATGGCTCGGAAGGATCCACACAAGATCCTCTTAGAATCTCTTCAAAAGATGGATCTGCACCGGAACAAAAAATCCTACCGTCTTTTGATTTTTAAAAGTGGGTTTGCTGAAAGAATGAACACTTGAAACCACACAACCCCTTACGTTGTTCTTTTTCCATACCTCTTTATCTACTTATCTACTCTTTATCGTTGTTAAAAACTGAATGTAAAAAAAGGCAAACACAACTAACCTCTAATTTAACTATACATATTTAAGAATAAGAAATACTCTATATGTGCACATAGATATAACTATACAAGCCCAATACAGACACAAACACAAATGCATATGTATATACAAATTTCTAATGTCATATACTTTTATCTTGAAAAGGAAGAGGGTGAGCCTTTTCCATTGATGATTCAGGGAACTAATACAGAAGTCCAGTGCAGTATGTTAGGTAAAGTCACTCCCACTCTGTTCTTGCTTGTTATTTCCCCATGATGTAGCATAGGGCAAAGGGGCAGGGCGACTTGAGTTTTTTTGTTAACAGAAGGGGTAGTAGTGAAACTAGGTTCTAGTGTAGTTGTAGTCTTTTCAAGCCTGATTCTGTGAACATGGGGGGGAATGTTTTTTTTTTTCTAAAGTGGATACTGTAGAGACAGTTTATTTATGAAGATGACATGGACGTGAGAGTCACATTTGGGGGGTTGAAGGGGTTGTGGGGAAGGGGCGGGGGAGGTGGGAGTCTTCAGTATAGTTGTACATAGAATTGCTTTACCCATCAACCGTTGCCTGTCTTTTTCGCAGGTGAGATGGAACTGAATTGAAGGCACTGCGGAGGAACAGTTTGTGTGTTTTTATGTCTAGAAAAGTAAAGACTGTTTTAAATGGAGGAAGTGGAGGGAGGGGGGGTTTAGGTGATGACCCTGTTGAACAGACAATGAAGTCGTTAGAAAACACTTCGCTTGTTGACCCTCTCGATATTTTTGCATGCTGCTGTAAATACCCCTGTATCAGTCCTTTTTGTTTGAAGAGGCTGATTAATCCAAAAGCGCTTTTTTTGGATGTTGTTCGCAGGACCGATTCTGATGTTTTTTAATATGAAATATTGCCCTTAAGATTAAAAAATTCCCTTTCCTGAGAAGAAGGAGCACCTAAGATGTTTGTTTGTCACTGCAACAGCTTTCGTAGTGGTTTTTGGCTAAAGCTCTTTTTCAATCGTTTTTTTTTTTCTTCATGTAAAGTAACAAAAAAAAGTATGTATGAGTGAGTCTGTGTGGCTTTTCCTCAGTTTTTCTTTAACCATATTCTTGCCTCAGAGCAGTTTTTTTAGAAATCTTGATCTACCTGTACCCAATGGAACAGTGTACAAGTTTGAAGAATTGCATCTCTGAACGTATCCTGGCTGTCTGTAGGAAAGGACGCCTATCTCTGGGCGACTTATAGACCCCAAATGACATCACCCGCACACCCTCAGGGACCCTCAACAACACTGCTCTCACTCTTATTCAGGTACTTAATCTACACCGAGTTTTAGCAGTGATCAAACTTAATTCTGATGAAGACAGAAATTACCCCGCCAAAATCTTAAAGCGATCAGATGCAGCTTTTCTCACCGTCAGAATTTTGTTATTTTATTTTCTACTCACGGGATTACATCTCTCCTTTTGTACTTTAGCTGTCTCTGTCTCTTTTTCTGATCTTTGGATATTTTAAGTATCTTACGAATGTCAATCTTCTTCTCCGTTCAGGACTGCTGAGTCCTTGTTCGCACTCTTGTTCTCTCGCTGACTTGTGTCAGGTGCCATGACGTTTACTCTGTGCCGAGCATCGACGCTGGCATTTGGTGTTGCGTGACTACAAAGCACCGACGTAACGATGACTTACACCAAGCTGACCTCTTAAAACATTCATACAAGTGCACAAAACAGTGGTTTGGCTTTATAACAGTGTTTTAAGCCTCCACAATCCCTCACAGCAGTATGTTGGTTTACGTTCAGGGATCTGTCTGGTTTAAGTGCTAAGTTTGATCTCTCCGTCGCTAATGGAGTTACACACAACACAGAGGAATGTGACAGATCTGCCTTCAGTTCTTCTTACGCTTCAGGGAATACTTAGTAAGCCTCTCTCACCGCAACGGAAACCAGGACAAAATGTCAGAGCTCAGCTGGACGTTGTGTGATCTAGAGCTGTGAAGGAACAAGGAGAGTCAAACCGGAGCAGAAAGATCTGCTTTTGCAGTTGTCAGTGAAATTTATCTAATTTGTTCTTTGACTCTTTTAGACAGCCACGCTTCTTCTGCTGTGATTGTTTGTTTGTGTTGCTGCACACAGCTTGGTCCATGCCATGGATTTTTGGAAAGTCTCCTGTAGACTTTAGAGTGCGTAATAAGAACTAGTCATGCAAAAGCAGTTATTTATCAGCCTGGTTGGGACGACAGGAGTGTATTTTGCCTAAATGTTGTACCTCTTACAACAATCAAATCAGTGGATGTTTTGGTGAGAACTGTGTTAAGACTCTTGAAAAAAAGAAGTTGTATTTCATGTTGTAAGAAGTCTTAAGATTACTTTTTACATTCCTGATATTGGTTTTGGTAGTAACCTGATTTTTTTTTTTTTGGGATAGACATAGCTCTGATTGGGTTGGAAATATTTAGGTAAACGCAGGAAGTGTTGTCCAGGGGTTTGGGTAAAACCAAACAAGAGGTCTTGATTTTTTAATTTTTTTTTGTCCTGCTGAGGTTTCTAACGTTTCGTTATCACAACTTGGTTCTTAACGGGTGGCTGGACGCCCCGCTGCAGGGCCTGCTGGGCTTTTTTTTTTTCCTCTTTCCCGCTGAGATTTTGTTTTTGGGTTTGACGATATACCTCATTCCTTCAGTCCGGCGGGCCCTGGGGGAGAGGGGGTGGGGGTCGCTGTGCCGATGCTCAGGACGCCCAAGCCCCCTTTCACGATTTGGTCCCACTTGGACTGTACCTCTCACAAACGCATATAAACACACCTACACACTTACACACAGGTTCTCCAAATACCCCAAATGGACCTCATTTTTTCAATATCTACTGTTTACAGTTTGACAAAAAAAATTGTATAATTTAAAAAATATTTTTCTCATGTTGTAGTTTTATTTATGTACAATAATTTTGTTTTGTTTTTGTTCTTATTTTGTACCTTGTGAGTTGGACTTTTATTCTTCTAGGCTTATATTATCTATGTCCGTGTAAATAAGCACTTAACAAGGATCACAATAATCGGTTTCTGTTTGATTGACTGCACTATTTTATTTCTCTCGCCCTGTTTTGAATGCTAAATCTGATATTCTGATTTGGCTGATGAATAATAAATTGTCTCATAATGTCTGTGATTTGTTTTTGTTGTTGTTGGACAAAAACATGAAAGATGATGATTTTATTTCCTACTGTTATTTTTTAAACTTCATTTTGCATTGAACGTCAGGCGGCGCTGATTAGATCTGTCTTTGTGCATGTGTAAAATATTTTACTGGTTATGTTATATTCAATTTGGTAAAACAAAAATAAATAAATTGCCATTTTTGCCACACATTTCAGCTGTAATGTTGTGTGAGGTAGTATTCACTGGATGCTAGAACCTTCTTTTCAAAACCACTATTCTTCTAATAAATTTTGTTGTGAAAATAAAACGTCCCGCGTGTTATTATGTTGACGAGGTGAAAGTTACAGTTAGTGTGTGAGAGTTTCTGAGACGGCCGTACTGTACATCTCTTCCTCCACTCCTGACTGAATGCAGGGAGAGCCGAGCCTCATGGTTGACATCTAACCCTTCCCCTTCCTGGGTTAACAGCCTGAATAAGCAAAAGGTCCTCAAAGGTTAAGTACCACCCCTCTGAGGGAACAACCCCCAGCATCCCTCTCACTTACTCGTATCAACACCACAACAGAAAAATACTCCTTTACAAGTTAACGTCCTGCACAATATTTCCATGAGTAAAACTATCCAAGAGAAAATCCTTCATTATGAAACACTCACCCCCTTGTTACAGTATTGATGCATTCATATAAAAGCTGTTATTTTAATGTTGCAGTGGACCCAGGCCACAGCAACTAAGCACGCCACATTGTAAATTTACAACATGCCACCAGCCTTGGTTCAGTTGTTCCTCACGAGTCCCATTATCTACTGTATCCCCATACTGAGAGTCAGAGAATGTTTGACCTGTCATGGGGGCGACATGACGTGTGCAGATTTCTAAGCTGTAAAATAAAAACAATAATTGCAAATAAATGCAATAATTTTCGGTCCAAAAACCGTCCATGTAATGTTGATAGTAGCCCAAGATTGGCAATAATTAGTAAACAGTTTTAACCTGTTCACCTGTAGTGTCTCCGCTCCCCTTCCTCTAGGCAATATTATTAGGAAACACTCAATTAACTTTCACTGTTATGCGGATGACACCCAATTATACTTATCAATCAAGCCAGACAAAACCAGTCAGTTAGCTAAACTGCAAGTGTACATTAAAGATATAAAATCATGGATGACCAACAATTGCCTGAAGTTGAACTCGAACAAAACTGAGGTTATTGTGATGGGCGCTAAACACCCCCGAACTTCATTATCCGAAGATATAATTACTCTGGACGGCATTGCCATGGCCTCCAGCAATACTGTCAGAAATCTAGGAGTTATTTTTGATCAGGATTTATCCTTTAACGCCCACTTAAAACAAACCTCAAGAACAGCTTTTTTTCACCTTCGTAATATTGCCAAAATTAGGAACATCCTGTCTCAAAACGATGCTGAAAAACTAGTCCATGCATTCGTTACTTCCAGGCTGGACTACTGTAATTCCCTATTATCAGGATGCTCAAATAAAACTCTTAAGACTCTCCAGCTGATCCAGAATGCTGCAGCGCGTGTTCTGACAAGAACTAAGAAAAGAGATCATATTTCTCCTGTATTAGCTTCTCTGCATTGGCTTCCTGTAAAATCCAGGATTGAATTTAAAATCCTTCTCCTGACCTACAAAGCTCTAAATGGTCAAGCACCATCATATCTTAAGGAGCTCATAGTACCTTATTGTCCCACTAGAGCACTACGCTCCCAGAATGCAGAGTTACTTGTGGTTCCCAGAGTCTCTAAAAGTAGAATGGGAGCCAGAGCCTTCAGCTATCAGGCTCCTCTTCTGTGGAACTAGCTCCCAGTCTGGGTTCGGGAGGCAGACACCGTCACCACTTTTAAGAGTAAACTTAAAACTCTCCTCTTCGATAAAGCTTATAGTTAGGAAGTTAGGAGTTGCAGCATTCGCCTGGACCGTAGGGGGAAGGTGTGTAGCCGCAGTCATGACGCACCTCCTCCATATCTCTACTTCTCTTCATAGAAAGCTTACTATATTTAGGGTATGAGGAGTTGCAGCGTGCGCCTAGACCGGCGGGGGTGGGTGTGTAGCCTCAGTCATGGCGCACCCCCATCCTATCACTGCTTCTCCCCATAGAAAGCTTACGCATACTTAGGCAGTAAGGTGTCGCAGCATTAGCCTAGACCGGCGGGGGAAGGTGTGTAGCCACAAATGTCGAACATAGCCTCCCTATGCGGTTATAGTTCTAGACTACCGGGGCACCTCCTTTGACACACTGAGCTCCTCTCTCCTCTCTCTTTCCATCTGTGTGTATTCATGTTCCAGAAATGCTTGTTATTAACCTAGCTCCGGGGAGCTTCCCCGGAGTCCGTATGTTCTTTGTCCCCCCAGCACCATCATCTTGGATCATGATGGCACCTACTTCATGGTGGCAGCTGTCGCCGTGGTCCTGCCCTACGACCTGCTGTGCCCCATTACACCCTGCAATGCCCGGCGTCGACTGTACTGAATGTCCGGCCAACGCCCTGCCACACCCTGTTACACCCTGCTGTGCTCTACGACACCATGAACTATTACAATTACTCTAGTCAATATCTTAATTGTGACTTTTTTATTGCCATTGTTCATCAAACCCCCAACCGGCATCGTCAGACACCGCCTACCAAGAGCCTGGGTCTGTCCGAGGTTTCTTCCTAAAAGGGAGTTTTTCCTCGCCACTGTCACACTTACATATTCATGCATGCTCTTGGGGAATCACTGGAATTGTTGGGTCCTTGAAAAATACAGAGTGTGGTCTAGACCTACTCTATCTGTAAAGTGTCCTGAGATAATTCCTGTTATGATTTGACACTATAAATAAAATTGAAATGAATTGAATTGAATTGTTGATTGGTTTGGTTTTTCGTGAGCACAACCGTCTCGTGTCGGAAAGATCTTTATCCGGCTAAGGAAATGGAAGAAAGACACAACTTATCATATTTTTCTTCTGTCACTGGGCTTCACGTCCGTCTTATTTAGCCAGTAGCCCTGATGTTTGAAGGTGTAATTCAACCAGCGGACTATCTCTTCCTCTGAGGGACTAAAACTCCAATCGAACATGTATTCTCTCTCCAGCTCAGCTCTTGCTCTGCTCTCCAATTCTTTTGTCTTTCTGTTTCTCCTCCTCTCTCTCTCTCTCTCTCTCTCTCTCTCTCTCTCTCTCTCTCTCTCTCTCTCTCTCTCTCTCTCTCTCACTTTTTACATAAGTCTCTCTCTCGCTCCTTTACTGTGGCTTTCTCTGCTGCGGGGCTATGGAAAGAGCGAGGCCTCTGCGGTGGATGGAAGCAGAAGAAGACAAATAACTTTTCAGGGACAGGAAGTAGGTCATCCTATCAAATATTTATTTCTCATACTGTGCCTAAGGCTCCAAAAGGACTCCCTCTTTAGATAGTGTGTGTGTGTCTGTGTGTGTGTGCGGTTTCATTTTTCACTCATTTGCACATATATGGCTGCTCATGGTCTGTGTCTGACTGAATTGGAGTACAGAGCTGGAGGTTCCCCTCTCTTTAGAAATTCTGAGTGCATTCATTAACCAGTCTTTTCTCCATTAAATGGATATTGAGAAAAGTTTTTCACCACAGTGTCTATATGTACGTAACCCAGGCAGCCCGGGTTGTTGTACTGTTTGCCTTTAGTCTGCATAAAAGAAACCAGATCTGATTGGTTTTATCAATGCCCATTTACCTGAAAGAGTATTCATCCTCTCGTCTGTGGCCTCTCTGCTCTGATAACCCTAACCCTGAAAAACAAACTATTTCCTGGTTCCAGCCTCTTAAATATGTATAATTGCAACTTGAACTTGCTGTTTTGTGTGAACTGTAGCCTACTGTGCATTAAATCATTTAGGGTTATATACTTTGAGTCAGACAAAACAAGACATGGGACGTCACCTTGGGCTCTGAGAAAATGTGATGGACGTATTTCACCAGGCATTTTATAGACCCAAACAATCAAAAGTGTAGTCAGCAGATTAATTTATAATAAAAATCAATCATTAGTTGCAGCCATAAAAATGAATCATTCAATAAATTAGTCAATCTATTATGAATGCTACTGCTGAATGAAAGATTCATCTGTTGAGTTTGCTTTTCTTTACTGATTAGTCATTAGACTATAAAATGGGAGAAATTGCAATTTTCCAGAGCCCACTGTGATGTCTTTCTATTTTCTCTGACCATCAGACTGGAACATTTACACTGATATAAAAAACAAACAGAAAACCTGTAAAGACTCACATTTGAGAAGCTGGAACTAACACATATTTGGCAGTTTTTATTGATAAATTAGTTAAACAATTATTCGATCATCAAAATTGGTGTCTTTCATTTTATGTTGATCGAATAATCAATTAATCGACTGATTGTTTGAGCACGAGTGTACAGACAGGACAAGACACTGGACAGAAGAAGCAGGTGTTAGAAATTGGTCTCTCCATGGCCGGGGGTTGGGTCACTGGGTAGAGCAGGCACACATATACTGACAGGTTTATGCCTCGACGCAGAGGTCTCGGGTTCGACTACGGCCTGTGACGATTTCCTGCAGGTCTTCCCCCTCTCTCTGCCCTAGCTGTCCTGTCAAATTAAATGTGGAAAAGCTCAAAAAAAATAAAATAAGACATTGGTCTCTCCCCTATCTGTCAATCAATTTAAGACCTTGATTTGTGTCTAGTTTATTGATTTATTTATTTTTTGATCTGTTGTAATTTAAACGTTATTGTCTATTTGTTAAAATGTATGCTGTGCACTCGGCCCCATTCAAAATGAGGGTCTCCCTCAATGGACCCCGAGTTTTAAATCAAGGTTTGAAATGAAATAAAATGAATGAGATATTTCATCGCTAGCATTTAAACCAGCCATTAAACTGCTGCTGCTCTTTCCAGTGTGAGACGATGGAGCAGAAGTACAGAACACTGTGATAAATAAAAGCTAAATAAAAAGCTTTAATGGCTCCCATCGTGTCCTCCAGCTCAGTGCACGACAAAAATGTACGCTTAAGAAATGTACGAGTAGAAACATTTTGATATAAAATATTCCCCTCATTCCAACCTTTACTCCTGAGACGTGAACACACTCTCCTTCCCCTCTCTCTCTTTGTTTTCCATATGCACACTGACTGCTGTGAGAATGTCAGAAGCCCCATCAGAAGCCCCTCCTGCTGTGGTGTGTGGTGGTCGGGCCCAGCAGGGCTCCCCATTACTGATTAATGGATCCACATCAGATGCATTCAATTAAGACTCAGCGCCAGCCCCATGCGGTCATCTCCCCAGGCCTGTCTGAGCCGCGACACACTAAGGACGGTGGCTGCTAACAAGCTCCGATACAGAAACCTCAAATCACTTTACTGTTAACCAACTTTCTTAGGCTGCATCATTTTTACTGCTAGGTTTTCATTTATTTATTTTTTAAGATTATTTTGGGGTTTTTATTGCCTTTATTTGAAGGACAAAGTCACAGTGGGAAGGGGAAAGTGGGAGAGAGAGGGGATTCCATTCAACCTCTTTTTTCTTATGCAACAGTTATTTTGTATGTATGTTTGTTTTTCTGTATTTCTTGTTTATTTCATATTCATGTTGTTTGTTTGTTTATGTATGCACCTCTCACCAAGGCAAATTCCACATAAGTGTACTTATTGTGGCAATAAAACATGACATGCACAAAAGGGCCACAGGTGGGAAACAAACTCGTGGCCGCTGCAGTAAGGACTGAGCCTTGGTACATGGGGTGCACACTCTACCAGCTGAGCCACAAGGGTAGCCTGGCTCCGCCCTTCTACGTACTTCTGCTCAATTTTCATTTTCCTTCAGTACTACGTCTGGGTTTGCGGTATATTCTTGGGTTTTCTCCAGCCAATCTTTACCGGTCCAATCAGCGAACAGAGGGAGTGGCTTAGAACGATGACGTTGAGGTTGTGCGCTAGTTTGAGTTGTAGGTCTGTAATAGCGGTGGAGAAAGATGCGAGCGAAGCCATTCGGTCCGTTGTGGCAACGCTGCCAAATATCCAGAAGTTAAAGCCCGAGCAAGAACAATCTTTGCTGAGTTGTGTTGGTGGCCATGATGTTGTGGCCCTCCTCCCGGGAAAAGTTAGATTTCCCAGCTCGCTCCATTAGTGGTGAAGGAGTTGGCTAAGGCGAACGCTAGCGATGCTAAGCCGACGTCACGACCAAATGTTAGCGATTGGTTATGGCAGATCCAGAGTGGCTCTGGGCAGATCCAATAGTTTTAAACTTCAACAGAGTACCCGCCTTCAAGGAAGTTAACACTTGTCAATAGAGAGTGGCCAGACTCTCTGGACCAATGAAATGTACCAGAGTCTGGTAGGACCAGGCTAGTGGACCAGAGTCTGGTAGGACCAGGCTAATGGACCAGAGTCTGGTAGGACCAGGCTAATGGACCAGAGTCTGGTAGGACCAGGCTGGTGTACCAGAGTCTGGTAGGACCAGGCTAGTGTACCAGAGTCTGGTAGTACCAGGCTAGTGGACCAGAGTCTGGTAGGACCAGGCTAATGGACCAGAGTCTGGTAGGACCAGGCTGGTGTACCAGAGTCTGGTAGGACCAGGCTAATGGATCAGAGTCTGGTAGGACCAGGCTAATGGACCAGAGTCTGGTAGGACCAGGCTAGTGTACCAGAGTCTGGTAGGACCAGGCTAGTGTACCAGAGTCTGGTAGGACCAGGCTAATGGACCAGAGTCTGGTAGGACCAGGCTACCACTAGGGAGCCCCAGTTTTCCATTTTTACAGTAAGCGGTGTTTTGAGATTAAAAACGATCTCTGTCCACACAAGAATTTAAGCTCCAGTAGAACTAATCTCCGTCCATATGAACGCATCTGACAACACATATCACATTGACACTCGCAAGCCGGTGTAAACAGGAAGCAGATTGTCGGACGTTACTCTACGGTTGAAAATCATGGATGTAGAAGTTGAAAATACAGAAACTACTTTGGAGAAAGAACAACAACAGCGAAAATAAGACCAGGGATTTTTCTTGGAGTGACGACTAGGTGGAACTGCTACTGAAGGGTACAGTATGTACTGTAAGCATACCTGAAACACACCTTTCAGCAACTTTACTGTTAACCTACTTTCTTAGGCTATATCGACACTACTAGGTTTTCATTTTTACAGTAAGTGGCGTTTTGAGATAAAAACGATCTCCGTCCACACAAGAGTTTTAGCTCCAGTAGCAGATTTATTCTCCGTCCATACTAACACGTCTGACAACGCATATCACATGACCATTCACACACAATGGGCATGTAAACAGGAAGCAGATTGTCTGACATTACTCTATGGTTGAAAACCATGGATGTATAGGTGAAATACAGCAAAAACTGTGGAGAAAGAACAACAACGGCGAAAAGTAAGAGCAAGGATTTATTGGTTTGGAGCGACGGCGAGGTGGAACTGTTACTGAAAGGTATGTAAGCCCACCTAACCAATAAAACTGACTGTCGTGTGTTGCCGTTTCCAAATGTCTCCGTTTGTGTCTGTCCAGACTACAATGCAACTGCAGAATTTTCAATTTCCATTTTGCAGTAGTGTGGATACAAGGCGTAAAAGATATTTGTTTTTCAACCAAAACGTAGTAGTGTGAATGTAGCCTTACATATGTGGTGGAATGTTGTTTTATGCCTCATATGAAGCACTTTGACTTGCCTTTGTGCTTGAAAGGTGCTATACAATACATTCTACCATATATATATATATATATATATATATATATATATATATATATATATATATATATATATATATATATATATATATATATATAGACACATATAGGACATGCATTATTAATATATTGCTGCAGATACACAGTGTTCAGAGGGGTTTAGGGGTGATACGACTAGATGATAAATCAATAGGTAGGCCAAGAACAACAAATTAATTAAAGCTGCAAGCAGCGATGAACGAGCGATGATAGGAGTGTGTGTGTGTGTGTGTGTGTGTGTGTGTGTGTGTGTGTGTGTGTGTGTGTGTGTGTGTGTGTGTTTGTGTGTGTGTGTGTGTGTGGCAGAACTTGTTGCTGTGGTGATTTGCACAGTGAGGGAGGGGGAGACAGTATCTTTGACGAGCAAACATGTCCATTCAATGATTATCATACCACTCAAGTTTGTTCTGTTATTCATAAACAGTGAGTCCAGAGATAAGAGTTTTCTGAACGCATTTATGTGCGTTTTATGTTTGTGGTGTCAAATATATGTAGCACAGAGCAGGTTATAAAAAGGGAACTGTCTGCGTCCTTCCAAATGTTTCTTTTCGTTGTTTCTATTGGCAGTTGGTATGCACAGAGCCAAAAGTTTAAGTCCAGTGGATTCGATAGTTACTGTACATGTCTGCGACCGGCACAAATGTCCCTACATTTTGACCTAAAATGATGTATGAAGAGTGAAAATTGTGGGGGAGAGAGCAATATGTTTAGAAAGATTTCAGAGAATCTTACAGCAGCTCCCCACTCTGAGGTGTTATATCCTCCCCACTAGCTCTCAACATTCCCTCCCATACACACACATTATCAAATCTCAAACGGTCGGAAAATTGGACATTACATAAACTGTAATTTTTATAAAGTGGGGGAAGAAGACAAACAATAAGAATAGGATGATTCAGTATGACAAATAATAATCACTGTACCAATTGCTGCTGTTGCAGCACACCGGCGCGCTGAATAATAATACGGTAAGTATGAAGAATAATAGTCATTGAGCTGATTGGTACTATTGCAGCACATCGGCACACTGAATTAACTAGAAAATGCATTTCCTGCAGAAAATGCTTGTGAATGCTGAAAAGCTAAATTGCTAAAGTTACAGTTTTTTCCAACTGCTTACACACGTTTTCAAAACTATGGCTCCTTTTTTTAAAACTATGGCTCCTTTTTTTAAAACTATGGCTCCTTTTTTCAAAACTCTACACACAATTCCCAAAACTGCACACACAAAATGCAAAATGCCTCACATCTCCTTCAAAATGAAACACTGCATTCAAAATACCATGAACACATCTCAAAATGACGCATTTGCATCAAATGGCAAACACTTTTTTCATAATAGTAAATTTTTAGATATACCATGTACACACTGTTGTTCTAAATCTAAAGCTCATTTGTCTTTCATAGGCCTATATCTCCATTTACAATGTTGTAGTGAAAGTAATCTGCTGAGAGGGGTTGAAAAGTGCACTGTAAAAAAACAATGTAATGTTACAGTAAAACAGAAAATATTTATTGGGCAAAACATCACGTTTGTAAGAGTAGTACAGCATTGTATACAGTAGCATGAAACAAGAAGACTAAAGTACAAACCTATGTAAACCAAAGGTTTTTAGAATAAAGAATGTGTGTGTGTGTGTGTGTGTGTGTGTGTGTGTGTGTGTGTGTGTGTTTATGTGTCGTGGCGGGGGGTGGTGGTGGGGGGAATTGTATACACAAACAAAATCTGATTGATTTGTAATGCTGAAATAGTCATTAGATAGCTGCATGCAGTATGGACGCCACTGTAAAGCTACTCAAGATGGGCATAAGTGTGACCCTGATCTCATCAGAGATGGCTCTCCTTCTTCCTCTTCTTCCCTCCTCCTCCTCCTCCTCCTCCTCCTCGTTGTCGTCATAATTGCATAAGTAGTGAGAATAGTTGGAAAAGTGGGAATGGTTTTAATTGGTACGAATTTCATTGAAATATTGAATAAACCCAATGATGCATTAAACAAAAGTGTAATGTTTTAAGTTTTTTTGAAAAAAAGTCATAGTATAGCATGTCGAAAAGTCACAGTATAGGTATGTACGTCAAAAAAGTGGTAAAAAGACATATTATTGTTTATCGAAAAAAGTGATAAAAAGTCATAGTATAGTATGTTGAAAAAAGCCATTAAAATGTCATAGTATTATGGTATGTCGAAAAAAGTCTAAATATAGTACCTCGAAAAAAGTGATAAAAAGAAATAGTATATAGAAAAACGTATATAATAAAAAAAAAATCATAAAATAGTGAATCCAAAAAAGTCATGGCATGGTATGTTGAAAGAAATCTAAGTATAGCATGCTGAAAAAAAGTCATAAAAAAGTCATAGTATTGTATGTTGAAAAAAGTCAAAGTATAGAATGTTAAAAGATTATGTGGCTTATATTCAAGACTGTCTGGCTGTGGCTGAACTGAAGAAAAATCAGCGTGAACCTTCATCAGCGGCCGGCGAGGCTCCACGCGTCTGATTGGACGTCTTCAGCTCCTGCGCGAAGCGGCCATG
Organism: Zingel zingel; assembly: GCA_023566125.1. Taxonomy (NCBI): domain Eukaryota; kingdom Metazoa; phylum Chordata; class Actinopteri; order Perciformes; family Percidae; genus Zingel; species Zingel zingel. The sequence goes on from CM042317.1 coordinate 38,788,643, forward strand.
ACACACAAAATAAAGCCGTTATTCTCAGGGAGGGAACTAAATGAAAAGCTCACAATCACAACTTCATCTGACACTGAAAGGAGAGCAAATGTTCAACAAGGTCACACCTAATTGGAAATGATTAAAAAGCTGTTCGATGGGGGACATTTTTGTATTATTTTAATTTCTTTCTTTTTCCTCTAACAGGAACTCCTCCCGGGTCACCTTGGTAGTTTTGACTCCTTCTTTTGGAAAATGCATGAAATGAAATATTCAGTTTGCCTCCGGCGCTCTCAAACACCTTCCCCCATCCTTTTCTCTCTCTGTCACTCATCCCCCAACCTCCTTTCCAAACTTTTTTTCTCCTCCTTATTTCCTCCACTTTTCATCGTTTTTCTTTTTTTGTTTGCCTTCATCCCAATCAGCTCTCCTTTTTTCATCTCTTGTAGCTATACTGTAGCCGTAGGCTGTGTGTGTGTGTGTGTGTGTGTGTGTGTGTTTCGGGCCGCTGGCTGCAGGAGGTTATATGTGGATCCAATGAGCACCTGGAGACCACTAACGCATGATCATATCCATAAAAGGCCATCTGCTCTACGGCAAGAAGAAAGACCAGCATGAGAGGAGAGGATGAGGAAGGAAAGAGAGAGAGAGAGTGTGTGTGTGTGTGTGTGTGTGTGTGTGTGTGTGTGTGTGTGTGTGTGTGTGTGTGTGTGTGTGTGTGTGTGTGTGTGTGTGTGTGCGTGTGTGGGTGGATGGGGGAGGAAAAAGAGGAGGAGAAGAGGGGAGTGAACAAAGAAAAAGAAGAGAGGAGATGGGATGATAGAGGAGGAGAAAGATGAACAAAGGAGAGGAGAACGAAAAAGTGAGTGCGTGGATGGACCATAGGAGAAAAAGGGGGCGTGAACAGAGACGAAGAAGGGCACAGAAAGAGGAGAGAGGATGATCAAGGAGGAGAAGAAAACTGAGGAGGAAGAGAGAGAAAAAGAGGGAGTAAAGGGAGAAGAAGAGGAGAGGAGCTGTGTGAAAGAAAAGTGAAGAGAGGAGGATAAGGGAGAGAAGAAAAAAGGAGAGAAATGGGATGTATAAAACAAAGCTTAGGGAAGAATAGAGAGAATAAATAAATGTGCAGGAAGAGAAGAAACAACGGGGGGGATTGGATGAGGTCAGCTATCGACAAAGGAAAGAAGACAGAAAGAAAAGGATAAATGACAGGGAAGTAACAAGGAAGACGAGAAGATGAGAGAAGAAAACGAAAAACAGAAGAATTTGGGAAAAAAAGAAAGGAGTGAGAAAATAGGAGGCGAGAAATTAAAGAAAATTGCAAAAACCAAAATTCATCCTCCATATAGACTTCAATAAACAGCCCAGTTTCTCTTCTCGCATTTCTTTATCTGTGGTTGTCCATTTATTAAGGAAGGATGTACATGTTATTCTCCACTTTGTACATTATTTTCACTCCTCCTGTAGCTGTAGCACAGCTTTTCCCATTATAGAAACAATGTTGTCCATCTATCTATCTACTACTCTTAGGGCTCGGCCTTCACCACTGCACTTTGATAACAAATAGCGAGATAGCATTTTTCTCCCGTGGACTAAAGGAAAGTGTGCTGCAGTGGTACAGAGAAAAATAAAAATGCTCTTCCCATGGACACTTTCACTGCTACGAGTCTGAGCTCTTTTACTGGACCTAATACTCAGGGTAAACTAATTATCCGGTAGGATCCTTTAACACAAAAGTAAATCCACTGGGTTTGGGGATTACAGTAATGAAATATTATATTTTTTTTAAAGAAAAAGGAAATTATGAGAACAAGGAGAGAGGAGGGTAAAGCAGAGAAAAGAAGATAATAAACAGGAGGGTAAGAAAGCGGTAAGAGAGAAATTAACTCATTCAATTTTAGAGGTGAGATAGAAGAGGAGAGAGGATGGACTGATGTGAAAGACGAGTAGAGGGAAAAGGAGGAGAGAGGAGCAAAAGGGCAAGGAGAGCAGGAAGAAGGGAATGAAAAAACAATGGAGAGAAAAACAAAAACAAGCAAAGAGAGAAGTGGGTAGGGAGAGGTGAGGAAAATGAAATGTTAAGTGTAAGAAGAGACGGGAGGATGGATCAATAAGAGGAGAGGCAAAAGGAGAGGAAACAGAAGAGGAAGTGAGAGAGGAGGAGGAAACGAGCAGAGAGAAGAGAGGAAAAAGGAGAGGAAGCCAGATGAGAGGAAACAGGAGAGGAGAGATTAAGCAGGAGAGGAAGTTAGAGAGGAGGAAACAAGCAGAGACAGGAGAGGAGATGAAAAAGGAGAGGAAAAAAGAGTGAGGGAGGAGAGAAAAAAATTGGGGATGAAAAGGGAGAGGAGGCAAGAGGAGAGGAAACAGGAGAGACAACAATCTCTCTGAATTAGTGTATAACACTGAAAGTTGGGCGTGCGTGTGTGTGTGTGTGTGTGTGTGTGTGTGTGTGTGTGTGTGTGTGTGTGTGTGTGTGTGTGTGTGTGTGTGTGTGTGTGTGTAGTCCACATCCTCTGCAGGTATTTAAAACCTGCTGCCCTCTGCTGCTGTCAGATGGCACCAACACGTTACGTTAGAAATGTAATCTCTCAAACTTTGTTTTTCGGTCCATCTCCTGTCAGCTGCCATCCATCATAACGGCCACACCACACTAGATAGAAATAAACAACTTCAATATAACATGAACCTGAAATAAAGTTGGTTTGAAATACAAAGCTGTGCATTGTCAACAGTTGACTGAAACCATCTAAACCTAAGGTCCACTCAGCAATGGACAGTCCTGGAAAAAGCTAGTAAGTGGACCTTGAGTTGAGATAAACATCATTTGTAGGAGACAGGTTGGGCCAAACCTACCACACTGCCTTTGTAATTCAAACAGGTTATAAAAAGAGAGGCCAGCCTCAACATGGAACAGCTTGGGACATTACCGGATCACAAAATGTTGGGAAACTCTTAACCCTTGTGTTGTCCTCGGGTCGAATTGGACCCATTTTCAAAGTTTTTTCTATATCAGAAATATGTGTTTCTTTCAACAAAATTGCCCTGCATGGAGAGCAGGGGAAATATATGATTACTTTAATTGAATTTTGGGTGTTAAACTTTGACATAAAGCAGTCTGTGATAACCACTCAGCATCCTCTGATCTTTTCTATTTTTTAAATTAAAAAATAGATATAATTAAATTAGGTTATTGATCATGAATCAAAAAAAACTTTGAAAAAAGTGACAAAAACATTGGGAAAAAGAGCCAAAAAAAAGTTCATTTTCAATTTTGATGAAAGTTAATGGTCGATGGGAAGACAACACAAGGGTTAAGTGACATTGGATTTTCTTTCTTGGATATATATTTTAGTTTTACTAGATAGACTCACAGTCTTCCTCAGTAGTGGAGGTCTTCCAGATGGTATGCGGACGTTAACCCTTGTGTTGTCTTCCTGTTGACCATACAACTTGTTTTTCTGGATAAAAATAAAAAATCAAAAAGAAATTGTATGTTTTGATCGTCTTTTTAGACACTTTATGTTCCAAGTTTTTGTTGTTACTTAGTTGATTTTTTTGCCATATTTCTTTGGACATTTTTGACACATTTTTCGACATTCACTTACCTTGCTACTTTTTAAGCTTTTTGTTGACGTTTTTGTAACATTTTCCAAGTTTTTTTTGTAACTTTTTCAGATTTTTGTCTATTTTTTTCAACGTTCTTTTATATAAAAAAAAAATTAAAATGCTATAAAATTGAATAAAACACCGGAATTCAATGACAGTAGTGAACTGATGGTTTGTTTGACTTGTGAAGAGCGTTGCAGGGAACCATCCATGTTCTATCTTTTTTTTGACAATTTGTTTGAAAGAAACCCAAATTTCTGAAAGAAACTTTTTGAAAATGGGTCAAATTAGAGCCGAGGACCACAGGAGGGTTAAGTTTGTTTCCAAAGTCAACAACAAGCCTTTACATTATTATTTTTAAGAAATTATTATTCGGAAATACTTAAATAAAACCAAACCAGATGGGAACAGACTCTATCTGAGGAAAGCTTTGCTGCAATAAATAACTTAAATAAAATATTACATTAGTGTTGAAATATAGTTGAAATACTGTCAGATGCAGTTATTCTTGGAAAATAAATATAATAATAATATCCGACATTTAGTCTACATATGTGACCGCACCTGATGAACATGGCTGTGTGTGTACTGCCCATGAGCTGATAAAGACATTTTCCAATATGTTCACTAGTGATAGGTTAGACTGAGTCACACTTTCACTTTTATTTCAGCATGCAGACGATTGTTTTACTAACTAAAAGATAAGATAGACTTTATTAACCCCACACGGGAAATTCCTGTACTACAGCAACTGAAAGAAAAGAAAATTACACACATCAGAATAACACATATACACATTAAGTAGATATAGGAGAAAAAATATACATACCTTCCTTCAGTTGCTTAATACAAGCGGGCTTTCCACACAAACAAACGTACATGTGTCATTAGTATGAGGAAAAAAATGAGATTTTAACTGGGTCGGGCTCGGACATAAATATCTTAATGCCTGTCGGGCTCGGGCCGGGCTCGGTTACTGCTCTGTCGGGCTCGGTTACTGCTCTGTCGGGCTCGGTTACTGCTCTGTCGGGCTCGGTTACTGCTCTGTCGGGCTCGGTTACTGCTCTGTCGGGCTCGGTTACTGCTCTGTCGGGCTCGGGCCGGGCTCGGACAGAAAAATACGGCCCGATCCGCTCTAATGTTTACATGTACAAAACATACCTGGGATACTAAAGTGCATGTAAACGCATTTATTGCTTTTTCTCAGTATAGACGGACTGAGATAGCCTTTTTTCAATCATACGGCTCATTGTAGGGACTTGTAGTGTATATTTTATACAGTATGAAGACATCTATACGTAGCTGCCATCACCCACTGACTTTGCCCTTTAAACCAGCAGCTATGTAAAACAAAAAACAAACAAAAAAAAAAAATATAGGCCTATATATAGGCTATATATATAAGTGCGTGTATAAATATGTGCAATACAACCTCATTTGTATTGGTAACCATCTGTAATTCTTTCTGTTTGTCAGTACAAACTCTGCAAACAATGAACAGCCACTTTATTAGTGTGAGAGATTCTGTATGTTTTTCTACTTTTGCTTTAATGAACCAATCCCCCCCCCGAGATTAAACACATTTCCTCTTTTCTTCAACATAAATTTCTTTTTCAATAGAAAAACAGTCGCTGAATTAATCATTAATATATGTGCAGACCCTGGCAGATGACGTTCTATTTTTTGCCAAATTGGCTGTATTGTTTATATTTCTCCAGTTTGGAGACAAACACCTCAGTGATTCTGAGCATGATCAATCATCTCTGTTCGTGCAGCTGACAATCAGCCCGCCGCCGTGTGTGTTTTCAGTCCTTTGTGTGCAGCGGAGTGTCAGTGTGAGAAGATGTGGACGCTTTATTGGAATTGGGGGGTTGGGAAGGTGCTGCTGCTATGATTTTATTCTCCTTTAAAGACAGAGGAGAGGGGGGAGGGGTAAAGATGGCAACGTAAAAAGGTTGGGGGGCTGGGTGGACTGCAGAGGTGGAGGTGGGGTGGTGGAGAGATGCAGCAGCTTTCACTGGAGAGGGAAGGGTGTGTGTTTCTGTGTGTTGGGGGGGGGACTCTGTTAAAGCCGAGGGGGGTATATATTATGGTTTATGGTTACGAGGGGACGCATAAATCAATGTTTCATTAAACAGCTTCAGTCTCAGAGCGCTGCCCCACCCCCCCTCACTCCCTCTTTCTCTCTCTTTTCTCTCCCTCCATCCTTCCTCACTTTGTCCTCCATCTTTCTCTGCTCTCACCATCTCCTACTGCCATCTCAAAACAGGCCTCCATCTCCATCTCCATCTCCTCCATCTCGTCCTCCATCTGCGTCTCCTTTCCCACCCCCGCTGTCTCTCTTTCTCTCTGCCAACCGTCCTCCCTCTCTCTTCTGCGTCTCCGTGAGCTGCCGTCGCCCATCGACTTCAGCCCGGACGTTAGACAGCCGCGACACAAGCAGGTCAAAGGTCAGAGCAACGACAACATGAAAACCAGACCAAACCAACCGGTGTCAAGGTTGAAGAAAGAAAAGAAAGAGAATAACATTGGAGGAGGAACAGCTCTTTATTTAAATAAATAGGAAAAAAAGAAGCACTAATTGTTTTCTGCTTTCAGGTGAGACAACATGAACCGAAACACTATCTGATTTGTTTTCTTCTTTTGTGTAAAAGGTTGGTTTGGAAACATTTTTTTGGCAACTGAAAACAGATTTCTCTACAGTCTACAGATGATACAGTGACGACATCCTCTTCAACATATAAAAATACTATGACAAAATCAAATGCATTATAAGCTTATAATATATATTACAATCTGTTAGGCGGTTACTGTGTAGATGTATTGCAGTTATAATAATAATAATAATAATAATAATAATAATAATATTAATAAAAGCTACATTAGTTTGAATCTGATTTATGCCACAACTCAACGGCTTTTTATGGAACATTTGAACTCAAAGGCTAAAAAAGAACAAATAAAAACATGTTAAAACGTAATATAACGCACATTTATTTTAGTTTCACATATAAATAACATGTCATCATATATAAAAGCTTCATTCTCTGTGTGGCATTTCTACGATGCATTCACTGGCTCTTCTGACAAATCGGAAAGGAAGCGTTTAATCCGAGCAAACACAGCATTGTCGCATAATGAAGCTAATTATCAGGGACAGCGTCTTACAGTGACACACACACACACACACACACACACACACACACACACACACACACACACACACACACACACACACACACACACACACACACACACACACACACACACACACACACACACACACACAGCTGTACTTCTATACTTGTGAGGACCCTAATTCACATAATGTTTAACCCCTAAACATCACAGCTACATGGCTAATCCCATTTTTTGGGGCTGTATTATTTGAAATGTATTGTTTTAATACAACAGTTGTGTTTGTATGTTGATAGCCGTGTCGATGCCTTACATTGAGAAATTAAAAATGAGAAATTAACAACATTATGAATCTGGCGAGTCAATCAATGCCAACTCTTGCTATTTTACAGCCTTCAAAAACATGGTTCTTGACCCATTGTGGTCGCTACCATAACAGTATTTAGGTTTCAAAATATGCAGCCTGAACCTTAACTCAAACTTACTCATGAGCTCAACTCTTTTCAACTAGAGCTGCAAAGATCAATCAATTAGTTGTCAGCTATTAAATGAATTGCCAACTACTTTGTGAACTATTAATCGGTTTGAGTCATTTTTGAAGAAAAAAATTCACAAATTACCCTATTCTAGCTTCTTAAATGTGACTATGTTCTAGTTTCTTCTCTCCTCTGTGACAGTAAACTGAATATCTTTGAGTTGGGGACAAAACGAGAAATTTGAGAACGTCATCTTGAACACTGATACACATTTTTCACCATTTTCTGACATTTTATAGACCAAACAACTAATCCATTAATCGACAAAAAAATCGACAGATTAATCGACTACGGAAATAATCGTTAGTTGCAGCCCTGGTTGAAACCCTAAAAATATTTTCATTCTCAAGGTCTAGCAGAAAACTGGTCCTCACAAGGATATAAGTACCCGTACACGTACACACACACACACACACACACACACGTACACACACACACACACTCCCAGCCAGTCTAAACTGGGAGAAAGGGCATCTGGTGAGCAGCGATGGGAACGTGTCATGACCCCTCTGCTGTCCCCTGTAACCCCGGTGCTGTCCAGGCTGTGTTGTTGTTGGTGGGCTGATCTTTTTTTTAATTGGGATTATGATTTCAACTCAATGAACTCTAGGTTTATTAAGTAGATTTCTACTGTGAGAAAAGGATTCATTGTGTATCGTAATAGAAAACTGACTGTAAAGCCACAACCTTCCTCAAATTATTGCCTAAATTTATAAAAAGTTTTTTTATTTTTCAACCTGGACCCTATTTTTTATGTTTTAGTGTCTAAGTGACTGATGGGAACAACTTTTTTTTTTTTTTTTTATTGTTCCAGTATTAAGCAAGACAAACTGCAATGTAACATAAATGGGCTATTGTGCACCTTCAATTTGCGTCCACTAAAAGTGCTGTTTTTGCCACGCACAGCCTCAGATTATTATTCAAAGTGTCATTATGGAAATTATCCCTACAGAGATAAACCTTTTCGTTTAAGAGTAAAATTATTTTTCTTTGACATGAAACAGCCCCGGAATTGCTATCGCCAAACGCATCAGACTCCATGTAAATAAACAGTAATTTTATCAACGTAAAACACACTTCATTCAAAGTCGACAGAAACAAAATAAAAACCTTTTAAAAGCTGTCTTGGTTTATCTTTTCCCTGTTCCAACAATCACCATCTGGTCTGGCTGATATTAACCCTGAATTAACTCATTTACATGTGGAAATGTGCTGGCTCTTTACACGCTAAAAGTATTGTTTATTTAAATGGAGTCTGGTGAGTTTGGTGATGGCGATCTCTGAGCTGTTTCTGGTTAAATAAAAATGATCTTACTCTTTAACAAAAAGGTCTATCTCAGTAGGGATCCTTTCCATAATGTCAGACACTTATATAATATTATATATTGTATATATAATATTAATATGAGCCTGTCAGTGGCAAAAACAGCACTTTTAGCTGTCAAAAAAAAAGTAAGGTTAACATTTATCCTATAGGATTACATTGCAGCCTGGTTCCTGCTTGCCAGTTTCAGCGTTCTTGCTTAATACTGGACCAGTTTCAAAGCTTTCTGTTTACATTAGTCACTTAGACACCACTGCAGGGAAAACAGGGTCCAGGTTGAAAAATACCAAAATGACCCTTGCGGGATTTTATGTGCGGGACATAAAATCCTTTGTAAGCAATAAGTAAGCTCAAGAATGCATAAGCTGTCCTGATTAACATGACGGATGTTGAAATCAGAGAAGGTCCCCACTAGTTACAGCCTGTATTCATATTTCTGCACTTTTGCACCACATTGCTATTATCTATAACTTCCAGTTGCTTTTCTGTGTGGATGTGTCGTAAGAGGAAGGTTTGGACAGAAGACTGTTGAAGCTGGATGTTTGAAAACACATTGATTTTTTTTGTTAGTCTTACATATTTTCTTGACAGGTTCAGGGTTTCACCTTACTGGTTATTGTAAGATCAGCACATAACGTCCTTTTGAAACTGTATACCTTTGACTGTCACTGCTGAACTGCTTCAAACTGTGGCTGCTTAAACCCTCAGCAGTAAAGTAGAAATATGGAGAACCTCATTGAGAAACAACAGTCAAATCTGCAAGAAACAATACTTTAAAGGTCCTATGACATGTTGCTTTTTGGATGCTTTTATATAGGCCTTAGTGGTCCCCTAATACTGTATCTGAAGTGTCTTTCTCGAAATCCAGCCTTGGTGCAGAATTACAGCCACTAGAGCCAGTCCCACCACAGTGAGCTTTCCTAAGGCCGTGCCATTTCTGTGTCTGTAGCTTTAAATGCTTTTGAGGAGGAGAGAGGAGGGGCAAGGTGGAGGGTGGGGGTGTGGCCTTGACCAGCTTGCAGCCATGGCAGTAGCTCTATTTCCTCGTGGGCGGGCCAAATTCTCTGGGCAGCTGTGGGCTGCGGGCAAAGCAGAGAAAGGGGAGGTAACCTTTCCCCTTATGACGACATAAAGGGAAGATTCCATTTTCTCAAAGGTAGAGCAGGATATCCAGGGCTCGGTTTACACCTATCACCATTTCTAGCCACTGGAGGACCATAGGCAGGCTGGGGGAACTCATATTAATGTTAAAAAAAAACTCATAAAGTGACATTTTCATGCCATGGGACCTTTAAAATGTTGTTTTATTTCACAAACAGTTCCTTTCTTCATCAAACTGACTGCTATAGAAATACCTGCACATGACGTCTGGTGAAAACGTTACATGTCTCAGAAAAACGGAGTAATATTTAACACGTCATTTTTGACTGAGAAACCTTTTATTCCATTGACTAGTTCCGGGTTAAATTAGTACCTTTATTTCTTTCTATAAGCTTGGCGTTGCAGCTGTGAGGGAACGACGAGCAGCACTTAACATCAGAAACACGTCGAGAAGGCATAAAGAGGCTGTTTGACACACAAGGATTAAAAATGAGCTGGAGTTAGGTAGTTAGCGCGCAGGTTCTCCTGCAGCAGGTGAGGAGGAGGAAGATGACGATGAGGTTGACTTGTTGATTTCATGTTTCGAGACGGAAGAACTGTCTTATGTTACAAAACTGCGTCTGTGCGCGAAAAAACACACAAAACAAACACCAAAATGTCCGTTTATCAGTGATAGAATCCCTACAGTGTGTGTACCTCTTTAGTTTGGTGTGTGTGTGTGTGTGTGTGTGTGTGCGCGCGCGCGCGCGTGCGTGCGTGCATGCGTGCGTGTGTGCGTGTGTGTGTGTGTGTGTGTGTGTGTGTATGTGTATGTATGTGCGCACCGTTACATTCACAGTACTACACACACTCTTTGCAGCCACATTCCACGGGCTTCTCCACGTCCTGCGTAAACGAGGTCCCGTCGTCGCATTCGAAGGCGAGCCGTCGGCGCCGGACCCTCAGAGGAGCGCAGCAGGAAGCGGCGGTGACGCCTGGCTCGGTTCCCGCCTGGCACCGACCGTGACATTCGACCCAGGAGAAAGGCTTGGACGTCTGGCAGAGGACGGTCCCGTGCTGCAGGCGGTGGAAATCTCTCACCGGCTCACCACGACACGGGGACTCTGTGGACGGGGAGGATGAAGTGAGAGCATTTTCCTACTGACCACGCTTTTGAATCCTACAAACAACTTCTGATTCATTTGCTGAAGAAAACAGAATAGCAACCCGTCTGGTTAGTCTGGTTCCAAAGACAATATCCACGATTTAAAAAAAACTAAACTTAATTGGAACTACGTTTTACCAACAACGTAAATGGTGCAGTAGGTAAGCCTTATAAAACTAACTTTCTGTCATATAGTAGTTCATGTAGTTCGAGTAGAACTACATGAAGCAGGTCATTTAAAAAACAATCCAGCTCCTCTGGTACCACCTACAGCCTGTAGTGTGATTTGCAAAAATCCACAGCTATTAAAGACTAAGTGGGAAAACATAGCCTGGTTGACACCAGACCTTTCTCAGTTGTAACTGAGAGTGGGTCTGGGCAAGCTTCATTCGCAGCGCATTTCCAAAGGGGCGTCACCAACGGACGCCGCTCAAATGCCTCTGGGCGCAATTGGATAGTCCTTCAACCAATCAGACCAACGATCCGGGTGACGTAGCAGCGACAGCGGCATCAACGGCTTGCTGCGCTTCGGTTGCCGTCATGTTGAATGTAAACAAAGAGCTGCTCGCCGTCGCTGCGCTATCGTCATCGTGTAAAGCCCGCCTCAACGGTTGTGATTGGTAAAAATTGGAAATGGGCTTGAATGGGCTCTTGGCCAGACTAACTCGCAGGGCAAATCTCAAATTTGCCGGAAGTTCAGCGTTTTCCCAGGCTAGGGAAAACATGTTATTTGAACTGACTTTTAGAAGAACAAAGTATCTTAAAAGATCTATAGATGAATTTAAGTAGGGCTTAAAACACTTAGTTGGTTGGTCAACAGAAAATTAAGCAGTTATAATATATATATTGTAAAGTGTTTTGGATAAAAGTGCTTTATAAATGCGTCCTTTTACCATTTATAATTTTGACAACTTCTTACTTGTTTTAGTCTATCAAGTATCAGATTAGATTATTGTTAAAGATGGCAGAGACCTAGAAAATCGTTTAAGAGGGTGTTTCAAACATGTTTGGTGTGAATGTGATGTAAAATACACATCTAATGCATGAATGTGAATATGTTTAGTGATCGTCTGGATGGAACTAATGCTGGGATCAGACTATATGATGGCCCGATAATGGCCTGATCTGACAAGCATTTAGTTTAGGGAATAAAAATGAGAGGTAAGCACAATACATGTTTTAATCTGTGTTGTGTGTATTAGTGGAAGACGGGCATGTCTTTCTGATTTCCTTTGTGCTTCATGCAGTTTGTAAAAGACTGTAAGCTATGATTGGATGGGGTTTAACTTGTAGTGTAACGTGTAAAGCTCCATGATTACCTAAAATGACATAGTGACCATTTCAGAAAAAAAACAAAACATTTATGTCTAATAGCTGTTAGTCCGCGTTTGAGATTTCAAGTTGTTCCCACCCTGAACCTTGGTCCTTCCCCACCTATATCACAGCTCTCTCCGGTGTATCCCTGCTCACAGACGCAGTGCTCCCCGTCCTCCGTCTCCTGACACTGGCCATGCAAACACTGCAGACCCTGGCACAAACCCGCCGGCTCCTCCTGCAGGTTACACAACGCACCGCGGTATCCCTCCGCACAGTCGCAGCGGTACGTCCGTGTGTCCAACGCCACACACTCACCCTTCACACACCTGGATTAATGGACGCAGTGAGGGAGAGGAAAAGAGCAAATCCACAGAAACCCAACATTTAAAAGAAGACACATTTGTCTTATAAACACTTTCAAATGAATTAATGAGAAACGACGTTTGGAAAATGCCAGAACAAACTTCACTCACTTGCTGCCTTCACACGGGTTGACACCAGTTGCCGTGGTGACAACATCCGCTCCAGTGAGGCCTCCTGTTACTGGCTGGTCACAGTGTTGTCCCGTCCAACCTGGCTGGCAGTGACACTGGGGACCCTGTGAAAAAACAACATGTTTACTACTTTATCTACTTCATCCATCATCTGTGAAAAGAAAAAAAATCATAACAAATCTTTGTACCTAAATAATGTGTGCAGAAATTATATTAAAGTGCTCATTTTCAGGTTCATAATTGTATTTAGAGGTTGTACCAGAATAGGGTTACATGGTTTAAATTATCAGAAAACACCATATTTTTGTTGTACTGCACATTGCTGCAGCTCCTCTTTTCACCCTGTGTGTTGAGCTCTCTGTTTTAGCTACAGAGTGAGACATCTCACTTCTGTTCCATCTTTGTTGGGAGTCGCACATGCGCAGTAAGTACTGCTAGCTAGTCAGTTCGCAGAGTATGAGGGCGTGCCACGCTAGCAGCTAGGCGAGCATTATAACGTGTGTTCCAAAGTGACCACGTTTGTCTCTGAAGTAAAGGCTGGACTACAATAGAGCTGTTTGGAGCAGTTAGTGAACAGTGTTTTCTGTTGGAGATGAAAGTCCCTTTGGGGTGGACTTTGGGCTTTTTCACTTTGTAAACCTATAACATGCACAAAAAAGATACATAACACAATAAAGGAAAGGGGAAAAGCCAAAACGCATAATATGAGCACTTTAAACATCAATAACATCATTAACCTGGTGTTGTTCGGTTTAACATATCAAGAGAATGGAGCACTCCTTGAAAAATGTAAATTGCATACTTGTTTGCTGCAACGTGCCGTATGAAATAAAGTAACATTCAAGTGTTCTTCACCTCAGGGAAATGCCTGAAACGTTATAAATCATGAAAGAGAGCTTGACTATTGAAAAATTCAAGTAAACATAAACAGGACATTAATAAAAGTGCATGTTGGTGTTGAGGGAAAGAACAAAATTCTATCAGTGTTTTTTCTTCTAAAATGTCTTCTAATTTATGTACGATTAGTCTTTGATTAAACTTTTCAAGATTCAAGATTTTTTATTTGCCATTTGTGCAGGTACAGTCCAGGCACATAGGAATTGTACAGGCTCTTCGAGTAAAGTAAAAAAGTAAAAAGAGTTAAGGGCAAAGAAAAGCACACCGACTAGAATAGAAAAAAGATTATACAAGGTAAATCAATTAAAATAGAATAAGACAAAAAAAAACTTGGGGGATATTGCATTTGTCACAAACTCTTAAGTTGTTGCTGTGTGTGTGTATTGCTTCTCACTGTTCACATATGGGCTGTTGTATGTTGGCCGTCTGTCTCCTACCTGAGCAGCGTAGGGCTGGCAGATGCCGTGCAGACAGTAGAGTTTGCGGCAGGGCTGACAGCCCGGCACCACCCCAGGCTTCATGTGGCTGCGGGTGAAGTCCTGCAGCTCGTGGTTAATGTAGAGGTTCCTGATGCAGCCGTGGAAACTGGACGTGTTGAGAGTCTGAGAGGAGAGACCCAGAGAGGCGTCCATCACCGCCTCAGGCATACCTGGAGAGACGGACGGTTAGTGACACATATCAGCCAGCCATAAAAGCCCTTGTCTAACTAAAAGCCAGCTTGAATAGCAAAGTCTTCAACTGCTTTTTAAAAGAATCAACAAAATTTGAACTACGTAAAGAGAGGGGCAGTACATTCCACAGCCTGGGTGCCACTGCCTGGAATGATTGAACCCCGCTGGTTTTAAAATGAGTGCCGGGGAACCGCTAACAACATCTGACCTGAAGACCTCAGACTCCGGCTAGGAGTGTGACGCTGTTATCGGGGCAGATATATATGAAGGAGCTTGTCCGTGCAAGGCTTTAAAAGTAAGGACCAGAATTTTAAAATGAATTCTAAAATGAACTGGTAACATTAAGGTGTGTTTCCTCTCCGCTCTTACCTCCTACGTACAGAGGCGCGTCCCCCGTCGCCGGCTGGCTCCGGCCCTGACTGTCCAGAGTCGTCGGCTCTCCTCCGTCCACAGACAGGTTCACCATCCTATTAAAGGTCACCAGCTCGACCGTGTGAAATTGCCCGTCGTTCACCGTCTCAGTGCTGTGCGTAGAGAGCGTAACACACGCATGCTGTATTTCGTAATAAATTTACAACGTAGGAACAAAGAATGACAAAGAGGGAGCGGATACGTATTATGACTGTGTGGTTGGTGAGAGCTGTGAAATGTAACCATACAGTAGAAAGTACGTACCGCCACGTAAACACAACTAGGGCTGCAACTAAGCATTATTTTCATTGTTGATTAATCTGTGGATTATTTTTACGGTTATGATGGAGTCCTTAAATGTCTTGTTTTGTTCACAACTCACAAATATTCAGTGTAGTGTCGAAAAGAAGAGAAGAAACTAGAGAATTTTTTTAATAAATTAATCACAATAGTTGGCGATTAATTTATTGGCGACAACTAATCGATTAATCGTTGCAGCTCTAAACACAGCAATGAAAAGGGTTTTTGTATGTTAACTTAAAACAACTTTCTACTGTTTTCACACCACTTCTCTGTTCTCAGATGACTTGCCATGTTCTCAATCTCCTCTTCTCTGCAGGTGCTTATCACACAAATAGCCTTAGACTCTGTGTGTGTGCGTGCATGCATGCGTGTGTGTGTGTGTGTGTGTGTGTTAGGCTGCCGGCTGGCCGAGCCTTCTCATCCTTCACAGTGAACCATCCAAACATTTAAGCACTCGACACATGATCAAGTGGACACTCAGGTTCAAGTGTCCTCTGGCTGCGTCTGTGATTGAACCAGAATACCCACACTGCCCGTGCCATCTGTCCACATTCCCAAACACTGCAGGACTCTCTCCGAGCAACACTAACGCACTTAACACGTTCTGAGAGGCGTTGCTGGGCTACAATGAGCTGAGAGGCGGCTGAGGGCCTGACTGGAGTCCAGTAGATCGCTCGGCTCAGCCAACACTCAGCTTTCAGAAATCCGATGATGAGAACACACTAATCAACCTGCAGCTGCTGGCTGGAGTCACAGGGTTAAGTGTGATGTTAAACATGTTGAGCTGGTCAGGATCAGCAGATAAAACGCTGTATAACTCAGCTCTGACTACTTATCTCCTACTTAGTTTGAAACCGATTTTGTTTGCCTGCATACAATAAAACAGAGATCAACAGGGGGTCTTCAGAGTTAGTGTAGGGGGGGCTGCCAAATTATGTTAAAAATAGATTTTTTTTTAAAATTTCTTAAAAATATACATTAATATGAATCGAACATTTTAATAGCAAAGATAAATTGGCCTATTTGTGAAAAAATGTACACATTAAAGATAAGCTTACTATAGGTAAGGTAGCCATTGTGGTAGCTGTACAGTTAAGCTTAAGGAGTCACTGAGCCTTCCAAATGTATGTTTAACGTTAAAACATGATGTATGAATAATATACATTTATTTTCATCCATCCGGCCCATTTTTATATGCAACTCAATTGTATATAATATCTGCAGTAGGGGGTCCCTGCTCGGTCTCTCTTTCAGCTTAGGGGTGCCTGGCCTAACAAAAGAAGACCCCTGCAGTAGAATATCTATATTTTATTCTGAGCATTAACACGGCAGATTAATATATCAATAACTCAAAAGATTGAAAGATTTTACATGGTAGTTTCGGTTGATTGTCCTAACTTTGTTTCTGGAAGCATATTCTGAGCTGTACTTGTTGTGCATGTGTGCGTGTGTGTATGTGCGTCTGTGCGTGTGTGTGTGTGTGTGTGTGTGTGTGTGTGTGTGTGTGTGTGTGTGTGTGTGTGTGTGTGTGTGTGTGTATGTGTGTGTGTGTGTATCTACCTGTAGATAGTGGTGGCTGGCTGGTTCCCAGGATCATATGTAACCCTGACATGACCCTGATGGAGCTCCACAGCGATTGGCTCGTCGTCTCCGTTATAGAGCAAGATACCGTTTTCCTCTGCTGTTGACACCTGAAAAAAAAACACACACACACACACACACACACACACACACACACACACACACACACACACACACACACACACACACACACACACACACACACACACACACACACACACACATAAAGACACACATATTATGTGTGTGTGTGCGTGTGAGAGTCTGCTAGTGCTGATATTGAATGTCTCTGGAGGGGTGTCCTCACTCACCTGCAGTGTGATGTTGGCTTGAGGCCAGTTCTTGACGTCTTGGAGCTGAACGTAAGAATCCCTGTTGACAAAGTTGACACTGACCAGCTTCTCACAGCTTGGACCTTCGAAGCCGGGCAGACACTGACAGGCCGCAGTGCCCGTCTTCTCCACACAGGGGGCGCCGTTCTGACACGGAGTCGGCCGGCAGAGTGACGCGGCAGGAAGGGCCACCTCACAAAACTCACCACTGGGAGGGTGTGGGGGGGGGAGAGAAAGAAGACGTCCGAGAGGATATCAGAAAGTACTTTACGTTTCCTTATCTTTCGCTATTGTTTAAAATCTGTACCACGCATCGCTCAGTCAATCTGACTGGGTCATTCTTTTATGTGGAAGGTAACATGAGGCTGTAACTACAAATTACTTTGAACTAGTGGTGGAAACATGCGTATGCCAACATCCTTTTCAGGTGTGTGCAAACTTTGATAATATTAGTTAAAAATAAGAATCAGTCATCAATGTGGATCAGGTGTTGGACTTAGATGACAAACGTCCAAACAAACTGATGATTTGTATGTATTCTTATGGTTTCGTGTAACTTTAAACGATTTGCTCAGTAAATTGCATGTAAACACATGATTTGGGAAAAATGTGATTTGAAATCAAGTTTAATGTACACTTAACACATGGCACATATTTTGCAGTATTTCCAGAGTTCTTCAGTTTCCGGGGTGATGCATCTACAGTGTGTGTTACCAGTATTCCCAGTTTTCCTAGTGTTCCTGGTACCTGTATCCCTGTAAACAGACGCAGCTGTAGCCGTCCAGATGGTCGACACACTGAGCTCCGTTCAGACAGCGATGGTCCACACATTCATTGTAATCTATACTGCAGTCTGGCCCCACCCAGCCTGGAATACACACGCACCTGCAGTGCACACACACACACACACACACACACACACACACACACACACACACACACACACACACACACACACACACGGTGTAGGATTTTGGGGCGTCAACACAGACCTCAGCAAAATTCACATATGGGTTTGTCTGTGCACGTATATATATTTAATCTCATCAGGGATCCGAAATTTTGCTGAGTCTGGCAGTGAAAAAGTGTGTTTGTGTGTGTGTGTGTGTGGTCACCTGGTGCCAATAGGAGTGCTGATACAGGTGGACTGATGCTGACAGGGGTTTCTACCTGGAGAACACGCATACTCCTCTTCCTCACAAAAAAGACCTGAGAACAAGAGGAGAGAAAGAGAGGATTCATGTAAAAGTTTGTACTATACCAAATAATTTATCCTCTAAACAGAATGGATTAGTGCCGCACAACATACGGTTTTATTTTATCGCTATCGCAATATCAAATTGTGCAATAAACACACTGAGAAAGGCTGCAACATCTCGTGATAGACAGTGATCTTTTGTGTTAGTTGAAAGAAAACATCAGTAGAAAACTGCACTTTAAAATGTAACTGTCATTCTTCTTTTAGTGGTGCCTTTTATATTGAATTCAATGTTCAATTTGTTCAATAAAATCATGTTGGAATTGATTTCCTTTCATTTCTTTGAAATTCAACAAGCCATTTGTTGCATTGTAGCTATATATATATATACTGAAAACAGCAGAAATACAGAACTGAGTACACTTTAATATCTGTTTATTTATGGCAAGTAATATTCAACAACGTTATTGCATATCGCATATTTTCCTCATATCGTGCAGCCCTAGAAAGGATCAACTCTGTTTTTTTTTCTAATTATATATTTATTGTCAACACATTCTCACACCCATCTCGTAAAATAAGGACGTTTGGTCAGGTGCCTTTGTCGTTCTTTTTGACGCTAAAAGTCTCCTTTAGCGTTTTATGTAAACACGCTTGGTCGGGACTATTGCCGTCCCTTTTGATGCAGTTATGTTAAGGAAAAGGTTGTGGGTGGGCTTACGGTTCCGTGACACGCGGGAACTACGGGACGGTTGGGTTTAGGAAAGGGTCATGGGTGGGCGTACGGTTCTGTGACACGTGGGAGGAAAGAAAAAAACGACTATAACAAGCGTGAAAAGCGGGATGCGAACCCCGCTCTCCTGAGTGAAAGTCCTGTGTTTGACCCAACCCAACCTCCCAGTGCGGAAATTCGCCCTTACATACTACTCACTAAATCCTATCCAACTCCCCGGTGTGTTACACAAATACACTGAAAGGTGCCATTTACGTCGCATCAGACGCTGACAGCCACTGACAGCCACTGTCCAAACGTCCTTAATTTACGAGTTCGGAATGAGAATGGGTTGTTATTGTTTCTTATGAATATAGCTAAGTGAGACAATCCCAGGCAGAAGTCGGTGTCACACCTGTGTAGTTTGGAGGACACAAGCAAGTGTAGTTGCCTACTCCGTCCACACAGGTGGCTTCATTCTCACACCCGTTGTCCTGACAGTCGTCCACGTTCACCTCGCAGAAAGTACCATGGAAACCAAATGCACATGCACAACTGAATAAAAACAAAGAAAGAAAGAAACTGTTATATTCACGGCTAAAAGGCACATGAAATACTAATTCACTAAACTTAGGGGATAAACATGTACAAATGTCATTCATTGCACTACAAAATGCAAATTCATTAGCTGTTAACCAACTTTTTAGCACTTCACGTTGTCAAACGCAGCAGTCTAACCAGAGAGGATTGTGATGCCGTCATGTTTCTACCAACTCACAAAAGGCAAAATCCCAAAATATTATTTTAATTAAATGTGTTAGAAAGCTGGAGACGGTGTAAACTCTTTCACTCAACACTCTCAAAATTCTCAGTGTAGAAGAACAACCCTGACATGCCTCACAGTCAGGTCCAAAATTAACTTTTTTTTTTCCCACCAGCCAAATGGCTAGTGAATGTTAAAACTTTACCAGCCACCAGCCATTGTTTTTTGGGCTGGTGAGTGACACAAATCTACCAGCCATTTGCATATTTGACCAGCATTTGGCTAGTAGATGGTGCTAATGTTGGACCCTGCTCACAGTGGTTCAGAATTGAGCAGAAATACTCATATACTCACCCCAGACACACACTCTTTGAACCCCTCCCCTCTGGCAGGAGGCTGGGGTCCACAAAAACAGTTTCTTCCCCTCTGCAGTCTTATTAAAAAGGCCCCACACCCCCACTGACATTGACTCGTACCCCTCCCACCCCTCCACTCCCTAGTCAATACACTTTGCATTAACCTTCATTCTGGACTATACACCTGCCCATTGCACATTCTGCACTAAACCATTCATCTTCTTTTTTCATTTTGTACATATTTGTTTCTGTATTTATTGTTTATTTTTATATTAATGTTTAATATGTTTGTTTATGTACGCACCAACCACCAAAGGCAAATTCCTTGTGTTACTTACTGTACTTGACAATAAATCATTTTGTGATTCTGATATGTAGTTAGGACCTTGTGTTCAACGCTGTGAAGCGACGGCCGTTGTAGCTGTGGCAGGGACTTTATTTTTTGCGTCGTTGGGAAAATATTCCATTATAATCGTCGGCATTAATATTAAATAATCGGCGGTTATAATTTAAGTGGTCTGAGAGAAAACTAGACTTATGCACCTCCTCTAGGCTCGGTTTTCAGACTTTAGATCCTCTAGCCGCCATTGTGATCAGGCCGCCATTGTAAATAGGAACCCCTTCTTAATGATTTGCCTGGAAAAAATAAAGGTGAAATTAAAAAAATACCCTCTAACTAAAATAGCTGGCATTCTGTATGTTAGCATGCTATGTTAGCTTTTATCTCATTTTCCAACTGAAGGGTACATTTACCTTTATATACTTTCACTCACTGTTTTACTACCTGTTTACATCTCTGTATATATTTATTTATTACTGACTCCGGTTCTATCCACGTATATACATTTACGACATTCTTGTTTATATTGCAGTTTTTTCTGTTTGCGATTACTGTACACCTGTCTACCACAAATATATATTATTTTATTTTAATATATGTCATATTTTAGCCCTTTATTTCAACATCTGCACTATTTTTTTTAATTTTTTATTCTACATATTAAATGAGCATTGTTGGAGGGAGCATGTGATCTAAGAAATGCATTGCCAACGACTGCTGCTCTGTAATTGTGCGTATGACAATATCTTGAAATGTCATTTCTACAGCTGGGGTCTGGGTGTCCTCCCCCAGGGTTATTTTGAGCGTCACAGACTTCCATTTCCTGCATTGTGATACACTTTAATGCACCAATTTATGGTGGGAATACCTTTATTTAGCCTATGAGAAGGAAAACACAGATGACATTCAAATTATATCAAATATATAATGTAATATAAAGCAGTAAGAGGGCTTTCACATCAGGGACCTAAGTCTCTCTGCATGTTCTGCAGTGTTAGTTTAATTTGCTGTCACATTATCCGACCCCGTATTTGTGAATACAAATATCTGAAGTGAAAGTTCTGTCACAAAACTATGTTGTTGCGTATCATAGCACATTTTTAAGTGGGTATACGGAAATCCTGGAGATTTCATAGTGGGTGTACTGCGTATACCTGCGTATCACGTAGACTACACCACTGGATAGCCATGCAATGTCCTAAATTTGTTTCCTTTTGTTGTTTGGTTTAAGGATTCTCAGATTTCGTGCAGGCGGGGTTTTGTAGGTGTTTCTCTACTTTCTTTCCATCCCATCTACAAACGTTTTTAGACTTGTTACCTGAAGCCTCCCGTCTGTTCGTCGCTGATACAGATTCCAACGTTGGCGCAGGGATTACTGACACAAGCATCGAGGGGAGTCTCACAGTGTTTACCCTGAAATAACACACACGTATAAACATTAATTATAGAGCATGTTTTTTTTAGTTTTTTTTTTTAAGTACAACATCAGATCAGGTCATTTGATGGTATTATGATCAGAGACAAATGTGGGCTCAAAATAATCACTGACAACCCGCAAACACGTTAAATATTGGATCGGAGGTTTTAAATGTTTAGCATTTAAAACGGATTGTAAATGGATTGCTGTGTGTCTACGGGGGGGGACTTTTTAATTAGTTATGAAGGTGCTTCATGAAACAGGCAAACTTGCTATATAGATCACGTGAGCCTCACACACACACACAAAGTGTCATACCGTGAAGCCAGACTTGCAGGTACAGGTGTACAGTTCTGTGTGGTGGACTTGACAGACACCCTGGTTCTGGCAGGGAGACGTGACACATGGGCTGCATTTGGCCTGAACAGATGCCTCTACCGGACCTGACAAAACACACACACACACACACACACACACACACACACACACACACACACACACACACACACACACACACACACACACACACACACACACACACACACACACACACACACACACACGTTTAATCGTTATGAAGATCATTATCAAGACATTATTTTGATCACTGTCAACAACAGATCACACAGGCCTCGAAATGCCTTTTCACCTTATCCGTCACAAAATACTAAACTGGAGAAAGAAGCTGTTCTTTCAGAGCAAACGTTTGCAGAGTTTCTGGGGTCGGCAGAAGAAGTAATGGGCTCAATATACTGTATGGAAGGCAACAGACAGAGCTCCAAACACAGTTGTGTTTTCAGAATGAAAAAGATAAAAAATATTTTAGCTTGAAAACAAAGATATAACAATGATTCGTGTTTTCAAAATATTTCACTCTTTTTCTTTATGTTGCACTACAGTAAAACCTTATGAGTTATTTTTTTGTCTATAGTTTAGTTTTGACATGACATCTGTTTGGGCTTAAAGATGTAAATGTGGCTGCACCTAGATCGTTCACTTCACACAACAGGACAAACGGAAATCCCAAGGAAAAGGTTAGGCACAATGGAGATTGACTGTTACGCAATATATGGAAATAAAAAAAAAAAGAAAATGGAAAAATGTCCTGTAACACAAAAATACATTAGAATGGCACTTGGAGAGTACAGACCTCAGCAAAGCCCTTCCGACTTTAGTTTTAAGTCTTGATGTGGAAACAACAGGGAAGCTACAAAGAAAACATGTCATATTTTATTGCTCAGCGTGTTTAAACATGTTGATAGCTGTTTCCATTATTTGCCTGGCACCGAAAAGCAAATATCCACGAAATATGATCGGGAACTCATTTTTTCCGGCCCTCACATGCAGCACAAACACCCTATCTCACAATGTTAACGAAAGTGAAAAATACTTTGTGTATCCGCTCCGTGATTCGGATCCACTCCAAAATGTAATGGGTGCTTCCTCGGCCCGTGCTACACCCTTAAACATAGTTTCATGAAAATCGGGCCAGTAGGTTTTCTGTCATCCTGCCAAAAAACAAACTAACTAACCCAAAACATAACGTACTTGGCGGAGATAATAAGTAATCTGTTGAAGAGAAAAAGGCCGCTCTGGATAGCAAATCTAAATGACCAAATCTAACTGAACGCAACAAACAAATAATTTATTTAAAAAAAAACTACATCAACCAGCCAAATCCAGTTATTTTACCTTTACTTGTATTGTACTCATTTCAGTGTAGCCATAATTTAATTGCATCCATATGAATGAAAACATCATGTTGCCGTCGCCCATCTCTCTTGCCTTGCATAAATTACCAGCATTGTGCATACTGCATGTTCTTTATGATTGCTCTCTTAAAAGAGAGGCCAGTGGATGTTAAACAAAATACAGGAAAATTAGAATTCAACTCACACGGCAGAAAATGTGTCTTCGGTCTTGTAGACTTTTACCTCTGAGTTAAAGATAGTGTGCAGCATCTTCAGCTGTGACAGGTGTGTGGGAGTGAAAGCAGACGACTTCTAATGAAGGCCACACAGACTAAAAATATTTTTTTTTCATTAACTATCATCTGTTAGGAAGCGACAGTATGTGGGTGTTTGCTCTCTTAGATCAGTTTACTGATTAAATGACAGAATCACATGAGAACAAAATAGCCAATTAACTTTGTATTCATCCCAAATCACTGAAAGACCACAGATGATATCAGCAACATGTGAATAGCTTTTACATGTCAGATCACTTTTAATAAACAAATAAAATATTTGTATGTGTCAAAACAAGTGCCAGACATGAAACTACTGCAGAGCTTCTCTTTTATGTGCAGTTTGTAAATTTGTGAGTGTGTGTCTTTTTAAGTCAGGGACGGCTTCCTGCCAGCTTACCCAGACACTGGAACTTGTCGGCGGGAGTGGTGAGTAGCAGCTTGCCCTCCATACCACGGGGACCGGCACAGCGGGCGATACCGGGCTCCTTATAGCCACTCTTCACCCAGTCTGACAGCCAGAGCAGACGGCAATCACAGTACAGGGGGTTGGCTCCAATCGCTCTGACAAAAAAGAAAGAAATAAATAAACAGACAAAGAGTCAGCTCACTGGTGTAGAAAGAAAGGGAGAGATGGAAAGAGGTTGGGAACAAGAAAGCAGAGGGAAAGGAAGATAGTAAAATGAAGGAAGAAAAGAAAGGGGAAAGAATGATAAGAAGTAAGGGGTGGAGAGGGAAAATAGGGGAAGAAGGGAAAGGATAAAAAGTAAAAGAAAAGAAGAGAAAGGTGGGAGGTTTAAAAAAGTAGACATGGTGTGGGGGGAATGATGAGGAGTGGGAAAGAGAAAGTAATGGGAAAGATAGAATCCCAATAGACACAATTATAAATGTAAAGAGGATGGGAAAAAGGGGAAGGAAAGAAAATGAAAGAAAAAGGAGGACAGAAGGAAGGTATGGAAACTGGATGGAAAGAAAGAAAGACAGACAAAGAAAACAGAAAGAACGGAAGAGACAGACAGCAGTGAAGAAACAACAGGAAAAAATAAAGACAGGCAGACAGAAAAGAGACAGACAAAAAGAAAAAAAAAATAGAGACAGAAGGAAAAAAAAATTTTTTTTTAAGCCACATGGTGGAGCACTTAGTCCTCACTGCTCTGCTCAGGCAGGCGCACACACACACACACACACACAGACACACACACAGACACACACACACACACACACACACACACACACACACACACACACACACACACACACACACACACACACACACACACACACAACAAGGTCATATGAGAGGATATTCAATTCTTTACAGTCAATTAAACTCCACAAAGAACAAGATATGAGGAGGAAAACACTTCCTTTCTTTTCACCCACACAGAATATCACATGACCACACGTGGATCACTTCGGGTCAGACTGGACTGCTGTAAATTAAATGGCATGGTTTAAAGGGAAATGAGTGCTTATTGTCCTAGTATTCATCATTTCTATTGGTTCTGATAACATTTTATGAGCAAAATGAGTGTTGCTGAGATCTGGGGGCATGGAGATCAAAACTAGAACAGTCATAATCGCAGCGGTAATTAGAATTATTAAACAGCTGCAGTTGATTCAGAACGCTGCTGCACGACTCCTTACCAACACCAAGAAAGTAGATCACATCGCTCCAGTTCTGAAGTCTTTACACTGGCTTCCTGTGCACCAAAGAATAGATTTCAAAATACTCCTGCTAGTTTATAAATCATTAAACGGTTTAGGACCAATTCACCTTTCGAATCTGCTACTAAACTATGAGCCGCAGAGATCTTTAAGATCATCTGGGACAGGTCTGCTTGCCGGAACAAAAAAGGGAGAAGCTGCGTCCAGTTTCTATGGTCCACATATCTGGAACAAACTTCCGGTAAACTGTAGGTCGGCAGCTAATCTCAGCTCTTTTAAATCAAGGCTGAAGACCTTTCTTTTTAATTAACTGCCTTTTGTTAATTCATTGCACTCCATTGTGAATTTACTCTTGTATTTAATCTCATACCTGCAAACTCAGAAGAGCTGAAAAAGATATGAAAGAGATGAAATATATATATATATATATATATATATATATATATATATATATATATATATATATATATATATATATACACACACAGTGCCTTGCGAAAGTATTCGGCCCCCTTGAACTTTTCGACCTTTTGCCACATTTCAGGCTTCAAACATAAAGATATAAAACTAATTTTTTGTGAAGAATCAACAACAAGTGGGACACAATCATAAAGTGGAACGAAATTTATTGGATATTTCAAACTTTTTTAACAGATAAAAAACTGAAAAATTGGGCGTGCAAAATGATTCAGCCCCTTTACTTTCAGTGCAGCAAACTCTCTCCAGAAGTTCAGTGAGGATCTCTGAATGATCCAATGTTGACCTAAATGACTAATGATGAAAAATAGAATCCGCCTGTGTGTAATCAAGTCTCCGTATAAATGCACCTGCTCTGTGATAGTCTCAGAGGTCCGTTTAAAGAGCAGAGAGCATCATGAAGAACAAGGAACACACCAGGCAGGTCCCAGATACTGTTGTGGAGAAGTTTAAAGCCGGATTTGGATACAATAGATTTCCCAAGCTTTAAGAAAACCTGATGGAGTCTGCAAAAGACCTGAGACTGGGACGGAGATTTGTCTTCCAACAAGACAATGATCCAAAACATAAAGCAAAATCTACAATGGAATGGTTCACAAATAAACATATCCAGGTGTTAGAATGGCCAAGTCAAAGTCCAGACCTGAATCCAATCGAGAATCTGTGGAAAGAACTGAAAACTGCTGTTCACAAACGCTCTCCATCCAACCTCACTGAGCTCCAGCTGTTTTGCTAGGAGGAATGAGCAAAAATTATACTAACTGATAGACATACCCCAAGCGACTTACAGCTGTAATCGCAGCAAAAGGTGGCGCTACAAAGTATTAACTTAAGGGGGCTGAATAATTTTGCACGCCCAATTTTTCAGTTTTTTATCTGTTAAAACAGTTTGAAATATCCAATAAATTTCGTTCCACTTCATGATTGTGTCCCACTTGTTGTTGATTCTTCACAAAAAATTACAGTTTTATATCTTTATGTTTGAAGCCTGAAATGTGGCAAAAGGTCGAAAAGTTCAAGGGGGCCGAATACTTTCGCAAGGCACTGTATGTGTGTGTATATATATATATATATATATATATATATATATATATATATATATATAAAAAGGAGAATCTTGCGCAATTATATTTGTCTGTTCAAAAATATAAAACAATTAAAAGTTGATCTACAAAAAAAAAAAAAAAAAAAGAAAAAAAAAAGAAAAGAAGCCCAAGAATCCGCCCTCCCCCCCCCAAATAAAAACTCTTCGGCTCTACACGATTCACGTGGATGACATTTTCCCTTTCAAAACGGCGATTTTCACCGAAAAGCGACTAGTTTTTCAGGTATGTAATCTACTTTTAATTGTTTTTAAATTAAATTAATTTAAATTTTGTATTTATTGTTTTTATTTTTGTATTAACTGCTTTCAATTTGTTATCAATTTGTATTAATCTTTGACTGTGTTTTAATGTTTTATGTAAAGCACTTTGAATTGCATTGCTGCTGAACTGTGCTATACAAATAAAATTGCCTTGCCTTGCCTAGAATTATATCAAACATTTCAAGTGAAGATACTTTCAGTAACACCTCAAAATAAGTGTTTTACTTTAGATAATCTGAGTGTTTGTTGAAAAACATGTGACAGTTTTTACCAATTAATTTGGCGAATATATAATCTAATTTTTCAGACTATTCCGACATCACATGAATGCAGCACAAACGCTCAATCTCACAATGTTAAGGAATGTGAAAAATTATATGTGTATCCTCCCTGTAATTCCGATCGGAAAATCTAATCATCAAAGAAACAAGAGCTTTCAGAGCAGGGGAAATCTGTATGTAAGATTTATATTTTGCATACGGACAAACATTCGGGTTTTACCATTGGTACCAAATACAAATGAAATGTTGCATTTCCATGGCGATACACCATCAGACTCCACCTGGACGAATTAAAAGAGAGGGATCTCTAAGCAAAAATAAAAAGACAATCTTAGCGCAGGATTTAGTCACAAAAGATCACTATTTTATTATCCTTACTGGCAGGATTTTAATTCAGAATTGATTTTACGCATCTGAAGACAAAAATAAAAATATTCCCTCCCTCCTGACATCCTTTTTCCTCCTCCTGCCTTCCATCACCTCTTCTTCTCCTCCCTTCCTTATTCCATTTCATCTTCAACCTCCCCTCCATCATCCATCTCTCGTCTCCTCCCTCCGCACTTATTGTGGATTCTCTGATTGACTCACATGGGTCATGCTTGACAGAAGATGGTTATACTGCGCACGCACACACACACACACACACACACACACACTTGCGCCTCAGATCAATAGACCTATGGAAAACTAAGGATTTCTCCAGCTAATTCAATCCACCAAGCAGCCACTTCAAACCACTCACTCTCTGAGAACTGGACTCTAACTTGAGCCATAAAAGGCAGAGGGCACACACACACACACACACACACACACACACACACACAGACCTCATTCTGTCAGCGAGGACAGACCCTGCTGTCGATTACACTCAGCTGCTGCTGTCATTTCACATGTGCATGTGTGTGAACTACATGTATATTTCAGTGCTTACAGGTGAGACAGGGAGGCCACGTCGCTGAAGATGCCCTGCTGCAGCTCGGAGATGTCGTTGCCATGGAGAGAGCTGAAAGACGGACACAGCTGAGGGTCAAAATGGTCATACTGAAAACTCACAGACCACAATCACTCTGACAGGCAGCGAGTCTCATCCAGCTCAACAACAGAGGAAAAACAGATAATGGGTTGTTGTTATAAAGCAAGGGGACGACAGTGATACGGTTTGGAGTGTGTGTGTGTGTGTGTGTGTGTGAGCTCACAGCAGTCTCAGAGAGCGCAGGCCACCCAGTGCGAGAGGAGGGATACAGCGCAGAGAGTTGTAACTGAGGATCCTGCAGGAGGGGAAAGAACACATCGGCAGCTTTAACTCGAAGATACAATTAGTATTCACACACTTCACTGGCCTTCTCCTTACATTTGTTACAGCTTATGCTCAGCTAGCCGTTGGTTGTAAGGATGTTAGTAACTACATCAACAATTATTGACCAGACTTCCATGTATACCACAAATATCAAAATAATCAATGTTAAAATGTATAAAAATTGGCAATAAACAACATGGCAACATTTCGCAGCTGATGTGAAGTATTATTTCCTAAGGCAGCCCCCTTTTAGTCGATTAATCGACTATTTGGTTGTTTTGGTCCTGGCCCACTAAGATTTCTTTAGTCGATTAGTCATTTTCTATGCTTTTTCATGCTGACTTATTTCTGAGCATATCTCTGGTAAACACACGATTTTAAGTGGCACTTTTGCATGATTCTTTGTGGAGAAACTCAGTTTTAATCAACTAATCGATTAGTCGATAAAATCACGAGTGTTAGTCGAATTTCTTCAGTTGAGGACAAACCTACTATTTTCAAATTCTAACCGCTATATCAGCGACATATTGACGCTACACCATCACAGTTCAACTCTGCAGGCTGTAGTGTGTTTACGATTGTCGCTTGGTTGTAGATTTAACTTTTTTATTGAATTGCATGCAGATGCATTTTGGTCTATGGCCGTTGTTAATGCACCATGGAAATCCAAAATGAACTGAGGTTCCAGACTAACTCGCATTTGTGATTTGGTCTGGCGATGTCAGGCTAGGGGATCCCAAGTCTGCAAGCTAACTGGCAAAGCAAAGGAGTAAGATGCATCACTTCCTTTGATGCCACAAAAGTATAAAAGAGGACAGGTGACTGAGATCAGGATGAGACAACAGATAACAGTACTGTGACTTTGGTGGTGAAGTAACGACAATCTTGGTTTGAAAAAGATAAATTCCAGTCCCTAGTCGTACTGCACTGCAGCAATATATATATATATATATATATATATATATATATATATATATATATATATATATATATATATATATATATATATATATATATATATATATATATAAATTTCTATTTTCTACTCTCTTATTTTTTATGTCTTGGCTGTTGTTGTTTTTTACATTACATTAGCCTAAAAACAAGAATTTCATTGCCAACAACTGCTTCCTTGTAATTGTTGTGCATATGACAAATAGAGACTTGAACTATGAATCTATGCCTGCTCAATGGTGATTTATATCTTGAATTACAACAATAAAGTGTGAATCTTAACATACTTCACCTATTTCCAAGGTTTGTGGGGAAAAGTAATAGTCCACAGAATAATGTTGTAATCATTTTAACATGAATTAAGAGGTTATTGTACAGTGAGTTGAAGATGGAAAGTTATGAACTTAATTGTCAGTCCTCTCATGACTGAAAACTAAATTTAAGCTAAATTACGCTTCGCTATGGTGAATAAATATCTGTAATGAAAAAAGATTATTCACCATTGAGGCTGAATCCTTCTGTATCTGACACACTAAACTTTGTGTGTCAAAAGAAGTGATGCCTCCTGTCAAAGACAAATATTTTCGCTTTCTTTAAATGTTGATTTCAATTAACAGACACTGATCACATCTTATCTAAAGCAGATAAATGTAGTTTTTTGTCAGAGATTGACTTCAGAGCATTTCAATTCTCCTTTAAAACGTGTGTGTGTGTGTGCGTGTGGACTCACAGAGTGGTGAGCTGGCTCATGTTGGAGAAGGAGTCATCCGACAGGGAGCTGATTTTATTGTTGCTCAGATCTCTGCAAAGGCAAAGGTCAATTCCAATCAATACTCACTCACACAACTACACTGCAGGGGTCCCATTAGAGAAGCACACACACACACACACACACACACACACACACACACACACACACACACACACACACACACACACACACACACACACACACACACACACACACACACACACACACACACACACACACACACACACACACACACACACACCTCTCTCTCCATAAGATAAACACACATTCAGAGACACACATTTTCCCATTAGAACTTCTTCAAATGCTGCTGGGAATTGAAATGACCACATGAACTGGTTCATGTGTGTTTGTGACAAATATATAAATACATGAAGCTATTTAGATTGAGCCCGACTTCTCCCCTCAGATTTAACTACGCAGTCCACAGCCCCCCCTGCTGGATGTCTTCATTAATACAGTTACCATGGGGTGCGTCTGCACATGCAGCTCTTTTGCATCCAGTTTACTTCCAACATGCCAAAATGTAGGATTACAAAATGAAACAGTAACTATGAGGTTAAAGTGATGATTCTGAGCTTTAAATTGAGGGTGTTCAAATCCATGTCACATGTGCTGTGTGAGAATTGTAGCCCTTTTTATATACTGTAAGGTCACACAGTTTTAAATGAAAGTTAAATAAAGACATTGTATTTAATATTTTGGTGTACTGACTCTCTGACCCACAGACATCAGCAGACTTGTGATATCTTCCCTGTGACAATCTGTCTGAAACATATGATCAGCATGTGCGGTATGATTGCCTTGCTGCATTGTCCTAAAACTACTGTAGGACAACTATAAAATCAGCTACAAGTCCTACACTGTTCACTGTTAAAGCTTAAAGTCAGTACTTAAACCTTGTGGTCTTTGCTTTACTTAATTTCCAATGTGCAAGAGTAAAGACAATACAAAATGTGTCAGCAGAACTGCACTGCATGTGAATTAAAGAACTCCTTTACTGGATGTAGACGTGGTCATAGAGGCAGTAGAGCAAAAACAGTGTAATTAGACTTGTTATTCACAGTGTCAGTGGTTGTAATAGAATGTCAGAGTGACTGCAGAAGGGGCTGAGGGTTAGTGGAGTGAGAGGATTAGTAGGGTTTAGTCGAGTGGCTCTTACACAAGCTGCAGGTATTTGAAAGACGCCAACTCTTCAGGAACGCTGGTGAACTGGTTACCATCCAGATACCTGAGAGGACAAGAGAGAGAGACATTTGTTGTGCAACTCTGCTTATTAACAATTCACATCCTCCATTCAGGAGATTTTTTTGAAATCATTTCACACACAATCATGTCTGCACAAAGTCAAGAGGTTCCTGATGTACTTTCAGCTGAATGAATGAAATCAAATTAACATGTGGAACTGTGTGACAAGAAAACCTTAATAAAAGTTACTGCAGAAAAACAATCCGAGCATTGATAGTGTGTTGATGTGTTTCAAATATAATTTAAATGTGTCCGTCAGTCTTACAATGTGTACCAACTACCTCAGAAACCCATAATTACAACCTTTATATCACAGAAGATAAACGTCACTGATAAGATTATTAGTTACAGTACATCTTTTACTCTACCTAATGAAGTTGTCAAACATCTCTTATGTACACCTTGATGTCCTGACATTTCAGGGCTTACTCTGCAACAGCACATGCCTTAATGCTAATTATCATTTCCCTTTATAATGATTTTAACATTTGTGACCTTTCTTCTTTTAGTCTTTCTTGATGATGATATATAACAAACATGCTGTGGCTGTTCTGATTTTTTTCTATAATAGTGTTTTCTTTGCCCAAGATGACTTATGTCCACAACTCAAAGATATTCAGTTAACTGTCACAGAGGAGTGAAAAAATTCACATTTAGGAGAATTTTGACTGACTTTTCATAAAAAATGACTCAAACCGATTAATCAATTACGTAAACAGTTGGTGATTAAGTTTATAGTTGACAACTAATCGATCAATCAATCATGTTTTGCTGTTCTATTGAACATGATGTGAAAAGAAATGAGTCAAAACGTTGCTGTGGTCGTTCTGTCAGACTCACAGTTCGGTGACGTTGCGGGGGAGTCCTCTGGGCAGAGCCTGCAGGTGTTTGTTGCTGCAGCGGACCACTGTGTCCATACAGGTACACTGGCTGGGACACTGTGGCCCCGGGGCACAGCTGCTGTCCACCGGAATCGAGCCTGAACAGACAGCACGGCCAGGAGGGTGAGGGCTCGGCTTACTTCAGTTACATTGCACACACAGCGTTATAAAACATGGAAGCCTCAGTTCATTAACGTCAAGAGGTGATATTCTACATGATGTGGTATTAAAAAATCATTGTAAGGTATCATATTGCTGCGGTCATGTAAAAACTACAGAACTCCACCTCTAACATCTTGCATGTTCTCTTTCATCTCTGTCTACACAGATTCATGTTACAGGGAAGGCTTTTTATGAACTGTTCTGCACTTTGATCACATTCCTGTCTGTCCCAGTATATTCGTGTTTATATGGTAAACAGACTGCATTTATATAGAGCTTTTCTAGTCTTAACGACTGCTCAAGATGCTTTACACACAACAAGCACCGCATTCACACACATTCATATACACTGGTGGCCAAGGCTGCCCTATAAGGTGACACCTGCTAATCAGATGTAAATGTACGCACATTGACCAACCACCGATTAGTAAGCGACTGCTCTACCTCCTGAGCCTCAGCCGCCCCTATGTTGGAGTGTGTGTATCGTACCATCCTCGCAGCGGAAGTCAGGCACGGCTACGTCCTGCAGGGGGATCTCTCGGAGGAAGGCGGGACTCTGGCAGCGAGGATTCCCAGTCACGATTCGTCGGCTCCGAAGCCACGCCCCGAACCAGGACAGACGGCAGTCACAGTTAAAAGGATTGGCCAGAAGATTCCTGATGGACAGAGGAGATGTAGTGTAGGAGACAAAGAGGATAACAAAGAACAACAGAGACCGTGTGTGTGTGTGTGTGTGTGTGTGTGACTAACAGTGTGGACAGGTTGGGCAGGGTGTCAAAGGCTCCAGGCAGGATGGTGCTCAGCTGGTTGTCGTAGAGGGAGAGCAGCCTGACGTTACTCAGCCCTGTGAAGCTGCCGTTATGGATACAGCTGATCTTGTTGTTCCTCAGCATCCTACACACACACACACACACACACACACACACACACACACACACACACACACACACACACACACACACACACACACACAGATTTAGATTTGAGTATATGAGGCCTTAAACGAATATTTATTACACTATGTCCAGTCTATTGTTTGATTGTTTTTCCTCTATTGTTGTGTTGTCCGTGTTATGACTTTTTATGCACTGTGGCCCCAATTAAATGTATACTTGTATATGAAAGAATGACAACAAAGTTGAACCTAGGAGTCCTACATCTCATTAAACCCCAATTTTAAACTTTTTTAGAACTGTCTCTCACTCTTGACCTGCCTCTGCCTCTGTGCTTGCATCTGTCGGAGATCTTCAGGGGTCTAATTGATAAGTTACTCTCTGCGATGATGAATATATTTCAGGAGTATGAAGTGAACTCACAGCATGCGTAGTCCCTCCATGCCTTTAAACATGCTTCCTCTCACAGACTCCAGGTGATTGGCTGTCAGGTGAAGCTCCACCACCGAGGACGCGCCTTCAAACGCCCCGTCCTCAATCTCTGAGATCTTGTTGTTGCTCAAGTTACTGAAAGGAAGGAGAAAGGAAAAAAAACTTTATCTATAGTCTGCACCCTGTATCGCAAAGCTCCATTCTTAATCTTAAGGATTTATTGCCAAGTAAGTAACATTTACAAGGAATTTGCCTTGGTTGTTGGTGCATATTAGGGGCGTTGAAATTAATCGTTGCATCGATGCATTGCGATGCGGACCTGGACGATAATCGGCTATTGCCTAATGAAGTTACTTGGTGATTTTCCGGTCGCTGCTTTTTTTGGTTCTGCCTTTTTGTCTGTTGTCTGCAGTGTTCAGACTAGAGCTGAAGATCTTTGCTCGAACCCGACGAGACACGACGGGTTCGGTCTTAATTTCTATCATTTTACATGGCCTCGGGCCGGGCTTGGGCTTGCGCGGTAAATGAGCGGTCAGGTGATGCGCGAAAATGGATGCTGAGGAGGTGAAACGGAGGCTGGCCTCTGGCGATTACGTTTTGGTTGCACCGGCAATGAAAGCAAAGTCTGAGCCTACGTTAGTCATGACTAAATTATGTTAAAAAATGATTAAATTACTCATTCTTGACAAAATGCAAAAGAGCTGTGTGCACGCGCATTTGAATAATGTCAGGCTGTAAACGGGTTAGGGCTTTTAAAAAGATGTCAATCAAAATGTACTTGTCAGGCTTAACTTTTAAGGCCCAATAATAGCTCTAGTTCAGACTCCTCTTTTTTAAGAGCAGATACAATGAAAAGGGGAGCTCATATATATCTGACTGCTTGAATTTGTCGATGAAAACCATGTGTAGCAATATATAATGTTGAGGAGGTGACGCATCGTGATATCGAATCGATTTGAATCGTGACACCAGTGAAGATTCACACCCCTAGTGCATACTGTATGAACATATTAAACTTCAAAATGAAATAAACAAACAATAAATACAGAAACAAATATGTACAGTACATATAACAACATTTAGAAAAAAAGAGGCTGTATGGAATGTAAAGATTCAAGGCAATGCACTCAGTCCAATGGAATATGATCTTTTAGCAAAAAGATCATCTACTCTGCTGAAGCAAGCTGTCTACTCATGTGGTGGAAGTCAGCCAGCCCAATTGTCATCACTCAACATTTTGGGAGATACGTTTTCCAGTGGTGAAATAAATTGTTACTGTAGTACTTTCTCCATATAATTTGTCCAAGTAAAACAATATAAATGAAGTACTGTACTCAGGTTCATTTGGACTGAACCTCTTTCATGGTCATGGTGAAGGCTAGACCAGTGGTTCCCAAAGTGGGGTTCTTGAGGGGGTTTCAGGGATTCCCCAGCAAGAAGCCGACTATTCTGTAACTACAATACAACCATAAGTAACACAAAAACAGAATGTATGACTGTTTTGATCATCTAACAACACAAATGAACATCTACGAGCAAACAAAGCTAACTCTAACCCTATCAGATGGGGGACCCTGGCACAAAATCTTGTCACATGGGCGTCTGTGGTCTAATTTGTGTCAAGCTTAGGGTCCTTGATGTGAAAAAGTTTGGGAACCAGAGGGCTAGACAATGATATCTTCTGGACGTTTCCTTTGATGATTGAAAGGGTATTTGTCATTGTTGGAAGTTTTCGGAGTGACCTACATTTTCTTTAACTGCGACAGGCCCTTGAAGGCCCCGGTGGCCTCCAGCACGGAGAGGTCGTTGTTGTTGAGGCGCCTGGGACGGTCCCGGACAGCAGACATGAGGACGGAGCAAAAACATCATTAGCAGAAGAGTCGGGTTGGAATGTGTGTGTTTGTCCACTGAGCGTGCATCCATGCAGTATGAGTCCATACACAACATGTCAACATGGATATCCATAAAGTGTCTGTGTGTGTATTAATACACAGTCTGTGTGTATGTACATGCATAGAAGCGTAATCATGTGTGTGTGTGTGTGTGTGTGTGTGTGTGTGTGTGTTTGTGTGTGTGTGTGTGTGTGTGTGTGTGTGTGTGTGTGTGTGTGTGTGTGTGTGTGTGTGTGTGTGTGTGTGTGTGTGTGTGTGTGTGTGTGTGTGTGTGTGTGTGTGTGTGTGTGTGTGTGTGTGTCTTGCAGAGTATGGCTTTAACACTGTCGACCCTGCTAGGACTGGCTCTTTGAATAAAAGTACCCCCCAATAGAATATGGCACACTGTAACTGTGTATACTGCAGCCAGCCTGATATATAAATAAGGCTGATATAGCCTAATCACAAATATATTGGCATTAGTGCTGGAACACTTAACCAATTGATAGAAAGAAAATTGGACGGAAAATTCAATTCAATCATACATTTAAGTCATTTATCATGCAGATCTTCAAACATTTACTGATTCCAGCTTCTCAAAAGAGAGCACTTGCTGCTTTTTGTTTGAAATCATTTAATTGAACATTTTGGATCACTGATTTGACCAAACAAGCAATTTAAGGTCTTCTTAAACTCAAGATTAATATTTTCTGACATTTTATAGACTAAACAAACACGCAACACTAATTGATTTATGATGGAAATAATCATTAGAGCCAGCCCTAACCAGTATCACCACACACTGTATGTTATCAGTGTTCCTCGCCACTGTCACACTAAATGCTTGCTCTTGGGGGAATTACTAGAATTGGTGGGTCTTTTTAAATTATAGAGCGTGTTCTAGATCTACTCGTTTTGTAAAGTGTCTTGAGATAACTCTTGTTATGATTTGATACTGTAAATACAATTGAATTGAATCAGATAAGCAACAAGAAATTGCAGTGCAGCATATTGCATTAAAGCTGGGGTAGGCAGTATTTTTTTTTTTTCCTTCATTGGTCAAAGATGCCACACTACATTGAAAAGCAACCCCAAAAAAGGAAGACAGATTTCTTAAAGAGTCTAGATGAGAGTCTAACAATAAGCGCAATAAAACGTGTGTTGATTTTGTCGAAAGGTTTCAGAGATGGAGAGAAAATGTTGCTAATAGTTTAGCCTTCTGCTAACCATAGACTAATTAGGCTGTATGCGTGTTCTGTGCGGGTGTTTAAGTGTCTCACAGCTCTTCAGTGGAGGAGGGCAGGTGTTCAGGGAACTTGGTGAGGCGGAGGTTGGAGCAGTCGACCACGTTTGCATCACAGCGACACTTGGCAGGACACACAGGCTTACTGTTACATTCATAGCTCAGACGTCTGTCTTCAGTACCTGGAGACACACACACACACACACACACACACACACACACACACACACACACACACACACACACACACACACACACGGGGGGAGAGACAAAAAGGACTCATGTGGGTCAAACTGGGTCAACAATTACATTTCTCTCTTAGTGGTCTGACGGAGCCATGGATACATTTGTAGTGGTAGTCTGTAAATGATTGACAGTTCTTTCCTTCATTCAGATATCAATATGAACCTGACTGGATGTACACACCAACACACACATCTCTCTCTCTCTTTGCTTCAGTTTTTTTTTTGATTAGAAAGATTGAAAGGTTTCCAGGAAGCAGAAGATACTGAATCTGCCCAAATTAGTTCCTAGATACATTTGAGATTAAAAACAAGACATGGAGGTGCCAAATTATTTTTGATTTTATATCTACAAAAACAGTTTTCATACGTATGTTATTAGTCAATCAGTTCAATCAATTCTTAACAGCTTGTTTTGAATTCTCGCAGTGGGCGATCTTTAGTTAGGATCACAGATTGTTCCTTTCACTTAAAAAAAATAGTCGTAATTCTGCTCACTTGAACTATCACAAACTAAAACAAATCCTGTATTTAACTTGATATCACAGGCCAAAGTAGATGACTAGGATTACAAATCACTCTTGCGTGAATAGTAGATGTTAAAGAAGTTCAGGTCTTGCCTCTGAAGACATTTAATGTCCCTGTCCATCCAGAAGAGAATGAACTGACAAGTTTCTCTCAACAACATTGAGAGAAAATAGCCAGACTACAGATTTAAAAGCCGCATCTTGTTCTGGTAATAATATGCAATATAATACTATACAGTGGGGCATACTAGTGTTATTAAATCCCGTCAAGCTGTTTGGGTTACATTTATTTGATCAGGCATGAACACTTTAGGCTTGGCAGTCAAGTATATACTAGAAGATGCACACACAAATAATCACCTGGGATGTGGTACTGCTCCTTGGCTGTTATGTGAAAGAAAAACAAACAAAACCATGTCAGTCAAAAGGTTTGAAAGTTTCGACACACACACACACACACACACACACACACACACACACACACACACACACACACACACACACACACACACACACACACACACACACACACACACACACACACACACACACACACACACACACACACACACACACACACACACACACACACACACACACACACACACACACTCACACTCACACTCACACTCACTCACTCCTGGAGGAGGTCTTGTGTAATACTGGCAGCAGCAAACGTTAACATTTCTAAACATGAAAGAAGGCGTAAAACAATCTGTCTCCAGATCCATGTTTTGCCGTTTTCTGGAAGCGATGCGTCGGCCTGCGTGCAGCTTTCCAGGCCTGGCAGTGGACTAAAGCAGCGTGGAGCATTTTATGTGGTGATCAAAGAGCCTGCCATGGTTTCACCGGCCAGGGGCTGGCTTCACACCCTGGCATGGTGTTGGTGGAGGAAATGACCAGGAGCTTTTAGTCACAGGCATCCAGTTACAATCTATGTGATTAACTCGCTTCAGTCTTATCTTGGTACGCACTCTGTGGCACTTTCTAACAAATACTGTAACCTTTCACACATTAACATGTTATTTCTTTCAGTCTCTTTGTATCCTAAACTTCACACGCTTTTCCCTTTCATCAGCTGGTTCTCACTGTGTTACTAAACTAGCTGTTAACTGCATTTGTTTTTGTCATTTTTGAGGTGAACTTGAGATCTGCATATAATAACGGTTCTTAGGTCTAAAACAACAAAAATAGGCTTTATGCTTCATTTTTTTTTGTTGGGCTGGAAACTGGAGAGTCGCTGGTTCAAGTCCCAGTACAGACCAAAGTACGGAGTGTGGATTGGTAGCTGGAGAGATGCCAGTTCACCTCCTGGGCACTGCCAAGGTGCTCTTGAGCAAGGCACCGTACCCTTGTCCAGCACTGGCAGCCCACTCTACTCTGACATCTCTCCATTTGTGCATGAATAGTTCCTGAGCATGTGTGTGTGTAGTGATTTCTAACTTCCCCACTGGGGATCAATAAAAAGTATTTAAAAAATAAATGTGCACCCTCAAATTTCTGAGATTTGAGACAAAGACTCTTGAGTTGTCTAACACTGGTAGGACTGCTTGCATGGCGTGTCAGTTGCATGACGCGGCGCTGCTGCTAGCCTTGTCTGTACACATGTATGTTTCTCAGTAGTATACTTCATGTTAAACATAAATATATACTGATTTGATTACAGCAAAGACGACGGCAAAATAGGCTACAGAATATTTCGTTCTGTATTGACAGGCGCAATATTTGAAAATCGATAATTATTCATTATTATTTTTAAAAATGACATTTATATCTGCATTTGTCAAAACCTAGAGACTTTCAAACATCAAAATCTCATTTATTAAATGTATTCATGTCAAAATGACATAAAAATCTTTTCCTATTCTATTTTGCCTGGAAACGCTTCCAACACGCGTGAACGTCGTGTGAAAAATAGGCGTCTGTCCTATTTCTAGCATGCATGCGTTTTCGAGCCGCGCCAGAGACGTGCGTGTCATGCAGGCAGTGTGCAAGCTCCAACCTGTTAACATGGGAGCCGAAATAAAAACGGATACGCCACACAGGCAGTGTGCAGGCGGCCTAAGCTAGCAGAAATGCTCCGGCATTTGTAGTTGGAGCACCATAGATAAGAGTCTGAGACAGGGGGATAAACAGTACCCAATCACAGATCTTTTGAACTGGAATAATCACCTAGTACACCTTATCTGACCATTGCACAGACAAG
Source organism: Zingel zingel (assembly GCA_023566125.1). Lineage (NCBI taxonomy): Eukaryota > Metazoa > Chordata > Actinopteri > Perciformes > Percidae > Zingel > Zingel zingel. The sequence goes on from CM042317.1 coordinate 38,828,752, forward strand.
AGATGGAAAGTTCTTGCTGGTTCAGCTTTTTCTGGATGAAGCATTGTGCAACACTCTGGATGTTTAACTAATATATATGCTAATAGCACATGTATATGGCAAAAGGGCTTTTGGGAGGATAATGATTTGCATTTCTTACACACACTGTATATATCTCTTGAGGGAAGCTTTGCTGCAGTTTATCTTACAGCCATAAAACCAGACTGTCACTACTCGTCTCAATTCACACTCCAGTCTTACACACACACACACACACACACACACACACACACACACACACACACACACACACACACACACACACACACACACACACACACACACACACACACACACACACACACACACACACACACACAGAGAGAGAGAGAGAGAGAGACATTGACCGGAGCAGCGGAACTTGCTGCTCTTGATCTGTGCGATGCGTTTGTTGGCGAGGCGGCGAGGGCTGGCGCAGCGTGCTCCGCTGGTCTCTATGGGGTTTGAACGCAGGAAGTCAGCCAGCCACTTCACATTACAGTCACACACGAAGGGGTTCTGGGCCAGGTGGCTGATGGGAAATCACAGGGGGCAGGACATCAGTCAGAACAGACTGAATGGAGTGGAACAGAACTTGAAATAGCATGTGAGTGCATTTTTTTCCCTCACAGTGTCTGGATGCTGCGCAGCGAGCTGAAGGTGCCTTTTGCCAGACTCTGGATTTTGTTGTCGTACAGCGACAGCAGAGCCAAGTTCTCCAGATCTTTGAACACCGAGGCTCTGATGCAGTGGATCTTATTGGCATTCAGCAACCTGATAAACACAAGAGAACATTAGCATAATGAACTTGATGACATCTCACAAAAGCGTTTTTTATTACAAGATTCATATCTAGGGTGGGAAAAAAAAAAACTCTTCTGAAAATCGTTTGAACATGACCAGATTTGGATTAATAAACAAACTGTTTAAATGCTGACTCGCTTTATCACAAAACTCCTAAATCTTGTAAAAGAGCTACCTACACGGCTGTCTCCCAGTTTTTTTGTTGTTTTTTTTTTAAATTCTACAAAGCGGTTTTAAATCAAGGTTTCTACATTTCTGCAGCTGCGTCTTGTCTCTATTTGTGGAAAAAGTCCTCATTCTTGCTGACAACTACTACAACTGCATTTGAAATGCATTGTGTGGTACAAAAGAGGATACTGTTTGGCAGTCTTATCGAAAAAAAAGAGTTATGAGAAACAGATTTACATCAGCTTGATTTGTCAAAAACTGTACCGAGACACATTCATTCATTCCAACAATCTAACAAATGATGGCCTCTTCGGAGCCTTTTTGACACTTGAAATGAATTTGCGTAACACGCAGTCAGTGTAAATGTCAGCTCAGACTAATATATATGCATGTTGTGGTTTGGGCTTACAGCAGCTCCAGAGAGGCCAGGCCATCAAACACTCCGCTGGGTAGCTCAGTGATCTTATTTCCATACAGAACCCTGTACACAAAAATGTTTTTTTCCTTTATTAAAACTTATATTCAAATGTATTCATTCAGTGTTTAACAAGTTACTATTATGTTTTACCAATTTACATCATCATAAACAACTTTTATCACATTGGTAAAAACATTTAGGGGGCTTCATACTCCACTATAACCCGGCACATATTCCACACAAAAAACACATTCACACACAATCCACAAACAGAACAGATTAATGCTGGAGTACACGCAAATACTGTATAGGCATATGTACACATACAGACACACTCAAGATATATAAACGCAGACCCGCAGGCCACCCGCTGTGATTCTGTGTAAGCCCTGATAGTTCATAGAGAATCTCTGTTTACAGAGAGCAGGCGCCACTTTTGAATTATTCATACCAACAGACGCACAAATACACACATGCGGTGCAAACATATGGAGGTATAGACATAGCATAATACAGACATATGTAAACACATATTGGTAAAGGCACTCTCATAACACTCCAACAGTTTATTCACACACAGAGACACTCTGTTACTCACAGGGAGTTAAGAGCGCGGAGGCCGTGGAAAGCATCAGGAGCGATCTCAGATATCTGGTTGTTACTCAGGTCTCTGGGAAATAGATAACACACACACACACACACACACACACACACACACACACACACACACACACACACACACACACACACACACACACACACACACACACACACACACACACACACACACACACACACACACACACACACACACACACACACACACACACACACAGAGGACTGTAAACAATGACCGCCACACGGCAGAGGAAGTCTTAGCCCGGAAGTCAGAAATATTTCCCAGAGGCAAAATCATGGTCAGACCGATAGCTGACGAGTTCCTAGATTTACTTCAATGTGTTCTTAAACCTGTGTGTTGTAGTTAAAACCTTTTTATTTACCAATCACTTAAAATATGAAATAAAAATGAGAAAGCCACTTTATGTGAAAGGCAGGCTCTTAAAGAGTGAGCGTTCTGCTGGCCAACTTCAAGTTTTTTTTTACATCTCTGATTTGGTCTGGCCCGGGCCAAACCACACAACATGTCAGATTATAAAATCCTTGTTCTGCTGCCACCTGTCTGTCGCTCAACTGTCATAATACATTTTAAAACAAACCGCCTCAACCAGCCTGGTAATGTCATCAAACCCCGTCTCATCTCATCTCACAGTGATGATGTAAGAGGACGAGGGGGGAGAGAAGGACAAGACTGAGAGGAAAAGGAAAACCACAGAGAGACAAAGATGGAGAGAGTGTGTCTGATGATGGAAATGAGCAAAGGAAAAGAAAAAGAAAGAAGCAGTAGAACAAAAGCCACAAAGAAAGAGAAGAAAAATAAAATAGGGTACAAAGCGATACTTTTATATATATATTATTGTGGTCAAATGTGCATTTTAAACATATTCACCGGATCACAGTGATATGTGCTTGATTTATCATGCAAGAGTCTTAAAAGCCCTCTGATAGGGACTGCATCGCTTTGCAGCCTGACATAAATCAAGCGCTCCTCCATGCTGAAAATCCACCGGGGCAGTTTGTTATGTCGAGCAGGAAAACCACAGCTCGGTGAACAGTGGAGACATAGGAAGCAGAGAGCGATCCAGTTGGCAGATCAGAGTTTAAAACACTGACAATTTCCCCAGAGGCCCTCTGGGGGCAGATATACTGTAATCTCATTGGCTGAGAGGGATAAAACTCACGGGGCGGAGCCATAAAACCGCAGCTTCTCTGGCTAGATGGTGTTAGTCTAGCTGACTTTCAAAATACCTCCTGTTAAGAAACATATACACTACCAGTCGTTGTGTTTGGGGGTCACTTAGAAATTTCCATTCCACTCCATTATAGACTAGAATAGACTCCATTATATTATAGAATACCAGCTGATCTGAGTGGGTGGCCGATCTTTAATGCAATATCTACATTGCCCATTATCAGCAACCATTCATCCAATGTTCCAAAGGCACATTCTGTTTACTAATCTGATATCATTTTAAAAGGCTAACTGAGAAAACATTGGAGAACCCTTTTGCAATTATGTAAAAACATGATGTAATCTGAAAACTGCTGCCCTGGTTAAAAAAACCAATGCAACTGATCTCAGCTGGTATTCTGTCTGGAATGGACATTTCTAAGTGACCCCAAACTTTTGACCGGTAGTGTATATTTAACCAATTGGTGTCATTATTACACTGCAAAACAAAGAAGCTAAAGAAAATAAGTTAGAGCTGATGTTTAACATCCTGAGCAAAAAAATATAACAAAAAAGAAGATCAAGTGTTAAATAAATATATCTTAATCTCAAAGATTCATAAACAAAAATACAGGTTACATTAAAAGCTTTCAAGTAGAGCTGAAATGATTAGTCGATTAATTGACTTAATGAATTTCTAAATTAAGGACTTCCCATATTGTGTGTGTGTGTGTGTGTGTGTGTGTGTGTGTGTGTGTGTGTGTGTGTGTGTGTGTGTGTGTGTGTGTGTGTGTGTGTGTGTGTGTGTATGTATATATATATATATATATATATATATATATATATATGTGTGTGTGTTTTATGTATGTGTTTTTCCTTCTGTTCATTCATACATCTTCTGCCTATTTCTGGTGGCAGCAGTCTATGCAAGGTAGCCCAAAAGTCCTTCTCCCCAGCTCTTTCTTCTGAGGCATTCCCAGTCCACATGGGATGTATACCCGTCTCTATCTGGGTCTCCCAGTTCACTTAACGTGGCTAGAGGTTCAGTCAATACAATTACAATGTTGTCTTATATTAAAGTGCTCATATTATGCTCATTTTCAGGTTCATAATTGTATTTAGAGGTTATATCAGAATAGGTTTACATGGTTTAATTTTCAAAAAACACCATTTTTTGTTGTACTGCACATTGCTGCAGCTCCTCTTTTCACCCTGTGTGTTGAGCTCTCCGTTTTAGCTACAGAGTGAGGCATCTCACTTCTGTTCCATCTTTGTTGGGAGTCGCACATGTGCAGTAGCTAGGTAAGGACTACTAGCCAGTCAGAAGTAGTGTATGAGGGCGCGCCCTGACAGTACCTAGGTAAGGACTACTAGCCAGTCAGAAGCAGAGTATGAGGGCGTGCCCTGACAGTAGCTAGGTAAGGACTACTAGCCAGTCAGAAGCAGAGTATGAGGGCGTGCCCTGACAGTAGCTAGGTAAGGACTACTAGCCAGTCAGAAGCAGAGTATGAGGGCGTGCCCTGACAGTACCTAGGTAAGGACTACTAGCCAGTCAGAAGCAGAGTATGAGGGCGTGCCCTGACAGTACCTAGGTAAGGACTACTAGCCAGTCAGAAGCAGAGTATGAGGGCGTGCCCTGACAGTACCTAGGTAAGGACTACTAGCCAGTCAGAAGCAGAGTATGAGGGCGTGCCCTGACAGTACCTAGGTAAGGACTACTAGCCAGTCAGAAGTAGTGTATGAGGGCGCGCCCTGACAGTACCTAGGTAAGGACTACTAGCCAGTCAGAAGCAGAGTATGAGGGCGTGCCCTGACAGTACCTAGGTAAGGACTACTAGCCAGTCAGAAGCAGAGTATGAGGGCGTGCCCTGACAGTACCTAGGTAAGGACTACTAGCCAGTCAGAAGTAGTGTATGAGGGCGTGCCCTGACAGTAGCTAGGTAAGGACTACTAGCCAGTCAGAAGCAGAGTATGAGGGCGTGCCCTGACAGTAGCTAGGTAAGGACTACTAGCCAGTCAGAAGCAGAGTATGAGGGCGTGCCTTGACAGTACCTAGGTAAGGACTACTAGCCAGTCAGAAGCAGAGTATGAGGGCGTGTCCTGACAGTACCTAGGTAAGGACTACTAGCCAGTCAGAAGCAGAGTATGAGGGCGTGCCCTGACAGTAGCTAGGTAAGGACTACTAGCCAGTCAGAAGCAGAGTATGAGGGCGTGCCATGCTAGCAGCTAGGCGAGCATTATAACGTGTGTTCCAAAGTGACCACGTTTGTCTCTGAAGTAAAGGCTGGACTACAATAGAGCTGTTTGGAGCAGTTTGTGAACAGTGTTTTCTGTTGGAGATGGTAAGTCCCTTTGGGGTGGACTTTGGGCTTTTTCACTTTGTAAACCTATAACATGCACAAAAAGATATATAACACAATAAAGGAAAGGGAAAAAGCCAAAAAGCATAATATGAGCACTTTAAAAGTCCAAAAAGTGGAAGAATCAGTGACATTAATCCAAAATGGGTTGTTTTTTTCGAACCTCAACAGTTATTTATGACTGAGTATGTCTTTAGAGGACTCACATTCGACGAAGCTTCTTGTAAGAGGTGAAGGCGCCCGGAGGAACCGACTTGATGCCATTCTGCTCTAAACGTCTGGAGGGAGAGAGATAGAGGGAGGGAAGGAGAGAGAGAGAGAGAGAGAGAGAGAGAGAGAGAGAGAGAGAGAGAGAGAGAGAGATATATATAAGTATATAATAATTTGCCTCCTGTAGGTCGTTGCACACCACAGCACAGCTGGATGTTACTTCCATCAAATGAACTGTCTGCAGTTTCCATTCAAACTCCTCATGCACATTAATTCAAAGCTCTGCTCCCCTTTAACTATTACCAGTGGTGGAATGTAACTAAATGTAAGTACATTTACTCCAATACTGTACTTACTGTAAGTAACAAAAGACATGTCGTTTATAAAATACAATGTTTTATTATAAATGAAACTACCCAACAATATAACGGCCTACAAGTCCAGCTGAAATGTTTAGACCATTAAACAGACTTAGTTTTTGAATATTTTTTTTATTCTTTTAACGCTTCTTGGATGCTTTTGAAGCTTTTTGTGCTGCTATCGACCCTTTTTTTCGTATTTTTTCTGCATTGAATACTTCCAATACTTTTTTTTCTGACGATACTTACATACTTTTACTTGTAACAGAGTTTTTATACAGTGTGGTATTAGTACTTTTACTTAAGTAAAGGATCTGAAAACTTCTTCCACCACTGACTATTACAGCTTGATTCTCATTCAAAGCGAAACTAAAAATACTTTATATCTTATAAGAAATGTGAGAAATAAAAGTTTGAATTTAGAACAATGTGGGTGGCGTTTTCCTTTGTGACATTGCATCCTAAATATTTAGAGTCATCATGTTTTCAGCATGAGATGGCGCTTCACCTACGCATCGATTTTAAATCAACATTCATATTTTTGCCAAGATGCTGCAGATCGGCAATATTGCACATTTTTGGGACAGCTATATAAAATAAAGGACAAAATGTCTATATTCTGGTTTCTTACGGAAAATATTTCAAAAATCTTTAAATTGGTCAAACCTTTGGTGGAAAAATGATTCTTCAATTGTATCTTTTTATGGCCCTGTAGATCAGCCAACAGGCACATAAGTCTAACTGTGGTTGGCAAAGATTTCTATTCATGCAGCTTTAATCACAGAGGCAACATCCCATCTACAGTACTGTGTGCTCTGGTTTGTCTTGTGCATGTCTGCTGGTACCACTCAGCCCTCACAATGGTTTCCCTCTCTGCCAGCAGACATGACTTTATTTCTCTAAGCTGCAGTGGAGACAAGCACGTCAAACCTTTAATGCTGGATCACACATCAGAACGTTTTACATGTTGGCTGATACATAAAGTACATGTTACTGCCTGTATGGTCTATTTATTATTAGATACTTTCTTACCACCCGCCGTGATAAACTGCCCCGTCTGGCTACTGAACGTCAGCCACTGGGCTCAAGTGCAGCAGGATTTATGTAGAGAGTGCAGTTAAGTATCTCAAAACCAGTGTGTGTTCAGTTGTACTACTCATATGGGAAAAAAAAAAAAAAAAACATGGGATCAAAAATGTTTGGATCAAAAGTTAAAATGTAAACTTCTGGGTAAGGCTGGGCAAAAATTCAATATGATGTCCTTGTATTGAGAAAATACTTAGTACTTTTCATTTGTCGAGTATTATTTAACAGCGGTATACAAAAAAAAAAGCTTTACCATGTGGTTATTTCACAGACTAGTAATTTACTGAATTACCAGAAAATGTGCTATATTGTGACCAAAAACATTTCGGCACAGAGGGGAATAAAAAAAAGAGTCCGCGAGTGTTATTTCAACCACCGAATCCAGGAAATGACTGCAGAGACAGATACATTTGCGACATGGACAATATTTTCAGGAGTTTTTTTTCGGTGCGTTGAAGCAAGCTGTCCCGTCACTGTTCCCGTGGTCAGGCTAGGGACATCTGTGTCCTGTCAGTGCCGACAGCAGTGTGCCCGAGCAACTGACAGATAACAACATGTCGGGAATTAATGTTAGTCTTGCTACACGTAATATCATTACATTTTATCAGCGGGGGAAAGTAACTATATCGTAGGCTACTTCGATTTAATTCTAAGGTGCTTTTAATGGAGTATTTTCATTTTCTCCTACTTCTAGTCCATCACAATTCAGAGTCAAGTAGGCTATTGTACATTTTACTTAACTATTTATTTTATAGCTTTTAGTTACTTTGCAGATTCAAATTAATAATACAAAATAATATGAATAAATTATGATGTATATATATATATATATATATATATATATATATATATATATATATATATATATATATATATATATATATATATATATATATATGATATAGTGGATAAAAATTCACAAGCTACCTGCCAAGTCATTCATCCGCTTTTATTTTGGTGAAAGTAACTCAAAAGTAGTGTAAAGCATTACAATTCAGAGACAGTAATATTGTAATATAACTAATTAAACTCAAATGAAAGTAACTAGTAATCAATGATGTATTACATTTTGGAAGTAACTTTCCCAACACTGATCGTGATATATATCGTTATCGAGATATAAAGTGACCTACATATTGGAAAAGAAGATTTTTTTGCCATTTCAGCCATCCCTACTCCTGGGAAACTTACATCTCAGTCATGGCCTCAGGCAGGTGGGCAGGGATGGCAGTGAGGCCCCTCCCTCGACAGTCTACAATGTTGTTGCTGCAGGAACACATCGGAGGACAGGAGCCGGACGCCAGGCTGCACGGCTGAACGAAGGCACTGCCGCCCTGGCCTGCAAACAAACAAGAAAAACTGATCCAACTCCATCTCCATCAGCCACACTCGGACCTGAGTGTGCTGTGTCCCTGTCTGGGTTGCCGTACCTGAGCAGGCGAAGTCGCTCTTGCGCAGCTCGGCGAGGTTGAGGCCCCTCAGCGTGGGAGGAGAGCTGCACTGAGTGTAGAGGCCTAAAGCCCCCCGCTGCCGCAGCCATGGAGACAACCAGGCCAGGTGACAGTCACAACGCAGAGAGTTGGAGTGGAGACGACTGGGAGGGAAGGGGGGAGGATATAGAAGAAGGGAGATCAGGGAAAGAAGTGGAAGGGAGGGAAAGAGGACAGATGGGAGTAAAGGAGAGAGGAAAAAGTGAAGGAGGGGTAAGGGGGGAATGACGTAAAAGAAGGAGGACAGAAAATGGAAGTGTACAGGGAAGGAGGGAAGAGTGGGGCGAAAGAGAATGAAAAAACAGGAAGGGGTGAAGGTAGGAAGCAAAGGGAAAGGTAAAAAAAGGGAAGGAGCAAATGAGGAAGGAGTGTGGAAAAAGAAGCCAAAGGAGAGAAGGAAATTGTAAAAGGAGGAGTGGATAGGTGGGAGGACATAACGGAGTAGGAAAGGAAGTAGTGTAGAAGAGAGGAAATTAACCAGGATATGATAAGGAGGGAGAAATAACGGAATGAAAGGGGGAATGAAGGAGACAAGTAATTGATAAATAAGAAACAAGTATTGGTAAGTATCTGCCATCATTGTGGTTCTGTTTTCAAAATGTGGCATTGTGGGTAACGTAGTGCATTGACGTGAAGGACTCACAACGTGCGGAGCTTCGGCATGTGGTTGAAACTGGAGACTGGAATACTGCTGATATTGTTGTTGTTCAGAGTGCTGGGAGAAAGGGAGACACAGAAATAGAGAAACAATGAGAGGGAGAGAGAAGAGGAGACAGAGAGGAATAAAAAATAACAGCAAAAAGTGGTGTGAGAAAAGATAGGAGAGAGGACAGAAGAAAGAAAGGGAGGGAGGAGAAGATGAGGAGACATATGGACGAGAAGGATGAGAGAGACGAAGGGAGAGAGCGTAGGAGAGTGAGGACAAAAAGACAAGACAGAAATAAGAAAAGGTGGGTGTGACAAAAAGGAGAGACATGTTAAAACGTTGACAGTAGGTGAAAGTGAGAGAAAATGAGGGAAAGACTAAATATAGAAACAGGAATTAGAAATTAAAAAAGCATTATTTTGTTGTGAAAAGAAAAACAGACTTTCATTGACTTTGACTGTGCTTATCCCAGAGAGATGCCGAACAATCTCAACTCCTTCAGGTTTAATCTTTTCAAAATACTCACAGTACTTCCAGAGATCGCAGAGCTCTAAACGCCCCCTCCTCGATACAGCTGATGTGGTTTTTATCCAGCTGACTGGTAATGAAAGGAACATATTAGTAACATAAGGTATTTAGTCAATCAGTTGAGCCAACCAATCAATCAATCAAGTGATCAATCCTTTTGGTACATCTTACATAAATCTATCTGTACAAACAGGATATGAGATATTTTGATTGTGTATTTGATGTTGTCAATTGTTTTCTCTGATTTGTGCTTTGTGTGTGGTATTAGTATGGTGTGCGTGAGTGAGGAGTGGGTAGGGAGAGGTGAGGAAAATGAAATGTAAGTGTAAGAAGAGACGGGAGGATGGATCAATGGAGAGGAGAGTAAACAAGGAGAAAGGAGGGAAGCAGAGAGGAAGCAAAAGGAGAGGAAACAGGAGAGGAGAGAGGAAACAGGAGCGGAAGTGAGAGAGGAGGAAACGAGCAGAGAGAGGAGAGGAAAAAGGAATGAGGGAGGAGAGAAAACACGAGGGGATGAAAAGGGAGAGAAGGCAAGAGGAGAGGAAATGGGAGAGGAAGCAAGAGGAGAGGAAACAGGAGAGATAACCGAGTGAAATCTCTCTGAATTAGTGTATAACACTGATGTGTGTGTGTGTGTGTGTGTGTGTGTGTGTGTGTGTGTGTGTGTGTGTGTGTGTGTGTACTTTCACATACAGGTTTTTGAGACCCGTGGCTCCTCTGAAGGCCCTCCTTGGGATGGCCTGGATGCTATTTTCACTCAGGTCCCTGAAATAACCAAGGAACAGAGAGAGAAGCTTGCAATTGAAAGATACAAATGTTACTCTTAGTTGACTGATTTTTAGTTTTTGTTAACACACTAAAAGCAATCCTTGCAAATGCATTGGTACAGTAGCACATGTTTGGTCCTACCAGTCTGTTATATTTGAATTGAAAATCTGAGAAGAGAGAGAGAGACAGAGAGAGAGAGAGAGAGAGAGAGAGAGAGAGAGAGAGAGAGAGAAACAGAGACAGAGAGAGAGCGAGACAGAGAGAGACAGAGAGAGAGCGAGAGAGAGAGACAGAGAGAGAGAGAGAGAGAGAGAGAGAGATAGAGAGAGAGAGAGAGAGAGAGAGAGAGAGAGAGAGAGACAGCTCACACCCCAAAAGGGAAGGACTAAATAAATGATTTCTTTTTTTCTTACTGTTTTCTTTTTACTAACTTTATTTTATTTATGTAGTCTGATTATTGAATGATGCTTTGGCAATATTGTGTTGTATTGCTGATGCCATTAAAGCACTGAAAGCCTTCTCCATCTGTGAAAGCCAGATGACTTAGTGGGAAGCAAATACATTTCTAGAAGAAGAAAAATAAACATTACAACGGCCTGAAAAAAACAAAACATTTATAATGTATATGAATTTACAGCACTGACACAATTCTAACGCTTTAGATGTTAATATATCCAGTAGTGTTTCCGGTGAACATTGGGTCATCCTGCAGCCACCCACTATCAGTAGGGCTGACCCACACCATTACCAGTTAGTTTCATAGCAATCTAAACACTGCTTCCTCTTTAGCTTAATGTTGTTTTGCTCCAGTCTAGGGGGATCTGGGGGTGGGGGGCATGCAGCAACAAAGATTGCTCAGGAACCAGAGAGGGTCACAACTGCTCCAACAGGCCGACTTCACTACTAACAAAAAGGACGAGTGGAGAGAGATACAATGCTACAAGTAGTGTAGGAAAGGACCGATGAACAACAACAACAGAACCCAGCTGATAAAGGCAAAACTATAGGGATCAGTGTGTGTGTGTGTGTGTTCTCGTTTAACTGTATTCGTGGGGTCCAAAAACCAGGAGTTCAGTATACTTGTGGGGTCCGACCAGCTTTGTGGGGCCCTAAATGCTGGACCACACAAGGTTAAAGGGCTGTTTGAGGGTTAAGACTTGGTTTTAGGATTAGGGTTATAATTAGGCTATGGTTAGGGTGAGGGTTAAGGTTAGGCATTTAGTTGTGATGGTTAAGGTTAGGGTAAGGGGCTAGGGAATGCATTATGTCAATGACGGGTCCCCACAAAGATAGTGAAATGCACTTATGTGTGTGTGTGTGCGTGTGTGTGTGTGTGTGGGCTTGTTTAACTATATTCGTGGGGTCCAAAAACTGAGAGTCCAGTATACTTGTGGGGTCCCGACAGCTTTGTGGGGCCAAAATGCTGGACCCCACAACTTTAAAGGGCTGTTTGAGGGTTAAGACTTGGTTTTAGGATTAGGGTTAGAATTAGGTTATGGTTAGGGTGAGGGTAAGGGTTAAGGTTAGGCATTTAGTTGTGATGGACAAGGTTAGGGTAAGGGGCAAGGGAATGCATTATGTCAATGGCGGGTCCCCACAAAGATAGTGCCACAAACAAGCCTGTGTGTGTGTGTGTGTGTGTGTGTGTGTGTGTGTGTGTGTGTGTGTGTGTGTGTGTGTGTGTGTGTGTGTGAGAGAGAGAGAGATAGACAGCAGAGGAGGATGTACTGGCTGCCCTGTAGGATCTCAAACACACTCCATTATCGTCAGGGTGAAACCACAGGGCCTGACAGAGGAGGAAACACCCACTTACTGAGACCTACACTGCTGATACCATACACTGTTTGACATCCTGCCACAGAACACTCTCTTTGTGGAAGCAGATTCAATTAACACAACACAATGTAACACTGAAACTAAGAATTACTGTTTTCTCTGTAGAACAGGACGGTCAAGAAACTAGCAAACCAGTAACGTAACATCTGCCTTTATTTAATTGCAACAGTTAAATGGCTTAGTTTGTGGGCGCCCAGATAGCTCAGTTGGTAGAGCAGGCGCCCATACTGTATATAGAGGTTTACTCCTCGACGCAGTGGGTTTGACTCTAACCTGCGGCCCTTTGCTGCATGTCATTCCCCGTAATAATGTCTTCCACTGTGCTGTAAAAATAAAGGCTGAAAATGCCCCAAAAAAGAAATGGCTTAGTTTGTAATGTCTTCAAAGGCAGATAGCGTGATGTCTGTTGAGAGCAGTGTGATATTAGTCTCCCTTTGCCAGACCCTCCTCCACAGCGCTGTGGAGGAGGGTCTGGCTAGTCCACACAGGATTCCGGGATGGGAGAAAAACATACTCTGTATTTTTTTGGCATTTCTTTAAACCAATCACAATCGTCTTGGGCGGTGCTAAGTTCCGCATGGAGCCACTGCAAAATAACCTCGGGAAGGAACTTGTTTTGGTGGAACATGTATACTTTCAAAAACTTTTATTTTTTAAAGATCTTGACATTTCCAATCGCAGGTGAAGGCAGCGCCATTTCACAGAGAACAAGAGGAAGAAAAGAGACATAGCAAGTGCTTGCAGGAAACAAGTCAGCTGTTACAGCGGTCGTTTTTTTTACCCTTATAGGGCCCTATTTTAACGATCTAAGCGCACAGCGTGAAGTGAAGTGAAGCGTGAAGTTTAATCCGTCTCAACTTTTCGCCGTAGGCTGCTGATTTTTGTTTTCGGCTGCGCCGTGCGTCCCCCACCACCGCAGCCTAGACGTACTACCTCCATTCAAAATGAATGAGAAGCCTTGCATTTTTGCCCGCCTGACTGTACGTGAACGGAGCCTAATGCTACAACAATGGCTGTAAATGGTTGCAGGTCCGTCGTCCTCTATAGCCAATCTGTGTCCAATCAATCTGCACACTCAGTTACAGCTGAGCTCAGTCTCTGTCAAAGGTTCAGTGGTAAACCAGAGGAAGAAGCATGGAGAGGTCAGCGGCTAAAAGCAGCAAGACATCTTGAAGCAAAATAAACTAAATTAAACTAAACTTGACACCGTCTGAGGTCTGCGATAAAAGCAGAGGTATCACTGTGCTGTTGAAGCTTAAAGCTCAGCAGTGTCTGAGATATGAAACAACCAGTGAAGGAGGTGATGAAGGATATACAGAGTGAAAGAGGAGTGAGTGAAATGGAGCACAAGATGAATGGATAGACACAGTGAACATATGCGAGGTGTTACGGGACAAGGATGGTGATACGGGGATAAACACGGGCATCAATTAAAAGAGTAAAAACGTGAGACAGGATCAAGTTGACAAGTGGCCTGGAAGCACCCTGGGATACCCGAGGTAGATGGGGGCAGAGGGAAAGGATGTCTGTGTTATTTTGCTTTGTTTTTTTGTGATGTCTTAAAAAGAATATTTCATGCTATCATTAATGTAGGCTGGACCCAGCTTCTTATGTGCTTATCCATCCTGTTTAGGATTGACCCATCTCCCAGAACAAATAATCCTGGGCTGAATGGAACCTGGGTCCCTGCAATCCAACATAGGTTATCATGCATCCCGGTCCTAAATTCCTGGACCTTATCACAGGACCATAGGACGGTACTTTTCTTTCTGTCGCCCCAAACCCAGACGAGCAGTGAAAGTGGATGGAACGAGAGATGTAAAGGGAAACTTGCAAAAAACAGGGATATGAAAATGAGTTGGAAGGAGAGAAAGTAAGAGACAGTTTAAGAGTCAGAGAGACAAGAGTATGAGGAGAGTTGGAGCAGAAGAGAGGGAAGGAGGCTTGATAGAAAGAGCAGTGTTTCCTATACACAGGTTCTACTTGGCATGAAAAAATAAAATAAGACGTTATGTTAACTGTGATGGATTACTCATCTCAAGCAAGTTTCAAGTCTCAGAAAATGACTACAAGCTTTTTTTCCCCTTGGGAAGTAATTTCATCTTTTAAAAACAAATTGTAGGATATCCCAAATATAAACTACCCTCATGATGAGAAGAGTGGTTCCCTTTGAAAGTAGTAGGGAGAATAAATCTGTGTTAAAATTAATCTACGCAAACTCAAAGACCAGTGCACAACATGATAAATGTTAAATGCGGTCTATTCAACTTCCAGTCAGTGGTGGAACTGTTTCAGTGGAAAGTGGAAATAAAAGCTTTTCTTTATTAGAAGTAGTGCCTTTTTACTTTTTTTCCATCTTTCTTTTCTTCTCAGATTTTATTTCATAATTTGTCATCTTTATTTTTGTATTCTGTATTTCTACAGACACTCAGGGGTGTCAATTCTGTGGGTGCTCAAGGGCTCAGGCACCCATGGTTGATTGTGAGCACCCACGGGGGGAATCATACTGCCGGCTGACAATATCAGGATAATGAGGCACAGCAGAGAATAGGCTGAGCAGAGCCTAAACATTGAGCTAAACTTGTGCCCATTCCTTTTGCTTTTTTTTTTTTTTTTTTTTTTTGGTCCCCTTTAGGCTTCATACAGTAATATAAAGCATGTCATGTTGCATCACCTTGTGACTCGCTGCCATCTGACCTAATTGGCTCTAACAAGCCCACAATGACAAGAATAGAGGTACAGTAAATATAACCAGTATAACACATCCCATCCATTGACAACTAGATGTTAATATACCCTTTTATATGAGAAATTAAGAGCCTATGAAAAAAAAGTGCCATTTTAGTGGGGTAAGGCATAATAAACGACTATGGGAAACACATAAGTATAAAGGTATTTTACATGCAGGGTATTACAGTAGCTAAAATGTTCAAAATCACCAAAATTTTAGAAGTATAGGCTGAGTAAATGTACAATAACTGTTATTGCAAAAAAGTAAGACAATTGTTAACTAAATTCTACATAAACCAGGTGCCAAATGCAAGATAAATAAGGTGAAGCTGCACACTCTACTCTCTACATCTAGGCTGTCTTTACCAAACAAATTATTAATGAATAATCGATAACAGTAAGAGGTCAAATGAAAAAATCTAATAGTACATTAGGGCTACACAATATGAGGAAAATATAGTATATGCAATAAGGTTGTTGATCATCGCGATAATAATACTTGTGATAAATAAACAGATATAAAAATGTACTCAGTCCTGCCTTTCTGCTGCTTTTAATGTTTGAATACAACACATTTTTGAATTACAAAAACTGAAAGGAAATTATTTCCAACGTTATTTTATTGAACATTGAACAGAAGAATATTTGATTTTTTTTCTGCTAATACTCTCCTTCGACATGTTTGGTATGGTTGATATCATGATGATAATTAAAAAAAAAAAAAACGATTTGTTGTGAAGCCCTAATGTTCACGTATGTATGTATGAATGTATACGAAGACCTTTGATTTATTCTCATATAAATACTTTACATCCACAGCACACATGTATAGTGTATCATAAGACATCTCTCTCTCTCTCGTACACACACACACACACACACACACACACACACACACACACACACACACACACACACACACACACACACACACACACACACACACACACACGATGCTTTCCCATCAGGTTGTCAGGATGTCTGTTGCCAGGACACCAGAAAGCTGGATATGATGTTTACTGGAGGGAAACACCGACTGGTCACAGCTGGGGGTGTGTGTGTGTATATGTATATGTGTGTGTGTGTGTGTGTGCGCAGTAGGTTGTCTCGTAATATTTGCTCTCTCTCCTCTAATCATTTTCTGATCCGTTCCGTCATCCGTTGTGTCTGTGTCCTCCGTCCCCTCTGCCCTTCCTCGCTCCTCTTCATCCTCTCATTGTTCCGCCCGTCTCTCCTGTCGTTTCAATATCCTCCTCACCCCCCCCATCCCTCCCTCCCTGCTCACAGCGGATGGTGAGAAAGGTAAACTTTCCCACTCAATCCCCTGCTTGTCTTCTACTCGTCACCTCTCCGTCCATCTGTCTCCCCCAACTACGGGTCAGTTTCAGTCTAGCCGTGTGCTGTTCTCCCTGTTTTTTTTTTATATTCCTTTGCTATTGATATTAACAACTTTTAGGTAAATCCTCCTATTATCAAAAAGTAAATTACCTTTAAAAGTTCAAAGGGCATTCTAGCGAAAGTGTAAATGCGTCCATTTAGCAGAGATGCATCTGTAAACTTTACCCCGCCCCAAGAACAAAACCTGAACTCAGCTGAGGAATCTCAAAGATGACACAGCACTGAGAACACTTTTACTGGTTCCAGTGAGCTACCACTTTCTTTCTTCACACACACACACACACACACACACACACACACACACACACAGACACACACACACACACACAGTCCTGTGTGACCCCCATCCAGGCAGGTCATCAGACAGAGTCAGAACAACATAGTTAATATTTCATTTTCATAGTCTGGTTTCCTCCTCAACCTGACACACAAAAACACACACAGTATAAACAACTTAACCCTTGTGTTGACTTCGGGTCACATTGGCCCGTTTTAATTTTTTGTTTTATATCAGAAAATATTGGACGTAGAAATAAGTGCTGAAAATGTGTAGAAGAAAAATTTTAAACGTTGGAAAAAGCAAAAACAAACTGTGAAAAAAGGCGTCCCAAATGTCAGAAAAAAAAAGTGTTTTTTTTCCAGGTTGAAACAAAGACAACACAAGGGTTAAATAAGTTATCGTCTAAGCCACCTGAAAGATACTGAGAAACAGAGGAGGAAGTATCAGAACGGAGAACAAAGAGCAAAGACTAAATAAAACAAAGAGGAGACCCAACAGAGTGAGCACCTTTAACTGATACTGCATCAGAATGCAGACAACTGTGGTCGACAGGAAAACCACAGCTAGAGAGAATGACCCTAAAATGTCCTGACAGTACCACACACACACACACACACACACACACACACACACACACACACACACACACACACACACACACACACACACACACACACACACACACACACACACACACACACACACACACACACACACACACACACACACACACACACACACACACACACACACACACACACACACACAAATAATGAGCGATTAACCAGGATGTCGAAATGGATCAGACAAGAGGGAGCTGATCACACTTGATCCACAGGATCACACATCTACAAACACGTCTCCCTCATTCTGACACTTAGGAACACACCCTCTTGATTGTACGAGACATCCCGAGGGATTTGCACAGAAAAATGAAGAGAGAGTGGAAGGGAAGCTAAATTAAAGCGAGAGAGAAGAGAGGAAATCAAGTAGGTACATGTTTCCAAAAGCCAAATGTAAGACATTTACAGACCTTTGCAACCAGTAAAATAACAAAGGTTAAGCAAAGGTTTTGTATAAAAGGACTAGTGCGCTAAAAAAATATTTCTTTGAGTATCAAACACTTATCAAGTGTAGCTTGTAAGCTCACACTAAAAGGAAAAAAGAAACATCTGCAGCATAATACACTTCCTACTGTTGATCTGTAAATGAATATATGATGTGAAGGGAACGAAGGGAATCTTTTTTGCAACACGTTACAGATTTTCTTAGACAATACTGTATTGTGCTTCTAACTTTGTGGATTACAAAACGCTCTTTCCTAGTAAACAAAGCCAGATTCATATAAAAAAATAGTTTTCCAAGTTTGTTGGGGTGTGGTTGGACCTCATGAATGCTATTGTGGATTGTGTTTAAAATGGATCAAATCCATGCAGCCAGGTTCCAAAATCTGGCGGAAAGCCTGAAATATGACATCTTCAACTATCACAAATGTGTTTAATATTTGGATTTATCTTACTTTTGGCCGTCATGTGCATGTTGTGGAAAAATGATTAGTGGTTATAACCTTCTGACATGCAGATCAACTGCAGAGAAGTGGATTATGCTGCAGGAGGGCTTTAAGCAGGTTTTGATAGTCTGGGTCATGATCCAACCTGACAACAGCTCCGGTTTTCCACCAGGGAGCAAGTTTCTAACTTTTTAAAGAAAACAGGGGTGGAGAATTTGACACTTAAAAGGTGCCGTAGGTAGGATTGTGAAGATCCAGGACTTAGCCAAGAAATTTGAACATCGACAACTTCTCAGTCCCTCCCACCTTTCCGCTAAAGCCCAAAACGGTCTCCTAAGCCCCTCCCCCCACAAGGGAGAATTAATGCGTGTGCATGAGCAGTGATTGACACGCAGTTAGACCCCCCCCCCCCCCCCCCCCCCGACCCTGATTGGTGCATCTGAACAGGGAGCGGTGGATTGTTGCAAATCGCACTACAGGCTGTAGGTGGTGCCAGAGGAGCCGGATTTTATTTTTATTTTTTAAATTACCTGCTTCGTGTAGTTCTACTCAAACATAGGGTCAGTTTCAGCAAATATGACAGAAAGTTAGTTTTATAAGTCTTACCTTACCTACTGCAGCCTTAAGAGATAGATTTCTAATGGGGTGTTTAGCGTCTCTTATCCTGCTCTGTGTAAGATGACGCAACAAAAACGTCATAGAGCCAGTTCGGTACAGCTTTGAACAACAGATGATAAAACAACATAATCTTCTCTGAGTTCTAATTGTATGCTACTACAGTATTGTGTTTTATCAGAACTATGTATTTTGTGAGGGAAGGACAAAACTACTCAGTGTATGTTTTGGTTTGACCAACAGAGTAGCAAAACAGATGCACATGCTTATATTCATATGAAAATGTGATCATAACAAACTCATTTTGTGTGGCCAAGTATCGTTCATACCCACTGAGGTTCATTTTAAATTATAATGGGAGTCCCAAAGTTTACAAAGATACCAAATATATTTAAAAAAACAATACACTAAACATCCAGATGGAGTGGTGCAGCTATAAAAACATGTTTTTTTGCTAATTTTACAGCTACTAAATTGTGACTTTATGGATAAAAGTTTAAAAGAATGGCAGAGGCCATTAAAAAAAGGAAAATATAGAAGGATAGGGTGAGGGAAAGTCTACTTGTTGTTCTTCTGAAGCCCACAAACATTCATTTTTCTCATTTCCCTTCTGCCTTTGTGTGCACCACAGAGCTGCAGGCAGAGCGCTCACACAGACAAAACACAGCATGAGGGAACACGCACACACACACACACACACACACACACACTAACCATGAACACGCAAACACACCACACACACACTAACCATGAACACGCAAACACACCACACACACATGCAAAATATTAGCTTCACACAACATCCAGGGGAAACAGGGCTGACTCTTAATTCAACACAATGCGAGCACATTACACCATCAACACGCAACTACACACACACACACACAAAATGTAGCATATGCGTGACAAACACACGTGTTATTAGTAGACAAAAACACGAATCGACGGGTTACATGACCCACACCCTGAGAGGGTTCATGACCTGATGGCACGAAGGAGGATGTAACCACGGCAACAGACCAAACTCTGGAAGCAAATACTGTAAATGTCTTCTCTACCGCTCTTGTTCTCTCTTTTTCTCTCTTGCTTCAGTTATAGTCTAGCTTTAGGTCAAAAAAAGTTCAAGCGTGCAATAAGTGAGATAATGATTATTATCAGTGAGGTAATAATGACAAACTATTAATACAGCACCTTTTAACAAGGTTACAGAGTGCTTTAAAGAAACAAAAACAGAGGGTCCTGATTAGAGCTGCGGCGATTAATCCACTATTAAATTAATAGCCAACTATTTTGTTAATGAAAATTCTCTGATTCCAGCTTCGTAAATGTGAATATTGTTCTAGTATCTTCTCTCCTCTGTGACAGTAAACTGAATATCTTTGAGTTGGGGACAAAACAAGACATTTGAGGACGTCATTTTATAGACCCAACAACTAATCGATTAATCAAGAAAATATTTGACTGATTAATCGACTATGAAAATAATCGTTAGTTGCAGCCCTGGTATAGAGGGTATGTTCTCACGTATTACTTTTTTTCTAGTAACGATTGAATCCCTTTATGCCTCTCTCTTCTTTCATGACCCTTGTTTCTTGTTCTTCTTGTCACCTCCGTCTCTACTTCCCATTGCTCTTTCCTTCATTACACCCATTCTTCACTCTCTCTTTGCTTTCCTCCCTTCTTCTCTTTCGCCTCTGCCAAATCCATCTCAACTTTGTCCATGGCTCCATCTTTTTCTACTTACCTTCCTCTGCCCTTGCCTCTTTTCTTTCCAGCTTAATTTCTCTTCCCTCCCTCCCTCCCTCCCTCGATCCATCCATCCATCCACAGGGGAGCACAGTACTTAATTGAAAACCCCCACAGGCAGATAAGGGAAAGGTGACTGGGGGAAAAGAAAATGAACGAGAAAGGAAAGAAGGACAAAAAAAAAAAAAAAAACCCAAAGCGGTAGATAATGAAAATGAAACAATGGAGACAGAGATGTGAGAGTTGACTGCGTTTGTCCTCTGTCTCTCACTAATATTTGTATTAGTGTCAATCTGAGATTAGTGTGTGTTATTTTCCCATCATGCTCTCCCTGAGTCAGCTTTACTTTGGACAGACATGACAGGAGAAATCACTGTTCCTGGCCTGACCTCCTACAAACACGCTCACGCACACACACGCACACGCAGACACACACTCTGGGAAAAAGAATAACAGCTGAGCAGGTTTTTGTAAAGGGAGTGATGGTGTCTGTCCTCGCCACAGATCCCGTTATCCAGCGTGAAGCTGTTTCCACACACACCGGGGAGCGTCCCGCGGTCCCAGCATTAAGAAAACAAAAATTCTGGGAAAATCCTGCTCCTGTGTGTTCTGCGATGAAGGATCTGAGCCCTGTAGATAATATAAATATAGAAATGCATGCATGTGCAGATGGACTGAACACACGCAGGCATATCTGCTGTCGGCTGGACACTTTTTATCCAAAGCGACTTGCACGAGTGTGTTTTGTATGTCAAGTTTTAGCATGGAAAGCACTATTAGGACTAAAGTAAATACACTTTAATAATACCACACTATACCACACTGATTACTCAGAAAATGATCTCCAACTCTGCAGCTCCACTGAGCTTTTTAGCCTCTTTTAGCTCTTTTTCGCGTTTCACGGCACATTTACTGTTTGTGCAATTTCATCAACATCGTTTCCAGTTGCACCAGGAAACTGTTTTTAACAATCAAGCTCTGATTAATCCACTGTACACCCAGCATCTAGGGAATGAAAGTCAAGCATCTAGAAGGGCTCTACCTTATGTGAGTGAAAATTGGAGTGGGTTAGGGTTAGACAATAACCCTAACAATTACCTTTTGTGCAAAATAATCATGTTTATTGCACTAGAAGGATTACATTACATATCACGTTTTGCCTCAAGGGGCTTTAAAATGGGCATATGAAAATGTATTTCCTTATTTAAAAGTTATATAGACTCACTTTAACACTAAAATAGTGTCTGTGGTGGTTATTTTTCTATTACATTAACTAATTTAAACATTCAAGTTAGTTCCTATGCTTCAAAAGTATTTTGCAGGTATTACCAGAGGGTGCAAACAAACACGGTAGAGAAAATGCAGACACACATAGACACACAGACACACACACACACACACAGTTCTAAAAGATCCACAATGCAAAATGATCCCACAAAATTAATGAATGCATGTGCAGACACAAACTTTCTCTCTCTCAATCTCTCCCACACTGCAGACACACCTATAAATAATAATGTCACCCAATCACACACTACAGTACAACACAACACGCATGACTGCTATAGATGCAAATCGGTGTAATTAGCCCTTGTGTAAATGCAAGCGCACAGACACCCACACATGACAGTCAATTATACTGTACAAATGCAAATAAAAGCAATTATTACACACACACACACACACACACACACACACACACACACACACACACACACACACACACACACACACACACACACACACACACACACACACACACACACACACACACACACACACACACACACACACACACACAACACACACACACACAACACACACACACACAACACACACACACAACACACACAACACACACACCTCCAGCTTTCTCTTCTCAGTAAGTTAGTCGGGTAAACAGTAAAGTCACGTTCCGGTTAGCCTCTAAATAGGCGAAACCCGGCAGCTGCTATCACTACCTCTGTTAGCTTCACGCTGTTAATTAGCCACACTCAGATGCCAATCAGCTGCGCTAATGAGGACAGCTCTGCCTTTCTGCCTAATGAGAGAAACTCTCCGAATGTCTGAGGGGAAAGTTACCGTAACCGCAAGGACACACTCGAAAGGACACACATTAAAATCATGCACACACACTTAATTTCCTACTATATTTTCATTTAGTGCATCCCTCTTTCTTACATTTTCAATCATTACCATGATTGTCAAAAAGGTACTGTAAACGCCGAGGTAAACGCTATCAGAACCAGATCGAACAACGTTGTCTGACAACGTTGGAAATGTTGGAAAGAAAATGTGGATAAGGGTGCACATTTTCAGACAGTACGTACAGGACGAAATTCATTGTGTTACATTTGGTAGTTCACATTAATAGTTGAGTGTAAAAAGAGAGCTAGAGAGAGAAGTTCAAACCGTGGCTCTTCTCTCACCTCTGCATAGCTGACTAATCACAGCGTACAGTGGGTGTGAATGTCGGATTGTCAGTTTCTGAAAGTTACAAAAATGGTCGGACGCAGACACACCCCCAATCCGATGTTCAAGAGGTGTGGGGGTAGGTTAGAATAGAAATCTAGACGCACCCTAGTGGCAGCAAATGTAATTTGCAGCCAGGGTCGTCTAGCAACTCTCCGTTGGCTTGCGAGCTGGAAAAAACAAACTGTAGTCAGGCCAATCACATAGTGTATAGAGTCGGTGGGCGAGCTTAACATTGCAACGGTTCCGCGTGAATTCCCTGCTACTTGAAAACAAAGAAGATGGCTGCTGCTGCTGGCGAACAGCAGTCTTTGGAATCGACTTTGGCCGTGACTCTGGAAGACTTGGAGTTCAGCTTTTCTTTGAGAAAAGAACAACGAACGGCACTGAAGTCATTCTTAAAAAAGGAAGATGTGTTCGGAGTTTTGCCGACCGGATACGGCAAAAGTTTAATCTATCAACTAGCGCTATCCTATTGTGTGCAGGGGGAATTTGAACAACCGTTTATCCCGCCCCTCGGATTGAGCCCTGCCAATGTTGAGTTCCCAGACCTAACATCTGGATGTGGGTCTGGCTTGTCAGGCTAGGGGGAGGGGGTTTCCGAAGCTATTCGATCATCCAACAAGCTCTTCTGATGGAATATAAAAGCATTGCTCAATAGCGCTAGAAGTCGCCCAAAACTCCAAACAACACCTTAGAGCAGGGGTATCAAACTCAATTTCACTAAGAGTCACACTGGAAAATAAGAATCACGTCAAGGGCCAGACAGGTTTATTATTGACATGCTTTTAGACATGCTTTTATTTAGGAGAAAAGTCAAATATCTTTGACTGTATTATTGTCTTATAAAGTCTTCTCAATTACAGTTTGGTCGACATAAATTCCTAAAAAAGTCAGCAAAGAAGCCGTCATAAAAAACCCCGCCAAAAAAGGTTGAACAAAGCGACAAAAACGTCAAAAGAAGTGCCAAAAACGTCAGAAAAAATGTGGCAAACATGTTGAAAAAAAACGTGGGCAAAAGTGACAAAAACTTTTTAAAAAGCAGCAAAACGTTGAAAAAGCGACTAAAACTAGGTGGGCCAAAATGTATTGGGATCCTAAATTGATATGCGGGCCGGATCAAAGTCTGCGTGGGGCCAGATTTGGCCCGCGGGCCTCGAGTTTGACACATGCTCCTTAGAGCCAACTTAAACAGGATCACACTTAGATTCGTGCAGACTTTCGTCATAAACATTGACATGTTGGATCAGGGCTTAGCTTGGTCCATCTTTATTTTGTTGTTTACTTGATCAAGCTAATTTCTAGATTAACGCTATGCCTACTCCTTATAAAGCCCAGAGTTGACACGAAGTAGCACTTGTTGTTTGTTTGAAGGAGTAAATCCCATCAATCCACGGTGAAAAGCACACCTGCTGAAGCTCTGTTTCATCTGGCTAACCACACAGTTCACCTGCAGGTCAAGGTGAGTATGCGAGTGTGAGACATCGAGCTACACTCCTATAACTCTTGGGTTCCCCTGGGCTAAAGGGAGGTGCTGAGAGGGGGGCACATTGGCTGGCGCACACACACACACACACACGCACGCACGCACGCACGCACGCACGCACGCACGCACGCACGCAGCCTCTGCCATCAAAATACACAAAGGGCTATTACTGGGTGTGGAGTGAACCCTTCACACAATAACAGAGCCAAGCAAAAGACTGGAGAGAGAGAGAGAGAGAGAGAGAGTGAGAGAGAGAAAGCGAGAGAGAGAGAGAGAGAGAGAGAGAGAGAAAGCGAGAGAGAGAGAGAGAGAGAGAGAAAAAGCGAGAGAGAAAGCGAGAGAAAGAGAGTGAGAGAGAGAGAAATGAGTCTACAAAATCAAGAAAAGGAAGGAGTTGAAACAAGAAGAAAGAGGTGTAGAGAAAAGACTAATGCAGAGGAGAAAGCTGTAATTATGGTGATTAATCGGACTTAAAACCGCAGGACACTTCGAAAAAAGGTGACAACCTGCACCAACAGTGAAACCCTGACTTGTGAATGTATGATGAAATTAAACATGTAATCAGGTATTCAATTACAGCGGCACGTAGACATGTGTATATAGGGATCCACACGGACCTTTCGTGGATATGGGCAAATCACATTTAAATCACACGGACCCTTGCGGCAACCGTGAACTGCGCGTTAGATGTGTGGGGACATGAAATCTGGGTGGAAGTCTCCTCTTTTGAAAAAAATCTATAAAACCACAAACCTTGACTAACAAAGACAAACAAAAGAAAGGATTTAGGGGAGGCGAGAGATGTGGAGAGAAAAATGTAGAATGAGAGTAACTGAAGTACGGTGGGTAATTTGCCCAGAGAGAGAATAATGCACACAAGCAAAAAGCAACTCAGTGTTTGTGTGTGTGTGTGTGTGTGTGTGTGTGTGTGTGTGTGTGTGTGTGTGTGTGTGTGTGTGTGTGTGTGTGTGTGTGTGTGTTTCCAAGGGACATCAGGCTTTATAGAGTCCATCAACACAGCAGGAGGAAAAGAAATCACTCCTGCTGGAGGAAGTGCTAATGGCTCTGCAGTGTGTGCTGCTTTGTGTGAATGTCAAAGTGTGTGTGTGTGTGTGTGTGTGTGTGTGTGTGTGTGTGTGTGTGTCTGCTGATTGATCGAACATGCCAAGTCCATTTCGGCATTCCCTGATGGGAGCCAGAGTGTGAAATTGCCAAAAAGGCAAACGGCAAATAACCAGGTCAGACACACACACATCAACAAACAGACTGACATACACAAACCGCCTTTTTACCATTTATCACTCGCATACTTTCTCTTTTTCTCACACACACACACACACACACACACACACACACACACACACACACACACACACACCTTCCCTCTGTAATTAGTTGTGTTTTTCAATGCTGTTTTTCACTTTACCTCCTCCCCCTCTGTGCTCAGAGGAAAAGTAAGAGTGTCTCTTTATATCTGATCACATTTTATTTGTCAACCACTAAATTCATCAAACACAGAAACACTCATACAGGTACAAAAACACACCGCTGTCATGAATGGCTCAATCACTGAGAAGAGTTAATTATTGAGCTCTGTTGTGTTTGCTTTTGTTTCTCTCTCAGCAGCAGTGTTTGTATGTGCGTATCTAGGCGTCTCCAGGCAGTAGGAGATGCATTCCCAATCCTACACTGCAAACGCAATTATAACAAAGACTTCAGAGCTGTCTGTCTGTCTCTGTGTCTGTCTCTGTGTGTGTGTCTGTGTGTGTGTCTGTGTGTGTGTGTGTGTGTGTGTGTGTGTGTGTGTAACCACCTTCATCCAAGCTTTCGGTTATTAAACAAGAAAAAATCCTCTATGTGTGTCAAATTAAAGCTCGACTGTGCCTACTACACCTGAAGGGACTGTGGGAAGTGATTTGCGGTGCTTCTGCTGTCCGAAGGGAGACTATTTGCAGTGTTTTTTAGGTGAGAAAAATGGGTCAATTTTTGATCTGAAAACTGGCGAGCACACAGTCTAAAGCGGCAAAAAATGTCTGTTACTTTTCAGTATATGTGACGGTTTATTACTTCAAACCAAACGAATATCAGTAGTTCAACATGTCTTTATCTACTATATGCAAATTTGCAAACTTATAACTTATACTTTCATCTCAGGGAGCTGTGTCCATTAACCATTGTCCCTTAATAAAAACTAGTCTCCTCCAATCCACTCACACAACAAACATACACATAAGATTCATCACAAAGGTAGAACAATCACAGTTTAGGCTTTAAGGAGCAAAATATACAACTCCTTAATCCAATACTGTAAATGTTAGGCTGCAGTTTGCACAAAAGAAGCACACAAACAGATGAAATAGCGTATGGAGAAACAAGTAAGCACTGTAAACTCTACGTGAACCTCAGCTAAACTGTGGTTCTACACTGAAATATGAATTATAATATAATACTCTCTCTGTCATGGAAAGCTGCACTATTGCATTGTCTTTTTCTAAAATCAGTTTCTTGTCCTGGTATGAGTTGTAACAATCAAAACACATTTAAAATTATAACATGCAGCAACTTCATCAGAAGGGAAATGATGAGAATCCCTTATCACCACACACTGTATGATTTTACAACTGGCCCAGACTGCCGAATCAAATATATAATCATTCCAGTAATGACTGTAAGGGGTATGACGGAGGGAACCAGGTAAAGAGCAGTTTCGCATTGCCAGACCTTCCTCCACAGCGCTGCGGAGGAGGGTCTGGCTAGTCCACACAGCATTCTGGGATGGGGGAAAAACGTGCTCTGGTTTATTGGCATTTCTTTAAACCAATCACAATCGTTTTGGGCGGCAGAGGAACGGTGCCTCTGCAAAATAGCCTCAGGAAGGAACTTGTTTTGGTTGAACGTGTACAATCTGTCAGGATTTACCCTGCAGAGATCTGAGGAGCAGTTAACCATAGTCCTCAGAAATCCACCTGAGTTTAAAGGTCCCATGACATGCTGCTTTTTGGATGCTTTTATATAGGCCTTAGTGTTCCCCTAATACTGTATCTGAAGTCTATTTTATATAGACCTTAGTGGTCCCCTAATACTGTATCTGAAGTCTCTTTTATATAGGCCTAAGTGGTCCCCTAATACTGTATCTGAAGTCTCTTTTATATAGGCCTTAGTGGTCCCATAATACTGTATCTGAAGTCTCTTTTATATAGGCCTTAGTGGTCCCCAAATACTGTATCTGAAGTCTCTTTTATATAGACCTTAGTGGTCCCCTAATACTGAGAAATTCAGCCTTGGTGCAGAATTACAGCCACTAGAGCCAGTCCCACAATGAGCTTTCCTTAGGATGTGCCATTTCTGTATCTGTAGCTTTAAATGCTATTGAGGAGGAGAGGGGGGGGCAAGGTGGAGGGTGGGGGTGTGGCCTTGACCAACTGCCACTTTGCTTGTTTGAAAACCATGATGTCTCTTTCTCTCTCATGGGTGGGCCAAATTCTCTGGGCGGGCAAAGCAGAGAAAGGGTAGGTAACCTTTCCCCTTATGACGTCATAAAGGGAAGATTCCAGATCGGGCCATCTGAGCTTTCATTTTCTCAAAGATGGAGCAAGATACCCAGGGCTCGGTTTACACCTATCACCATTTCTAGCCACTGGGGGACCATAGGCAGGCTGGGGGAACTCATATTAATGTTAAAAAACCTCAAAGTGAAATTTTCATGCCATGGGACCTTTAACATTTCAACACAAAGAAAGCCCAAGGCAACGGATATTCGGCCGAAATGGCGGAATTTCCGTCGGCAACGGAAGTGGAACGTCGTGGATACAGACTAGGTAAAGAGTATAGGGTTCAAAAGTTAGATATTGAGAGAGGAGAGTAAAGGATAGAAAGCATGCAGATATTTTGGAGACTCACAGTCGAGACAGGCCTTCATTCTTCTGAAACAGCAGCTCTGGAAGTTGGCTGAGATGGTTCTTGTTGAGGCGACTGGATGGACAAAAACACACGCTGGATTAAATAAAAACTTGCCGCGTAAATGTTACAGTCAATTGAGTGGAAATGTCACCTTCTTTCTATTTGCATGTTTATTTGAGTGAATATTTGTGTGCTCTCACAGTCTCTCCAGTTCCTTCAGTTCCTCAAAAGCTCCTCTCTCAACGATACTGATCTGGTTCTCCATCAGGTGACTGCCATTAAAAAAGATAAATCAATGAAAACACTGCAACACACATGTATAAGCATGAATGCAATTTGAAATACAGCACTATTGATTCAGAGACTTATTCATATCACTAATGTAATTTCCCCTCGTGGGATCAATATAGAATGTCTTAATATTATGGTCTTCAAGCATGCAAACGGAAAAAGCAGTTTATCAGCTGATCAAAAATACTGTATAGTTGCAACAAAATGTCCTCATAGTAGGGCTGGGCAATATGGAGAAAAACAAATATCAAGATATTTTTGACCAAATACCTCAATATCGATACCGCAACAATATTGTAGCGTTGACTATTGGTGCTTTCACAAAATATTTACACAATGAGATTTTTGATAAATAATCATCAGTAATGTGGATATAATGATTAAGTGGGTAAAGGTAAATAATAGAACAGTTACAACAGTCTGGTGTGTTCAGAAAATGACATCACTTTACGGTAATACAGTCTTTAAAACCAGGAAAAGACAACAATTATGTCATATTACGATATTCAAAATCTAAGACGATATCTAGTCTCATATCACGATATCAATATAATATTGATATATCGCCCAGCTCTACCTCATAGCTTTATGTTCGTAAAATAAAAAGTCATATTTAAATATTTTTTTTATATTTTAACGTATTATTTTCCAATTAGACCACATCAGAAACGTTATTCAAGCAGATACCGTTCATCCTTAGTAAAATATCAGGATGTATTCATAGCAGCAAAGATCAGTGCATCGAGTAAATTATACCAATTACAGCATCAATTTGCCACTTAGTAAATAAATAAGCAAATTGCATGGATTTTAACACTGCGCACACAATAATAAACAGAGTCTCTGAAAGAACCAAAACCAGGACAACATGTAACATCTTTTACACTGTCATTGATCAAATTGAAAAGCCTCAACACGCATTATTGCTCCTACAACTGCCTCTGGGATCTGTACACTTTATGAATACATTCCACAGACTTTCACATCATGAACCCCTAGCGTAGCACTCAATCCCCTCCTGACAGCAACGAGCCCCGGGCTCCCGGCAGGCTGCTAATCTGTTCTGAGCAGGCCTCCGGAGATGTCATTAGTTTCTGGCATGCCATCTTTTTAACACCGCACGTCCATCACTGGCACGCAGCAAAGTCCTCAGGTAAACACAAGAACCCACCATCAGTGCAGCCTCTCCCGGAGGGCACTGGGTTTCCAGGTCAAAAGGTCGCAGATAAACCCCTCCCTGTCGTAAATTTGACTGACACTGACACCAAACAAGCCACCTCTGCGTAGCTCATGTGTCAATGCAGAGCTAAAGCATTGCTCTGTTCCCTCTGGCTTTTGGTGGCACCACAGCCGTGGTTCCCACATTCCTACGAGACCTAAACCGAGCAGAGAAATGTGGGAAAGAGTCTCTGCTGAATACACAAAAGCTGTTGCCCCATCAACAAAGAGTCTGACAGCTGGGAGCGAAGGTTAGGCCTCTTTATTTTCCAGAAATGTATCTGTTTGTTTTATGAACTGAAGAAAAAAAAAAACAAAAAAAAAAAACACATCAGCAAAAAAAAAAGTAATTTCTAAATATAAACTGTCGCACTAATTTAAAGACGTTCTGGTTCATAGGGATATCTAAAATGAAATGGTGCCAAAGCTAGTGTGAATGTCACTCTGAATGAGAGTATAACATGTATGTGAAGGAGTAAATGTGGCTGTGACTTACAGGACTCGGAGGTGTTTGAGACCAGAGAAGTCTGTCTTGGTGACGATGGTCAGGTTGTTTCCATTCAGATCACTGAAAAAAAAAACAAAAAAAAAAACACGACAACAGCAGATTAGAGAACAGGAACTAAACTGATGAAGCAAGACATTAGAGCAGTACATTAAAATAATCAATGACTATGTTTACAAGCACATAATATTCCGTTTTTTTGCCCTTATTCTGAAAAAAACACAATATTCCAACTAAGCGGTTTACACGGCTAATGAAAGTGAATATTCCACCAATATTCACGTTTACATGTAGCTGTGCAAAACACGATTTTTTCAAAGTATTCCAGTGGTGGTGGACTTCTCGGACCATGCGAACGCAGCGTCCCTCTTTCATTCCTTTAAATAGTTTCTTGAAAATGTCGGCGAAGCGATGTTTGTGCATAGCTAAAAACCTGTTGACGTCTTTGATAATGTTTAGGTTTCTCCTTCTTATGTTTTGGACATGCTTTTCTACCAGGTCTGCAGCCTTGCAAACTGTTGGCTGCTTATTTTACAGCAACGCAGAGAGCTGACCATAAGCAGTAAACCGGCAAGAGGCTGTAAACTGCGGTAAAACCCCCGATTGAGACTGTATATTGAGACTGTCCGAATGCGCTGTATACATGTCCAAAGAATGCCTCTAAAACCTGAATAAAACCAGCATATCCCACATGTCTTAGTCAGAAAATGCTACATTCAAGAGAAAGAAAAAAAAAAAGGCCTTATTCGGAATATCCAACCGGAATATGCTGTTTACATGACCTGTATCAAATTATGAATATTACCATATTCTGAATAATAGTGCAATATTGGTGTGCATGTTAACATACTCAGTGACATCTGAGAGTGATGCAAGATGGAGCGGAGAAGTGTTAAAAAGATAACATTTAACTTAATTTACCCCAAGGGAAAGTGCTTTGTGGCGGTTGCAATACAAAGTGGAAAGAGTACAAATATAAAATTGCAAATAATGTGCATAATGTGCAAATCCAAAATATATACAATACTGACGTGCATATCAATATAAACATATACAGCCAGGGGTTACTTAAAAAAGTACAACACATAAATAACACAGACACACAACCACATATATGTTAATATGTTGAGAAAAATATTGATTTTAATATTTTTTTTATAAGAATAGAAGACAGAAAAGTTGCTATCTTAAGAAGAAACATAGTTAGCCAGTATGCTACATTGGTTAAACTGTGTGAGAACTGAAATCCTAAACAGTGAAACAAATCTGTTAACTTTGAAGACAATTGTCACTATTACACAAAAATGCAAAACTACACAGGGGTCGTAAACGTCACACAAACACGAGAGGCACAGGCTGTGCACCAAAATACAACAAACCAGGTATCCAGCAGCTACTCTCAGATACAACTCATGCTACTCAATCAACTCTGCTCACTGTCCGTCCTTCCGCCGTTATGGGCATGCGCACTTACCCCCACCCCCACCCACAACCATCTTGTCTGTGATTGGCTGGAACATGGTTTGTTGTATTTTGGTGCACAGCCTGTGCTCCTAGTGTTTGTGTGACGTTTACGACCCCTGTGTTGTCTCCCGAGACTGGGCTTTTTCACGGTGTGTTCAGGGGGCAGGCAGCTAGCGGATCAAGGAGAGATGCCTACGATTTGAAACAAAAATGAAATAGCGCTGAAACCATGCACAAACCCATAGTGCACCGTAAAGCTCCACTGGAACTCGATTTCAACTAGATTTTTAACAGAAAAAAAAAAAAAAAACTCTTCAAAATCTTCAACTTTTTACTCCAAAAAAGTTCCTTCCTGTCTATGAATTTACATTTCAAAATACCTCTGTACTGTACAGTGCCTTGTTTCTGCTCTTTGAAGTTATTTTCCCTCAGTTTGCAGAGAAGAAAGTCTTTGCATTGGGAGTTCACTTTGAGGACAATCTGCTTCTGGTGTATACTGTAAATCAGCCAACGTCAGCTTGAAGTTGCAAAAAAAGTTCAGTATGACACTTCCTGGATGAAACTGCTACTGTTTGACGAGAGTATCATGTACCTCCTTCGCTCCACACTGACGTGCTCTCCAATCATCGTTTCAACTGCTCACTGTGAAGGTTTAATACTGTTGCACTCATTCCAAGTCACTCAAGGCAGCAGCTTCAGACAGTTTCCAGCCATTTTGAACACACACTTCAGGTATAAACTGTTGTCAGTGTTGGTTATGTGATATTGTACTTAGGCAGGCACTCTTTTCAACACAACCGTGGAGGCTGCTCCTAGCGGGAGGGGTTTAACCCTATGACCTCATTGTCTACTTTGATCGACAGCTGGGAAGAAGAGAGGGGATGATGTCACTCTTCCCACGAGGCTTTGTGGACAGAGAGGTAAACTGAACCCTGTGCGTGTACCTGTATGTGTGTGTATGTGTATGTGTGTGTGGAGTGTCATGTTCCTGTACTACTGTAAAGGGTGGAGCAGAGTGTGACCTTGTCCTGTATAATAGAGAAAGAAGGGGGGAGATAGCTGATGTTGAGGTTTGGGTGTGTGAACCGGATCTATACTTGGACTAATGGAGATGCAACGAAAACACCTCCATAAAAGTAAAATGAGCCCTGCACTGCACAAAAAAAAAACAGACCAGAGTCAACTGTTATTTATTTTTCCTCTCTTTTTTTTTTTCGTTTCCTCCCAGTGCAGTTTCCCTTCTTTCAGGAGTTTTCTATAAATTGTAGTTAAAGGCTAGTTTCACATTTTTAAGTCCATCCTAATACAATAATCATGTACACATACGTACATTGAAACTAAGTGCATTTAAACTGCGATTTTAGTGATGGGGGACAAAATCCAAGTCGTCTTTCTGAGCAAAAACACATTCAGCTGAAGATAACTTGAGGCTCTAGCAGTCGGCGTTAGATGAATCAATTGGTCATTTTACAGTGATATGCTTTTTAGAACAAAGTTTCCGCGGTTTGAACAGATGCTGTGAAGCGATAGTAACACGAGGGAATTTTGTGCTAAAAAGACACTGTCACTTTGGACAATCCCCACTTGGTTTGCGTGTGACAGGTGAATCTGCACACACTGTGTGTCTATGAAGCAGCAAAATTGGGCCAAATCCTCTGTGCCAAAACCAGAAAGTCCTCCTTGAGAACTTCCGATTTTGTTAGGGCTGCAAGTAAAAAATATTTTCACAATCGATTCATTTGTAATTATTTTCACAAATTGTTGGAAAACACTGAAATATCTCATTATAATTTCCAGGAGCCCAAGAGCGACAGGTTCAACTAGCTTTCCGCCACTGTTGTTGTGGTTTGTTCAGTGGACTTCTCTGCATTTTGAAGATGAGTAGTGCTAAATTCTCAGCATAAGAACAACCAGTGCACCGAATGAATGCATGATACACAGCATATGCAGGGGAACATGTCGTTAAAACTAAGTATGTCAGGAAAATCAGCACACTAACTTCAATTAAAAAAAAAGAAATGTCCCTAATGAAAACAATCACAATATCATGTTGTTTAACATGGCTTCTCCACCTTCTTTCTTTAACAACAGGAAGTCAGAGATGCACAAAAAATAAGTTCTCCTCTCTTCTCTACAGTAAAACTTCTGCCTCCTGTCAAAAATGGATCAGCAATGGATGCACGTAATTGAGGCCAGCATATCTAATAAACTTACAATATAGTTGAATTTTTGGCCAAAAATAATGGTAGAAAATCATGGAAGTTTGTGTTGCCTTGGCTCTAGCAGCAAGAACGCACAGCCTCACTCTTTAAAAGTAATTGCCTTTTTCTGTGCAATGTCACAGAAGCCTTTACAGCAGATTGTTGCACTAGAGTCCAGATAATGTCATTTGAGAGTAGAGATAATGTTGTTAAGGTGAAACAATGAATACGATCCCACTGGAATAAAAAAAATATTTTTGCAGTCTGAAAATGGAGGCAGAGGTAGCAGAGGATTGGCTGGGACAGAGGGAGGGACGGATGGATGTAGACGGGTCGTGGCGGGGGGGTCCAGAATCACTCCCTGGATGTGTGTGAAATTACCTTGACAGTTAGACCGCACAGGCGAAACAAGCATGAGGCGGAGGAGAGCTGCAAGAGCATGTTATGGATGCTCAGAAAAACACCAAGTCCGGAAATATCAGCCCGCTAATTGCTAAAATCTCATAAGATTTGTCCGTTTGTTGTATGACGAGAAATGGAGAGAAGGAAAGAGACACGAAGGGACGAGATGGACACAAATGCAGCCCTGATGCCGCGTGGTTAATCGAGTTCTGTGCAGCATGGCGGGGTCAGGGGTCAGCTGAGCGACAGACTCCCCCTCGAGTGGGGACTCTGCCAAACAATAGCTCATTATAGCAGAACGCGTCACACACACACACACAGCCTCAGTGGGCAGTGAGGCAGTTGATGTTTTCAGCTCTGCTCTCCACTGTTAGATCTGACATGGAGGGAGAGCAGGAGGGGGGGGGGATGATGAGATACGTGGTGTGGTCCACAGCGCTGTGGCGCAATGGGAGAATAGGTTGGGTACAATGGGTTTCACGTAATAATAATAATTAAAAAAAAAATAAAAAATCAATCAGTTGGTAAATTCAAATGTAAACAATATCCAAGATTGTATAGTCATTCAACATCAAAGACACAAAAGAGGAAACATGATACGTGTCTTGAAAGTGGTCAAACATAAAGATACCAAATATCAGCACAAAGATCCTCAAACATAAACACACAGTGCACAAGGCTACATTGAGCTAACGTGATCCTGCTAATCAACTGAGCATCTGGATATCAAGATACACACACATACACAAAATCATCATCCCCACAAAACCAGTACAGAGCAATAGTTTACAGAGCAGTCTCAACTGGTCTGCACAAAACAGAAACCTGACACGTTTCTGCTCCATCACCTATTTACAACAGCGAGCCAATTCAAACAGAAACCTTCATTCAGTGTGCATTGGTTTTGTCGAGGTCCACTCTGCCTGGTTACAGCAGATGGGCCAAGAACTGATAAGTTTAGAGATTGAAAGTGTAGTTTAGGACTTTTTCCATTTTGTGTTAGCTTGTTTTAGAATTTCTGGTCCACATGTGTTTAAACCACTGGGTACCAGATGTCAAAAACCATCAAAGCAGCTCAGCGATTATCATTTGAATGCAGAGGTGCAGCACCAGCAATTTCACACCTACTTTTTCAGCAATGTAGAGTGAGCCAGAATTGCGAATTAGAACTCTGACAGGGTGATGGCGGACCCCGACACAAAGCGGAGGGGTCTTGAATCAGCCTCACAGAGGTTACCTGTCTGCATTAGGGTTGGGCGAGGTCCCCTAAGTTGGCAGTTGACGATGCTCGCAGTAAAACATGGCGATGGACGATGATATCATTGTCGGGGGGGCTGGTAGAGGCAGTTTTTTACAACTTGACCTACTTTCACTTAGCTAACTACGGTGCAGTAAAGTCAATCAGATGTCCGTGATCCGCGTGACGACAGTACAGTGGGACTGGAAATTAAAAATGTTTACAGACAAAAGAAAGAAAGAAAGAAAGAAGGCTGTTGCCAGGGTTACCCATTTGTTGACCTGCTGCTACTGACATGTTGGTTGATTGAATGATTGTGATGGTATTTATTGTCGTCTGCTTTTTACATGAATGGTTGACTGCAAAATTGAATTGCAAATTTGGGATAAATCAAGTTGTTTGAATTGAAAGCAAATTTAAAAAAAAAAAAAAAAAAAGGAAAGAAAGAAAGGGTGGCTGTAAGCAGGAATTCTGACCAAAAACAGCATGTTAGACATGAAATACAATGCAGGAAGTGTAGTTCCCACTTTCGTCACAACAATCGCGAGCCCCTGCGTTGGCACCCCACTGCGCAGACGGACTGTCTCCATTCAAATGAATGAGAGGGCTGCTGACAGTGACAGACACATTTGCAGCCTGCTAAAAGTGAATGAGTGACTTTGTGAGTATCAGATCTGTATCAGTTCTGACAAACCACACTGCGTTTTAGTGAAAGTGGACAGATCCATGATCCTAATCACATCGTCAGGATCTTTGTTACTGAAAACCAGCATCAAAACGGCAGTATTCTCAGACAAACCAAACAAACCAAAGGACAGAAATCTATTAAGACCATGGTAACTGCTCCAAACACTTCCCACTAACCCTTTGGAATACCTATTCAGAGCAATTCTGTGCAACCCTGGGGTGGTTTCTTCCTTTGTTTGGTCACATGAGAACAGAGCAATCAGTATAAGAAGTCAGTGAGCGGGAGGTTTCTCTGGACTGTTCCAACCAGCCCTGGAGTGCTTCATTTGGACCAAGATCTGACCATGACCAATATCCCTCCCAGACACTTGGTAAATCAGTCAAAGACTGGCAGCAAATATTCTGCTGCTTTGAACAAAGTCATTTCCTGACCAGGAAAGAAAACTACAGAAATCTGCTGCGTGAATTATTACCAAGTCAACACAAGACTGCACTGCAGATGCAAAAGCAGCCGTCGTTTTTACCATCACCTTACTGTTCCTCCACCCCTCTATCGCAGTTCGTTCACGTCCTCATACTTCCTACTTTCACCTCCCCAGTTCTCCTCTTTCATGTTCACCTCCCCTCTTCCCCTGACAGCCTTAAACAACTCTTCCTCCCTGTTCCTCCTCCTGCTGTTCACTCTCCTCATCACAGTTGCAGCACAGTGGATGTGTCTAATATTAGCGACCACACACACACACACACACACACAGGTCTAATAACACTTCATTAGCAGCATCTTTCCCACTGAGGGGCTGCGGGGGAAATGGTAAGATGATTATAAGAGACGGACAGAGGGAGAAGCTGAAAAACAAGGTGCACGTGTGTGTGTGTGTTTATTTTACTATATTCGCGGGGTCCAAAAATCGGGGAATACAGTATACAGCCTTGTGGGGGCCCAAAATGCTGGACCCCACAAGGTTAAAGGTCTGTTTGAGGGTTAAGACTTGGTTTTAGGATTAGGGTTAGAATTAGGTTATGGTTAGGGTGAGGGTAAGGGTTAAGGTTAGGCATTTAGTTGTGATGGTTAAGGTTAGGGGCAAGGGAATGCATTATGTCAATGACGGGTCCCCACAAAGATAGTGAAACAAACACGTGTGTGTGTGTGTGTGTGTGTGTGTGTGTGTGTGTGTGTCTGTGTGTGATAATGCAGCTACTTAAAGAAAATAATTAATTCAGCTACTTTACAACAACAAACGATTTGAAAAATGATTTGAATTCATTAATGCAAGTGTTACACCTAGTGATATCTAGGACCACTGAAAGTTTTGGTTAAATTTACTGAGTTTTTAAGGTACTAAAACTATCTCAAAAGATGGAGGTTTGTCTTCCTACCAGCACTATTTGAAAATGTAACATCAGCATGTCTTCCCAGAGACCATGTCCAGGTCACTCAGGACAAACCACAGGGCTCACTGTGGACAGTTTCCCAGTTTCCGATCAAAAATGTTCACAGTGAGGTCTGTGGCTCATCCTGAGTTAAGTCATGTTCCTGAGAGTTTCAAACTGGGCTTTAAAAATGCTGTGTGCATTTAAAAACTAGGTGAGGTCTTTGCCGCTTGTACATTGCTGGCATCACCAGTGAGACAAAAAAATGAATCTCCATTCACAGTCCTTGACAGTCAGTCTGAATTAAATGAAGTAGGGCTGCAACTAACGTTTATTTTCATAGTCGATTAATCTGTTGATCATCTTCTCGATTAGTCGATTAGTTGAAAATGGTTAAAAACGTGGATCAGTGTTTCCCAAAGCCCAAGATGACGTCCTCAAATGTCTTGTTTTG
This sequence comes from Zingel zingel, assembly GCA_023566125.1. Classification (NCBI taxonomy): domain Eukaryota; kingdom Metazoa; phylum Chordata; class Actinopteri; order Perciformes; family Percidae; genus Zingel; species Zingel zingel. The sequence goes on from CM042317.1 coordinate 38,867,199, forward strand.
TCCCCAACTCAAAGATATTCAGTTTACTGTCACAGAGGAGAGAAGAAACTAGAACTAGTCACATTTAACAGGATGGAATCAAAGAATTTTTACTTTTGTCTTAAAGAATTACTCAAACAGACTAATGAATTATCAAAATAGTTGGCGATTAATTTAAGAGTTGACAACTAATCGATTAATCTTTGCAGCTCTAAAATAAAGATTTGAGGAGCTCAGTTGCACTTCAGTTCATCGCAAAATAAAAATGATACAGTACGTAACAACTGGAGTAGAGTTTGATTTGTAAGTTCTCAGTCTCAACTTTGAATTTAAAAGAGAAAGAGGAACATAACTACATATTCAAGTTGAACACGTTCTCACAAAAACTGGCACTGTAATAACCACATAATGGGGCCTTCCGCCCATTGGGGGACAAAAACGTTGGTCCCCGTGAGGTGAACCGTTACATTTTAGGGTTAAGGTCAGGTTAACTCTCCAGGGAAATAACGTAAAGTCAATGCAATGTCCTCATAACTGAACAAGTTAGCTTTGTGTCTCTGTGTGTGTTTTTGTGCTAATCTTCCGCACACTCAATTAGTTGCCTCGCTGGCAGCTACACAAAATGGCACGCACACACACACAAATACTTACGAACACACACACGTGTAGTTTGAGTAATATTTTCTCAATGAATCATGCCCAATTTATATAATGAGGAATCCAGAAACAGAAATACGCAGTGAGAGTCAGTTTTTTCCAAATTGCAACGTGTGACAGACTGCTGTGTGACGCACACACACACACACACACACACACACACACACACACACACACACACACGCCTCAGATACAGAAAGATTAAACATAAGAGTCCGACACAGACCTCAACCTGCACTTTCTCACACTCTCTCCTGTTATGTGCAAACACAAATTGACAGTTTGTTTAAAGATTTCCTCTATCTGATTTTGTTTCAGGTTTGACTTTTTAATCCAAACGCAGCCAGTGCACTCATGAGCATGCTTCACAGAGATGTTCTCTCTCTCTTTTTCACACACTTTCCACGTTTCATTCTCGGCTCAAATAACCCTGCTCATCAGGGCCCAAAGGGGCATCCATTTTTCAGCGTTGCCATGACAATCCAAAGAGGAGGGGGTGTTTAGTTTGACTGGTGCAGTCACCTTGATAAATGACCCTCTTATTGCTGCCCGTCTCCAAGGGAATACTGTACACACACTCTGTCTCTCTCACTCACACACACACACACACACACAACTCACTCTCTCTCCCCCTGTGGCTAGCTGTCCAGCTGACACACACACTCAGATCACTTTACATGCTAATTGGGCGACAAGCCCTTTAACAAATAGCTATTTAATGAGTTGCTTCTCTCCACCGCAGCGCAGAACCCGCCTGAGTCTACAGGGTGGTAGACTGCTAGAGCTCTGGGAGGTCACACTGGCTGTTTACATGAGTAACCATGTCATTGGTCATTCTCTAGTGTAGGTCTTGTTCTTTTTTAAAGTTCACACAAATCACAAAAATGCATATGATGGTTTGGAGAGAACTGTCTATGAAATTTCTGTCGACATCCCAACGCAATGGAGTTGAATCGAATTTCAATTGCGGTAGCATTGAAAAACTTTCTAGAAGCAATGTCTCTGTTACTTTGGATAGTTAACAGATCTCACTATGAGTTTACATTGGAAGTACTTTCTGCCGAAGACATAAGTCCCTTCGAAAAACTGCTGAACGGCATGTTCTGTAGATTTTATAGAGGATCAGAGACATTGTGTCTGTAAAGACACAATATCGTAAAGACAAGGCAACACAATTCTTTCCATTTGGGAGTCGAAATACGTCCTGACGCAGAATCAGTCGTTTTTGCGGATAAGGTGACAAATTGCTGTGCCAGATGCTCATTTTTTGCCTGATGCTGGTCTGATCCCACACCTGTTGGGTCGGGCCAGTATCGGGCTGATATGGATCCTCCTGGCATTACAATGTTAAACGTTAATGATTTCATTTTAACATTCATAACATAAATTGCACCTTTCGGCTCTCCTTAATGAAACTAAATCCACGTATGTCAATAAGAGTTATGACAGCAGGTGTTTTTCCACTCTGTCAGTTACTATTACTTTGTACAGCAAGAAAACCTTTAGCATAGGAAGAGTTACCATCTCAGCAGTATTAAAAAAAGACAATAGAGAAAGCGGGTCTGCAGGCTCAGAGTTTTTTCCGGGCCATTTCTCTTTGACCCTCATCCCTGATCATAAAGCCATCAGCCTCAGAAGGGAAAAACATTCTCCACGCTACAGTAAACCAGAAAGGAGGACGGATAATGTATCACTGCCGGCACCCCTGACAATCATCAATTATTCACACACAGGCACTCTGGAACCTGAAATAAACACACACACACATAACACGTACAAACACATACATGTTCACCCTAAACATACAGCACATACACTTAAGAGAGGGACAGAAACAGATAAAGTGTGTCCTTTTTTATGTACAGTACACACAGTCAATGCAGCCATGTTCATTAGGTGTTTTTTTAGGTCAGAAGATAAGAGTTTCTAAAGGTAAATCTCCAATGCAAGATTATAAGATATCAGTGACATGCCTTGTAATTTGTGCCATTTATTGGGTGCATTTTCCCTTTTTTTTTGTACATTATTGTCAAAAAAGGTAGATACCAGAACTGATGTCACGTCAAAATATCTCAGTCAGCTAACAGTAGTGGCAGTGCATCACAATCAAATAGCAGGGGGTCATTTGGATTTGCACCCAGCTTTCGCATCCTCTGCAGAACAGGCACTGGAGAGACCAATTAAGAAACCAACAGTATCAGCAGCACACCAGAATGCAGCACAGCAACGTTACGTTCGAGAGAAGAGGACCATCACGTTTTGTTTTTTTACTGGAAAAAAATAAATAAAAAAATTCTCACTGCTTCTCTGGCAGCTATAGACACTCTTGGAATCCTAGAACACCACCTACTGAGCCAGAGCAGCTGGTATATGTGCTAATATGTTCCAAGTGCTAGTTTCGGTGTGTATGATTCCTGAAGGTTTAATCTAAATTAGATCAGTAGGGCAGTAATAACAGCCTTTCTAAGTCATAAATAGTAACTTTTGATTAAAGTGAAATGTCACGTCTCCAAGTGGAGAGAAAATTGGATCTGCAATGTCTGAGAATACAGTAGTTAGCTAGCTGAATATTTTGACTTATACAGTAAGTGTGGTCTATATCCACAACATTTCACTTCTGGGATTGCTCCGGTGTCACAGGAAATTCTGCCGATGTCCGTTTCCTTTCACTTTCTTTGTGTTGGAATTTTAAACTCGGGTGGATTTCTGAGGACTCTGGTTAACTGCTCCTCAGATCTCTGCAGGGTAAATCCAGACAGCTAGCTAGACTATCTGTCCAATCTGAGTTTTCTGTTGCATGACTAAAACAACCTTTGAACGTACACATGTTCCACCAAAACAAGTTCCTTCCTGAAGCTATTTGGCAGCTGCTCCATGCGGAGCTTAGCGCCGGCCATGACGATTGTGATTAGTTTAAAGAAATGGCAATAAACCAGAGCACATTTTTCTCCCATCCCAGAATGCTGTGTGGACTAGCCAGACCCTCCACCGCAGCGCTGTGGAGGAGGGTCTGGCAAAGCGAGACTACAGTAAGTGAAACCCTCTTGAATTTTGCCAATGAGGGCTTGGTTCCCCCTTCAGTGATTTGACAGCCTTAACAAAATTAAAGAAATTTTAAAGTTATAAGGAGCACACTTTTACTTTGAAAAACAGACTTGTCTTGAAAACGAAGAAAAGCAACTTAAGAGGAACAACATATACAAATAAAATGAAATTGTATTACATTATTCTGAAGGTTTTGCAGTTATACTGTATAGGATGAAGAATATACAGAGAAGAGTGGAATAATAAAAGAGCAAGGGGAGAGAAAAATAAGATATACTTATAGGTGATGAGGAATTTGCACGGTGCATGAGATATGTGAAGTATGAAAAAAATGGAGATTCAGAGAAAATTGCAGCAAAGAGCAATGATGTTGCAAAATGATGTCGCACTCTAAATCCTGGGAGTCAAGTGGAGAGTCAAAGTGTGTGTGTGAGTGTGATATATAGTATAGTTAAACAGACTACCGGTAAAGAGAGCTGGAAGGAGCATGAAGAGAAGAGGCACTGCAACAAACAAGGAATGACACATAAACCACACACAGACAAATACACACAAGGGATAGTATGAAATTACTGCAAACAGGGTGACTCGCACTGATAATTAAATTGACAACTACAGACTCATTTCCACCTACACAGACAAACATGAAACCCCTCCTTTCTCTTCCTCTGTTTTTTACAGACACAGCGATTAGATATATGCATGTTTTATGATACTTGTGAGGACCTTCACACCCTAAATCAAACCTTGAACTGGATCTTGACCGTGGACCCAGATTTAAAAGCCTCCTTTAATTGAGGAGCAGTGACATGCCGTCACTTTGAATGATTCCCCTCTGTGATCATATGGTCCCCAGCAGTATAGACAAATATGAACACACACACACACACACACACACACACACACACACACACACACACGTGGTCAGTGTATGAGTACTCACAGCCTCTCAGTCCCTCTGGGGATGTTTCTGGGTACGGAGTGGATCCCCAGGCCATGGCAGTCCACCGTGTTCCCCAGGCAGCTGCAGGGAGTTGGGCAAGCCTCCACACCTCCCCATCCTGCCACCAGCGCCAGGACTCCCCACGCCAGCATCGTCCGCAGCCCAGACCGAAGAGCCCGACCTGGGGCCGCTGCCAACGCTGCCGTCCCGCAGCCTCCTGACCCAGCTCCATCCCTGCTTCTCCCGGGAGGCATCCTGCTCTCCTGCGGCACTCCAGCACACTGCAGAAACCAGCCGACAGATCCTATCCCCTCCTTTACCATCCTTCTCCCAGGGATGACTGACCACCAGCACCACCAGGAGTACAACCCCCTCCTAAAGTGGACGAAAAATGCTTAAAGTACAATTAGTAAAATGTTTGAAGAGGCTGAGACAAACAGCAGCACAGTCAGGTGAAGTTTAGCTCGGACTGAACGGCTGCCACTTGATGCCAAAGTGGCCTTTCAGAGAGAGAAAGACAGACGGGGGGAAAAAAAAGACAAGTATATCGTCTTCTCCTTCTTCTTGTCCCCAGCTATAGAGCTCCTTCCAATTGGCGTCTCTTCTTCTACTCTCCTGTGTTCTCTGCTCTCTCTCTCTCTCTCTCTCTCTCTCTCTCTCGTGCAGCCGTACAGTGTGTTTGCCTCTCCCCTCCACTTTTCATTGAGTCATTGTGCACTGAACAGTGAGCCACTAGAAAAAAATAAAGGAAAGGGGGGGACTCCCTCTATCTCACACACACAGAGCAATCATCCATCAAAAGCTTTTACAAATAACAGCACCGAGACTCCTCCCACGCCACCACCACCCCCCCAGTCACACATGTATACACACACACACACAAGCACCCGGAGTGAACTCACATCTATTCAGTGACAGCAGTAGTGGGAGCCACCACCTCCAGTGACGGCAGCCTTTTTTCCTCTCTCTCTCTCTTCCCCTCTCCCTGTGTTTGTCTATCGCTCTCGCCCACATGCGCTCTCTTCCCTTGGAAAAGAAAAGACCCCAAGGCTGCAGGGACATGATGAGAAGAGAGAGAGAGAGAGAGAGAGAGAGAGGAAGGGAGAGAGTAAATCGTGATCACACTGAAGCATTCGACCGGGAAGCCCCAGCGAAAATGTGAGGACAGAAATGGAGAAACAATTTGTGGAAGAAAAAAAAAAAATGTAAATGTGAAATTAAAGAAGCAAGGGAGGGAGTTCTGCTGCTAAATGAGATAACATTTATTTTGCCACAACTCAGTGCCAAGAGAGAGCCCCCCCCCCCGGGGATGCAGGAACTTGGGTTGGTTGGGAAGGAAGGGGGGGTTCTTGTGAGACTGGCATAACTGGAATGCCATAAGCTGCCTCAGAGCTTACTCAGAAGTCTTTTATGAATTCACTGGCAAGACTCTGAAATCCAAATGTAGTGTGGCTGAGTTTTTTTTTTTTTTTTTTTTATCTTCACAGAAACGCAGGCTTCAGCTTTTGTGATTGCCATATTACCAAGAAAAAGAGAGAAGAAAAAAAAAAAAAAACAAAAAAAAAAAAATCGGAATCACCAGGAGCGCGCGCGGTGGAGGGTAAAGCCACTGAAAGCTGAGCCTACCACTAAAAGGAGTTTAGTACCTTTTTGGGCCGTAAATTGCCAGAGTAGTAAAAATTGACGCAGTTTTCTAGAGCTCAAAGTGATACCTTGAAATTGGTTATTTTGTCCAACCAAAATTCAAAGACGTTGAATGAATTTACATCGATATAAAACAGTAGAAAAGCAGCAAATAATCATATTTGCCAAGCTTAACCCTGCAACTCGTTGGACTTGTGACTCTCTGCCAATCGATCGAGTAATCGACTGTACGAGTCGAGTACTGACCTTACATCACAAAAAAGACTGTATGATAGTTTAGAAGGATAGCAGCGTGAGCCGCCCAACTTTTATTTTTTGATGTTTTTGTTTGTAGCACTTGTCAGATTTGTCACATCATCAGTGATTTGTACAATTTATAATGGCTCGATGGTGTTTTAAGCCCCCAACGTCGACTTCAAGGCACTTAACCATTGCCTAATCCTAGTGCCTTCCAGGCAGCGCTGCCTGGAAGACGACGTTGGGGGCACCAAACACCTTTATGATGCGGATATGTGCAGTGCACTGTAATTACAGTTTTTCGCTGAACAGATTTGATGCAGCGTCTGTTTGCAGGATGATGATCAACAACTGGAGGGCACAGTTTGTGAAGCTTTTCATTCACCACCATACATGAGTGATTATTGCTTGTGGCCTCACTTTGTCTTCTCCCTGCAGACTCAGTCTGACGGGTTAATTTAACCAGGCGCTTTTTAGAAGTGATGGAAAACAAATTGGCCCCTGCTGCAGCTGAATTGAATGACTCATTCGGGCGATAATCAGCAACAAAGGAAGGGACGAGATGTTGACATCTCCATGGGGGTGGACCCCCTCATTTCTAGGGACATAATAGCTTCTGAGGCAGGGGTGGGTGATGAGGTGGGGAGGGGGTGGGGGGGGGGTCTTTTACTCCAGACGCGTCTGAATTGATTTCTGGAACGGCAGACCAGATGCTTTGGTCTCAAACGCATCAATTCACAAAACCTTCAGATCATTTTCCTTCCGATTCACAAGACTTTTCTTTTGACAAATTAGCAATGCAGATAATAATAAATAAATCATTTTGGTTAATATGATCACTTAAGACACCAGATAAAATAGATGCCAAATGTCCTCCTGGTAATTTTTAGGACAATATTCACACATCTCACTGTTGTCAAGTGCGATGAAAAATATGTTAAGATATTGTTTAAAGTGCTCATATTATGCTCATTTTCAGGTTCATAATTGTATTTAGAGGTTGTACCAGAATAGGTTTACAGGGTTTAATTTAAAAGAAACACCATATTTTTGTTGTACTGCACATTGCTGCAGCTCCTCTTTTCACCCTGTGTGTTGAGCTCTCCGTTTTAGCTACAGAGTGAGACCTCTCACTGCTGTTCCATCTTTGTTGGGAGTCGCACATGCTCAGTAGCTAGGTAAGGACTACTAGCCAGTCAGAAGCAGAGTATGAGGGCCCTGACAGTAGCTAGATAAGGACTACTAGCCAGTCAGAAGCAGAGTATGAGGGCGTGTCCTGACAGTACCTAGGTAAGGACTACTAGCCAGTCAGAAGCAGAGTATGAGGGCGTGCCCTGACAGTACCTAGGTAAGGACTACTAGCCAGTCAGAAGCAGAGTATGAGGGCGTGCCCTGACAGTACCTAGGTAAGGACTACTAGCTAGTCAGAAGCAGAGTATGAGGGAGTGCCCTGACAGTACCTAGGTAAGGACTACTAGCCAGTCAGAAGCAGAGTATGAGGGCGTGCCCTGACAGTACCTAGGTAAGGACTACTAGCCAGTCAGAAGCAGAGTATGAGGGCGTGCCCTGACAGTACCTAGGTAAGGACTACTAGCCAGTCAGAAGCAGAGTATGAGGGTGCACCCTGACAGTACCTAGGTAAGGACTACTAGCCAGTCAGAAGCAGAGTATGAGGGCGTGCCCCGACAGTACCTAGGTAAGGACTACTAGCCAGTCAGAAGCAGAGTATGAGGGCGTGCCCTGACAGTAGCTAGGTAAGGACTACTAGCCAGTCAGAAGCAGAGTATGAGGGCGTGCCCTGACAGTACCTAGGTAAGGACTACTAGCCAGTCAGAAGCAGAGTATGAGGGCGTGCCCTGACAGTAGCTAGGTAAGGACTACTAGCCAGTCAGAAGCAGAGTATGAGGGCGTGCCATGCTAGCAGCTAGGCGAGCATTATAACGTGTGTTCCAAAGTGACCACGTTTGTCTCTGAAGTAAAGGCTGGACTACAATAGAGCTGTTTGGAGCAGTTTGTGAACAGTGTTTTCTGTTGCAGATGGTAAGTCCCTTTGGGCTGGACTTTGGGCTTTTTCACTTTGTAAACCTATAACATGCACAAAAAAATATATATATAACACAATAAAGGAAAGGGAAAAAGCCAAAAAGCATAATATGAGCACTTTAATATTCTGGCATGGCACCTTAATTCATTCAGCAGGCGGACATTTCTAGAGCGGAAACAATCGGTGGATTAATTGAGAAATGTATTGACTATTTTGATGACGATAAAGTCATTTTTCACCAAAAATATCAACCACTTACTAGTTTCAGATTCTCAAATTTTAAGGATTTACTGCTTTATTCGGTCTTACGTGACAGTAAACAGAATATATGGGGTTTTAGCAGTGGTGGAACAAGTATTTAGATCCCTTACTTAAGTAAACGTACCATTAATAGCAAATACAACACTTTAAAATACTGTGTTACAAGTAAAAGTCCTGCATTGAAAATGTTACTTAAGCAAAAGTATGTAGGTATCATCAGGAAAATTTACTTTAAGTACTAAGAGTACTCAAAGCAAAAAAATCCTCTCATTTCAGAATCTGGAAACAATCCAAACAATTCTGTCAAACAACAACAAAAACAATTGGCTGATCATTTCAGCAGTCCTTGTAGGTCTATATATTGTTGGGTAGTTTAATTCATAATACAACATTGTATAGAATAAACTACATGTATTTTGTGTGCAAAAAATCTTAATTATAAAGTAACTAGTAACTGAAGCTGTCAGATGAATGTAGTGGAGTAAAAAGTACAATATTTCTCTCTGAAATGTAGCGGAGTAGAAGTAGAAAGTGGCATGAAAAGAAAAGACTCAAGTAATGTACAAGAACTTCAAATGTATACTTAGGTGCAGTAATTAGTTACATTCCACAACTGTTTTTTGGACTGTTGGTCGAACAAAGCAAGCAATTGTACTAATCAGAATTCTGATTAAAGTTTTTTATTATCAATTTATGGGTGACATAAAAATTAAGATCTGGTGAGTTCTACTTGTGTACATTTGATTTTTAAGTTACACTAAAGTTCCTAAAACAAGATGAGCTTCAGTACAGAAATTAATAGATTACAAAAAACAATCATATTGTGGTGTTGGGTTTAGTTCTGACAACAAAACCTAAATAGCTAAAAGGAGAATGTAGTGTGCCGGTAATGTCACATCAATGTAGACCTCAGTGAAATGTTCTTTTACTGTGTAACTACATCAAAATCTTACTCTTCAGGCCCCTGGGTAGCTCACCTGGTGGAGCACGCACCCGTATGTAGCGGTTCAGTCCTCGACGCAGTGGCCTGCAGCCCTTTGCTGCATGTTGTTCCCTCTCTCTCCGCTTTCAAGTCTTCAGCGGTCCTATTAATGAAGGCCTAGAAAGCCCAGAAAATCGTATAAAAATCTTACTCTACAATATATTTTCATGCAGCGCTGAGCATTACACCACGATGTATACTACACTGGAAATGTTGTAGTACTGTTGCTTCAATCATGAAGGTTTTATTAAGAAACAGAATTGATTTTACTGCAGGGGAAAACCTAATTCCCAGTCCTAATAAAGGAACATGTCAAACCAGAATACCTTTCAAAGCATATAGACATAGTGAGAAAAATATATTTAGATATTTAGTTCATACTATAACTGTGCTTAAAGCTATAGTGCGTAGTTTCTACGCACTAACAATTCTGTCGTTGCATCCACATGATACAAGCCTTCCGTGATCGCGCACCACCCCCACCCCTCCACGCAGTTCCTAGTAGCCAAGGAGGACACAGAGGATTAAAAAAATATGGACTCTTCAGAAGAGGTAATTAAAGGACAATTCCAGCGCAAAATGAACCTAGGGGTTAATAACATAACATAAAACAGTCGTGTGCAGTCAAATCACGAACTCTGTGTTTGAGCTATGTTACTGGTTGCATGGAGTTTGTCGTTCAACTGCTCACGACTGTTTTCCAAGATAGCGCCCGCATGTAAACATGAACGCTACGGTCTTTATAATCTCTCTCTTTAATAAACTGTCTGTACACTTACAAAGTTCTCAATGCTTCGGTTTACATGCAGGGACGCTCATTATGCTACCGTTGAAGTGTGGTGCTATATTGAGCCTTGTTAGTGGTATAAAATAGCAATTTACCATCTGCCCCGAAAGGTAGCATTAGCAGCTAAACACCCGTTTGCGGTAGCTTGTTTAAAGCTAGACACATTCAATTAGCATGAAAACATATCCCAGAGAACGTTCGACTCGGTACACATATATTATTAACCCCTAGGTTAATTTTGGGTCGGAATAGTCCCTTAATTATCTTTAGCTTCTGCGTGCAAAAGTCACCAGACGACACCAATTTCTAAACATAGCCATACTGAGAAATACAGAGTTTTGTGGAGCCGATAGTCTTAATTTGCTTTGTAGCAACTCATTTGGCAATGGCTTGAATGTAATGGACGTTCATTATTATAAAAAGTTATGACTAAAGCTTTAACCGATATTGGCGTTGTTCTTTGTCTTCTAGAGATGTTTATTTATTTATTTACTACTATTACAAGTAGAAGTACGTTCGGAGGCTATTATCTGTAAACCAGAGGAATCACCCTGACTGCACTGCTGAATCCCTACCAGCTCCTGGGACCCTTCACAGGTTGAGTCTGACCTCTGACCTTCCTAAGGGGGGGGGGGGGGAAGAGAAAGAGAGTTTCTCAATGGGTAACACGTAAAATATGATACTGCAATTATTATAATTAGGTTTAAATATTGATAAATAGGAGCTGTCAAGATGGGCAACAGAGTAAATAATTAAAACTCCCAATATAAAAACAAAAGCATAGCTGCAACTATGAACATTGCTGTCTTATTACAAGAACAAAATGAATCAAAGATTTAATACATGATAAATGACGGAAAATACTGTACGTCTGGCTTGTGAGGGCTTTTAGGACACAAGAAACTATTATGTCTTAGTGATATTTTTAAAATCAGACTTCCACCTCCAAGTTATCTGATATCACCCTCTGGTGGGGAAACCGAATTACCGCATTGATGTAAATACTTATTAGGTACTCTTTGTTATAGTATAAGGTTCTGATGGGAAATTTTCTTCTCATATCGACAACATACTGTAAACACTGGAAAATTCAAAAAAAATAAAATAAAAATACTATGAAATCAATTGAAACATTACAACAGACTTTCTTCAGGAAACAAAAAAGTTTTAATCCGAAGCGTTCGTTTAGCCAAGGAATCCAATGTACTGTACGAGGTTAACTTATTTTACACTAAAATACAGAAAACAAACAAAAAGGTTACCACAGTTTGAACCAGGCGGTATAACACTCACAGATGAGTTCATTGTGACACTGGAAGAATTGTGCTATGACAAATGAGGAGGCCGATAACCCAATAATACCTTGTAAAAGTGATGTTTCTTCAGGTCTAATTAAAAAAAAAAGGAAATAAAGTGCAAATAACCATTCAGGTAAAGTTTAAGTTAAAGTACTTAAATCCCACCCACTTTTGTCACATTTAACTTTCTGTAATTCTGTTGTCCTCAGTGTATAGAAGAACTCACCAGTGAGCATGTACAGAAAATAAGTAGAGATCAGTAACTAAAATGTTTCACATTTAGGTAAAGAGAAAAACAAAAAAAAACGGACGGGCAAACAGACAGACTTAAATTGCTTCAAATATAAAACAGCATTTCCACTAAAAGAACGAGAGAAAAAAGGAAAGCGTTTATATATTAAAAAAAAAAAAAAAAAAAGTAAAATATGAATGTACCTTAAATCTAGTTAATGAATTTCATCCACACAATACATTTATTTCCCAAACAGCAATAAATACAACAGAATCCAATTCGTGCTCAGGATTGTAAACCTGCTGTCTACAGAGAACTGAAAAGGACAAGGAGACGTCATAAGAGGAAAAGATGATGTGCACAGATCCCAATTCAGTTTCAAAAGGCTGCCGAGATGAATTCAGTGAGCGTCCTTCAAAAATAAAAAAGCTTGTGTGTGTACTTTTGTACAAAATGACAATCAGAATGTGACATATTGTGACACAAAAGAGGAAGCAAAGTATTTAGTGTCCATCTGCACCGGACATGTCAGTCAGGTTATACACCTCAATCACGTTCCACAATCCCATCGTTACGACATCCACAACACTTTCAAAACAGGATGCACCAATAACAGACTCCTAACACAAGAGTGAGGTAAAAAATACAGCTATTTCAAACCAAATTATATAGCATGAGACATGAGTTGCACAGTCAATAAAAAGTAACAACTTTTAAGAATTCTGCATAATTTTTGGATTCTACATAAACCAATGAAAGCAAAGCCAATTGGGGCTTTGGTTCATGTTGCTGATCAGGGAAGCTGACCTCTGACCTCCCTGTGGAGGAGTTGGACAGCCTATGAAAAACGGCTATGGGGGGGGGAAACAAATTCAATTCTTAGTGCTGACATTTTTAAACTGGTACTGGTGCACCCATACTCGCGATACGACAAAATGGGCAGATGTCAGTTGAGTCAAGCCATGAAGAGTAAAGCTGAAGGAACTGAGAACTGTGCATTAAAAAAATGACACACTGCCAAATATTTAAAAGGGGACATGAAGTAATATTGCCACACTCTACAAACGCAACTGAAAAACAATGCTCTGTGATCTGTGTTTTTTGAATTTTTTAGTCCCTGATTTTTTTTTTTTTTTTTTTTCCCCCAACTGACCAAACTTGTTGCGTACTGGCAATTGCAGTAAACTATCAAGTACAAGTTCAAACAGCCCTGTTTAAGTTTACATGGGGGGGGGGGGCTATAGTCTTCATCTATGCTCTCGTCAAAGTCAACACAGGAGTTGGTGGTCTACTGCTGCCTTGATTGGTTAGTTTGTTAGTCCCTAACAACAGTGTTAAGTAACCCTTTTAAAAACATCATAGTCACAAAACAAACTAACTAACTAACTAACTGATGGAGGCAGCGGTAGACCAGCAACTCCTGTGTTCTGCAAGGAAAAAATAATGTCTCTGGCAATTGAGTCTGGTGGCTTTGATGAGAGCATAGAAGGGCTTCAGTTCCCTCCGTGTAAACTTAAACAGGGCTGTCTGGAGGCAAGTTAAGGCTGTGAAAATATAGTATACACTTAAACTGATTTAGATTTTTTTTTTTGTAGGGGTCTAAAATATGTTTAGCTGCTGTCCCCGATCACAGCAGTACATTGCTTGGCTTCCGTGACGGTATTCCGGCCTGCTTCTCCAAACTGGGGGGGGCGTGCCCACGGCCATCTACTGTAGGTTATACACAGGCTATGGATGAGTAGCTCATACAACCCCACTTCAAAATATCCAACATGTGACTTGAAGTTCCTTTCTTACTTTACCCGGACTCATGTCTTGACAAAAGCATGACCTCTTCTTAACACAGTTCGCCTCACATACACACCATGTTGAGAAGAGAGGACCAGACTGTAACAGATCACTGCTCATTTCAACCGGAGTGAATTCATACAAAAATCACTCCTTATGCTTTCATTTAAACAACCAACATAACAAATCTCTCAACCACTTGACCCTTCCATCATCCAGCTAAAGGAAAAAAATAATAATAATATTTTAAGTCGCATGACACATTCTGGGAATGTAACATTTCATATTTCACAGACTCATGAACAGGGATCCCATTCAATGGTTTCATATTAAACAAGTCTGTGAGAGCAGTAAAAAGGGGATTATCAATTAAATCCCGTTTTCCATATCCGGATGAATCATTTGAAAAATAAAAGTGACCTACTCACTGATTCAATATTCAGTAGCACAACGCCGAGCAATTATCATCAAGTAACCAAAGAGTTACAACACATCGTACAAAAAAACCCAACATCACAGTTCCCAAATAAAAGCAAAGTTTAAAACCTTAAAAAACACACAGACTGTACAACATGTATACATAGTCTACACTCTACAGCAGACTGTAAACTCAGCTAGCTAGTGGTCACAGATTCTGATGGTAGCGGAAAAAAAACGAGTTTCAAGTGATGACCAAAGCAAAGACCATGCTCGCTGTTTGTTATTCACATTAAGGTAGAGCTAAGCAATAGCCCCAAAGTTCAGACAACGTTTAATCAAAGACAGAGCAACATGCAATATGATGAGTGTTAATGCTTCTATGTGAATAATTTAGCACATTTTAAAACATGATCTTTTAGCAAATCATATAATGCTGACTTATCGCTTAATTTCAAAACTCTTATGTTTGAAAGATCCCAAAATACTATTGAAACCAGACTATTGTGTGGTATAAAACCAAAAAATAAAAATAACAATGGTTTAAAAGTTTAAAAACTTTATCCAGCACCAGAGATTCTCCAATTAAGTTCAATCAAAACTGTGGCTGATCAATAATCCAATGTTTTTATATATAGTGTTTCTTAACTGAATCATGCAAAAAAAATAGTTGATCTGGATGAATTCTATCATCTGAATGCTAAAATAATTAGAAATTTGTTGAGTTTTGAAAGTATTTCTGGAAGTAAACAAAAAAAAACATTTAGCATACGTTATCAGACATCGCATATCAAAGTCAGAACGGTTTTGTATGATTTTAAAGTAGATTCATTTTATCCACATTATGCGACTTTACATCTAAGAGCAAAGCTAGCAGTGGAGGATTTCATTCAACTGTTGGTACCGGTTTGTAACACTTACTCCCGTCTTGATGAATGTCCAGCGGTAAGTTCCTGGCTGTTCTGGCCAAGGCTAACGCTTCTGTATGTTAGTCACAGTTAAAAGAGAGATGTACTACAATAAAAAAATAACATGATGATAAACAAGAGGAATAATAATTAATACTGCCCACGTCCTGTCCGCGATGAGGAAGAGGTGTGGGGTCTTACAGTGAGATCTCCTGAGCAGGAGAGAAACAGATCCTGGTCACAGGCGGACAGTCCTGCTGAGAGACGAATGGATGGAGGAAAGAGAGGTGGAAGGATGGATGGGTGGGGAGTCATACAATTATAGTTAAACACTGGCCAAAAAAAAAAAAAAAAAATCAGATCAAATAAGAAAAAAAAGTGCCATCAAATCAGCACAACACAGATTTTACCATTCACCATGTATTTTTGTATCAAGTAATGAACTATGGAGGACAATGTGAGTCTACGTCCTGTGCAAAAAAAGACATCTGAGAAATAAAAACTCTTGAGTGGTGTCTCTGTTCAGCTATTTCTTCATGTATTCTCAAATGTATTTTATTTTGAAGCTACTTGTGAGTCACTGTGATTTTTGTTTTTATGTCCTAGCTCTATTGGAAAGAGTGAATTTACAAAACTAAGAATGCTGCAAGGGAAAAGGCATTATTTAGATTTTCTTTTTTGGAAAACTCTGCCATACCTTGGAAACCTTTAGCGCTTTGGCCTTCTTGAAAGTTAAGTCTGGGTTTTTCACTACCAGCCCCGCCTTCCCCAACACAGGACCATTCAATGGGTTGTTCACCTAAAATGATGGCAGCAACAGATAATTAAAATGTTGGGTCATCTGCTAATTTTTGTAGATGGACGAAAATAGAAAAGAGAGAACTATCATTCAAACACAATGTCAGAGTCAAAAAAGGCGTTAACACAAAGTGAGTAGTCACCATGAAGGGTACAACAAAAATATAAAGTGCATTGGATATTTACATTGGATATTGTCTTTAAAAAAATAAACTATGAAAGAAAGGCTTACCCCTTGCCACATGGCGTTCTCTTTACCAGGTTTTCTTTCTGTCCTGGTGACAATATCAGGGGAGATGTGTTTGAACCGCCTTTCTGCTGTCAGCTGCTCACCACGAGCTTTGCGCTTTTATCGGCGCATCAGGTGGGAAAAACAAGTTGTAAAAGGTAAGTTAAAAAAATTAGAATATATGTCATGTTAAGTTTGAGCAGGTTGTCAAAAATGTGCATGTGGTAGAGCGGTTTACCGCTAAGACGTCACAGGATTTCTATATAGCAAAAGATTTCTCAAACAGCTTCCCAGCTGTGAAAATATTAAACATGAAGAGCTACGCTGTATAATTCTGCCAAATTAGCTGTTCTTCACATTTTAAAGAACAACCAGATCTTCACAGTGTCTGACCAGCTGTCAGAAGAAGTGTTGACATGACAAGAGCAAGCAAATGGTTGCATTTGAGAGGCTAGAACCAGCAAATGTTTACTACATATTTGATAAGAAATGTAAACTACTCATTATAAAGTTTGATCTGGCATCACTGATTTGGTGACTAAAGCATACCGACTAATTATTTGAGCACTAATTTAAATTGAGAGCCAAAAACCCCAAAAGTGGTTGCTATTACAAATATGGCCCCAACAGCCTTTCAGCCTTAAAAAAAAAAAAATTAGATTTTGTGCAAACTCCCCATCTTCCTCTGGTGCTCCTCATTGTGACTTTCACATATGGTTAAGTACCTTGATGAGGCCACCGAAGGAGCGGGAACGCAGATGTTTCTTGCTGGGAGCTGGGAGGAGCAGGTGCTGCTCTTTAGTAGGCGTCTCTGATGGATCGGATGTCTGTTTGACTAACTGCACATGGGGGGGGGGGGGGGGGGGACACAACACTTCCATTTTATATTAAAAAGACTTAACACACAAAGTGAATTGCATTCGGGAGGATCAACAGCAGAAGAAGCTCAGTTTCTACATGTAGTGTACACATGTACAGTTGAAATCTAGGACTATAAAAAAAAGACCCTGAGGGGAACCTGTCGGACGAGTTTCTTCTTCTTGGCCGAGTCTGGCATGTTGTGGTTGACGTGTCTGAAGAGCTCCTTCAGAGCCTCTTCTGTGTATTGTTGAGCTGGTGACTGGAACTGCTCCTGAGAGCTGGGGCCCTGAACGGCCGTCCTCTTCAGGGGCAACACTGTCCGCTGAGCCGGAGAGCTGCTTGCCGCCAGCAGCTCCAGCTCATCCTGAGAGAGGAGAAGGCTGTCAACTTCAGATGGACTCTATTACACGTGTGAGCAGGCAAAATGACGGTTTATGATAAAAACAATAAAAGGCAGCATTTGGCTTTGATCACCACATTGTTTGCAGCATAGCGACCCAAACTTGAAATGGTCGTTCTCCTTCACTGCCCCAAAATATATGGAATACTATTACTGTTGCTAAATATTTTTCACACTCTCTTTACAATAAAAGCAGTTTACTACTTCAGGGGTCACCAACTGGCGGACTCCGGTCCAAAACCGGACCGCAGGAGGCTTCCATCCAGACCGGGAAGCCTTTTGACACAACAGCTGGGAAATATATATAAGTTATATGGGTATTTTATCTTGTCAAAAAAGGAATTTTTCACCGGCAGAACGAGGCCAGCTCTGTAGAGCTGTATGGGTCCTGCGACTGCCTGCGACTGTTGGTTGCCGTTGCTAGGTTGCAAAAACATGCGAGCCGACCGAGGTACACAATACGATAGAAGAAAATGGCATTATCAAAATATAGAAAAGTGAGGTGAGTGAGTGGACAGAAAAGTATGCGTTTAATCTTCCTGCTATGAGTTCTACGAGGCTGGTGTGCCTCATTTGCACGGAGTCGGTTGCGATTGTCAAAAGTGGAATTATTAAAACGCCAATATGAAACTAGACACAGACACTTGGAGAAAACTTAGCCACAGAAGTCTGAGGGCAAGACACTGAGCGATCTATATGAGTCCTGTCTCACAGCGCAACAGCGGGCATAGGCGTGTTTGTTTTTCCATTCATCATATGCTTGTTTAATATAGGCACTGTATTGTTGCCTATTTTTAAGCTAGGAAGCTTGAACTTCTATCTTTAAGTGATTATTAAGCGCAGATCTGCCTAAAAAAAGAAAAAAAAAAAAAAAAAAAAACAGTATTTAGTTTTCCTTTTGAGGTCTTATTGTTATGGACTGAAAGGGAATATTTACAAAGCAAATTTAGATATGATGGATTTATGGCACTTATTATTTCATCATGTTTGTTCATAATAGGCAACGCATTTTTGCATCTTTGAGTTTAAAAATGTTGACTAAACGGATTCCTTTAGTATTATTAGTATACATACATAGCTCAAATTCTTCGGAACTATGCGGGGGCGGAGGGTTGACTCACTGGACCTCTCGCACTTTAAGATGAATACCCCTGATCTACTTTCAATTTTTTAGATTTGACATTTAGAATGTTTTCACAAAGTTCATCTTCTCTAAAAGCAGGGAAAAGAATCGATTAATTAAATGCTATTTTAACAGCAGGGGAAGTGAGGACAAAGTGCTTAACATGGTCTGGGGCGTTTATGTTGGAAAGGTGGTGCCGTGATGTGACCTCCCTCCACTAACCTTGGTCTGCAGAGCCTTGGAGCCAGTGAAGTGCACTTTGGCATATTCCCGCAGGTAGACTGGAGCCTGAACAACACGCAGCACACACCAGTCACATTTTACGTATCTAGAGCACAATTTGTTTCTGTGCATCATTCTCAGAGTATTTAATAATAACAGCAACAGTAATCACCCTGAAGAGTTTCTGTGAGTGTTTGATGAGGAAGGCCATGCTGTTGTTCAGTTTCTTCAGATTGTCTTTCAGGTCACTGGCTGTCATCTGGAACAAGAGGGAACGGAAGTCAAACAACACCCAGCCACTTAAAGCTGCATTCAGAGATTTTTGACCACTATGGGGGAGAAAAACAATCTCAACTAAAGTGAGCTTCATCAAAAGCTAGCGAAAAATATGTTGCATCTGTTTTTCGTTTTCTTTTCTGTGCTTTATAAGGCATTTTATTGCCATATTCACAAAAGATAGCAGCATGCTTGCTGTCTGGCACAGCATCTGAGGGTGACGAAATTGAACATTTTCAAATTCTACACAGAGCGGCTTTAAGGATAGTGTGTAAATATATGGGAGTTTTTAGGCAATTTTCTTTATGAATAATTGTGGTGAACAATTGTGCTCCCAAATTGAGCCAAGTAGTCTAGATCTTCCTTGAACCGTAGTTATAAAACGCCAAATCTTACATGTCTGGGCCAAAGGACATGTGGGGCAAACATGAGGGCCAGGTTAAAGGCGGACATCTTGTTCTTGTCCTGCTGCTTGGCAGTGTGGTAGAGCAGGTCCAGCAGGAGTTTCAGCAGTGAGCGGTTGGCCTGGGGTAACAGCAGGAAGAGGAGCTGCAGGGCCTCTATCTGACGCTCCTTGTTGGGTAACGCAGTCTTGTTGCCGTGTTCGTCAAACAGAGTCATATCTGGGAGAGGAACACGGGTTGAGGAAGTAAAGTTGCGAATAGATTTACTAAAAAAAAAAAAATCACAAAAATGTTGCCAGTTTCCTTTTAAACAATAGCCCATGACAAACAATTCAAAACAAATCATCTGCATTTGTGACATCTTGACTGAGGCATTTCAGTTGTCCTGCTTTTTTAAATATGCAGCATTTTAGGTTTAATGTGGAGCAATCATTTGCTGCATCTTTAAAAGTTTAACTGTGTCTGTCTGTCTGTCTGTCTGTGTGTGTATTCCTACCAGCAATCTTGAGGTGTGCGTGGAAGTGTCTGTGTGTGAGCAGGGGCTCGGGCAGTTCTCCCAGGAAAGTCTTGAGCAGCGTGGCCACGTCATTGGGGTGAAAGTCCCCAGACTCCAGGTCGACTTCGGCCCCGCTGTTGAGGAGCTCTTTCAGGGTCTGCTGGCGAACACTGTTCCCCGGCACCCGAAACAGACCCTCTACGTGCAGATCTGAGTGCGTAGAGTTTAGTTTATTCAAGTATCCTTATTAGAAGCACACGTATTTGCCTCTAGTCTTCCTGGGGATCCTGAACAAGAGCAGGTAGGAACCAGCAAGTAAAAACTTCTGACATCTGATAATTCAAAACCAGTTTGGGCCATTTATTTGTGTGCTCACTCATTCTTGAAATTTGTCTTTTTTATTCTAGCTAAAGAAGAAAACATGACATGCACACTACTCCAAAACAAATAAAATAAAATACTATCCACATTCATCAGTAGGACTGATTGCAGGCAAAGGGTTGTTCATCGTTATAAAAAAACAAAATCATTGGTGTTATGTTAAATTCCGAATTTTCAGAAAATGTTGTTCTTCCCCAGCAAACAGTTAATGATGTTGCTTTTCAAAGTTTGTGGAATGCAGATGTAAAAACAACTTATTTAGAGGACTCACTTTTGCTGAGATACTCAATGAGCTGGTAGATCTGGGCAATGCAGCTCTCTGTCAGTGTGGTTCCAAACACAATGCCTTTATCTGTGAAAGTATTAAAAATGAGAGTGATGGATATAATCTAAAGTTACTGAAAGAGCTCTTCAATTTCGACAACATGCGACTTAAAACCATGCAGTCCCATCACAGACGGGCAGCGCAATGCAGGTTTAAAGCTGACACTAAAGAATAAGTCTGATGGCATCTCATACGCCACACTGAAAGACCTATACATAAGATCAAACAGGCTAGAAAAAAAGCAGGTTGTCCTGTGTCTATTTAGTGTCAGCTGTTAAATTCCACTGTTAAAAATAGGAAACTGACCTGAAGGGAGAGCCCCCTCTCCATCAGCACTGATCTTGCAGAACTGTTCCGAATTACATTTGCACGCATCCTGTCTTTTCGGTGAGAGACTGAGAGCACAACGCATCCTTCACTTCCACAACACTGAAGTGATCCGTGCAGTTCATCATCTTCATCATCATCATGTATGCTCAGCCCAGGATTAGATATTTAGTCATATTGCAAAAATCTGTAGCCTTATGTCTTGGTTTACTATGATTACTTCAGTTATACCTTACTAATTTATGTTGTGTGATTAAGCTATATCAGAAACGGTGGTAAAATACATATTTTGGTGGGAACTTTTCCACTATATTGTTTCGTACTGTCACAAAGTTGTATGATTATTCATGCAATAGATAGGACTTCTTAAAGCACTATTTCTGTTGTACCGTAACATTTAAGTTGCTCATTCATGTATCCTTGCATCTGGTGGAGGCCAAGAGAGAGGGTTAATATGCAGAATCAAACTCTGTCCCCCGTTGATTAAGGCATGAATCTGACTGTGGTCTCTGGTGTGCTCTTTGTTACAGTGATACAGGGTCAGAAAACCGTGGCCGTACGCTGCAGCTACACATACCCACCCAGTTACAGAAACATTGTGGTTCATTAAAAAGGGAGTGATTTTGCACCAGTGGATCTGACAACAGATGCAGAGTACGCTGGGCGTGTACAGTATCCCTGTGATGAGAACGGCTGAACTTGGAGAATAAGAGACCATAAAGACTATATAGAAAGGGCTTGAAGTGAAGAAGTGAAGGTCATTTTACTTGTTTGCCACAACAGCTGTTGGACTACAAAATGTGTGCAACAAAAACAACCAAGCCTACAAACAATGACAAATGTACAACTGGATATCTGTTGGGAGGGTTTTTAGGGGAGATTCTATCTCATATGTTTTCATACATCTTATAGTAAACTTACTGGCACTTCTTACACATACAGTCACTTATCCACTGGAACAATCTGATTGCTGCCTTAGGGCCCATTCACACTAGAAAACGCGACCCGGAGAGTCACCGCAGGTTTGTGCGGCGGTGGGAGTGTCACCTAAATGGCCCATTTGTGTGACACCCCCCCCCCCCCCCCCCCCCAATGTAGCACAAGTAGACTTTATATTTCACAATTATCGTTTTCCGTCAGATCATTTATGGATTTTGACATTTCCGACCGCACTTGAAGGCAACTGCATTTCACAGTGATGGAAAGAAAACAGACAGAGGGAATGTTCCTAAGCAGATAAGTGCTTGTGTTTTGTTTTTTACCCTCATAGCGCAACCCTAAACTTTTTCTGTGGCAGCGATAAAGTCAGTGATGACGCAGTCAGTGTGAACGCAGGCTTAATGTCTATGCCTGATCAAATTGTACACAAAAACAGAGAGGGAGATTCACTGTGGCTAATTGGCTCTTGGTAATTTGTAGATGTCGACTGGTTGACCTCTGACCTTTGCGTTTGAGGAAGTTGAAAGAGCGAAAGAAGCCTCCATTTCCACCTGTTGGGGTCTTAGGGCCCTCCTCACCAAGGAGCTGTGCAAACTCTGTTCCGGGTAGATCAATAAGGCGAGTAATGTTACTAAGCACCAGCTCCAGGAAAACATCAGGGCTCTCATGGCGGAGTTTCTCCACAAAAAAGTCCAGGCTGAAGAGGACTTGTGGTCGGCCAGCACGGGACCCCCCCGGTGATTCCTCATGATTCATCACCATATTGCACACTGCACCCCTGCTGGGGAGAGACAGCAATATTTTAAACACATTTCTCTCGTAGTATGGGAGAAGAAATCATACACACTTAATTATTAGGTAAAAAAACAAAACACAGTCACCTAAGTCTGCTGCATGACGGATTTGTTTATGCTTTAACAAGTAGTGGACTTTATTAATATTAATTAGGGATCTTTGTTGTATGCCTCTGCTGAAAAGCAACAGCATTACAAATTAAAATGTGTATACACAGGATATACAGACTATGTTCAAAAGTTAATATTACCTGATGACATAGTTAGGCTTATTTTCTCCCTCCAGAGCCACAGTTGACATTAACAACTGTTTTCACAGGCTGCAGTACTAATAACAATTAAATGTAACTTAATGTGTAGAATTGTTTTAGCCAATTCTGACAAAACCATGAACATCTACAACCTCACAAATGACCACAAAGTTGAAACTAGCTACACTTCTGACCATTTCAGCAAACCTTAAAGCTAAACAAAGGCGCTATTGATGTTATGTTCCTTCCTTTACAAACTTTAACGTTATGCGTGTAAAGAAACGTAGGAACAGTGGGTTATAATCACAGTACTGCACCACTAACCTAGCTAGCTAACGTCAGCTAAAATAACCTAACGTTAGCTAACCAAAATTGTATTTAGCTCGTGTAATGTTAACGTTAGTTTGCCCAAACTTAGCTAACGTTAGCTAGCTATGTCAACCCACGATCCCTCAGCTAACGTTAGCTAATGCAAGCTGTGAATTCCCATTCAACTTAACTCATTTTCGAATATGCATTACAATTGTTAACAGCAATGCCTGGCCACCAAGCTGTAGCTCACTAAAGGAAATTTCATCTTTGAAAGTAGTATTAACATTACTTCGCTTGAGCTGACGGCTAACGTTAGTGACAGCACTTGTCAATCAGTCTCACTGACGAAACGCATGTTCACCAGTCTAAAATGTCTCAAGTTCAGCTTAAGACAGAATAACGCTAACTCTGCGTCAATGTTAATAAGATTAAAACGTATACTTGTTAGTCTCCATTCGTTCTTACCTTCTATTTTGTTTGTTTTCATCGACATCTTTACCCGCAGCCATGTTCAGTTTGAATCCTCCGCTGTTATCCCTCAGGCCCCGCCCACGATGTCAACCATTGGTCGTTTGTCGAACATGGGCGTGACATGATGTGTCTGATTTGCCAATGTCCCTTACTGTGATTGGTCGGTTTGAATTCAGTGCTTTTGTCAAGAGGAAAACAACATCTGTAAGCAACATCAAGCGCTCTGTGCAAGTATACAACAATAACACGGGTGGAATAAGTATTCACCACTATTATACTGTGTATAAAACTCAACAGCACAAAATGCAAAATCACATTTCATCACAGCATTTCAATTTAATTTTTATTTCACGCATATTTAGGCTACATGTTCTTTATCATGTCTCTCTCTTTGATTAGGAAAATGGAGTAGACAAAATATAGCAGTGGTACAATTCCAATGTAGAGAAAGTTACTACAAAGTTAAACTACAAAGTTGCAGAGCTACAAAGCAAAAACAGAATAAAAGAATCACAAGTACAAAACTGACTTAATTTAAAGACCAGATGTAGCAATTTTAAGTTTATTAAATGGATGGGTTTCAAGCAGAGAACAAAATAGTATGATACATTCTGTCAATGATAAAGGCAACCCTCTTAAATGTCTCTCTTTCTTGCACATTTACGCTTTTACCATTTTTCATCATGAGCTTCATTAAGAAAACTTGGTCTGTTACTAATAGCTAGAAGTGACGGGCTCAGTCCTATGATCACTTCTAAAAAAAAAATCATCTTTACATTTGTTACACAATTGGCTCTCAGTTTTGAGAGTCAGTAACCATATGAAAGATTTAGTTTGACTGGATGTTTTGCAGAACAAAATTCAGTTGCATACACGACACGTCTTAACCTTTTGTCACAACCTGGCTCTTAAGGCCATGACTAAAGTGGGAGACACACTGTTTCAAAGAATAGATAAAGTCAATAATTTAACAAAAGTAACTGAATTGTATAGGCCATATAACTAAACATCAAAAGGCATGATGGTGTTTGAATGTTTAAAAAAGCATAAAATAAAGGAAACAGGTGGGAAAAGGTAGAACTAATGCTGCCACATAACAGCTGGATGCCTGCATGGACGGAGGAAGAGAGATCAGCAACAGAGCCTCGATGTTATAGGCTGGAAACACCGGGCCCAAGTGTTACCAGAAGATATGGGTGGGAATCAGAGGCCTCACGATACGATATCATCAGGATACTTATGTCACAATACAATATTATTGCGATTTTAAACATATTGCAATATTCTGCAATATATTGCAATTTATTATCTTTTTTTCCAACTTCAAATGTTTCCCAATCTCAAATGATGTCCCCAAAAAGAAACTTTGTCAACATCTGTTTTACTGTATCTATATTTATATCTATATTGATGTCTCTATTGTACAGTATGTGTCTATATTACTATTTGTCTATGTTTACTACTACATGTCTATTTGTTGAATGTATAGAGAGTTAACACCTACCAAAGTCAAATTCCTTGTGTATGTAAGTATACTTGGCCAATAAATCTGATTCTGATTCTGAAATCTGATTCTGATCTAAAAAGATGACTTTCTCTATTTGTTCATCTCACTTCCATAACTGTTTTTTTTAATACAGCAATTGTGTTTAAAAACGTTTTTTTTTCAGGTGCCCATAAAACATGTACTGCAACAAAGTGTCCTACACCAAGAGAAGCATCTGTGCCCTCAAGGGCTCGTCCGACTCCGTGGACATCTCTTGCTCTTACTTTGCTAATGAGGCAGGCTTATATATTGCATACAAATTCTGGTTCAGGCCTGGACGTAGTCATCCCTCACAGCCCAAGGACATTACTAAAGACTCCCAGTATGCAGGTCATGTTCAGTTTTCAGGAATCAGGGGCAGTTGCTACAGAGAGAGGACTTGCCACTCTGAGCATCACTGACCTGAGAGAGAACGACTCAGCCGAGTATCATTTCAAATTTAAAGCACAACGCTTTGAATGGAGGAGCAGTTTACCCGGCACAACTCTGACTGTCCCAGGTACTAATCAACCTAAACTGTATAACCTTTAATGCAAACACATTCACAATACTTAAATTGTTTTATTGTTAACCTGATAATTCATGTTTTTTCCCAACTTAAGGGACACTACAGGTGAATAGGTAAACATTTTTTAGCTAATAGATGATACCATGAAACGTCCCCAGTTGATTACTGAACTTAAAACTTAAGACAATTCTTTTTTGTATTACAAGTTTTCTGAAATTCTATGTTTAAATATGCAAATTAAGCATGATCTAATGCTAACTTTTGGTGAATGTAGGAGAAATCCAAAGACGCAAATAGACAAAGTAAAGAAAAATAAGCATGTTTTCTTTCATCTAGTCTGAAAGAAAACATGTTAAATTAGCCATTAGTCTCAAAATTGACCCTAACGTACAGTAGGCCTAAGCATTTGAATTTGATCAGCCACTAGAAATATTTTACTTTGAAAACCATGTATCTGAATTTATTTGTTCTGAATTCACCTCTTTGAAATTAAAATATGAAATGTCTTGATTTTGCAATTTCAAAAGCTGAATTTGAATTTTTTTTCCTCCAATGGTCACAAATTCAAATCCAAAAATTCACGTTTCAGAATAACAAAAAAAAAATTTGATTGAGGGGTGCTCAAATCCGATTGGTCAAATTCAAACTTTGACCAGTGCATGAAAAAAATGCATGCTTGCAGAATGTCTTGCCTTAAAAAGGATTATGCACAGTTTAGTCACTCATCCTCTGCAGCAGTTAATATCAACGATATTTTTAGACTTTTTGTCAAAAAGAGTATTTAATTACCTATTTTATCTCTTTTCATATTCAGCTCTCCAGGTACAGGTGACCAAAGTGTTAGTCCAGAAGTCTTTTATTGAGGCAGAGCAGAAGTGTCACAGCAGCTGCAGTCCAGCTGGCCGTCTCTACTACGTCTGGTTCAAGAACGGAGAGTTTGTCAATGGAGAAACGTATTCTTTCATCTAGGAGACAGCATATCCTGTGCTTTCAGAGGATATGAGGATTCCTGCCCCCATGAGGAATTCTAAGTAATGACAACAAAACTGCCGTCATCCATCCAGTTTAAAATTCCACGGAATTTCCTGCGGCACTGGAGCAATCCCGGTGCAACGTCAAGAATAAAGACAAAGACTATTGCAACTCTCTTTTAACCGGCATCAACCAGAAATCCTTCACCCACCTCCAGCTGGTCCAGAGCTCAGCAGCCAGGCTTCTGTAGTGGAAAGTTTTATCTGTCATACTGATGTGTGATCTTTCTTTTATATGTTATCCATTACTGCATGTTTTTGTTTTTAATATTTTCATCACTTTATACGTATTTACTTTTATATTATACAATATTTACTCTGTTTTCTATATATTATATCAATTATAGGGATCCATTATAAGTACTCTATTATCTTTAAAGGCAATTGTGGCTTCTCCTGACTCCGTAGCACTGAAGCTGCGCTGCCCCCTCCCCCTGGTGTAGCCTCCACACTAAGCAGCACCTGGCAGAGAGCCAACTTCAATAGCTTTAAGCAGTCTTTTCTGAAAATCTCAAAACTCAGCAGTAAAATGCGCAGAATCAAGCAAGACCAGGATTGCTGAGTCGACAAGAATACAGTCCCTCCCTCTGCATGCTCACCCATAAAAACCCTGAGGTTTCTTTGTTCCCTGACACACTTTCTCAGACTGCCTTGTCACTGTTCTCCTTCTACTTGCAAGAAGAATAAAGAAAATAATGTAGATAACTCCAGCGTGTCAGAAAATCTTAATTTCCAGCGTCATCACCGAACACCAAAGAGATTTTCCACAGCACTGCTCAGCGGTTTTAACAGATGGCATCACATCACTCCAATCCTAACTTCACTTCACTGGCTCCCTGTCCGTTTTAGAATTGATTTTAAGATTGTCCTAATTACTTTTAAAGCTCGTCAGGGTCCAGCCCCCGACTATATCTAAGAGATGCTGACCCCATACAAGCCTGATCGCAGCCTTAGATCATCTTTTTTATCATCTTTCTCATTGTTTTTTTTCTTCCCCCAATCGCCTGTTTATTTCATTTTGATTGAAGTGTGATTTGTTTTCTGTCCTTTAGAGCTGCCCCATCTCTCCTTTTTTTAATTACAAGGTTGTGTATTTATGGGTATGTACATTGATTTTATGTGTATATTTATGTGTATGTTTGTAAAGGTGCGATGTAAATAAAGTTATTATTATTTATTATGATTTGGTGCTTTATAAATAAAATTGAATTGAATACTCGTCTTATACAGTCCAGTTTTATCCCGGAGACATCATGTGGTGCTTTGAAAGGATGTGAGGATTACCAATCTTTATCAGTGTGTGTGAGTCGACTCCACTGTATCAATATGCAAATTGAAGAACGTCTACCTGAGATAACACTATAACATACACTTTTAGATATGGGCATCCAATAAAATACCCTGTTTCACAAAAAAAACCTCACAGGAGTTGTTTTCTCCTCCACTCACTGACTGCATGCATATTGTGCATATTACACCTGATTTGACTTCCTTCCTCTTAGCAGCCTGACTTCTGTCTTCTGCGTACCACACTGACCACAGAGGAGCATTATCTTTGAAGATGACATCACTCTTGGTTGTAAGTAGATTGTTTTATTGATGCGATTGCTATTTCTTGCAGACATTATTTACCTGTTGATGTGTTTTTATTTTCTCTAAAGTCCTGCAGATGAGAGGAGCAGCTATGAGTTTAACTGTAGCAGCGAGGGGATTTGTTTTCTTCCTTCTCTCTGTGCCAGGTACTGTTTATCATTCATTTACACCTCATACATTTACACTGTAGGGCATTTAGTACACTAAAAAAGTTATAATTTTTTTGTATTGAATTCCTAAATCATTGACTTTTCTAGATTTCATTTGTGATGTGATGTACAGATAAACAGTAAAGCACATTCACTTCTGTCTCTTTGTTGCATCGTCGTAGGTAATGATGTGTTTCAGACTGTCATCAGATTGCGCAAAACGTTTTTACACATGCAACACCCCCCTGTATACTTGTACCTGAACATTTAAGGGTTGTGTATCATTGCACAGTAATGGTACAATGTTTGCTAAAAGAAAAATTATGCTATTTATTATTTCTTCTAACTCAAACTCATTGGCCTTACATATGAGGTGTTCGGGTCTGCTGGACCCGAGTGTAATAATTGTGTAATAATAGTGTAATAATTGTAGGTGCTATGAAACTTAACTGTGTCCTCCTTCTAACTGGGCCTGGTGTGTGTGTGTGTGTGTGTGTGTGTGTGTGTGTGTGTGTGTGTGTGTGTGTGTGTGTGTGTGTGTGTGTGTGTGTGTGTGTGTGTGTCTATGTTGTCTGTGCGTCTCTGTGTGTGTCTGTGCGTGTCTGAGTGTAGGTGTCTGTGTGCGGGAATGTTGTCTTTCTGCACCTGCTATTCCCACACAAAGTTACAAAATTGTTACATTTCAAGCACTTTCACCTGTTCTGATTAAGTTCTAAGAAATAAGCACCAATAATGATCAAAATATTTTTTTTAAAACTTTTTTATAATTGAATTTTTTCATAAATTATCATATTATCATAAATGTGATCTCACAGGGGTAATGGCAAATATGAACCATAAATGATGTATATATCATTGGTAATTGAGCTAAAGTAAACATCTGTTAAGTATTTTTACATAAATTGTTATGGCTGTATTGATTTAAAAGCCTAATAATGTGGTGGGCTAACCAGACCCGAGAACATTGGCTGTGTAACAAAAATATGAACACCACACAAGGTTTAAGGTAAACTATAAATGTATGTCCTCTTTTAAGAGAACAAGATAACACCTATTAAGAGTTCAAAAATACAAACCACACTTGCCCATCATTTTGTTTCTCACGTGTGAGGTTTCAGACACAACACGTCAGACAACCTCTCCCTCTCAGATCCTTTAAAACTGCATTAAGATTCACACCTTCAATGCATTGCTGATCACTAAGCAACACTTTGCCTTTGGACTTCTCCATATCTGTGTTCACTTTGGCTTAATGCAGATATGACATAATGAAAGTCAGACATTTTTATGGAATTTTAAACTCATAGTATTAATAACATAAGATTCCATATGAAAGAAATATTTCCCCAAAATGCTGATGTAAGACATCTTATGTACACGTCTTATGAACATGCAGTGAGACGTTCTAGAGCCAAGTAGCTTTGGTCAAAGTGTTTGTCATCTAGCAAGTTTCCATATCGGAGAACCTCAATAAAATTCCATCCTTACTTTTATGTTCTGAGTCTGATTGTGCTTCCCGCTGTGCTCTGTGTTGCAGTGATACAGGGCCAGAGTGACTGGGGAGTAACTTACCCTTCCACTCCGATCTGTGCCTTAAATAAATCAACCGTGGACATACCGTGCACCTACAGATACCCATCCACAGAAAGTCATCAAACTACGGAAGTTCGACAACAATTATGGTTCACTAAAGGGAGTAATAAGGAACCTGTGGATCTGAAAACAGATTCAGCCTACACAGGTCGTGTGCAGTATCTCTGTGATAAGAAGAGCTGCACTCTGAGAATCACAGACCTGAGAGAGAGCGACTCTGCTGAGTATATGTTCAGGTTCATAACTAACCATACACTTGGAGGTTTTACTGGTTCACCTGGAGTCACTTTGTCTGTTACTGGTAATATTTTATTGGAATATTTGTTTCCAATTGTTTTCCTGTGAATCTTTTGTGTGTCTGTTTGCATGCATGTACTTTAATGGTTTAGTTTGAAATTACTTTTCTGCTGTCTGTCGACCTTTCCAGACCTCCGGGTGCAGGTGACAAGATCATCGACCCAGGGAGAGCTGAGGTGTCACAGCAGCTGTAATGTATCTCATAATCCTTCATAAGTCTGGTTCAATAATGGACAGAAAATATATACGGAAAATCTTCTTCTCTCAGAGTCTCTGTTGAAGATAACAACAGCTATTCCTGTGCTGTTAGAGGATATGAAGATTACCGCTCTCCTCCAGTGTGTGAGTTTGTTACACACACACACACACACACACACACACACACACACACACACACACACACACACACACACACACACACACACCATTATACCACACTTCCCAACATTTTCTTATTAAAGCTAACTTATTTTCATGTTATCTTCTCCAGATGCTCCAAAGGTTGTTACCCTGTCTCTGACTCCCACTGGGGAAATCAGAGAGAACAGTTCAGTGACTCTAAATTGTAGCAGTGATGCTAACCCAGCAGCTAACTACACCTGGTACAAGAATGGTAAACCTCTAAATGGAAAGGCACTGCTTGTCTTCAGCTCCATCCAGTCCTCTGACTCTGGACAGTATAACTGTACAGCTGAGAACCAGCTGGGGAAAAAGACATCTGAATCCATCTTTATTGATGTGAAATGTGAGAAAACAGCTTTAATATAATAAGCAACATTCCACTGATTACTGTCAGCTTTTTTTAGGCGTACTTTGCTGATCATACCTGCTTTCTTCAGCTCTTCACATTCATAGCTGTAGGTCACTGAACAGCAAAATGGGTAGTTTTAGTTGCTAAAAGAAGTTTAAAGAACAGCAGTCACATAACTCTAATTTATTATAATTTTTTCATAAAAGTAACATTAAGTTACAGTTTAAACAGGCCTAACTCAGTTTAAAAACTGGTTTCCAGCAGGTTCCTGTTCTGCAGAAACATAGAACATAGAACACAGTTACGGCACATGAAGACAGAAACACTTTTACAGGACATTAGCATGGGCTAGACAGATACAGACAACTAAAAACAACAGTACAGACAGTGCAAACAAGACTTGGACAATACATGAACAATCAATGAGTGTAAGTGTAACTGTCGAGAAGGAACAGTTTGTATGCCTTTTTGAAATATGTGATGGATGGTAGTGTTCTCATGTGATGGAGTATGTCATTCCAAATTTTGTTGTATGTACGAAAAAGGATTTCTGGCCATAGTTGTTTTTGTATGAGGGGACTGGAATGAATGCCTATGAAACTTACCTAGTGAGGCATACTGGTCTCATATTGTGTGTTGGGAGAAGTGCAGTAAGTGTTGGTGAAGTGCTATTTTGAATCTGAAAATAAAATGCAATAGCGTGGCTGTTTATGTAGTTCTGGTAAGTCAGAGCGTTTGAGCATCTGAGTGCAATGCAATGGTGAGACCACTTTGGAAGATTACTGTGAATCTTGGGCGCTCAATTGTAAAGTTGTGCTATTGGTTCAGTAATTTCCTTAGTGGTAAGAGACCAGATTGGAAGACAGTAGGACATTGTTGAAAACACAAGTGCTTGTAGGTAGGTTTCAGAAACAGAAAAGGAAAGATACAATCTAATCTTGTTATACACATGAAGTTTCTGATTCAGCTATTTTGTTAAGTTAGAAATGTGTTCCCGGTATGTAAGGTGTGTATCAAGTAGCACACCAAGATCTTTGTGACGACAAGATGTTGGTTTGCAAAGGTAATAGAATCAATGAAAGAAATACTTTTTCTGGGTGAATGAAAATACATACACTCAGTTTTCTTTACATTAATGGTCAAGTGGTTCTTTTTCAACCAGTCATGTAAGAACTGAAGATCAGATGATAATTTGGAATTTATGACATCAGGATTTGAGTCAGAGAGAAAAATCACAGTATCATCAGTGTACAGTAAGCATTTTGAGTGTTTACACACTTGAGGGAGATCATTGATGTATAAAAGAAAAATTAAGGGTCCAAGAATGCTGCCTTGTGGAACGCCCATATCACAGACTAATCACACACATGCTGTAAAAAAATGAGTTAATATTTCAAAAGTTGGCGGCCAAGGAGCGTAACAGGCTACTACCCCACCTTACTTTATGTCAAATGGAGATTTATCCAACCTTTTCTACTGAAAATTTAAATGTTCATATTTCGTTAAAACGCAAATGTTTTTCCCTCCAGACGCTCCGAAGCTTCCCTCTGTGTCTGCTGAGATAGTGGAGGGCAGTTCAGTGACTCTGACCTGTAGCAGTGATGCTAACCCAGCAGCTAACTACACCTGGTACAAGGAGAATGAAGACTCACCGAAGGCATCAGGGCAGATCTTCACCATCACTGATGTTAGACCTGAACAAAGTGGGAATTATTACTGTGAAGCCCAGAACAGCAGAGGACGTAGGGAACTCCACCTTAAATCTGATTGTTGTAGCAGGTACGTTTTTCCACTTTCACTTGCACAAACACCTGTTGACTGCACCAGACCTGATTCACATGTAAATATGTAGCAACCTAGAAAATGAAATTCCATGTGTGCATTTCCAGACTGTTTTTGTGTAGCTGTGTTCAGGGAGGAACCTCCATCATGTCAGAGGTGGATGACACTTAACAGACAGCAACGTGATTCATCAATCTGATCCTACTAATGAGGTGTATCATGTATTTATCTATATTTCCAGGGAATTCAACAACAATAATGCATATCATCTGGCTGACTGAGGTGGTCCTGATGCTGATTCCTCTGCTGCTCCTGAGTCTGTGGGCGAGGTAAAACAACACAAATCCATCAGTTCAGTCACCGTTGTTTTATTTTCTTCTTCTAACTTCCTTTAGTTTCTGTGTTGTGAATTTCATTATGTTGCATTCTTAATTTGTTGTTGTTGTTGGACTCAATTCAGGAAGAAGAAAACTCTGAGCTCCACCACTGAACCACATGAGCCTGTAGAGACAGAGGTGAGAGAGAGAGAGAGGGAGAGAGGTGTGTGTGAGAGAGAGAGAGGGGTGAGAGAGAGAGAGAGAGAGAGAGAGAGAGAGAGAGGTGAGAGAGAGAGAGAGGTGTGAAAGAGAGAGAGAGAGAGAGAGAGAGAGAGAGAGAGAGAGAGAGAGGTGTGTGTGAGAGAGAGAGAGAGAGAGAGAGACATACACACATGCACACACACACACACTCATACATACTCGCACACACACACACACACATTTGTTATTGCTTTAAATATCTGTACATATTTATATTATTTCTCATATGTCTTTACATTTTTATTATAATTAAATTTTTTCGTTTGATATTGCTTAATACCTTTTTTTATACAAATAGATTTATGTAATTAATGTGATATAATCTGAATATTTGGACAAATTGTATTTTGATACTTTGGCGACATTGTTCTTGACACTTTTCATGCCAACAAAGCCCCTTTATATATATATATATCACGGTTCTAAGTGGCTCATAAATGCTATACAAGGTGAAGAAGGTGTAAAGTTAATTATCAGCAAATTATTTACATTTAAACATGATAAAAAAAAACATTTCTGATAAACTGTTAATATATGCAGTTATCATGAATGAGGTCCTCATTTTGTTGTCTCTCCCCATCAGTTAGACTCTTGTCCTGTGTATGAGAACATCTCACACACTGCAGCATATTAAGAAGACCCAGAGGAGCAGGAAGACCTGGTATGAAGTACCACACTCACACACACTCACTCACTCACACACACACACACACACACACACACACACACACACACACACACACACACACACACACACACACACACACACACACACACACACACACACACACACACACACACA
Source organism: Zingel zingel (assembly GCA_023566125.1). Classification (NCBI taxonomy): domain Eukaryota; kingdom Metazoa; phylum Chordata; class Actinopteri; order Perciformes; family Percidae; genus Zingel; species Zingel zingel. The sequence goes on from CM042317.1 coordinate 38,901,660, forward strand.
CACACACGTCCCTAAAAAAAGAATGCTGTGTTTGTTTAGTTATACATTTGTTATAGCGCTTTAAATATCTGTACATATTTATGTTATTTCTCCTATGTCTTTACATTTTTCATCCATGCAGTCAAACCAGAGAGAGACTCACATGGAGGAAAAGAAAAAGAAGTCTTTAACTCCAAACGTTTTCCTTCTCAGTTTTTTAGAAGCAGCAGGTAGCAGAAGATTTGAGAAGAATGCCGCTTTATTTGTACCTGTGCAGGTACATAACATAACTGAACTCAGTTCAGGATTTGACTTGGTATGCAAAGTGATATTTTATGTAGTAAATTACTTTTAATAAATATTGTTCACCCTTTCACATCACACCTGTCCTGGCAGAGAAAGCCAGTAAAGTCCAACTATTCCACAGCATGTACAGTACATCTTATATGGTATATTTTTACACATTGAAAAACATGAGCTCAGCTCTGTCAAGCTTTGCTAGTTGTTCATTTGTATTGAGTGAATTGTGTTGTGTTGTGTTGCATGTATTGTAGTTTGAACATCATGCCAGTTCCCTCTCACTGCTGCAGAGGGCGATAGTGTGAAGGTGTAAGCTTTTGATTTCAGCTTTAATCAAACTCTTTTTGTGTTCATTCTTCAGAATTAAGTTTTTATTGATCAGTAATGAGTGCAAATAAAATGGTATGCTCTGATGTATTTCTGACTTGTCCAATGTTGTCCATCTGTAAAACTTTTACTCTGGTGAACAACCTAAAACAGCAACTGCCTGATGGAATCAAACTGACTCTGTCCTTCCACTGCAGCTCAACACTTCAAGGAAAGAGCTAATTACATTCTAGATGTCCACTTGATTTGTCAAACTTGAACAGCTAAAGTCTTATATTACTTAATTAATGGCTAGTATGAACAGGTGGAATTATTGCAGAAACCATAAACCTGTTTCCGTGCATACATTTGGGCACCTGACTATTGTTTTAAGATTCAGATTCAATACTTTATGACTTTTATTGCCATTTCAACATAGCTGACAGGAATCTGGTTTGCTGAGCTCACACGAAACATAAATAACCCCACCTCACAATCCATATCCACCTGATGGGATAAAGTTAAAGTGCTCATATTATGCTCATGTCCAGGTTCATAATTGTATTTAGAGGTTATATCAGAATAGGTTTACATGGTTTAATTTTCGAAAAACACCATATTTTTGTTGTACTGCAGATTGCTGCAGCTCCTCTTTTCACCCTGTGTGTTGAGCTCAGTACCTAGGTAAGGACTACTACACACACAAAAATGGAGGTTCGAGACAAGAACATTTCTGTACTTACAGGTACACTTTTTGACATGTCCTCTTAAGAGTACAATATTGTTTATTAAGAGGTCAGAACTGTACCTTTTGACTAATTTGAGAGTACAAAATGAAAGAGAAGGGTACACAATTGTCTTTCAAAAGGGTACCTCTCCTGCGACAAGCATTAGGTACTCAATGGTACTTCTATTTCTGAGTGTGTAGCCAGTCAGAAGCAGAGTATGAGGGCGTGTCCTGACAGTACATAGGTAAGGACTACTAGCCAGTCAGAAGCAGAGTATGAGGGCGTGTCCTGACAGTACCTAGGTAAAGACTACTAGCCAGTCAGAAGCAGAGTATGAGGGCGTGTCCTGACAGTAGCTAGGTAAGGACTACTAGCCAGTCAGAAGCAGAGTATGAGGGCATGCCCTGACAGTACCTAGGTAAGGACTACTAGCCAGTCAGAAGCAGAGTATGAGGGCGTGCCCTGACAGTAGCTAGGTAAGGACTACTAGCCAGTCAGAAGCAGAGTATGAGGGCGTGCCCTGACAGTACCTAGGTAAGGACTACTAGCCAATCAGAAGCAGAGTATGAGGGCGTACCCTGACAGTAGCTAGGTAAGGACTACTAGCCAGTCAGAAGCAGAGTATGAGGGCGTGCCATGCTAGCAGCTAGGTGAGCATTATAACGTGTGTTCCAAAGTGACCACGTTTGTCTCTGAAGTAAAGGCTGGACTACAATAGAGCTGTTTGGAGCAGTTTGTGAACAGTGTTTTCTGTTGGAGATGGTAAGTCCCTTTGGAGGGGACTTTGTAAACCTATTACATGCACAAAAAAAGATATATAACACGATAAAGGAAGAGGAAAAAGCCAAACAGCATAATATGAGCACTTTAAGTTAAAACGTAAGTGATACATTATTAAAACAAGTATTCCCATACATATAAAGTTTAATAAGTGAATCCCTTTTATGTCTACAATGCGGCGTTGAGTAAGACATGGATATTATCCACCTCTGCTGGTGATCAGTGGGTATTACAACAACAAAAACAAACAAACATCAAACCTCAGGATTACATTTCTTTAGGAAATTAGACTCTCCACTTACCCAGCAGACTTTTTTAACTGAGTGCTCATTTCATGCTACAGTGCGACAAAAGTCTTATTTAATCTAAGTTACACCTGAGTTCTGTTTGCCAATATCAAGGGAAATGTAAAAGAATCAGAAAAGGTCTCATTGCCACAATAAGTACACTTATGTGGAGTTTGCCTCGGTGAAAGGTGCATACACAAACAAACATATTAAACAGAATATTATATATATTATATAGCAGAATATTTTTGTTGCAGTTTGATAAAATACACATCAAGCCTGAAACTGTCCGAGTGTTTAATCCCACATGTTCTGGGAACCAAAAAAATGTAGCTGGGATGTGTCTGTTTTATTTGTATTTGTTTTTTAGGTTTAATTTTACCATTTTTCTGCAACAAAAGCCACTGAGTGAGCACAACATGCAGTGGTGGAATGTAACTAAGTACATTTACTCAAGTACTATACTAAAGTACAAAATTGAGCTTGTACTTTACTTGAGTCTTTTCTTGTCATGCCACTTTCTACTTCTACTCCGCTACATTTCAGAGAGAAATATTGTACTTTTTACTCCAAGACATTAATCTGACAGCTTCAGTTACTAGTTAGTTTACAAGTTAAGATTTCTGCACCCAAAACACATGTAGTTTATAAAATATGATGCTATATTATAAATATAACTAGCTAACAATATAACGGCCTACAATTCCAGCTGGAATGATTAGACCATTAAACACACAACTGTTTGGATCGTTTCCAGTTTCTAAAATTTGAGTATTTTTCTGTATTGAGTACTTTTACTTGTAATTCTTTAAGTACATTTTCCTGATGATACTTACATACTTTTACTTAAGTAATATTTGCAATGCAGGACTTTTACTTATTATAGAGTGTTTTTACAGTGTGGTAATTGTACTTTTACTTAACCCTCATGTTGTCCTCGGATCATATTTGACCCGTTTTCAAAGTTTTTACATCAGAAACATAGCTTTCTTTTCAACCAAATTTCCCAAAAATAACATGGATGGTTCCAGCCGCTAATTGATGACCACTACTTTTATGGTCTACCCAGGTGAAAATCTGTGATCATCCATAAACATGTTTCTCTGACCTTAATTATTAGTCAAGATAATTCCTAATTGCTGCTTATTTTACTAAAAAAATACTGATAATTTAATTTAAATTATGTTTATTCACCATCAATTCCATAAAGAAGTGTAAAACTAGTGGTAACAACTTATTAAGTTGGCTAAAAAGTTATAACATGCAATTGGGTAATCATTAAGAGGCTACTTTATGCTTTTTAAACAGGCAAACCGAACCGGAGGACAACAAGACTAGTGCATGGCTGACAGGAAGACAATACGAGGGTTAATTAAGGAACTGAATACTTCTTCCACCACTGACAACATGAAAATTGAGTTCTGTATGTATGCATGGATTTTTCTCGTTATAGCATGTTAGCACGCTTGTTAACAGTTTCAGTCAGTCTGAACGGGAACTGCCACCTCAGACAGATGATCGGTGGGCCAAATCTGGCAGCATAACGCTGAGCCTGACAGGCTCTAAATTTGTTTTGAGGTAACCGCAGGTGTCTTTCTTCTGTCGCCACATTTGGACCATGTTTTTTTTTTGTCTCACTAAAAAAAGACCCAACAAAAGTGATGCTCCATCTAATAACTTTGGTATTAAATCTATAGCGCGTCATTTCTGTCACACCCATGAGGAATTCTAAGTAATGACAACAACACTGTTGGCGCGTCCACATGATACAAGCCTTCCGTGATTCCGAGATTCCAGAGTGAGAGATGTTCACAGCTACTCCACCAGGGGCAGCTCTACTGATTGTGTACCTCCTAGAGTTACGAGTAATTTAGGTAAGGAGTCATTTTTATATGTAGCAACATGCCTGTGGAACAGGTTGCCAGGAAATCTAAAGATGGTCAGAAGTTTAGGAGGTTTTAAGCAGGCACTGAAAAAATGGCTCAGATGCCAATCTTAGTATGTTTTTTGATTACTGTATTGTATTGTAGGATCTATTTATTATATGTATGGATGTAATGATTTATGCTTGATCTGCTGCCACTTGCTGTGCCCCCCCGCCCCCAACCCTGCCTGTGCTGAGTCAGCTTTATAAACGGCTTCAGAGCACCATCTGATTAACTCTAGTCTTCTTTAATGGGATTTATTATAGCAAAGGGCAGAAATAAAAGATGACTAATGCATGTAAAAAAAACAAAAACATGAATGATATGTTTGCAGGTTACAGTTTGTTCATTCAGAAAGATCTGCTGTATAAAACATCAATGCTCCTGAAGTGACCAGCAGCGGGAGCCAAATGCTCGGAGAGGGAACCACAGCTGCTGCTCTGTGAGGGGAATTTAGGCCACGTTAAGTGAGGTCACCTGTTAAACTTAACCTGTAATGCCTCTGGACAGGGTGCTGCTGACAACTGCCGTAAAACCAAGGAAGTTAACATAATGACTTTTCTCAAGTGTTAAATCAAAATACTCTACATGCTTAGTAAATGTTATGAATTAAATTGGATCCGACTATCATGGTGGTTTCTTCTCGTTTTCTGCATCAAGTTAGAGTACAAACGTCTTTATTTATGTAAAGAATTATAATAGGTTTTTGGGGTTGGTTGCACTGGCCAGTTTTGATTATTTGGGGCCTCGTCCCCTTTTTTAGGGTAACACATTTCAGTCCTAGCAACACAAGGCATTACATTTTAGGGTTTAGTTTTAGGTTAAAGTTAGCATAGGGGTTGGCATTAGACATGTAGTAGTTATGGTTAAGGTTAGGGTAATGTCTCCAGGGAATGATTATAAGTCAATGCAGTGTCCCCTGAATTTGTGTGTGTGTGTGTGTGTGTGTGTGTGTGTGTGTGTGTGTGTGTGTGTGTGTGTGTGTGTGTGTGTGTGTGTGTGTGTGAAGCCATTTGTATCCTCAGTTCATAAAAAAGTGCTATAAATACATTTCCTGGCTTGCAGGTTGCACATAAGAACTAGATAAAATGAAGGTTGACGAATGTGCCTCTCCTTCCCTTTTGAAGGTGTGAGGCGTCCACAGGGAGAGAATCAGGCTCCATATGCTGCTTTAATCCAGCAGGTGGTCCTGTCTGCTCCCATTAGAGCAGAGCAGCAACTCTGAATCACAGAGGAAAGCCGAGCACAGCGGTGATGCTCTGCTTAGCCCAAGATTACAGGAAAATCACCCAGGAGACAGACTCTGTCTCTGACTGCCTGAATCCAAAACTGTGTCTGAGATAAGGATGCATTTTCATGCACGCAAGTCCATCTAAGTCTGGTCGGACTGGGTCAGTAGTTGATTGAGGCTCTGATCCTCAGCTGATGAGACAATCAACGACGCTTGATCCCTATTAACTCTCCAACATGTACTGTTTTTGCCTGGTGAAGGATAAAGAGCAGAGGATGTGGGACTGAAGCACTGTTTGAAGTGTTTGCATTTAATATTTCTTAGAAATAGACAGTAGTTCCCTAAATCAGTGGTTACCAAAGTGGAATCCACGGACCCCCACACTGTAAATTAGTTGACTTTACTTGAAATTTGGATGGAAACCCGTTGCCTTAAATAACTTGTTATATATATGTTTTTTCCTCTGAGGTAGTATGATTTTAAGAACAATGTAATTTAAACATTTGTTCCAACAATGCAGAAAGGATCGCTATGCATGGATAGCAATTCCCAATGCAATCTGCGTGGTATATTTCACACAGAAAACACCATACAGGTTTTTAAATTATTTCCTCACTGCCCAGAAGCCATCAATGCCCACGCGGGTCTCGGTCATGGTGCAACAATTAAAGTAGATAAACATGAAGACTGAATCAACAATACAAAACTAAAACCAGAGAATGTCTAATAAGAGAGAAGGGAGAACTTCCACTCTTGGGAAACTTCCAGCTTCTGAACTGGTTGCAGTTCCACTCTGGTTCCATATGAGGGCGCTCACAGGCCAGTGCAGAATGAATGGGACTCTATGGAGCTATACTCCTCAAAATCCACTTTTCTCAGGATATCATTTTTTGTCTAGTAATTTGAATGTTGCATTCGATAGGGGAGGCAAAGAAAATATACACTGCTGGCTGTTAGATTTTTTTAAAGAGGCTTTTTTTGTTCTAAAAAGCCTTTTTAAAATGTCAATGACGTCGTACACATCGTACGGTCAGAGATACTGCTTTACAGCAAGCTCTGAGTCACTTCCTTTTTTCTCTCGAGGCATCGACAACACAGCTGACAGGTCAGGCTCTCCCTCTCAATACACGCACTAGAAAGAGTTCACCTTAACATTCTCAGAGAATGCCCGTAGACAGGTTCTGACATTCTGGTTCCACTTCAGATGTCATCAAGCGGATCTCTGGTCGTAATCAGGCCTTCACTGACCAATCAGCATTCATTAGCAGAATGCTAGCGTGTTATAGGCAACAACAACTCAACCTGTAAGAAATCAAAAGGACATAAATACTCGTTCATTCAACTTTCGACCTATAATCCATGTTGAACTTGCAAAAACTACAATCAAATTTGAGATTCAAATCTTGAAAACGACAATCAGGTGAAAGAGACTAATTTAGCCGTCTAGCTCCATAGACTCCCAGTCATTTTACACTCAACAGCGATCACCCCCAGTGGAACTCTGGTGGAACTGCAACCAAATTCGGTACAATGGGGCTGAATAGTAACCTGACTCCGCCAGATGGATTGCTCGGCATATCCATCTGGAACTTTCCGTTGGAGAACTTTTGGGAAGGGGCGAAAATAGTGGTTAGCTGATTGGATCAACCATCTGTCTATAACCACCTTCTTCACGACTAGCGGAGCCAGTTGATATATCAAACTCTTGCCGAAACCAGTCGGGAGAAGAGCAAAAACATCTTTTCCTCCGAGAAAAGCCTCCAGTGCCGTTTTTTGCTCTTCTTTCAATGAAGGAATACTTTCTAATTTGGATAAAACTTGCGCGATAGCTACGCTCATCTCATCCGTGGAAGCCGCCATGTTGTTTAGACTGAACAGTCGCTTCTCGTTGCGTCACACCTAAACCCGCCTCAAAACCAACGCTGATTGGTCGGTCGTTTGGCGAACGGCTTCAAATTTTCTCTATCTCAAGATGCCAGACTGATCTGCGAGTGGAAAACTGGAGCTTGTGAGATCAGGACGGACATACTTGAGATGATTATTACAAACAACTAATGTGATTTAGAAATGACTATGGTTTTTAACAAAATGTGAAAGAATAAGTAGTGACCACTAAAAGGTTTAATTACTAAATCTGGGTTTACAAAAATAACACAATGACAACATGTTTGACTATTTTAGTTATGGGTTTTTATATTCTGTAAAAACACCTAAAAGCAAAAATCCTATCAGACGGGGGACCCTGGGACCAAGTCTGATCAAATGAGGGTCTAATTTGTGTCAGTTTAGGGGTCCTTCGTGTGAAAACGTTTAGGATCCACTGGCCTAAATCACACCCACTGAAATGTTGCTGCAAATATCTCACCAATATTGAACATGTTCCTTTTGTTAAATGAAAAGATACAGTATACAGTGGTTCTAAACTTTAATCAAGGCTTCTGAACATATTCCATGATCAGTGATGGCAATGAAAAGTACAATGAATAAATATAGAAACAATAACATAACTACAAACTGAGTCAAACAAAGTACTGGTAATGTTGGGTTGTAAAGTGACAAACAACACACACTGAGTAGAAAAAAACTGTCATTCTCCTCACATTTTACAAACCTGGGTCTGATAACATCTGTTGAGTTTGTTTTAATCTCCTGGGAGCCTCAGACGGGTGGGGTTACCACCCACATCACGACAAATTCAGAAAGAATCAGATCAGGTAGCAAACACAGAAACTCCTATTAGGTATCCTGTGGGGTTTTTTTTAGCTAAAATCCTTATTATAATAGAGTCCCTGCTTCAAATTCCAGCAGTTAAACAGATGTTAAACAAGCCAAAACAAAAGAAATTAGGGAGAAAAGAAAGCAAAAAGATTTATGGTACAAAATGTAAGAGGTTGAAACATTATTCTAGCAGCTGTTTGAGGCGATCAACAGTGCAAAGTTCATGTCCTGTGTAAAGTATTTTATAAATCGACAGCATGCAGGATTGGCCGGTAACATAGAAATTGAACTCATATTCTGTACTTTTAAAGCAGTCGCTTGCCCTATTGATCATATTACTGCTTACTTGATTTAGCATTGTTAAAAGTCCACTGTGTGGGAATTTCTTACATCTAGCATTGAGATCATATAGCGCAATAAACTCTCTCGCGCCACGCAGTTCAAAGTACATGTTATAGCTACGGTAGCCTTTTTTCTGATGACGCTCTTTTCAATATCCTTTTTCTTTTTCTGGACTAAGAAGAAGACTCCTGTTCCTGAAATCTGGATTTTGAATACGTGTGGTCCTCCATGTTTCCTTCTTCAAACTTGCCGGTGCCGGGAAGCTACGATACCCGTTAGCAGCATTAGCAGCACCTGTGAGTTTATCATGGGACAGCGAAAACGTGAAAGGCGGAGCAGTACGTCCTGTATGTCCCTTACCGGCTAACGTATTTCAAGATGGTGCATGACTATGGAGCGTCTACCCCAGTTCATGCGAACGCAAATGTAAAATTTCAAGCCAATAGGAATACTTGGAATTGATGGTGGTGGTAAATATTCATGAAAAAGGACAAGTTTGTGAACAGGAAACACAGGTTTTGATAATGAACAACTAAAAACATTACACACTGGACCTTTAAGGGTTTACTCCAGAAATGACATACTGTACTTATGTTGTGCTGGGGGACAAAAAGAAAAGAAAATTTTAAAGCACCAGAGGCCGAGATAGCCTGACTTTTTAGTATGAGTTAGGCTTAAAACTTTGTGGATACTACACTTCCCAAAATGCAACTCAGTAGAATCTTCTAAAGCTAAATGCTCACACTCTAAATGCTCACACTCTCTTTAAAGGCATACTATACAGTTTCCGTTTTTTGTCAAACAGCGACCCCTAGAGTTGCTGTGGAGTACTTGTATTTAACGTTACCTTTGCTGCATTTTAGCTTTCGCCAACGAGTGACAGCCTGACCGCCACGCGGTCAGTTTCTTATTTTCTTTTCCTTGACTCTTCCGTCGGCGCTTTCTTCGTCGATTCTGCCATGATTCACGTCTGAAATGCGTGCTAGTGTCTTCCATAGAGGCAGGCTGCTTGTTATATGTTGTTGATGTATGTGACGTCGTGCCGCAAGGCAAGTCGTGATTCTCACGAGATTTGGCGGGGCGCCACCTCTCAAACCTGCATTGCTGGTTTTGCCAGCGGCGTCTGCTATCGGGATGATTCGCCCTATTACGAGTTTGTTTACCATCGAAATGACTTCGAAGCAGTTACATTAAAGTACAAATCTTGCGTAGTGTGCCTTTAATGTCTTACGCAAGTGAGCAGCTGTCAGTCTTTCGAAAGCTTCTACAGAGCTACAGAATACATTTTGTCTTCCCAGACTGTGTATTCTCCTCCATACAAGTAAACTGAAAATGATGTGTAAAATCAGAGTTCTCCTCCCACACTTTTCCTGTCAGTGTGGGGACTTGAACAGCCACGTTGTGAGTCACAAACCTGCATTTCTGATCTCATTCTGGAGCTTGTTGTATTGTCTCTCCCCACCCATCTGGCACCTTCTGCCAGCAGGCTGAAACAAACCAAATCTAAGTATTTGCAAACATGATCTGACCCAGGTTTGTAATTATGCAGCTGTTCACTTCAAGTCACAGCTCTGCTCTCCCATCAGACAGTTGATCTTCCTCCACCAGGTCTCCGAGAGGCTCTTGAACTTATCGGGCGTCTTCTTCCTCAGAGTCTGGCTCTGCTGCTGGACGCCACAGCTGTCTGTCTGTTGGATGCAGGCCAAGATGGCTGAATCAAAGGTGTCCTTCAGGTTCTTTTGGGTCAGCGCAGAGCACTCTGCAAAGCTCACCACCCCGAGCTCCTGGGCGAGCTGCTGGCCCTCCTCCGTGCCCACCGGCCGCTCCTGGTTATGCGCCAGCTGAATCAGCACCTGGACGTCCTCCCTCAGGTCCAGCTGGGTGCCGACGAGAACCAGGGGCGCGGCGGGACAGTGCTGACGGATCTCAGGAACCCACTTCTCCATCAGGCTGCGGAAAGAGCAGGGGCGCACCACGCTGTAGCATAGAAGAAAGACATCGGCGTTCTTGTAGCACAGAGGTCGGAGGCGCTCCAGCTCGTCCTTCACGAGGCAAAGCCGGAAGCAGAGAGGCCAGATAAGAATATAAACTTACAGGACAAGGCTTATTCTATGTCTGATTGTCAACAAAAACCCATGAAAAGAGCAAAAACAACAATGTGTCTCTCAATGCTTACTGACCTAATGTTGTTTAGTTTCATTTTTAAAAACGTCTCAGTAATTTCACAGCTGGTTGGTTGTTTTAGCTGTATTGTATTATTCTCCTTTTTTATCGTTGTGTAAGGAAGACTTTGCATATGACAATAAACCTCTTGAATCTTGAAATAGTGCATTTCTTAGGGACTATTTTCAGCGGCCGATCAATACACATTTGGTGTTCTAGTATGTATTTGTGGCAGCAAGAAGGTGTGTGTGGGTTTGAGTTAAAATAAAGTACTGTGTGTGTGTGTGTGTGTGTGTGTGTGTGTGTGTGTGTGTGTGTGTGTTCATAATGAAGGAACATGTCAGCCAGTACAACAGTGTGGCTCACTGCTGTGTTTTTAATGGAGCTCAATGGCACAAAGGAAGAAGATATATCAGGCTGTGATACACGTGACACAATACTTGTCAGTAGAGACGTTCATTGTTGGTTGTTTAGGTCTTTCGTGGAATTAGTTGACAATAAGTAAATATAGCATATCATCAGCTTCATACTTTGACATCTTACTGAGTCTTCACTACTTCAACCAAAAGAGGGCGACGGAGCACAGGGTGATAGAGGGGGCAAAACTTCTGAATAACAAACTTGGAATTTTCTTGCAGGGGGCGATGTAAGATGTGGAGTTACAGGACTACTTGTCACTGGGGGGCAAATTAGACTAAAGGGGGGTCTTAAAGGATTTCAGTCCCGGACAAAAAGTAGGCTGCAGGGTGGGGGGGTGGGGGGAGGGGGGGGAGGCAACCAACACAAACACACCAAGAACTGCACATGTTTAAGATTAACAGCAAATAGTTATTGATCACTGATGACTTACATTGATTGGTCCATCAACCAGCCCCCATTTCTAAAGTGACAAAATAGGACGAGAGGGAAATGCAAACAGAAGTGTAGCTGAGTGGTTAGAAATCCACTCAGGGAACCTAAAGTGCATGCACCTGTTATACAGCTGCCACATGTTCAGGTATGTTAGGTGTTAGTTTGTTTATTTAGGATAATATTTCAACTCTGAAAGAGAGAAAGTGCAGCTCACCTGTCCAGCCATGTCACAGAGCTGCAGTCTCACTGGTTTTCCGTCGACCACAACCACCACTGAGAAGATAAAGAAGGCAATTAAAGAAAGTATCTTTACTTTCTTAAGCTACATCAGTCTCTCTATGAGGTAGATAAAAGCGGCCATGGACACCATATTTAGGTTTTAAAACAGACAACATGGCATGTAGCCAACTTAAAGAAAAAGTAATTAGATAAAAGCTTTAAACGTTAACTTCCAGGTGTGCGTAAAACGTGTGCGTAACGCACAAAATCAGCTACGTTGATGTCAGACATTACCGGTAAAGTTGTCAAACGCTGTTGGAACATATTGTGTCGGGTATCCGTTGGTGGTGTAGCTGACAATGAGGCTGGTCTTGCCCACCGCTCCGTCTCCAACCAGGACGCAGTTCACCTTGCGCTCAGGTGCGGAGCCGGACCGCCAGCGCTTCGCGTTCAGAGGGAAGTCCCGGTTCTTTAAGCGCCGAATTGGTACCGGGGGACTGTCCACCCCGCACATCGGTTCCGACACACGACATGGCTTTTGCTTCCCGACATCCTGAGGAAGCATGGCTCTCTGCCTTCAGATAAAAACAAGGATTTGTTTTCTGTCGGTTCAGAATTGTTGGAGACTCCCTGCGCGCTCCACCTCCATGACAGCTCACGCGTTTCTGCTGCTGTTTTAAGTGTGTAAACTGCAAAGCATAAGCATAAAGCGCCTCTGACGATATTTAGCTGTGTTTTGTGAGAATCGTGGCAGAGAGTTGAAGCGCGCAGTGGCACAGCCGTCGGGTTTCTCCGCTCAGCAGGAGCTCCTGATTGGCATTCTCCCTACATCTGCTGTGGCACAGTGATCCCTAAGAGGCTTACCGAGCAGAGCACCATATGAGGCTCCAGAGATTTCCAAGTGAAATGAACTAAGCTGACGGGAAACCTTTATCCCTTAGAGTGGAATATACAGCGTGTCTCCCTCTTAAGCCAATTAAAAGATGTAGGAATAGAACTCTAAACTTTCATATTGATTGCTGATTTGTACTTTTTTTTTTGAGTATATTTCTGCAACAGGGACCAACAATAAATAAATACGTTAACTTTAGTCCCTTTTAAATCACAAAAACCCATGGAGAGGGATTACATGCAGTGCAGCTGTCTACCAACCGTGTTTATTTTTTTTTAATAGATTGTATTTAACTATAAAAATCTTCCCAGATTGAGCTCCTTGAGATAAAATCTGCTCCTTCTGCCAAGTAGGCTACATCTGAATAATAGTAAATAAACGAGTGAATATAGCCTACATTTTCAATAACACAATATTGTGGGTTTTGTTTTACTTTATCATTTTGACTCACTGCTTCGGTCCTAAAACATCCATTCATTCAATCAAACACCCACATGTTTCACCTCCACCAGGCTGAATATTGGAAGATATGTGGCGGTGATGTGGCGGACTGACGCCCCCTAGCGGTGGAATCACGACAGCTGTGGGGACTGAAGATGGAGGAGTGGAGAGAGAGAGAGAGAGAGAGAGAGAGAGAGAGAGAGAGAGAGAGAGAGAGAGAGAGAGAGAGAGAGACTGGAGCTAAGAACAGATTGAAACACCAAAAGAGAGAAATATCAAGCCAACAAGGAAGGGAAAAAGGATTTCTGGGTTAAGTGTGTTGTTTTTAATGGACCGTCATCAAACAAGAAATGAATGAGTAACGCAAACAAAATACACAGCTTCATAGTTTCCTAATCCAGCCATTTAGTGGTCTCTGACATGTGAGGGAATTTAATGATGTGGGTTTTTTTGAGGGCGGAAACAGCTTCACTACGAATGTGACCCTTTTGACACTGTAAAGAACTTTCCTCTTGTTAAGGTGTACACTGCTAAGGTGGAACTTCTTTCATGAGCATCTCTGGACACTTAAAATCTCTGAAACAGACAGGACTCCTTGATTATTTGACAGTTAGCAGCTCTTTCAGGCATCCACCACAGCCATCCTGTGCGATTCATTGGCCTTTTACATTTTTTGGATAATTATATGACATAAAATGCCAATATAGTATGAAGAATTTAATATAAAAATATGCCGATTTTACAGAACTTGCAGCTGTCATGTAGGAACCGTAATCACTGAAGAAGATTACAGGCCTGATATATTTAAGTAATCTGGTTTTATTCTCTCATTGTAGACAAGAGGAGTAAAAAGAATCATGAAACTGAGAGAGCAGTCTGTGTGTGTGTGTGTGTGTGTGTGTGTGTGTGTGTGTGTGTGTGTGTGTGTATAGCCATTTGTACCCTCAGTTCATAAATAAATATGCTATAAATACATTTTCCTGACTTACAGGTTGCATATAAGAACTATAACCTTGGACGATTGTGCCTCTCCTTCTGTTTGAAGGTGTGAGGCATCCGCAGGGAGAGAATCAGTGTGTGTGTGTGTATGTGTGTGTGTGTGTTGTGTCTGTGTGTGTGGGGGAGGCAGAATGTGTTGCCATGCATTAAACAGCACCTAAAAAACAGCAGTGAGTGGGAGTGAAACCATACGCACAAGCAAAGAACCAGACACCGTTTCTCTCTCACACACACACACACACACACACACACACACACACACACACACACACACACACACACACACACACACACACACACACACACACACACACACACACACACAGCAGCTCCACCATGTGTAGATGCCAGCGTGTCATTAAATTGTTAAGTCTATCCAAATGTCTACCTTACCCTGCTGTTATCCGATGTACCAGCACATTTAGTTTGGGTTATATTTGCCTCAGAGATTGAATTATTTACAAAAAAAATCCCTGTTTTCCCCCGTTTTCACTCTGGCCTATTGTCTACCAAACACAAACTTTATTTCTTTTAAAGTGCTACTGTAGACCATGTGGCTACAAGGTAATAACAGAAGAAGAAAAAAATTGACATTTTTCTGAAATTTGTTCTTTGTACTTTTTGTACTTGCACATGTTGTAGTGTTCCTTTCTTTAACTTACATCTAATTCATTTGTGTCTCGTTTACTTTTTGCGTGTGTAATACTGCACGTACAAAAAAACTGAATACTGTACATAAATTTGAAGAATTAACCCTTTAAACAGAGGCCTATTTCATGTGCAGAAATCTTTTGATAATCATTTGAAATCACTTGTATCTGCTTGTTTGTACTTCTACTGTACTTATATAGGACTCACTTTGACATAATGCAATCCTAACCTGAGCATTAACCTAAGACTTATTCTAACCTTAAACCAAAAACCAAGTCTTTCCACTCAGCACGCCTTTAAAGAAGTGAGGTCTGCCAAAAAGAAAAATGTCCTCACTCTCAACGTCTCGAACTGAAGTTGTTCCTCATAAAGAAAGAAAAAGACATACAAGAGCAAACTGTCTTTCCGCTCTTCGACAGCGTTAAATCTGCTAAAAATAATCTTTAACCAGGCGCTGACATTGCTGCTTAACGGGATTAACGAAAGAGTCAGAGTGAAAAACAACAGAGATCTACAAAGTCTGTGAATGGAGACATCAGGCTGCCCCTACTCCAGAAGCTGGCACAAAACCCATAAACCCTGTCAACACGCACACACACACACACACACACACACACACACACACACACACACACACACGCACACACACACACACACACACACACACACACGTAACATACAAAGCTATTCTCCTCATGTACAAACTGTTTCCCTCCTCCTCTTCCAACAGCTGATAAACTAGACACCTAATCAGAATCTTTGAGGGACCCCGGGCCTCCTATTGGAGTTTTCAGACCAGGCAAATACATTAACTCAATTTAGAGTTTGGGATTAAGGACCCACCCTCGCCCCTTTATATCACACACGCATGCACGCATGCATGCACGCACGCACACACACACACACACACACACACACACACACACACACACACACACACACACACATATAGATACGAACACACAGCATCAACCCTCCTCCTCTGCCTTTTCTCCTTCTCTCATCTCTCTTTTTGATGGGATCAGCTGAGTGCTACATTCTCCTCTTCTTCCCCTGCACCCTCTCTGTCTCTCTCCCCCTCTCCCCTCTCTCTCTCTCTCTCTCTCCCTCGGGGGACCGGGGTGCTCGGACTCTATAGTTATGGGCCGGGGCCATCTGTCACCGTGCGCATTCACGCAGCCACCAGAAGGCCGCAACATGTGCAGATTTAAATGGAGAACCCAACTTTCCCAGGACACACAGGCCTGACCCCGGCAGCCGCGGCAACCTACCCCCCACCCCTTACTCCCTCCCCATCACCCAGTGCCTCCATCCTCCTCCTCTTCTCTCCTCCGTCCCACGACCATCACCACCACTACCACCATCCAGCATCCCTAAAACCCAGACCCCACCCACCTGCCACACCCTCCTCCAACACCACATCCACCAAGAAATACTGTCTGCATGTGAATCAGTAAATTAGAGCCCCCCCCCCACCAAACCTCCTGGACCAATCGTCCTCCCCCAAACACACCCAACTAAGTGTGTGTATGGTAATGGCTGCGAGGCGTGCACGAGCACCTTCTTCACACACAATGATGGATTTCCACCTTATGTAGCAGCTGATGGTGAAAGGGGAGGTGATGGAGGAGGGGGAGGAGATGGGGATGAGGGCAACCCCTGGTGGATGTGTGAGAAAGAGAGAGATCAGCTGATTGGTAAAATTGATTGTGAAGGAGAGAGGGAAAGAAAGAATAGAGTGTGTGTGTGTTCTTGTTTAACTATATTCGTGGGGTCCAAAAACCAGGAATACAGTATACTTGTGGGGTCCGGACAGCTTTGTGGGGCCAAAATGCTGGACCCCACAAGGTTAAAGGTCTGTTTGAGGGTTAAGACTTGGTTTTAGGATTAGGGTTAGAATTAGGTTATGGTTAGGGTGAGGGTAAGGGTTAAGGTTAGGCATTTAGTTGTGATGGTTAAGGTAAGGGGCTAGGGAATGCATTATGTCAATGACGAGTCCCCACAAAGATAGTGCCACGCACTGTGTGTGTGTGTGCTGGGCAGCAGTGCGAGTGTGTTTTGTGGTTGCGAGGAGGGTTGGATGAGGGGGGGCGAGGGGTGGGAGGGTAACAGGATTGGTCTTGTCTGTGGGACCCACGGGGAGGACAATGGGACCGGCGGGGGTGGGGCGAGTGTCACACACTTTTGCTTTGTGGCTCGGTCAACAGGCGTGTGCCACGGGTGTCGTCTCGCCTCCCCTCGCCTGCTGTCCGACTCCGGGGAAAGCACCGGCAGCCATGAGAACCGGGGGCCCTGGGCCCTTTAATGAGGGGCGTGCTGTTTCTTATCAAAGATGGACAAGCCATCATTACAATCATCATTAGAAGCTGCACAATGGAGCACGCCTCCCTTAGCTATGGATGGGAAAATCCTCCTACAGAGCTACGGTAGTGGTGGGGGATGAAATAAACAAAAAAATTAGCACAAAAAGTCTCAGTGAATGTGTGTTTTTAGTGAATCTGCAACAGTTACGTCTGGCGAGGCAGCACAGATCTTTCAAGAAAGATTTAAACTTTGATTAAACATGAACAGCGACATAAAACTTCAAACCTACAAATGAAATGCTGCACTTATTTGTCTTGGAACAGGGAGCCATCTTCTGTTGCTCTTTCTGAGATGTCCTCTTATTAGGTCAAGTTTTTCATTAATTCGGGACTGGTGGTAGGACTGGTATTTGATGAATTTATGATGATGACTTTGGAGCGTTTACATCACAAGACAGCTCAAGATATATGAAGGCAGAGTTGGTTCTGTGAGGGTTAATTAAATTTGGGCTTAATTACCTTGAACGTCAGACTTTGGCTGACGTAGGGCGTCCCTACTGGTAAAAGGATTGGATACAATTAATCAATTCAAGTAATAGCATGCTCTGTGACAATACAGACCCAGATCTCAACCCAATTAAACATTCACTATTGGAGATTGGACAGTGCTCTCTAAGCCCTAACCTTAGCCATCATTAAAACTGGGAATATCTTTGGGAAGAATGGTGTTTATCTCTCCAGTAGAGCTCCACAGACTTGAGGAATCTATGCCAAGAAGCACTGAAGCTGCTCTGGAGGTTCATCTGGAGGCCTAATGCTTTATTAATACACTTTATGTTGGCATTTCTTTTAATTTGTCTCCCATTTCATGGATTTAGACTTGTCTTCTCAGTCATCCAATAGCAATGCATGGCACAGTATACTCCTGAATAGATGGAGGAGCATGTAAAAGAGATGGATAGAATTGATCTGACTAGATAAGAACCACGTCAGTGTTTGCATAATGAAAGACGACCTTTACTACTTTTATGTTTTATGGTTTGAGTCTAAAGGTTAGAGTCTAAATGAGATCATATAGGATACAAACTTCTTCTCAAGTGCTGACAGTGGAGTCAGTGAAAGAAAGTGAAAGTTCAACAATTAAAATCTCCTTCGACTTTGAAGAATTGAGAAGGAATTTGCAGCTGGGATCTTTGAAGTGAACAAAAAGAACGGTTGTGGACCTTCCAGTCTGGCATCAACAATCAAGCTTCCTTTTTTCCTTCTGAATCACAGCTACAAACTGCAGTAAGTTTTGCACCTTCACACAGAAATTAAAATCTCTCTTTCTATCATTCAGTTCTCTGTGTGAGTTGCTCTGAGGGGGCTGTGAGTCACATTCGTCCAGGTTACCGTATCGTGCACTGTAACCCTGCTCCGAGTTTGTCATCATTAATGATCGGCCAAAAAACATGTGGCCTTTCTCAAGAGTCTCCTCCAAGTCCTTTTTAATGCTCTCCGCTGGCCTGTGGCCCTGGCTGCAGGGAGCATTGTCATGGTGCTGAAGGTGGAGGGTATACTGTGTGTGTGTGTGTATGTGTGTGTGTGTGAGTGTGTGTGTGTGTGTGTGTGTGGGGAGGAGGAGGAAGAGGAGGGGGGGCATGATGCTGCAGCAGTGGCAGCTGGCGGCCCAGCTTGCAGGGGCCATCTCTTCACAATGGAGAGCCTTCCCCCTGGGGCCAGTGATTTAGGACAGGGCTCTCTGGACAGGCCCCTGGAGAGCAGGAGAGAGGACACTGGCTTTGGAGGAACGCACCCTCCCTCCCTCCCTCCCTTCCTCCCACCTCCACCTCCCCTCCTTCGCCTTGTCTTGTCCTCTAAAGCTTGCCTGCTGGTTCCCTTGCCCCCCCCCCCAGCTCCTCCACACACACTCCTGACACCCTCCCTTCATCCCACCGTGGCTAAGCTCTCTCCTGGGACGAGCAGCCCGGCCTCTGCACAGGGAGCATTCCTGAGGTGTAGCACGCTAACGCTAGCCCGGACACAATAGGGGAGGGGGGGGGGGGGGGGGGGGGGGGCAACAACAGGTGCGTGTGGATCCTCTGTCGTCCAGCGGCAGCTGAGAGATAGGGACGGGGGCTATTATGGCGCCATTATCCGCCGCTGCTCTACCGGTGGGCTGTTGGGACCTCTTTCCTCGAACAAAAACAAGGCTTTTTATGTGTAACCTGGTCTTGTACCCACCCTGATCCGACAAGCCTCTCTTTCATCCTCCTACCCCAGCTAGCACCTGCCACCCCCGGGCCCTCCAAACCAACCCCAACGGCCACTTATCCCAAGACAGGATTCAATTCAATCGAACCCCAACTGCAAGAAAACCTGAGCCCACTTGTTTAAAACACCCACCACTTACATGCACCATATTGGAGCCATAGAAATTATCCAGGCAGCAGCCACCTCTGTACGCCACCCCCCCACTCCCAATGCTCCCTCCCTCCTCTGTCCCTCTGAATTATGTTATGTCTCAAATGAGCAGTCATACAGCAGATTGTGTGGTGCAGCCACTTGATATAACTGGTGACAATGCCTCTAACAGAGCGAGTGTCCTGGGGGGATAGGCAGTATTTGGTTACTGCATCCCTGATCTCTCCCCATTGTGGTCGGCTCCGGGTCCCATGGAAGGTTGAAAGGGGGTTCAGGGAGGGGGACATGTGCGCATATGTGGGCCCACAACGCAGGTGCCTACATCTGTTCATTTCTGGGCAGATGCTCATGGTTGTAGAGATAGAGAGGGAGAGTTAGGGAGAGAGAGAGAGAGAGAGAGAGAGAGAGAGAGAGAGAGAGAGAGAGAGAGAGAGAGAGAGAGAGGAGGGGAGGGGGACTTCCTCCATTTACTCTCTCATCATTCATACTGGTGATTAAGCCTAGATGGAACAAAACTAGAGTAGAGAGTAGAAGGGTGACAAATTGAGAATTGCACTTCTTCTGGGCCCCCAAAAAGGATGCAATATCACCCATGTGTCAAATAAAAAAAATGGATTTTTCTCTGGGGTTGTTTGGAGTCAACCCCTTTAGCTCCAAAAAAAAAAAAAATGCTACAGCATACAGTACTTTAGACAATTGAGTGCATCCTTTGTATCAACAGTTTGTGTTAATACAAAGGATGACACAGGAGACACAAACCAGATCCATCGATGTAGAAATGTTTTTTCCAGTTTGTTGTGAAAGATGTTGACTGACCTGAACTGGTGCTGAAACCATTAGTAGATCCAGTTTTCATCAGTTCTGATATCAAGTTAATTGTTGAATCATTTATCAAGCACGAAATGTCAAACATTTGCTGTGTCCAGAATATGAGTTATTCCTTATTGTGTGTCTTTTATTGTTTCACGTTTGATTGGAAATCTTTGAGTTTCGGACTTTTGGTCCACGAAACAAATAGTTTAAAAGACGTTGCCTTGGGCCCTGAGATATTGTTTTTATCTGACATTTTATAGCTTAAACAATGAAAACATTCATTAAAAAATAAAAAAAAATAATTGATAGTTGAAATACCCCAACTGGAGTGCTGACTGCGATCTCAACATAAGTGATGGACATCGCTAATGCTCTTGGGAGCAGGGAGAAGTGGAGGCTGTTATAGTAGCAGATTAACCTCCAATTAGGTGTTCAACAATCACTTGTGGGTGTCCACATACTTTTGGCCATGTAGTGTTTATAATACAGGTGACTGCACATTAAAAGTTCAGTAGAAGAAAAGATAAGTAATTTTATTGGGTTTGATTTTATTATTGTATTGAGGTACAATAAAATCATTAATCTTATCCTCTCCTCTACTTTTATTTTTTTACAGACAGACAGTAACGTAATGGTTGTTATCTTCGTCGTCGTCAATGAATCATTTTACAGCCTGCATCCATACTGTAAGTGCCCATTTCCTGTAAATCCCATCAGATGACAGAGGTGACAAATTATATGAATGCAGCCAAATAATAGACTGAGTCTTTGAACATTTAAACATCAGCATATCATGCAGATTTAGCAAGGAAACGTTTACTATCTTAGTTTAGCATGCTAAAATTGGCTAATTAGCAAGGCTGAGGCTGATGGGGTTAGTTTTAAAGGTATTTGGCAATAAAACAAAGTATTGGACCAAATTAAGTTTGGAACTGATGATAACGCTAGATCAAAAGTCAGAGGATCAAAGTTATTACAATTCTTCCTAAGGGAGACATGAATGTCTGAAGCAAACTTCATGGCAATCCATCCAATAGTTCTTGAGACATTTCACTCAAAACTACAAGAGTCCACCTCAAAGTCAGTAGGATTCATCCTCTGGGGACCATGAATGTCTGAAGCAAACTCCATGGCAATCCATCCAATAGTTCTTGAGACATTTCACTCAAAACTACAAGAGTCCACCTCAAAGTTCATCCTCTGGGGACCATGAATGTCTGTACAAACTTTCATGGCAATCCAATCAGAGTTGTTGAAATATTTCAGTCTGGGCCAAATTGTTACGGTCCTGACACACCAACCCGATAATCGGCCATCGGAGAGTCTGGCGGGGTCAGTGACTCGAGTCTGTTCGGCGTGTTCCTTGCTGTCGTCTGTCGGAGGGCTGTCGGCCTTCATTTTGGCCGACCTGACTTGCTGGATCAGAGGGCGGGCAGTCGGACTCAATGAGTCAATGGTGGAGTGCTAGCCCTTGACTAGCGAATCAGCGCACTTATGTTAGCATGACGAACAGCCTCTCAAAATCTGATGAAAATCTTTCAAACTGACCTTTGTCGATCTGAAATGAAGACATATTCAGCAACTGCATGGCCTATTTCTTGCTTAAAATGTTTTCAGAAACACGTTTCTGTGAACTATCTTCGTGAAATATGAGATTGTATTCTGAATGAGCCGCCATTATGCTCGGATGTAAAATCCGGGAGCAGCCAGACCCACGTGTTCGTCCAATCAGCTGCCGGTTTTCATTTTTTGGGGCGACAATACAGATTAGCACCACCTGCTGTTATGGAGACATATTACGTCTCGCGCACGCGCAGAATGTACGCTCAAGTCGGCGTCGCTTCAGTGTGTTCCGAGGCACTTTTTTGACCAACTCGGGGAGACTGATCAGTCCGACTGCCTTTCCTCTTGACAGTCGGCTGTCAGGTTGGTGTGTCAGGGCCTTTAGGCCGACTGACAGACCAACACTGCCATTCCTAAAGCCATGACGCTAGCATGGCTGAAAACACAAAGGTGTTGGTCCACTACAACAGCTTCAGTGCTCCTTGTCATATATTCTCTGCTGGAAGGATGTAACACCCTTCTGTTAAAAGATATTCCCTCATTTGGTGTTAAAATGGAGAAAACTGTCTGACATGATGCTCCATAAAATCTCCCATAGGTGATCAGGTATAGGCTGAGATCTGGTAAATGTGAAGACCAGACCAAATGCTTTACATCATTTTCATCAAACCATTCAGCAAGCTGCCACGCTTTGTGGATGGGACCTTTTCCTCTTTACCATCTTGATGCAAAATCAAGGTCAACAGGGCCTCCTCAGCCTTTCCATACATTCACAGAGCATCATGGGATGTAAGCTGCTTAATAGTATCATGCAGTGCACCTGTACGGAAGCATCTGCATTTTTTTTTCTTTTAATTTGTGGCCTATATTTGCATACAATTTGTATACGGAGTATTGGGACACGTTTTAATACTTTTCTAAATGAGATAGATTTAGTAGATATTTCTTCACAAACGTGTAACTGTGACGCTCATGGAGCTTACAATAACTGCATTTGCTTTTTAATTCCACAGTTTAATAACCCTACAATATTCTTAAAATAACCTAAATACCCAACCATATACCATGATAGAATATATTCCCCATTATAACCTTATAAAACACCACATGTATTAGGTTTTTTGTTGAGGTTTGTTTAACCCTTTATCTCTTCATCACTATAGCAGGCTGATCTCTCATCGACACTAACTTCAGTATTTGTTGTTGCGGGAAAACGTGTCGCTGCACAGTATCAGTTGTTGAATTATCGATTTTATTCATAGGGACCCGCATATGTTGTGGTGAGTCACCCCAGGGTCCGCGGCAGATGTGTTTTCATAAACATTGGCACGCGACTGGCCACGTACAGCTCCCTCTCTTTACCCTTCCCATCATGACCCCAGTGTCTCTTGTGTGCGCGCAAACACACACACACGAACCACCCCCTCCCCCACACACACACACACACACACACACACACACACACACACACACACACACACACACACACACACACACACACACACACACACACACACACACACACACACACACACACACACACACACGCGCGTCTCTGGGCCCCCCACGTAATTACGGCGGCACTCTTCCCATAAACTTAAGCTCAGCACGTCTCCAGTAACAGCACGTATGCAAATGAGACAGCAGCCCGGACCGGGAGCCTCGATGAGCCGTGGGAAGCCGTGGGGAGCCTGGCGGATCCCTGAAGAGCCCTGGGGAGCCGCGGATCTGGCTTGTGGCCCCCTCTACCAGCAGCTGGCCACAGTAATCTGATCTGGACACAAAGGAGCCTGTTGATCTGTGCGTTTCAGCAGGTAAAACGGGCGAACCAGACTGGAAGAAGACAGACCAGGTCTAGTCTGAAATCATGGGTCTCGAAAAGATTTAAAGCACTTTTAAAAAAGGATGATACGCCACATCACGGCGAATATCCGACAAAACAAATTAAAACGGAATTAAATACAGTAAAGCACCCATAAAGTCACTATGGAATCATTTTAATTTCCCATGTGATTATTACAGTCATTTTTCATCACGTTAACGACGTTATTTAGTGCATAATCGTGATTAGGGACTCGGGGGAAGCGTGCGTAAAAGCGTCTCCTGAGAAAGTGCTGATTCAAAACCATTTCCTTGAGGCTTTTCATACGAGCCTACATTTTAGCATGAGTGGCCTCTACGAGACACCCCTCGCTCCCCCTCGTCCTTCTCTCCACCCTCTTCTCAACTCCACCCAACCCTGGCAGTGGTCTGGTGCCTTGCTCCTCCTGCATCATTCAGGAAATGGAACCACCAACCCCTGGTATCATCACAGGCTCAACTGCGCTTCACTGTGTCAATATTTCCTACACATATGAGGTATCAGTGTAAACTAAATCAATTGATCCTCGCAAAGTAGCAACATCCCTCCTCCCACTCCCCAATCGCAGCTTCATATGATCGATATCGTGTGATGCGCGCCGTGTTTACGTTCCCACGAGTGACCATGTGGTGTCTCATCTTCGGGACCCCCCCCCAAAAAAAGGAAGAAAAAAAACCCTCCTGGCTTCCCCCTCGCCATATGGCCCCGTAGAGCCCATACCGTTACAGGTCCTTTAACATGCTTCCAGTTGAGTGTAGACGGAGCCCGGTGGACAGAAGCGCATAGAGACGTGCGCTTCAGGCTGGAGGAGGGAGGGAGGGAAGCAGGGAAATTAACGTCGTTTTCTGGATGTGGAAGGGGTGGGGTGGGGGTAGTTAGTGGCAGATGGCTTGTAAGGGTCTGTCCGCGTCTGAAGGCGTGTCGTGGTCCTCCACTGAAGACCCCCTTCCTCCCTCCCTCCTGCATTCACAATCAATGGAAATTATAGCGCAGAGAATGGATGAATAGTCAGACCCCGAGTCACCCTTTTTTGTTTGGCGCAGCTACTGGTGGGCAGGAGTTAAACTACAGCAGCCCCCTACAGTAGCACTTTAGTTAAACAGTCAGAGCTCAGCCAACAGCTTCTTGGCCAGGAGGGGGAAAAAAGGGGGACAGAAAACATACTGTATAGGGACAAGTGTGTCTGGACAGAGTTTTTATTTCAGTTTTACAGCTTGGTCCTGGTTGAGTTTGATACCAAGTTATGCTCAGATTACTTTCAGTTCTGGCTTTAGTTTAGTTTCAGGTTTAGATGCACTTTTAGTCAAACACTTTGATTATCTGCAGTCAAGTGCACAAAAACTGACTGCAAAGTGTACTGATCAGGCATTGATTGCCGTTTGTGAGTCATAATAGACAATTGGCAAATTATTAAGGTCAGTTATTTTCCGGGGAAGACTTTTTAATCTTTAAGTTTTCCCCATTGCGCCTAGTTGTGTGTGTGTGTGTGTGTGTGTGTGTGACTGTGTGAGACTGTGAGTCCAGTTTACAGACTTGTAATACCTACTTTAAGGCTTATGGTTCAAAGCTATGATCAGTACAAACTACAGGATTATATTGGAGCAGCTCATCATGAATTTACTTAAGTCCGGTTATTTGAAAGGTTCAGTAGCACCGAGCTAAGTTTGGTTCTACATAAAAACTGTATAGAAGCTGTAAAACATTTCTAACTGCCGCCCTTTGAAGACTAAGAAGTCTCTTCTTTCTCCGAGGGAAAAGTGTATTGATTTTTTCTTTTTTTTGTCACTTAATTGTGATGGTCACGGTTCAGCCGGCGTTTGGTTTGAAAAATAGCCCGGTGTGAAAGGAGAGCTGGACAGGTTTATTAATGGAGGAGGTACTTTGTTTGGTTGTTGCTGCCATTGATTAGAGTTATTAAGTAACTATACGGACATCGACCATGTTATGTCACATCAGAAGGGAAGGTACTTTGGATGAGAAAGGGAAAGCATGTCACTTGGGGGTGGACCGCCTCCCCCCCTCCCCTGACAGCCTCGGATCACAGCAGCAGGTAACGAAACGGACACCGGAGATTCGCCCGAAAACAGCAGCCGTGACGTGCATATCTGAACCCAGTGACGCAATGTACGCGCACGGTACGGTATCCCGCGCGCGCGGCTTGCTACAGGCCCCCATTATACAGCAGAAAAAGAGAAAGAAAAAAAAAAAAAAAAAAAAAAAAAAAAAAAAAAAAAAAATCACACTTCTAATGAACGACCTAATTAAGAAACAACCCCCCCACCTCCTGCTCCTTATTCATACGCGCGCGCGCGCATGCAAGTGCAGTGCACACACCACCTTCACACAGAGACACAAATAAGACTTTAATGGAGTGTTATTTTCTTTGTGCTGGTCAATATTTAAAGAAGAAAAGAGAAGGGGAAAAAAAGCAAATATGCAGTTACGTTTGTTTGATGTGAAGTGAAAAGTGTGTGTGTGTGTGTGTGTGTGTGTTGAGGGAATTGGAGTGTGTATTGTGTATGCGACGTGTGGGCGCGCGCTCAGCGAAGGGAGGCGCGCACACGCTGTTATTGAGGGGAGAGCAGGTGCTGGCCGAATTACCATACAGCTGAGGGGGGGGGGGGGGGGGGAGGGGAGAGAGAGAGAGAGAGAGAGAGAGAGAGAGAGAGAGAGAGAGAAAAAAAAACTTATTCCTTCACCACACACACAATAACAAAAGTCCCCCCTCATGTTGGCCACGCGAGCGACTCCGGGGCATGCACATACACACACATCCATTTTTTCTTCTCATCTTAGCCCGGAGAATGAGAAGAAGGGGAGAGCAAAATGAAAAAGCAGGAGTCCAGCCCCTCAAGTCGTTTACCTCACCACACAGCTCTGCCAAGGAATGTTTTCTTTAGTCTTTTGAGTCGATTCAAAGCTAATTCTTCCCATAACCAGAAATACCAAAATGTAGAGTGTGTAAAGCAGAGAAAGAAAGAGGGAGGAAGAGAGGGAGGCGGAGGGGTGTAAACAATTAACTGAGTCAGGGTTTGACCAAGAAACTTTGTTTTTTCCCCGAGAACCTTTGAATCAACTTCAAGCAGTTTCTGGGTTGTTGTTTTTTGGGCAATTTACCAAAACATCTTAAGACGCCAAAAAACTAAGATATTTGGCCAGTGAGGCAACAGCTGGAGGGACCAAATCAACCACATGCCATTATCCTGTCAGAAGGAAACATGGCGTGTGTAGGCTGTGTGTAACCTTTTACATTCTGATTCAGTGCAACTTTTTGAATCTACAGAGATCGACTGAAAACGCCTTAATCATTTCATTTAAAGGACACTACAGTATGATCTCCAAACAACCGCTAAAGTCATCAAAACGTCAACTGTATTTCCTATTAATCCTGTAAATGTTATGGTTAGCCCCTCAAATCCAATGAGCTCTCTTAAACCTGTGAATTCATTCAGACAGATTTGGTTAAATATAAAAATGGAGTGCAATTTGTATTCATCCCTATTCCTCAACAGGTTATCTGACAATCTTTTCCTCCGCCTGTAGGAGTCTCGCAGTTTTTTTTGGTTTTGTAATGTTTTCACTTCTTATTTGGTAGAAATACTTTCACACGTCTCCATTTTGGGCTCAGATATTAACGCTGTATGTGCTGGAGGGGTAACAAGGAGGCTGTTGGGGTACTTGCATGGGATCCCATTGTGGAGAGCCGAGCCAGATTGGGAGGTGAAGTCGGGGAGGAGGAGGAGGAGGAGGGGGACATTTGCATGTTATTACCATAGCATGTGTCAGGCCGTATATAACAGGCTGCAGGCGGCCTTGGCTAGAGACAGACGCACAGTTCACAGAGAGGAAAGACATTAGAGAGGAAGAAGGAAGCATGTTGGACCAGTGACAAATCCGTCCTTGGGTTAGAACAAGACCTTCACACAACAAGCTACTTCCTAAAAAAAAAAAATAGTCACTTTCTTAAGAAAACGAAAACAAGGAACCCATCTTTCCCCCCCTCTTTACGCACTGGATTAACGCTTTATAACGGAACTGGACTGGACTTCTCTGATTTTTTTTTTTTAATTCCCTACTCGCACAAGTTCACACGTCTTGTTTTGTGATTTTTTTTTTTAAGGTTTGGGATTTATCCTTTTTTTGTTCCTCGGGACATGAATGAGAGCGGCGTGGCTGACAGCGGCAGCATTTGACGAGAAAACCCCGTGAGGCGACAGAAACGTGCTCAATGCATCTTCCCCAGAGGGATTAAACAGGAGGAGGCACCCCTGAGGACAAGCCGAGCCCCGAGACTTTTTACTCTATTTATTTATTATTTATTATGTATTTATTTAATATGGGGCGCGTCATCCTGCTGACTCTTGCCGTCATGTCCATGTTGCTGTGCCAGGTAAGCTACTGATTCTTTATATTTCTTTCTAACAATGAACCATCACCCCTCACCCCCCCTCCCATCCCACCACAACACACGTACACGAGCGGTTCTATGTGTATAGTTAAAGATAATAAGTTGCTTTTCCTCCGCAGGGGTTATGTTCGGGAGTGTTTGAGCTGAAGTTGCAGGAGTTCCTAAACAAGAAGGGAGTACAGGGCAACAAAAACTGCTGTAAGGGAGGCCTGACTTCGGCTTTCCAGCAGCAGTGCGAATGTAAAACCTTCTTCAGGATCTGTCTGAAGCACTACCAGCCCAACGCCTCCCCGGAGCCTCCGTGCACCTACGGCGGCGCTGTGACTCCCGTGCTCGGCTCCAACTCGTTCCAGGTCCCCGATGTCATCCCGGAGAGTTCATTCAGCAACCCCGTCAGGATTAACTTCGGCTTTACGTGGCCGGTAAGTACAGCCATTCACGTCCCTTTCACTACGTTAGAATTGAAGGCAGGAGAATAGAAATCGCGCCTTTTTTGTTGTAAATCCGTGCGTAAAAACGCGCTGAAGCACGATTTCTGACCACAACTTCAGGGCTGAGAGCACACAAAGTTGACTGGTATTTAGTTTCACGGGATCAGGTTAGGCAGTTTGCATTCAACAGTGAGTGTGTGGCACAATCGCCTCGGGCCTTTGCTTGATGTTATCGCCACATCTCCGCTGGCCACCTGTCTCATGAAGCCATTTGTGTTCCCAGGGGACCTTCTCGCTGATCATTGAGGCATTACACACCGACTCCAAAGACGACATCTCCACAGGTACGAAATAAACACCCTTTCTTTTTTCATTTTTTAATCACATTCTCGCACTTTCCCCTCCATTAACCCCTCACTGTCTGTCTCCACATGTGCACTTTAGAGAATCCAGACCGCGTTATCAGCACCATGACCACCCAGAGGCATCTGACGGTGGGAGAGGACTGGTCCCAGGACCTGCACACCGGCGGCAGGACGGAGCTCAAGTACTCGTATCGCTTCGTGTGCGACGAGCACTACTACGGGGACGGCTGCTCGGTGTTCTGCCGGCCGAGAGACGACGCCTTCGGCCACTTTACCTGTGGAGAGCGCGGGGAGATTGTGTGCGACTCCGGGTGGAAGGGACAGTACTGCACAGAACGTGAGTACCACAACTTTGTTATTGTGTTAGGAGCATGTGTGTGTGTGTGTGTGTGTGTGTGTGTGTGTGTGTGTGTGTGTGTGTGTGTGTGTGTGTGTGTGTGTGTGTGGCTCTGGAAATTTAGTAATCTCAAAATCAATTTTAAGACATAATGAACGTTCTAATTGGAATTAAAAGGGAATACTTTGAGAGAGAAAAAAAAAACAGCACGAAGTTGCTTTTAACTTAATGCAAAGAGATTACAAGATAAAGTATAATAAGTTTAAAAAGTGTATAAAAAGTTAATTTCTATCTTGGTCTTTAATCAGATCCTCTGAGTTCCGTTAGAAGGCAACTTGTGCGTAAACACCACACGCATCCCCTTCTCCACACACACGTGCGCGCGCACACACACACACACACACACACACACACACGACCACTTGATTTATTCTAAGGAAAGTTTTGGCGAATAATCTCACGCGTGCCATAAATTTACATGCTACCTTCCGATTCGTTACTCTCGGAGTGGGACGGCCGCTGATTGGCCGAGGCGGGGGAGGTATTGTTTGAAGTGGGCAGCTGCCGGCAGAGAGGAGACAATGGAGCAGCTGTCGCGCACTGGCAACACACTCGCCAGCTGTCCACTCTTATCTGCCCCAATCCGAGACATTAAGGGGAGTGTGTGCACAGAATGAATAAAAGAGTTTTGACCCGCAGCGAAGAAGAAAAAAAGGGTGGTGGGGTGGTTGAGGGGGTCTGTGTGTGCAAGTGTGTGTGTGTGTGTGTGTGTGTGTGTATACACTCTCTGTGGCACACACATTCACACACTCCCTCCTTTGTCTCAGCACTATGTTAAGCAGAAAATTCTTCCACGGTGATAAGGAGAGTTTATAAGGTAACAGCTTATGGGATTAGGAGCCCCTCCTTTCCTTAATTTTAATGACTTTTGTTGAGATTTAGGTGATAAGGTTTTTACATCTTCAGGTGCCAAACCAAACAAAGAAGCTGTATTTGAGTTCCTATGAGTCTAAAAAGTTTCTTTCTCTTCTTCCTGTACAGCGATTTGCCTGCCAGGCTGCGACGAAGAGCACGGCTTCTGTGAGAAACCCGGAGAGTGCAAGTAAGTTTTTTCTCCACCGGTTCACTGGGGCGTTAATTAATTAGTGGGACACATGAAGTAATGTGAGTGGACTGACCGGTGTTCCCTCCTAATTGGACAACAACAGGTGCAGAGTGGGATTCAAAGGCCGCTACTGCGATGAGTGCATTCGTTATCCGGGCTGCCTCCACGGGACCTGCCAGCAGCCATGGCAGTGCAACTGTCAGGAGGGCTGGGGGGGACTCTTCTGCAACCAAGGTGAGGAGAGAGTGTGATGAGGTTGGGGGGGGTAACGAGTGATGAGGAAATACAGAGAGGAAAGGAACCAGAGAGCACTGGTAGGGTGATTTTGTTGGTCGGAAGACAGAAAGTCTTGGTGTGGTTAGGTTAAAAAGTGAACGTTGTTTAGAAGTCTAGGTTACATAAAACTCTTCATTCAACAGCATTTTGATGAATAGATTTAATTAAGAAGCAGGCCCCAACTACATTTGGAAGCATGCTAATTGAAATGCTGTTTAAACAGAAGTTAAACATCTAAAATACTGACTTTTCAACCAAATTTAGCCTTATTTTTCTCCTAGATGCCTCAACGTCTTTTGACGGGCAACCACGATTCTGAATAAATAAAGTAATGCTTACTGGGCAGAGAGTGTTAGAGAATAGAAAATGGACAAAGTGATCTTGAGGAAAAGCTTTACAAAATCACAGGATTTTCGCAGTACGTCACCTCTCCAGTCATTCATCATTGGAAACATTTAAACGTCTGTAAAGAGACAAGAGATGGGAGAGGAACAAAATAATACATCACGATAGCAACATAACACGCATGAACACTGTGGTAAAGAAACAACAACAGAGCAGCAGTTGTCTCCAGATGAACAGCAAGAGCGGGGGGAGGGGGGTACAGGAAACAAAATAGAGAAAAAAAAACACTGGAAGAAGAGTGAGTCAAGTGTGCCAAGAGGACAAAAAAGACATTCTGTCGCTGCTGCTGTTGTCCTGCCATGTGTTGTGCTGCGGCTAATCCACATGTGCTGCTGTGTCTTTCCAGATCTCAACTACTGCACTCACCACAAGCCCTGCATGAATGGAGCCACTTGTAGCAACACTGGTCAGGGCAGCTACACCTGTTCCTGCAGGCCCGGCTTCACTGGGGCCAGCTGTGAGATCCAGGTCAACGAATGTGCTGGAAACCCCTGTCGCAACGGAGGAAGCTGCGCCGTAAGTGTTGTTTGGTCTTCTTAAACAAATTTTGAATAAGAAAGGAGACTGGGATTAGGTTTCAGTGCCAGCGATGTTTGAATGCCTGTAAAGAGAAAAGAGATGGCCCATGCCTTTCTCCCTTCACTTCCATCTTTTCCCATTCTTGACTTTAAACCAGAGCTTTCAAAAAATGTAGATATTATTAAACAACATAACAGATGCAGCATACTGAGATTCCAAAGCGTACAGCAGCCGCAGTTGCATCTTGATCTTGATGTCGAGCCTGTTCTATTTTCTCACCACAGGATTTGGAAAACACATATACCTGCACTTGCCCTCACGGTTTCTATGGCAACAACTGCGAGCTGAGTGCCATGACGTGTGCCGATGGGCCCTGCTCCAACGGTGGTCGCTGTGCTGACAACCCTGACGGAGG
The DNA here is from genome assembly GCA_023566125.1 of Zingel zingel. NCBI lineage: Eukaryota > Metazoa > Chordata > Actinopteri > Perciformes > Percidae > Zingel > Zingel zingel. The sequence continues at coordinate 38,933,677 of CM042317.1, forward strand.
CTACTTCTGCCAGTGCCCCACAGGATATGCAGGCTTCAACTGCGAGAAGAAGATTGACCACTGTACCTCCGGCCCCTGCTCCAATGGTAGGAGAGACTGGCCCAGTGGCCCAGTTTGTATTTACTCCTGGAGATGTGTCGATTGCTTTCAGCGTGTCTTCAATGCCAAACATTAGGGGTGGGGCTAAAATCGATAAAGCATAGTATTGTGATATTTTCCGTGGCAACACTGTATCGATACACGGACGCCAAGTATCCATCTTTTATTATATAAAATGCACATAAGAATTGAACTTTGTGGTACTACAATAATACAAGAAATAATAAAATTGAAGTGAGATGGACAAATATTTTTATATATTCCAGATGTTGACAAAGTATTTCAGTTGGGGACCTAATTTGAAGTTGATAAAGTTAACAAATTGCAATATATCACACTAATATCGTACGTATTGCGATAATATCGCATCGTGGGGCCTCTGGTGATTCCAACCCCTACCAAACAAAAGATAGGCCAACATTCGGACCAAACATTTATGCCACTCCTTATCTCTCTTCTAAACAGGTGCACGCTGCGTGGATCTCGTCAACTCGTACCTGTGTCAGTGCCCAGAGGGTTTCACTGGCATGAACTGTGACCACACTGGGGACGAGTGTTCCATGTACCCTTGCCAAAACGGCGGGACGTGCCAGGAAGGTCTCGACGGTTACACCTGCACCTGCCCACCGGGATACACCGGACGCAACTGCAGCTCGCCCATCAGCCGCTGTGAACACAACCCTTGCCACAACGGCGCCACCTGCCACGAGAGAAACAGCCGCTACGTCTGCGCGTGTGTTCCTGGCTACGGTGGCAGAAACTGCCAGTTCTTGCTTCCAGAGCATGCTTCGATCCGCGGGTCAGACGTGCCCTGGATGGCCGTGGGGTCCGGTGTGGCCCTGGTGCTGCTGCTGTTGGCCGGATGCGCTGTGCTTGTTGGATTTTTCCAATCAAAAGTCCAGCGTGGCGGTCAAATAGAAACCGTCGGCGAGGGAGAGACAATAAATAACCTGACCAACAACTGTCACCGCAGTGACCGGGACCTGGCGGTCGGCATGTTGCTGACACCGGGCGTCAAAAATATCAACAAGAAGATGGACTTCTGCAGCAGTGATCCTGATGAAGGATCTTCACCAGAGAGGAGCAGCTACAAGAGCCGCCATCCGCCCGCGGACTACAACCTCGTACAGGAGCTCAACTACGAGCAGGCGGCTAAAGAGGCCATGCTGGAGGCGGCCTGCGAAGACAAGTGCCAATCCCCGGACTCTTTTGAGTTCGAGGAGAAACGCAGCAAACGTTTAAAATGGTAAATATCTGCTACTGAAAAATTTGAGTCTCTCTCAAAACTAAAAGCAACGCTGAGTCAGAATGATGAAACTAACAACGCTTTTTTCTTGCTTTCCTGAAGTGATGCATCAGAAAAGAGAGCCCCAGAAATGTCTGCATGTGCGGACACCAAGTACAAATCTGTGTTTGTGATGTCAGAGGAAAAGGACGAATGTATAATTGCAACTGAGGTGAGTTTTGTATGTTTTACTTTGGTTGACCTTTCAGTGTGAAATAGGATTCGGTCTGTGGTCATTCGGCCAACAAATTAATGTTTTTTTTTGTTGTCTTTTTGTATCTCCAGGTGTAACGAGCCACCAATGGGCTGCCCGTTGCTTATTTGCTCTATGGGAGAGTTTTTATACTCCTTCAGATGCTGCTCTAACCCTAGGGGGAGGTGTCCCGCCTTGAGACTGCTGCTGATACTGAGACGTTTAACTGATATTCAGAGTGAGCTGGTTCTCTACTGGAAAATAAGCGCAGGCAGCGGCGGCCTGTGGGATAAGAACTGGTGGGGTAAAAATAAAACTGCCACTTAGCTTTCTGTTCTGCCTTTTATCGGGGAGTGGGGGTAAAAAAATAGTAACATGTAAACGGACACTGTCTCGTGGCGATAATGCGCGACGCTACGATTTTTGTTTTTGCAACATTTGCACCCAGGCCTTTTCTCTAACCCACACGCCGTTGCTGAGCGCAGGAACTGCATCAAACGGTGGATGTTTGGCCATACTGGCCTGTTCTTCAGGAGGCTGTTCACATGGGCTGTGCACCCATCACTACTCCTGTGAAGACTGTATGTATACTTGATCACTGTGTTAAACTGATATGCGTTTTTCTTCCCTTAAGTCCTCCAAACCATTTATGACATAGTATTGTTCATTTTTTTTTTTTTTTTTGAGTTTCTATATGGGACATGGAAACTCGTCTTAATTTAAAAAAAAAAAAAAAAAAAAAAATGTTGCTTTTTGATACAGATTGTCCTTTTGTAAAATAAAGAAAAAACAAGAAAAAAGTTATGATTTAAAATTATGATTTAATTTAAGTTAATTTAATGATTTTGTGTTATTTTTATTTTGTATTGTATATTTGTGATGTTTGTTATGATTATTTAAGTTGCTTTTTTAAAACGATATTTGCAAAGGCACTTCAGGTCAATGGGACTTTTTTTTTTATTTTTATTTTTTTTAAGAAAAATGTTATTTAAGAGGGATTGTACTGTACAAATTGTTATGTTACCGTCTCCTTTACCGTTTTTGAATGAAGGAATTAGCCAAGACTATTTTTCCAAATAAATATTGCTAAACTTGAAAATTTTAATTGCGTCCAACTTTTGTTTTGTCCATCTGCAAGCACTCTGAAAAACACTTCTTTAGGGGTCTGTGAGCAAAGTTAATCAGTAACATCTGTTGTCTTCCCCTGGCGACCCCATAGTGGGCTTTTCTATGCCGACACTGTTAGCTACTGCCAGAAGTTGAAAGTGTCTCCCTGGAGACGGGAGAGGGGGCCCTATTCATAAAAAACAATGTCCCTACGCTAGATTTACCACTCCTATTTCTCCTCCTAAAGAACAAGTCAGGTAATTCATGGCTCGAAAATTCAGATCAATGTAGAGTAACGCCTACTGGACATTCAACCCTTTGGGTTTTAGTTTTTACACCCTTCCTGCTCCAGCAAAAGTTACTTTAGTGGCTTTTTTTCTCACTAGTATCTGAACGCAGCCTTCATGGAAGAGAGAGAACAAACTATATTTGCCTACATTTCTACGTTTTGATTTTTTCCACAATTACCTCTTTAAAGTCCCCTCAGTTTTCTCTCTTAATTGCCCCATAAAGACGCTGATTGTATTTAGACACAAATAACTGTAAATCATTAGCCCGGTAAAGTTGGCCTCTGAAGGGGTTTATAACCCCGCGGCATTATGGGAACAGACTTCAGCAGACAATGATGGAATTGACAATGGCGCACACAAAAGGCCACCCTTGGGAGAGGCCTGTGTGTCCCTCGGCATGCTGGGAGAAAGAGAGTAACAGGAACAGATGTTGTTGAGTAACAGATGCCTTCTGGACAGAGTTCAGCCACGACCAGCCAGACCTTCAAAGGCCTGAGCTACAGGGTAAAAAAAAATAATAAAAAAAGATTATCTATGGGCCTTCAAGAAAAGACAGCTTCTACATTGTGTTCATGATCCATTTGTTGGGAGGGATGGCAGAGATAAGAGAACAACTAAGAGGACTTTTGTGTTGAGCGATGAAAACAGACAGAGAAACTACAGTATCGGCTGCAGGAACGCAGAAACCATTCAACAATTTGAGAAATAAGTTAAACAAAAGTTAGTTTGCACATTTGAAAGTATACATAACAAGAGTTTTAGTAGCTTTGCAGGGCCAAAACATCATATAACAAAAAGGGAACATGTATCTTTCAAATTGTTTTCATACAATTGCCAATCATTTACTTGTAATAAAGTATCTTTACAATGTGGTACAGCTACTTTTAATTAAGTAAATCTGAATTCCTTTTCCACCGATGCTTAACACAAACAACCACACAACTGATGATAACCACATTTTATCAGGCAACATCTGATCAAATAATATAAACAAGACAAAGAATTTTAACAGACCGTAGATGCAAACTTGTGAGTATGTCACACACACACACACACACACACACACACACACACACACACACACACACACACACACACACACACACACACACACACACACACACACACACACACACACACACACACACACACACACACACACACACACACACACACACACACACACACACACACACACACACACACACACACACACACACACACACACACACACAAAATCACCTCCGTGACGAGCAGCTGTCCTGGAGCCATAAAAGACTTTTTATTTGGAGAAAGAAATCTTTGAAATCACTCATCTTTAAAATTCAATTAATTCATTGAGTACGACATCTAAGCTCTCAGAAAAAAGTTAAAATCATGCCTTTAGTCTTTTTATACAATAAAAGATATGGTTTTACGATGACAAGTGATTTTTTTTTTTCTCATTATAAAATGACAGTTTCTTCTTCTGACATATTTAACCTCTGAGAAAGAAATATTAATGTAGAAAAACAATTGTCAACTCCCCTCCCAATAAAACAAAAACAAACTAATAAAAAAGGCATAACAAAGTACGTTACAATGCGCTGACATGGCTTCAAAGCACAAATATTACAGTACTGTACAAGGGTCCGCCTCAGACAATATGCACCAAAACCACTTCCACTGCTGAGGATAGATCAAACCTCTGAAACAGCTCAACACTGCTTATTTACCAAACCCAGACCACAGCATGGTGTTGGCAACTGGCGAATGAGGTAAATATCCCCCCCCCCCCCCAAAAAAAAGCACCAAATGTTTGGCGTTAAATTTCATATATAGCTTATAACCAACAGTGAGTTGGAGGACTTTTAGTCCAGCTTCTCTTAAACTCTTATTTAAATTCAGTTCATCCACAGTGCAGACGAAACGTACTTCTGAGTCTGCAAAGTAATATGCGATGTTCAGAGGCCAATGAACTCATGCTGCCAGGCCCGCTCCGTGTAAATAAGCAGTTTTTCCACATTTAAATGGGACACTGAATGTCAATATTTATAGTGAAGTCCAGACGGAAAGGATTTCGATCTGCGTCTTCGCTGGATCCACTCATTTAAATGAAAACACGTTTCGATTAAAGTGATATTTAAGTCAAATTATCTCATCCCTCGCAAAGTTCTCAAGCTCAAAACAATATCTCACTTGTTAAAGTGAGGTCCACTTAGGAAATCATGTCAATTAGAAGGCTCTTACAAAGCTTAAGTAAACTACTGAATATCATATAATACGCCGACTGACAAACATGAAGGAAAATGAGCAAAAAGCAGGGACACGTAAGGTCTTTTTAAGATCCCCTTTAAAAGGTGAAAAAAAGGGAAACAAAAAAAATCTTAGGCCAAATACTTTAGGGGACAACAACATCTAGGTCTAAGTAATATGATGTGCAAACTTAGTTGTGCATAGAGATCAAATTGTAATAAATATTAAGGTGATAATTCACATTATCACGAGTTTGACTTTGTCAAAACTTGTAGGGGTGATTGTACATTTTCATGATCAATTTAGTTTTACTAAAACATTAAGTTTTTTTAATAGTGCTGCGAGAAAAGCTCCTATCGTTGTTGGGTTTTTTTAAGCAACAAACACTTCCCATTTATTATTAACCAGAGCCCCAAAAAGACAAACACAAACACTCATTAAAAATCCTGATAAAAATCACTGATTTGTCAGTTATTCAACGTTTAACTTCCTCTGAATGGCTATTTCACTTTAAAAGTTTAGTTTTTTTTAAATGTTCTGCCTTATTTCTGCATCAAAGAATCACATGAGCAACAAATAACAAACTGAGCGCCATAGCGATGTATAGGAATTTTACATAGAAATACTTTAGTAAGTTTTCAAAAAAAAAAAAAAGTAAACGGATCTATCGTAGCTTTAGTTTTCACGGTTTCTTCGCTTGATGTAGCTTTCAAGATGTGAAGCATAATGCCTGTCTTTGGACCACCGAGGTAATTGTAGGTGTGTGTGTGTGTGTGTGTGTGTGTGTGTGTGTGTGTGTGTGTGTGTGTGTGTGTGTGTGTGTGTGTGTGTAAAACATGCGGAAATGTTTCCCAAACATTTCAAAAGAGAAAATAGTGTCCCTCCGAGCCGCCGGGGGCTCGTCCTGGTTCGAGGTATATGATCCTGGGGCCGACCAGTGGCGCCTGTGGAAAATGTTACAAAGCTGTCTGATGGATGATGGGGAATTTCATTCAGGCTGCTGTGCATCACGCCCCCCCCCCCCCCTCCCCCTCCCCCTCCCCCTCCCCCTCCCTGCTGTAGTCTCACTCTGCTCGGACTACTTTCCTTCTTTATCGAATTATTCATCAACAACCTTCTTTGTCACCCTGGTTTGCTCATGAATAGCTCTGGACTTCATTCACGTTCAATTCAGTTAATTCAGGACGTGCTTTTTTATTATTATTATTATTATTATTCAAAAATTGTAAAACTTGTAAAACTATGAGGCTCTTAAAGTTTGTTTAAACTGAATGGGAAGCAAATTTTCCTTTTTAGAGAATTTGAAAGTGTGTTTTTAGCCACAAACAGACAGGAAACACATTTGACTACAGCTGAGAAAAATTCATACTCAAAATTCTGACCTCCATTTCTTTCTTTTATTTTCTTCCAGTTTATCTACTTTCATGGAGTGGAGTAGAACAGCTTTGGGATATGTGCAAATTTGTTTAAGTTGAAACACTTTCAACTCCAGCAAATGCCTCTTATGTAGGGCTGGGTATTATTTAAAAAAAATGGCGATACCAGTGCAAATACCACTACTCTTAAAGTGATACCGATACAGTACTTCATTTGAAATAATCTTTCCGCGTGTAGCCATAACATCGGACGTTTTGGTGGCATCTCGGCACGCTGAACTGCCAACTCCGTCAAATACACCGCGCTTGACTTCCCGACACCACAGACTGTATGGGCTGTAGCCGCCGCTGTAGTGGGCCAATCACGCATCGCATTCAATCAAAGAATCAGACTGATCTCATGAAGTGGCGTATGTATGACACGCCAATTCATATGCCATTATTGGCGTGTTATCAAGATGCATACTCGTTTTTTTTAAGCGTGTTTATCAACGCCGTTTGGCCTCCATTGACTTACATTACCTTGCGATTGCGTGTGAATGGAGGCCATAGCGAGTAGTATAAAAGGGCGAAAATCTGCATAAGGAGGATGGGTAAAACACAGGACTTTCACCCAGGAGACCGGGGATCGCGTCTCACGTGTGATGTTTCCTCTCCACGTTTGTTGTTTTCCTAAACCCAACCGTAGCCTCGCGATAGAAAAAATTACATATACATATTTTTTTTTTTTCTAGATGTAGCTACAGAAATGATCAAATGCAGGTACCGTTTGACTGGAGAAGTTTCGATAATACGCGCTACTGGATTATTTGAGTTAATACCTTTTCCTCAGCCACTTTGCTGAGATCTTGGGATGAACGAAGTGCATCACAAATTTGATTTTATGTACTTAAAGATGTGAACAGGACTGAATGAACTCCAATTTTCAACTTGAATTAAATGAATTGAGAGTGAATAAAACCCTGCAACGCCCCTCCCCACTTACCCTTCCTTCCCTGTATTTCCCCTAACTTGCATCTCCGTATTACTCCAATACCCACCTCCACATTAGAAACCCTACGACTCCCCTCACGCCCTCACCTACTCCCAAACCCGCTCTGTATTCCTAACCTCTTTGGTGACTCTCTGGAGTCTTTGAAACAGGGTTCCTACACATTCTCTGTTTCAACAGTTAAGACTCGCTTCCACCAAAACTATAACTTTTGGCTGGATTCTGGATGGCTGTTCAACAAGGTGTGTGGTTATTGGCGATGTTGCTCTACAGTCGTCACAGCAACAAATGTCACAACACAGGAAATGACAGTAAGACTACAACTACTTAAGATGGGTTTCTGGGGGAGGGAAAAACTACTTTTTACAAACTTTTCCAGGATTCTTGGGCAATTCCAATAATTTTCAAACTTCAAAATGCCTTTCCAGCCCTGTGTAGGAACCCTGATTGATGGTGTCTATAAGCTAAAACAATGGGAACCTGTAAGCGCTGTTCCCACCAGAACAAAAGATCAACAAGGCTGTTAGGACCAAATAAGTGTTGGTTCAAGGAATGGGCTCACTGACCCACACCCCCCGTGTCTCCCCCTCCCTCTCTCTCTCTAGGTGGAGGAAGCTCCGTGGCTGGGCATGTTGGCCATGCTGCCGACCATGCCAGCCGCGCCAGCCATACCTGAGGGCCCTCCCAGAGCCGGAGGACTGTGCTTGGTAGGTGAGGTCATGTCGGCTCCACGCCCATGGCCTTGGCCCTGGGGCGCGTGGTGGGCATGCTGCAGGGCGTGGCGCTCCAGCAAGGTGCGGTGGGTGAAGGCCCGGTGGCACACATTGCACTGGAAGGTGCGCTCGGCACGGTGGGTGCGCATGTGCACGTTGAGTGAGCTTTTCTGGGTGAAGCGCTTGCCGCACATGGAGCACTGGAAAGCCCTTACGCCGGTGTGCACCACCATGTGTTTGAGGAGGTAGTCGCGCAGGGAGAAGGAGCGCCAGCAGATGGAACACTGATGAGGTTTCTGACCTGGAGGCACAGGTATGCACAGACAGTCATACAGTATATACAGAGACACGCAAAACGTTGTGTCAGTCCATCTGAATCCTTTTGCTGTTTTTCTTTTGTTCAAGTGGAGGGTAAATTACAGGAATTGAATAAATTAGAATCAGAATCAGAAAAGCTTTATTGCCAAGTACGTTTACACACACAAGGAATGTGTCCTGGTGCCGTAAGTGCATATCACATTAAAGCAACACCCACAGACACACCGAGTCGCCATATGCGGCGCCATCCCAACTCTCTCTTAATTCTCACAGGGACAGATACAGCATGACATGAAGGAGAGGAGAGGAGAGGGAAATAAAAAAGTTCTCTGTGACTATCCTCATAAAGATAAGAACAGTGTGGGAACAGGAAAAAACACCTCAGCACGTAAGCACACAATTTATAAATGATTCTAACCAAATTGTACCTGAAAACTAACTAAATCTGTAACTGAGGATTTTGTTGTGTGAATAGTTTACCAATGGAACACAGTTCATTGCATTCAACATCAATTTAACTATTTCATATCTAATCTTGTCCACATTTTTCATATACCATGGCCATAATGCCAAAGAGCAAAGTAGAACCCAACTGATATATACTTTTGAACTCCAATATTTTTCATTTATGCTGGCACTATTTTTATCTACACATTTTTCATCCTCTGACAGTTTTTAGACTATCACAGAAATTGAAATTCATGTAAGACAGGGGAGGCAATCCCCTGCTTTTGAATTAAAATTAGAAAGTAAATATTGATCAAATGTTATAAGAAGTTTTATTACAGGTTTTGCTTGTGGCAATTTTGAAGTCCATCACTCTACTTTTTGCAAAAAATGCAAAACTTCTTAAACCTATCTCCTCCCACATTTTTGTTTCAATTGACACCAAAGTTGGGCAACTTCATCTCCAGACTGTCCTCCACAAACTTTCCTTTCAGAGTTTTGATATATCAAAAATTGAGCCCACAGTGCATTAAAACGTTTTACTGCATACAGTAGTGTAAATAAATACTTCAATTTCTTCCCAACTACAGTAACTCTTTGACGTTCATGGAAAAAACTCACATCATCCAAAGATCACTGTAGATTTGGTGTGCAAAATGTCTGAATTTTATCTAAAAAAGTGAAAAAAAAAATATATATATGTTTGAATTGTGTCCTCATCTACGCATTGCAGTCAATGCAAAATAGAGCATCTTTAAACATCAGTTTGGCATTTACTGATCCTTGTGAAAATAAATTACAGGCATCTCTTTGTTGTCTTAACCAAGTACACAAATTCTCAGAATTTTCTAATAAGAAATTAATTTTTTACAGCAGCTTAAAATTCTGCATTTTCATGCAAGCCTGCTCCTTGTCTACTAGACGTTGCAATGCCACTTGTGACATCACCCAGATAATAGCTCCCTGAGATCAGAAACTGCCTATGGCCTCAATGGTTCTGAGTGTGAGCAGCGCAAGATGATAATACATATATCTAATTAGGCATTGTGCTGTGGACAACCGCCCTGCATATTTTAAATGTGTCTGCATTAACACACCTGATTCTGATTAACAATCAGTCCAGTTGCAGTGTAGGAATGTAGAAAATGTTAGCTAGAACAGTCCTCACCTTGACAGTAGCTCACTGAGATCAGCGTTTGCTTTTGGACCCGAAGATTGCGAGTTCAAAGCTCAACGGTCACATCTTATACAAAATCAGCCATTGCGGAGCAGCTATAATTGCATATATCATTGCATTATTGAGTAGTTGTGGCTAACATGATACCAAACAGTTGCCTACGAATTTGCACATAAAGCAGACACAGACAAATGTTTTTATTTATTTGGAGTCCATATTGTGTCCACCTGATGAGTGTCTAATATTCATTCTCCCTTTAAGCTCAGGGTTTGGTCTCCACCACCACTTGAGAATATAATATCTAGCTGCTAGATATTCCAGTTTCTTCATCAGCTAACTGTGTCTGTCTGCCTTTTGCCGCTGTCCCATAACAGGGTTTGATAAGAACGACTTTCATTCAAAACAGAGAGTAGATGTGCCGTAAAACCCAAACAATGAGATAAAAAGGGACAGAAAGGCAGAGCTGGTGATACTTCTCAATGATAATCTCTATTTTTGTGCCAACGATAGGACCGGGGTTAAAAAAAACTATTCTTAGATGCTTCGCGACTCTCTCTTGAAAGATCATGTCTCGATGCAGAAAAGTCAATAATCAAAAAATTTAAAACCAAATTCTTACCCTTGTGATCGCCTGTAACATTTTTTGTAAGACCGGGCTGTACGTTCCTTACGGCTCAGGCGCCATTGAAAGAGAGTCTCTCTAAAAGGACACTGGGCTGACCCAACTGGATGGTGAAACCTAACGGACATGTTTTCCACGTCATTTGATTGATTGTTTATATAAAAGATATTATTAGGGAAAGAAAGAAAATAAAGAAATAGGAAGGTGGAGGAGAAGGAGACGCGTCTTACCGGAGTGGATGAACATGTGCTTGCTGTAGTTCTTCCTGGAACGTAAAGATTTGCCACAGTGCGTGCAGTCAAACGAGGTCTCAGATCCCTGGGAGGAAGGGGAGGGGCCTGCAGAGCAGGAGGAGGTGGAGGGAGGCGGAGCCGGGGTCATCGGCGCAGGAGGCGGGGCCTGCTGAGGCTCAGTCCCCGCCATGCTGTCGATCCCACCCATGGGCCCGCCCACATAGAACGGCGCTGGCTGCGACTGGCTCACTGGGTACTGGAAGAGAAGCTGAGGACAAAAACAAAGTCGGATAAAAATCTCTTTCCATTACAAGAATACAAGTGATAATCTGCTGAACTAATGAACTGTATACAGGTTTGTATATACCCTTCTTTGTTTTTATTTTTGTTTATATATCTACAGATATGAGGGATAATCTTAGGGATATGCTTTTTTTTTTTGCACTGTGCTCAGTTTGTTTTTTTGGGGGGAAATTGAAAATCAATGAACATATTTAATGAAAATGATAGTCACTGAACTGGTCTTTTGCATTGTATTTCATTTCCACATCCCCAGTAATTATGACATAACTTAAAAGTCTGATGCAAAAGACAAGTTCATATTTTAAAGTTTCGGTACACACACTGTCTGCCAGTATTATTTTCCAAAGTATTTTTGTATGTGTTAATGTATTATTCAATCAATCAATGTACTGTCATGTAATCTTTATTAGCTTTCAAATGTCTCGTTGCCGTCATGTCTCTTACCTTGGTTTTTCTCATCTTTGTATTGTTTCTATTATTTTAATTAGTCTTTCTACACGTGTTAGTCATCTCTTACAAAGCACACTATTCGATCTATGTAGACCTTTGAAAAGTACATTAATAACCATAATTATACACTCTAAATATAAGTTGCAAACTAGATTTGAAGGTTTTTCTTGTCCCTGTCATTTAAATCAAAAACAGTTTCAAAAAGAAGTTTATAATTCTAATCAAATTATCTTTGTCAAAAAGGTAATTATAATTCACTTGTATAATTAATATTGTACGAGGTTGACAATTGAATGGCAGTGGCTCCGTTTACATCTACCTTTCCACATAGTCATGTGCAAACCCTCCTTTGCATTTTCATTTCAAAGTCAACACATCTGTCAATCAAACTGTGGAGGCAGGGGCCTGGGAAAAAATATCCATCAAACTAAAACTGAGGCTTGGCTTGGTTTCATGTTGTCTTGGTTTCATTGTCTGGCTGTTTGAGTGTTTTTTCTTTTTACTTAAGTGCTGCAGTGTGTTTAGTTCTGTTTTTCTGTCAACCACTTGAGCATTGCAAAAACTATCTGGAGGAGACATTATCTACAATAGTTACTAATAATAGGAACTAGCAGAGCACATAGGGTGTGGTGTCGGTTTGTTTTCCAACTGTAACACACTAACTTAACCTAGAAGAAATACAGTAGATGTCTCGGCTAAATGAACTGTCTCTTAGAAAGCATTCAGCTTTTGAATTTAATTACCGTGTCCTTGTCTTTCTATATGTTGGGAATGCCATACTTTTATTCATTCATTCATTCATTCATTCATGCTCAACCTATTGGCATCCTAACACCCTTAAAGGTATGGAACCGCATCCATACCTGGAGCTTTTTTGAGTGCAAATGTTTTAGTTGTTTGAAATATTTCAACCTCAGATATTTCAGATTTTAACAGTTTTATTGTGTCAAAAAAAAAAAAAAAAAAAAAAAAGGAGTTGGTAGTGGGACGTGTAAATCATCTTCATAGAAAGATTTAAAAGTGTTGTTGATTTATGTATTATTCCATATTAACACATTGGAACCCTCATCTTTCATGGTTATTGTTGGTTTGGCTTGAATTCGTTTTGTGAAAGTTTGCTAAGTGCTTATTTGCTATTAAATAAAATCCTTTATTTAACTAAAATCTATTATTTTCTTTTAAAAGTAAGAATTCATGTTTTTTTATAATGCGGACAATTTACCTTCCAACTCTCGTAAAGATTTAAGAGATATATTTCCTAGAGTTTTTAATCTAATCAGTTATCTTTCTTTGCTGAGAATGAAATTAAAAGCATCCCAGATTATAGCAGGAGTTGTTTTGTTCCTCCACCACATGTGTGATAATAAAGTGATCTATTTTCTAATTAATATATCTTATGAACTCTGCATCTTTAAGATGTGCTCTATTCATTCTCCATAGTCAATCACTCAGTTTATTTTCTGTTGGCACAAAAAGACAATAAACCGGAGAATGATCTGATATCACAATTTCATAGATATTTGAGCCCAACAGATCGTTGAGTGTACTTTGATTTTGATTTAATTGTTGGTTAAAAGACAATTCTTAATCAAATCAACTGACTTTTAAGTTTCAGCACTTAGTTAATGTAGTTTGTGGAAGAGACATTATTTATCTACAATAGTTTACAGCGAGGAACTAGCAGAGCACATAGGGTTGTGGTGTCTGTCTGTTTTCCAACTGTAACTGTGCCTCTGGCGCATACTTTGTCATCGCTCTGCCAACCTTTGAACTCCATACCCAGTTTGTAGAAACATTTTTGTAATTGCAGTAGAGCTTAAATGTAATCACGGCGTATGACATGAGCCACTGAGCACACGGACCTGGTTGTTGATGGACTGCGTGGTTTGAGGCGGAGTCAGAGGCTTGTTGACCCTTCCTCTGGGGTTGAAAGCCATGGCCTGCGGAGGCTCACTCTGGGGCCAGAAGCTCTCCGAAAACACCCCCTGCTCGTCGTAGAAATCCTGAAAAGACACACACAGGAACAATTAAAGATCCCAGCACACATATCTCAGATTGAAAAAATAAATAAATAAAAAAAATCGGACATTATGTTTTGGCAGCAGTTTCAAGGATTGTTGCTAAAATAAATCTAAAACCCCTGTTTAAACTCTCAGGGTCTCCTAATGACGTATATATATTATCTTTAAGCAGGACACTGCACACTTACCTGCCACATGGGTGTAGATCTTGCCTGTCTATATGCTTCTTTGCTGAATGTGTGCAAAAAGAAACAAATCCTTAACTACACTTTTTTAGTACTCAGCTGTGTCTCCTTTCATGTACAAATATGTACAGACCACATCCAACAATGTTTGCATTTACAACCTATTTCATACCCCAATTCTACAAATGCATGCATGCAGACGTTGGAAAGATCAATTTGTACAGTGCGGTCCGACCAGTCGAGCTACATTACTGTGTCAAAACAGCAGTAAGATCACAGTTGTATGGCTGGGGAGATAATCGGGGACGAAATACCGGAATGGGCGGAGCTTGTCCAACGTAAAGGAGCAGGAAACCCCAACAGTCAAACTTTGTTTGTCAGGCTGATGGGAGTTTAATGAGACACATAGCAGAAGGCAATATGGATTAAAATCTCATTCACGGTATATGCAATTTGATATGCATTATTATTTGGTATATTTTCTGGACATTTATTGGAAAAGCCACTCTCAAAAAAACAGTGAAATGTCTGTTTGTGGTTAACTAACTGAATTAAATACCTATACAATTCTTCATACTAATACAATGCTGTAAATCCAATGTGATAATACAGAGGTTCTGCATATGAATTTGCAACATTTCCACCTGCTATCACCATGTGACCTGTAGCTTGACAGCTTATCAGGTTGATGACATCTGATTACAGATCGTTACTTTTAGACCATAGACTGTATAATTGTTTCTGTTTTTCTTCTTAAACTTCCAACAGTGAAGAGCAAATGCAACGTTCTATGATAAATTGGGTTTCAAATAGTTGGTACGGATATTGCAGGTACGATATGCAGGTAAAGAAACCGCTTCATATCCTGCCATGTGAAGCACAAGTGCTCGTAGGCAGAAGATCAGATTATTTCAAGCAGTGCTGGGTAAATTGATGATCACATGCTGTGCTTTGCATGGAAAACTGAACCTCCTAAATTGAGTAGATTATTCCATTTCCGATCTTCACTTACTCTGCAGCACTTTTGAGAAAACTGACAAGCTGAATCCTTTTGACTGTGTGGCAGATGTTCCTTGTGTACTCTGCAGAGTATAGCAGGCTGCGGCATAAATCCGCCCCATCATGTTTTTTTTCCCCTCCACTTACTTCAGGACTTGCGACAGAACTGCTGGGAATACATTTTTACACAATGGGAGTTAATTCTAAAAGTTTCTTTCTGAAGCACATTTTTAACCATTAGTATTCCCTTGAAAACAAGGCACAATCTGCATTATGTTTTTAGTTCTGAATGTCGTCCTTGTACAGCAAGCAGTGGTCGATAAATTATTTAAATGTTTAGTAAAAGTAAGCTTTACATCATTAATAAGGTCTTACATTTTATAATTTTCTTTCGTTTATCAGTAGGTCTTTTTTCCATTGGCTGCTATAGCTGCAGCTCAGCTCTGAGCTACACCCACCTGACCAAAGCCTGCCATGGATTCCTGGGAGCCCTCCTGCTGTCCTTCTCGGCTCCCGTCCTCCAGGGCATAGACGGTCCCATCCGGGTCCTGAACCCCTTCATCTTTCACCACCACTCCTTCTCCTCCCAGCACCTAGAGAGAATAGGATCAGTGTCAATTTAAAGTAGTAAAGAAATTACATTTAAAAAACAGTGGAAAGAACTAGACGGCAGGAAAAAAGCGAATTGACCAGGCCACAGCCCCTCCAAGCAGGTAATAATAAGTTTAATGACCTACAGTAAATATGCAGAAGTCCATAGGACATCAACGAGGCAATTACTGCTGAAGTTGAGACGAGACCTCCTCTTCAATTGTGCAATGAGCAGAAACATCTCAGCGATATACGCCAATGCAGTGCGAGAAGAGGGAAAAGCAGAAAAAGGAAAGAAAAGCAAGCCGTTGCAGCTCTGCATGCCTTAAAGCTGTAACCATGGCAACCCTTCCCCTTATCCCCCTACCTGGAGTCTTAGCGGCTGCCTCTGCTTGCGACTGTGGCCCGCCCCCCTGTCTCTGTCTCCGTCTCTTCCCCGCTCTCTCCCGTCCAAGTCCTCCTCCTCGCTGTATCTGTCCATCCCCACCAGGTCATCGGCGAGGTCCGTCGTGTTGCCGCGGAGGCTGTCCCTGCCGATGCTGTCCACACTGCCCACACCGGAGCTGCAGCCCGCGGAGAGGTTCCCTGTGCTACTAGTGCTGGCTCCGTTGGCAGTCTGCGCCAACAGGTCTCGGAGCTTGTACCTGACGTCCTGAGTACAGCTGGGGCTCTGCTTCATGAGGATTGCGCCGGCCCCGGAGCCCAGTCCTTCACCGCCGCACATGGAGCCGGGGCCCATGTCGCCCAGTGCCATCAGACTCACTGCGTTAGATTGCTCCATCGGACCTGGGCCGCTCTCGCTGACGCTGGCACCCCCCAACCCCCCGCCCATGTTACTAGCCCCGCATTCAGCCATGAAGTTAGGGAAGTTTGCGTAACCTCCACCTGCGCCGACAGAACAGCTCCCACCACCACCACCACCACTCTCTCTCCCTTTCCCCCCGCCACGCTCTTCTTGTTTGGGGTGAACTCCTCCGAGCATCCCTCCTCCTCCACCTCCTCCTCCTCCACCTCCTCCTCCACCTCCTCCTCCTCCTCCTCCTCCTGCTGCTGCTGCTGCTGCTGCTGCTGCTGCTGCTGCCGCTGCCGCCGCAGCCGTGGCCTTCCTCTGAGAGATGATCTGGGTGCACTCGTCGATGACCGTCTTGATTTGCAAGATGCTGGCGGCGGTGAGGATGCAGAGGGCCTGCGACTGCAGCACCACCAGCGAGCCGCTGTACATGAAGTCCACAAGCTGCTTCACGGTTTCGGCAGGCACCAGCGGTGGCACCGAGATTTCAGAGTGACCCAGCAGCAGCTTGTCCTGGAAGAAGGGGCTGCCAGCTGCCAGGACGCAGGCGTGGGCGCGCAGCGAAGCGTCATGTATCCGCACGGTCACGTCGCAGAAGAGGCCCTCACGCCGCTGCGTGCGCAGGGCTTCCAGCACCGACTGGCTGGAGTTGTGAAGGTGGATGTAGTGCACGGTTTCCGTGCTGGACACCATGGCGGGAGGGGGCGAGTCGCTGGGGATGGGGTGGGAGTGGGGGTGGGGAAGAGGGGGTAGGTGTCTGGGGTTTTGCGTCAGCTTGAGGGATAAGGAGGACAGGGAGGGAAACGGGTACAGCGCATGGGCCACGGTGGGTCCTCGTCCCCTCAAACAGTCATGAGTCTGACGGAAGCTTGCGACTGCTGTGGTTTAAGTGTGCGAGGAGCTGCCTTTGTTCTCCTGAGAGCGAGGGAGCGACGTCAAGAGGTTGTTTCCACTAGCTTCACTGTCTCTCTAAAACCCTGTTAAAATAAATCACAATGACAGAGATCACACACTAAGCAGTTGTATCAAAAGCTAAAATGAGTCAATGAATTGATGAATCAATCAACAAACTTGATAGTTGACTAATTAGTTAAGTAATTTATGAAGCAAAAATAACAAATATTCCCTTATTCTACCTTGTCAAATACATAATTAAAAAAAGTATACTTTCCTTAGCTTTGAATGACTGAAAAATCATCATCTTTGAGTTTTGTACTGCTGGTCTGGTCAGACCAACTCAAACATTGTGATGGGTATTTTTCACCATCTTCCTAAAGTATACATTTTGTATACTTTAGAATTCATAAAGTCACGTTATAAATACTCAACATATTGTTCGATACTGCGAACAATCATTACCGTTAGTTGCATACATTTTGTACAATGATTTGTGTCATTTCAAGTCACACAGCTGTGGCTGAAGGTGACAGAGGTGACAACTAAGAAGCTGCTAATAACCATCAAATAAGTCGCGTGCATCATCTGGAACACAAATGACAGCACGTGCCGTGCGCGAGTCTAGTAGCTCCTGGGGTCAGTTTATTTGGCTATTCTGCTCAGCGGGTGGCCGGTAACGCAACACCAAAGATAATTTTAGCTGTTAGCGATGCTAAAAAGAAAAAACAATAGTGAGGTAGTAGAAGCTGAACAATTAAAACACCGCATTAATCAAATTTAACTGCCAATTCCAGTAAATAGGTTACTGAGCAGCCGACGTTAGCGCCAGCAACAAGCGACTAGGTTAACAGTGACAGGCTAACGTTAGCTAGCGTTAGCTGTTGACATTAGCCGCTTAGCTCCAACACGGAAATCTGCACGAAATGTACATATTTCTACATGCAAACAGAGCATCGCTATCGACTAAAACACGAACGCGAATTGTTAAATATCGAAAGGTAACTGGCAACGTGCCTAGCATAACATAAAAGCAGCTATCGGAGCTCGACCCCACGCTCCAATACAATGCTAACACAGCTCGGTTACTAGCTAGCTAGCGCAAATTGTACAAGAAACAACTAGTTAAGTTAGCATGCGAGCTAATGGGCTACCACCCTTTTTCTGTACAGAGCGCGTTACCGTAACGGTCAGGTAGTTGTCCCGTGTCATTGCATGCTGTTTTATCGTGACTACATACCTGGAATGTGCAGTGACAGCTCGGGGCTTTTTAGTTTCAGGCAGATGGATGCAGCAGGAACCCCCCAGTATAACGCACCCAACCTGGTGAGAGCTGGAAACAAACGCACTCACAGACCCGCGCATACATACAGAGCTCGGCACAAAAAAAGGGGATGTGGAGTTTCTCATGCTTCACGCCAGCTAAACCATCCACAAATGTGCATGCAGTGCCTCTCTCACATAAAGGTACATACGGGCTCACATCCTTTAAAAAGTAGGACAAATGCCTGCACACAAACCCACGTTAAAACACACAGCCATCAGACAGCAAACACACCTTTACACACCCACGCACACTGCAGGAAACACTGTAACAAAAGAATGATGCACATAAACACATATCCTATTATTTAACTCTAATCTAAACATTGATTGTAATGTGTACTCATGGAGGAGTTTGTTCATGGCATCAGCATAAAGGAGGGAATTAATACAATACTATGAATGCATTGTATTGGATAAGTACAATAGAAACAATTTAAGATTCATACTAGTCCATAATGAAACCATTGCTGACAGATATTTTGGCAGGTGTTCAAATATTCAGGGTGCACACAGTGTATTTAAGGGCTAAAAGCGCATTTGTACAGTGAGTTATCCTCTCTGTTCTGTAGCCCTGTTCCGGGTGGGTAAACTTCAGTGACAGGGGCAGCAGGTCTGGTGAACTCAGCACAACGAGATCCAGGATCAGCTTGTACTAATACTGCAAATGCTGCGTAAATTAGTAAGAATCAAGTCAGTTACAGCCCCTTTGCCAGATGATGAGCACATGAGTCAGGCACATGTTTGCTTGTTTTGATCATTTTAAGACATCTAAAGATTAAATAGGTAATTATTTACTCATAGAAATTGTCCAAATAATTGTGCAATGAAGAAACAATCTTTTTTGTTGTACCTTTTTCTTAGAAAAAATCACCTGCAGCTGATAAAGGGCACCAAAACACTGCATGAAAACTCTGCTTTTGCAGACATTTAGTGGAAATCTTTGACAAATGGCGTAGAGCTGCAAAGATTAATCGATTATTTGTCAACATATTAAATGAATCGTCAACTGTTTTTAAAAAATCGTTTCAACGGTTTCATTTTTTATGGGGATAAAAAGTCAAATCTCTGATTCTAGCTTCTTAAAAGTGAATATTGTTCTAGTATCTTCTCTCCTCTGTGACGGTAAACTGAATATCTTTGAGTTGTGGACAGAACAAGACATTTGAGGACGTCGTCTTGGGCTTGGGGAAACACTTCCACCATTTTCTGACATTTTTATAGACCAAGCAACTAATTGATTAATTGAGAAAATAATCAACCGATTAATCGACAATGAAAATAATCGTTAGAACGCAGCTCTAGAATGTCGTTAAGCTTGTTTCCAGATTATATCTAGAAACAAATCAAATATGATGGGTGCGATTTGCAGCCGTGATATTAACCAGTTATTGACTTAATACCGTTTCATAGAAATAATATAATCTATTGAGGGAAAAGAACCCTTGATTGTTGTCCTTCAGAATAAACAGGACCTCTTTTCTTTAGAAGACGTGTTGTGGAATTCCATGAGAAACAACTGGTTGTGTTACTAATAAATATTTCTATCTTAAAGGCCCTGAAAACCCACACAGGTGTGGCTCCTGAACTAAGCCTTATTTGAAGCACATTTTCTCTTCCTTTGTCTCCGTGTCTGCCCCTGAGTATTACAAGTATTACAAGTTTGTGCATGCCTCCGCCGCTGCTTGATAGTTTAAAAAAGAGACACCAGGATTTACTCCACAACAAAATATTATTTAATGAATTCACTTTTCACTGTGTCGATCACAAATCTATATTGATGTAAAAAAAAAAAAAAAAATGAAACAAAAAAAGAAAATGATCCAGTACTCTCCTTTTGTCTTAATGTAAGGCATGCAGTCTCCACAGAGCTTTGGACATTGAAAGCTACAGGTCAATACAGTAAGACTCACTGACACTCAGCCACAAATACACACAAAAGCGCTCGTAGGATCCACTCCTTTCTTGGGGCCCAATAAACATTTATTCTTTGCACATACAATTAGTAGAAGTGGGATTCATCACAACACCAAAATATAGTAGTTCACAACTAGCAACAGGATACGCTAACACTTCATCTTGGGCCTTTACTACCCTCTCAGCTCTGGAGGAATAAATGGTATGGTGATGCTGGAATACTTTAATATGTGAGTTACATTGATAGCTACACCAAAAGTGGTAAGTTGCAAAGCACATTGTGTGAGCATGTAGCACATAAATGAGGATGGTTTGAACAGCCGTGACTCTTGCATTCAACCCTTTCCAGCGAGACTGTTTTTCTGAACCAGTCAATCAAACAAGTGTATCTATCACATTACATCGTACAAGGTACATTTCCAGTGAAATGTAATCCCATCAGCTCCTTCATCTTGTAAAAATGAGTTTCGTCATTCAGTGAGGACATCCTTCATTTAAGGAAGTAAGTTACATTTAAATGCTGCGTTTGTAACTCTCATATAAAAGGTGCCGGCATTTTCTTGTGTCTAAGATGGAAACTGTTAATGACCTCTGGGATGCAAAGTGGCCTCAGCTTTATAAATACAATTATATATTTACCTCCATATAAAAATAAAATTAGCAATACACAAATATTGCACACCTAAGGAGTTTAGATTTATTAAATTACTGATAAGCGATTGAGGAAAATGTACAAACATGGAAATGATAAACCATCCGGTGCAGTACTTAGATATTTAATTCCCTATTCATGCAGCATGACTCTCTGGCTGTGGTAGGGGGGCCAGGTGGGGCAGAGGTGGAGTCACGGCTGCCATGAGGAGCTGGAGTTGGGCTGTGCGGGAGGGGGGGTGAAGGTCAGGGTGGAGCAGCAGGTAGTTCTTCAGGTCAAACGGGGACGAGCGCCTCATTGCTGCTGCGCGTCTAGCTCTCTCTGGCGGCAGCCCACGGCAGTGATGAGGGCGGCACCCTTGCCGCTGCCATCCTCAGATAGCAGGAAGATGACGTTACATTTTGGGGCGAGTTCCTTGACCGTCTGCTGGAAGATCCGAGAAAAGCTGAGGGAAGGAGAGCAACAGGAAACGGTGGTTAGGATGCAGTTCACAACTTAAATCAAATACATTTTACTTGAGGAAAAATGCAGATTAATCGACATTTCTGTAAATGTGCCAGTGTTAAGCCGCCTACACGTGATCCACGGTAAATCCGCTCTGTGCTGGCTGTTAAATAGTTTTCCTACGGAGAGAGCGGTGATGCCGAACTAGGTGGAGCGCTACCCTTGGCGCCACGGTGGATTTGTTGCAGAGCGCTGCTCTCAAAGTTCAAATTATTTCAACTTTGACCTCGTTGCCGTTGACCTTTCAAGGCGCAACCATAATACATCCATGGGCGCAACCAATTCCAGGAGCAATGATGACGTATACCTGCGCAGCCTCTCTGCTCTGCGCCGTACCTCGTGGTTTTACCGCGAACCAGCTGGCTAATTTTCAACTGTAGTCCTTTTGGGGAGATGTTTTGGGAACAGAGAAACAGGAAACGGCAAGATATTAGTATAAGTTAAAAAGATGGATGCTTTCTAGTTAGCAACAAACATTTTGCTCTCACTCAAGCTTTACAGCTTGGATGAGCAGCAGGGTGGAGCAAGGAAAGTTCATTTAGGGCCTCATAAAGAAGGATTATGATGCTGTCTGGATAGTCCAGTTAAAAGAGCTCCTTTGGATGTTACTCGGTGCAGTTGTCCAGCTAATTTTGTAATCCTGCTTTATGAGACATTCCTCTAATAACCCTTTAATTTGAAATGCAACTAAGATCTTAGATGCTTTGGAGAAAATGGGCTTGACCAAATGCAGTGCTAAGGTTTCCTTTCTATGAAATGTGGCAAATAACTTGCAAAGACAATAGTGGGATCCCAGGTGGCACGGTACAGGACTGTTAAAAAACGGTCTTGATTAGGTAATTGAGGTAGCAGTAAGTAATTCTGACTCTAGTGCCTAAAAAAACGGTTTCTGAATTTGTTTAACAAGATCAAAATAGCAAGTCAACATTAACCCCTCTCCTTCCTCCAAGCTATTTTTATAAAAAAAAGACACAATCACTTTTAGTCTGTTAGAAATACTGGAAATAGTGAAAGATAATTGCTTGTTTTGACAAACTAACTGTCCAACCCCCCCACCCCAAACAGAGTAAAGCAGCAAATCCTCATATTTGACAAGCTGAAACCAGCAAATGTTTGTTGTTCTTACATGATAAATTAATAAATTATTCTTTTCTGTCAACCAACTAAAATAAATTATTTTACTAATTGCTTTAGTTTTCTCAAGGCCTATGAGTAGCCTTCATTGTCAGTGTCTTGAGATTTTAGAGGGCCCCCTTTGTGTAGGCTGACAGTTGTTTTGTTTTGTTATTGTGAGAAATAGTGTCATTCATTCAATAAATTCCCTGCCACTTGAATCGAGTGCTATCCACTCTTCAGAAAATGATTTATAAAAGAAAATAAAAGAGATATTCAATATGTAGTGTAGCGTTTAAGAATGATTGAACCCCCTTCCCCACAAACACGTCTCCTATTATGTCTTACTGTGGGTGCAGCTTGTAGAGTGTGCCGTCCACGCCCACGGTAACGTCCAGGTGGTCCAGTCCTCTGTTCTCACGGATCTTGTCCACCACTGCAGCCATCCCGGCTCCGCAGATCTGAGCGGCGCGGCGGGACACCGTGCCACACACCTCCTTGACGATAATACTGTCATCACAGGTGCTGTCGAGCCCCAGCTGCTGCAGGATCGCCCTGACCTGCAGCAACGCCAGACGATCACTGTGGAGCAGGAAGGGGGGTGCGGAGAGCGTGTCAGAGGTCAGCCAACAGCAGGAGAGTCACCGGATACCTCACAGCTGTTCCCAGAGGCTAAGGTAGGCTTAAACAAGTCGTCACATTGCATCCCCCTCCTCCTCTCATACCTGGGGGTGTTATCCCCTTAGATGCTACTTTTCTGTGGACAGTGATACCTAAGCATGTGCTTTTGTGTGCTTCTCCTCTCAATCATACTACTGTTTCTATGTTTTAGCCATTGGCTGTATATAAACAAGTATAAAATCAGATATTTTACAGCAACAACTTTGGTTTTTCCTAATGTACCTTCAGGCAGCCACCAGTTTCCGTTCATTTCACTCCGGTATGAAAATCAACAATCATGAACCTGTTTTATATTACATAAATAATACATCACGATAAACACGTCTGCTTTGACATAACCATTTCAAGTACTGCTCCCTTTTCAGTCGACTAATCTGTCGTTTTAGTCTTAGTCGACTAATGGCGCTTACCCACTGCTAGTACCAGCTTTGCTCGGCTCGACTCGACTCGGCCGCGGTGCCCCGTCCTCCATCTCCATTGCAGATTTAACCTGTATGTACTGTTATAATCATTTTGTCTTTTTAGGTGTGACGTTGTACAATCCGTCCAGGGACAGCAGATGTAAAATTAGCCTTTTGGCTAATTCTGGCACATTTTACATTTTTAATATGTATTACTAGTGTGTATTGTCCCTGTTAAATAAACCTGAAATAAATTAATGAATTTAGTACCGCCTCATGCATGAGGCGAGTGTGGCTGGTCGTCATAGTGACGACGCAGGAAACTGCCGTGACCTAACGCGACACACACACCGAACGTCGAAGGTGTGTTGTTTTTGATCCTCGAATGTGGCTGTTTGCCAGAAGACAAATTTTGTTTCCAAAGAAGCTGGAGGCAGCAAAAAAAACTCTGCTGGCTAAATAATTTAAATTTTATTGAACCCAAATATATTAGAAGGTGGATTTTACCTTGTAACAGACACACTAATGCTTTGTCAGCCTTTGGATTCGATGCGTCTCAAAAGCCACTGCATCAGCGTTGATGAATCACCCGCAGTAATGCATGTTAAGTGATTAACTCACCTCTCTATCTGTGACAGGAACTTTGTCTCGAAGATGCCCCTGGTCTTCAACGTCTCAGAGATTTGTCCCCGGAAGAGGAAGCCACGCTTTGTCAGATCAATTAAAATCTGCCTGACGATCTCTCCAAGGTACATACCGCTGCACATCTTCTCATATCTGACACGTATAACAAAGAGACACATCTTAGTTAGCAGTAGCAGTATCTTACATTGTTTGTTTATATCTGTTATATTATTTGTGTTAAACTAGCCATGAAAGTCCTAAGATATACTATATTTAATACTGGAGGTGTCTTCACCTTTGTTTGCCTTCGTTGAGCGAGTTCTCATCCACCGCCTGGTCATACTGTGTCCTGATGTCATCCAGGCAGCCGTTGTCTCCAAACGCTCCCCACTCCATATTGACACACATACGGCCCTCATTTCCCTCCACTATCTCGATGTTCTTTGTCTCTTCCATGTAGCAGGCGTTACTGCCGGTCCCTGAGAGGACACAAAGCCCGTCAACCTCAAAACCTCTGAACGATACCTCATTTTGCAAGACTTTCTGTTTTAAAACATACAAATCTAAGATAAACTAACTGTAAATTATTTTTCCAATTGGCGCTGTAGATCAATACAAAAACAGCAAGGCACGGTGGATATAACTAGATTGTGAGTATACAAGTTTACCTACATGTTTACCAAACTAGTGCAGTGCCCGTTCAAAGTGTGTCTGTTTGGAACAGGCCAATTGTTTGGCCTCTGGTATTGCTGCTTGCAGCTTTCTCGAGAACCGTTCATCCAAACAACATCACACTCGACACTGCGCTTCCTTGGGTCCTGAGCAGTACACCTGCCATGACGGGTCATTGGCAAACAGTTATTCAGGACCATAACATCTCTGGTCTCTCGTTCTTCATCTGTTCTTGAATGTACTGTGGTGAGGGACACAGAGTGAGCTGTACCCAGCATGCCGTTCTGCGGTGTATCAGTTATTAGGGGTCCCCCTCTCTGTATGCTACACAGTTTGTACATAACGCACTTCTAATAAATATGTCTCGTAGACCTCAAGAGCTTGCACTCGACGCTGCACTTCCTTTGGTCCTCAGCAAATCACCCACCAAGTGTGAAGTCGATCGCATGAACGGTTGTCGTGAAAATTGAATGACAGACAGACTCCTTCCATTTTAATTGGATACTTTCAACTTAAACTTTTCTTTAGATCAAAAGTTCCTTTAAAAAGCGGTGGTGTTTTCTCACCTGCAATCAGCCCAACCTCACAGTTGGGTTCCTCATATGCACAGGTCATCATCGTCCCCACTGTGTCGTTCACTATGGCAACCACATCTAACTCAAACTCCTGTGAAAACGGTTAGAAAATTAAATCACAGGCAGAAGTATGATGAACCTACGTATCTGTTGCTGTCGCTACATTACACAAGTCTCACAATTCAAGATGCTCTGTGTTACAATCCATTTGTCAATGTACAGAGTAGAGTTCAAATCATGTTATTTTTAAATTATTAAAAGGTTAAAAAAAAAAAAACTTACTTGTTTTTAACCAAAACTAACTACTATTTTGGATTAAATAATACCATTTATGTTTCCAGGTTTTCACTCAACATTACAGCAATGTTAAGTCCACATTGTATATCTAGCATTGGTTTCTGAATGGGTGTGTTGACAGAAGAATTAATATCAGGCCTGGTAACTTTTTAAATTCCACTCTGAGCACAATGCAGTTCAGTCACATTCCTAAACAGACTACACAATAAAATGCACAAGCTGTTTCAGACGGCTGCAAAATTCCGGAGCCTTGCCAAATGGAACACCCGCACTGCAGACTGCAGACACACACTCCACAGTAACTGAAAGTTGGTTTTCCAGGTGTTAAGATATGCTATTACAAAAATAACCACACACTGCTGCAGTCCTGCACTGCTTTACCTGCCAGTCAATGATTTACAGTCCTATAATACTTACTGGATTCTCAATCTAAAAGGGTGAAATTGATATGAGAAACTCAAAAGTGTGGATGAATAAACAAAACTTCTTGAATACAAAACCAATCGATAATCACAACTAAAATGTGTTGGTTCATAATAATAATATTTGTACAGAATCTTTAATACAAGAAATGCAGCACAGAGTGCTTTAAAAAAGGAAATAATGACATAAAATGAGCCTAAGAACAGGGAATCAATGTAAAATAAAAACATGGATAGAATACCATAATTAATAAAAGACAGGATGGAAATAAAACACACCTGACAACAGCAAAACAAGATAAAATATATATGAAAAAGAAATGCATAACATATGATGGGAGGTAAAACCCACTGAATAATGGAAATAAAGTTAAGAATATCAAGATACGATTATTTTTGGACTTTTTGGCCTTTATTGATAAGACCGATGAAGACAGGAAAGAGGGTAGAGAGACGGGGGATGACATGCAGCAAAGGGCCGCGGGTCGGACTCGACTACGGGCCGCTGCGGTAAGGACTGAGCTACCAGGGTGCCAGAGATTTGAGATTTTTAAGGCAAAAACTCGGGAAGTATTTTGCCTCAACTGCTACTTTCTAATTATTGGCGCCCAGGTCTCTGAGTTTAGAAATAAACACAACAGAACCTACTTTTCCCAACTATGACACCAAAATAGGCATTTTTCTCAATAAATAATTAGCCAGCTGTATTATATATGCCAGGCCATGGTAGGTGCTGTTAAGATGTTGGTTTGCACAGTGTGGGTGAGGTAAAGTGTCTTTATGATGAACTTTATGTAGTTCAGTCCAAAGGTGTCAGTATGCCAGGATTAGCATGTATCCATGAGATGTACTAGAACAATATATCTTATGTTATTACTCTGTTTGCCCACTGAATTTCCTTAGTGTTCCTTTTTTTCCTGCAGTATTTCAGTATAGAAAGCATTTTAATTTTATACAGAGCAAAAAAACAAAAACAGTAGTTCTGTACAGTAGAAACATACAGTGGGGAGACAAAAACCAAAGGAAGATCTCTTAATCCCATTTAAAAAACATTGCTACAGACGGTTGAAAGCCAGTTAGCAGCATCTCAGACCTTTTTATATGTTGGGCTTTAAAGCAACATAAGGCAACCTATCTGAGTTACAAAGAGGAATCTTTCTTATCTGAAGTTCTTGATGACACATTCAAGCAAAACTGCATCGGTGTATCAGCAAAGCAGCAGTCCGAAGTTCATTTAAATTAGCAGGAAGATGGCAGACAAGGAAAGCTAAATGTTTTAGAAGTTGTTGTTTTTTTTAATTTTTACCTTCCTTTATGCAAGCCCTTACTAATATCATGCTATTTTATTTCCGAATTTTCTCCCTCGATGGCAGTAAGACTGATTTGTCACATTAAATGTTGAAAACAACGGACAAAACTGTGGTGTTTGTACAGCATTGATGTCTGTGTTGCTGCAGTTCAACTAACATAGTACCTAATGATGATTAGATGTTCTTCCTGTTTGCCATTACCTCTTTCCTCTTGATCGCTTCCCGAAGAAGCTCCACCACATCTTCACCCTCACAGTCTGTGGCCTTGAATCCTTTGGTCCAGGTTACGAGGATACCCTGCAGAGCACGTAACACTTACTGGGAAATATCTAACAAATACGGTTTTGATAGTGCAACCCTCAAATAATGACTTTGTAGGTAAAAGGGTTAGAGCAGCCTTCTGACCAAAATGTCAACTCTTGAAACCCTTAAAAAGGATGAGAAAATATCAGTGGAGACAATGATTAGCTAATACATCATTGAACAAGGTTCTAGTTGCTCACAATCAGCCACATACAGCTGCCAGCAGGTGACTATTCTAAACTTTATGTAACTACTTGAACTTTTTGCAACCATTTGCATTGATATTTCTCTATTACATTCAAGGGACTCGTCTGTTTCCTTTTGCTTTCTATTTTACAAAAAGAGGTGTGCTATTTTTGAGATAATTGATAGAGAACATACTGCATCCAAGCTGGTCTGATGGCAGGGGAAGGAGAAGGTGAAACCCAGCGGCAGGCGAGCACTTTTCATTCCCATGTAGTCCAGGAAGTCGGAGATGCAGTACACAATGTGGTCAAAGAGCTGAAAAGGGACATGATTTTAGTGGTTTGTACACTGCGAGAAATGGTTAATTTTGCTATCACTTCATTTTCTATGGCGAGACAAAAATGTTTAGCGCATCCTCTAAATTCCTTTATTGTATTTATATAGCAGAAATAGGAATAAATCTGTCAAAAATATGGAAAGGAGTGCCTATGTCCACGCAGAAAAGACTTGTTCGAATGTAATGAAAATGATTTCCTATTAAGCGTGAAATCCTCAACAAAGAAACAAAGTCATTACCTCTTCTCCTGTGCCCTGCATGACTTCTATGGGAATGGCGTAGATTTTATTATGCATCTCCACTGATCGCTTCTTCCCGCTGCGAATCTTTACCAGG
Organism: Zingel zingel; assembly: GCA_023566125.1. NCBI lineage: Eukaryota > Metazoa > Chordata > Actinopteri > Perciformes > Percidae > Zingel > Zingel zingel. Next base: position 38,962,649 of record CM042317.1, read on the forward strand.
AGCACACGGAAGTTAGTTCCTCCGAGGTCCAGAGCGAGGAAATCTCCGTTCTCTGTAACGCAAAAAAAGCCTTGTTAGCTGAAGAACCAGCTAAACTTGACCTGTCATCAGTGAATACGTTTTCTTCATATGTATTGATTTTATTTAAGAAAAAATATTGCTCCCTGATGCTTACATAATACAATTTAAAAGCATAGGAGTATGCCTTTTGAAAGTTAAGGATTCACATATTGAGAATTTCTGATCGTAGGTAATTCCTCTTGGCTTTGAAATCTTAATGTACCTGTCTGAGCCTGTCTGTGACGTTTACCCCTTCCCTGCCAAGATATAAGTCGGTGACAGTTTACTGTAATTTCTATCCCGCCATAAACTACAGCAAAGAAGATGACTGAGAATTTGGTTTAAGTTGTTTCATCTCTTCGTTTATGTCATATGTTAAAACCTGACCTGGTAACATGAGCGCAAATGCATTTCTGTATGATTTACAGAAGTGATGTTGACCAGGAAACGTAGTCAACATCAGTAAAAACACTGTTTTTAATGTTTCAGGAAATTTGTTGATGGAAAACAACGCTCTGATCCAATTTATTGATGAAATCACAAGTTGCACACGGAAACGAACTCTACCACAGGGTCCTTCCCTCCCACCTGTCTGCATATCGATATTCAATCACCTGTTCCATCTGGTGTTCTTCGGACAAAAGTAGGCAACATTTTGACTGTAGCTTCCTTGTGGGTGTCCTTCTTGAGGCCTCTTTCAATCTCTACCTTCATGCGCTTCTTCACTTCTAGCAGCTGCGCTTTGCTCAGCCGGAACTCTGCCATCGTCTGCTGAATCTGGCGCGCCTGCTCCGTCAAACGGTACGCCACTGCTGTCACCATGGCTGCTCCTTTCGCACTCCCACTCTCAGACAGCAAGAAGCGGACATCTGAGTCTGGGACCAAGCGACGCACGGTCTTGTGCAGACGACGGGCATATCTGTTCAGAGAGCAGAAGATATTCTAATGAGAGAGGCTTGATCGGTATAACATCGAATACAAAATGTTAATCTTTGCTCATCATTCAACACCAAATCTTCTCAGGATGAGGACATAGACAGGGTATAGATACAGTATTTGAGATGGTCTTAGGTGATATTTTACACAACTCTTTTCACTGTGAACTGAAACGATTTCATATTATTGCTCTGATACTTTACTTTTATTATTTTATTGCCTCTGCAAAGAAGGCTGTGTTTTCGGTTTGTTTGTTGGACTGTTTGTCAGCAGGATTACAGATAAACTACTGGCCTGATTTTAATAAAACTTGGTGGAAGGGTGTAGCATTGGCCAAGAAAGAACCTGTTAAATTTTGGAATGGATCCGACTCATGTGGCAGATACACAAATTAGGTATTTTTTACGAAGAAACATCAACCTGACTTAAAAACTGCAGAAGTTATTTGGATATGTGTGGGAGTTTTTGTTTGTTTTGAAGACTGAATGATGGGAACATTTTCGCACCACTAAAATGAATGTCTAGTTTGCATCCTCTATATTCCTCAGAGGATCTTGTTTGCCTCGATCACTGAGTATCTTATTCTTGGTTTTGATGTTGTTTTGTTTATTTACTGGGGGAATATTTAGGCAAATATGAAGGCTAATGTAGAGACATGAAATCCCAACTTTCAACATTCAGCATTACTGTCTACACACTTCTCTTTAAAGAAAACTCACTGAGGGTGCATCTTGTAGAGAGAGCCGTCGATGCCCACAGTGGTGCGTAGGCGTGTGACTCCTTTGTTTTCCTTAAGACGACAGAGGATGCCTCCCAGTGTTGAAGCAATTAGATTTGCTGAACGGAAGGATACGATGGTGCACACATGCTGCACAGCCAGACAGTCTTCATCTGAAGGCTCCACCCCGAGCCTGGTTAGGATTTCCATGCATTTCTTCAGCCCTTCTTTACTCCTAAAATGACAAGTATTTTTGTGATGAAAGATCTCATCCCTGCTGCTGAAGAAAAACAATGAACCAGCATTTTTTATCTGTCCAGATGATCAGTTGTATGCCCTTTAACGCAACAAAGGAGCTTTATTTTTAATTCCTGAGAAAACTTTCTGCAGACCATTCCCAGAAAAGTCAAGATTATATTTTTTTTCTTGTGCATTACTCTTCAAGTCATTTTCCCAACTCACTTTTCAATGGCGGAAACATGTTTTGTTTCAATCTTTCCTTTCGTCAGGAGCTCGGGGGTTATCCGTCCCTCAAATAGCAGCCCCTCTTTGGCCATCTTGACCAGTATGAGTCGAACCAGCTCTCCTATGTACATCCCACTGGCCATCTTTTCAAACCTGAGCAGAGAGAAACACAGAGTGTGTCACAGATACAGTTTGCGTCATTCCATCTTCTCTTCAAAGACCCGACATTCTGCTTTTGCTTGGCAGGATACCATTTTAGAAGACCTGTAACCTCTTTCTCTATTTCTAGGATGAATCTTAAAGTTGCACTGTAGAAACAAACACAGATCTTTTCTAGAATACTGTGTACTTAATAACACAGAACAAAGGGGATTGGATCCCCCGGAAATTAAGCTTTATTGTAGCGGATTAAATTTGTTGACGCAGTTACATAATTATGAACATGACGGATGTATATTTATTGTAATGTACACTGGTATACATTTAAATGTACATAAACATTTCTGTCACAAAGTACGTAAGCCACATAATGTCCTTTAAGGTCTACTGCACTTTCAGTGTTTTATTATTCTGCAACACTGGACTTACCAAATGGTAGCTCTTTGCTGCATGTTAAATTTATACAATTATACAATTTTCAAGTGTCTTTGTAGCCGTATTTTACACAGCAGTTACTGTGTATTTCAGAGTTTGAACAGTATTCTGTTGGGCAGGGCTATCCTACAGTTACAGAACTAAAATCCATGAACCCGCTTAGAAAATATAGAATGACAGTCTGTAGTTTCCCCCTGGTTTCTTCAAGCAGGACATTTCTCAGAAAGACTATGCTTGCTTGGTAAAACTCTTTGAGCTCTCTTTGAAGGAAAATCTTACAGCTGTTTTCCTGGGTTGATGGAGCCTCTGTCGATCTCGCGGTCAAACTCTGTGCGAATGTCCTCTAGGGACCCATCATCCCCGAAGGCACCCCACTCAGTGTTTATGCACATCCGGCCTTCGTCTCCTTCCACTTGGTCAATGTGACGCAATTCCTCCATGTAGCAGGCATTTGTTCCCGTTCCTGAAAAAGATTCAGAGCTGCATGACTCTTTTGCTCTGTGGAGCTCAGTAGGCAGACTGCATTGTCCTAATGATGCCAGGGTTAGTGTTATGATACCTTTGGCGCCCCCACATGTAGAACTGTGCTCATGGAACTGTAAAGTGCTTTGGATATATGTGTTGACTTTGTCTGCTTTTTCAAAACAGACCGCTTTATAATTTCATGAGCAAACAATATTAAGTCAGTCCCCAATGTTGTTGTTTTTTTCATCAGTTTGTATCATCTACTTTATTATTTGCCCTTATAAGGTTCTTTAAAAAATGTAGTCTGTGTCTTTACCTATGATAATGCCCACTTCACAGCGCTGATCGTCAAATCCGCAGGTCATCATGGTGCCAACTGTGTCATTCACCACCGCCATGATGTCTGCCTCGTAGTCCTGAAAAAACAAGATTCTGTTTAAACATAATAATAATAATAATAATAATAATAATAATAATAATAATTACAGTCATCACTAAGTTTGGACTCAACAGACATTTTAAAAAGTATGCCATCATTGTTGGTACATGATTTTAAAAAACTTATTTTATTTTGACTGGTTAAATTAAAATATTTAGTGTATTTTGAAATGCCTCAAACAATAAAACATGACAAAAAATTGTTTTATAGTTTTGTAAACCCTATGCAAATGGTTAGGTGAAAAGAAGAAGAAAAAAACTCACCCCTCGTTTCTTGATCGCCTTGTTTAGAAGACTCACAACATCCACCCCTTCTACACCACTGACTTTAAACTTCTTTGTCCACGTCAGTAAAACCGCCTATAAAACAAGTACAAGGACAAGCTTTAAGTTACAGTAAGACGGGCTTGGCAAGTCCAAAATGTCTGTCCATTGCTATTCCAACCACGGCATCACCTTCCAACAGCACTTCTTCCCAATGGTACTAAGAATACAATTACAGTAACATTTAGCTTTTCTGAGAAAGCAAACATTTGTGATGCGTGTTTCATATACTTTGTCTCCACAAGATAAAAGAAAACGAACAACAATCTCCAGCTCACATCTGATCTTAGAACCTCAAGACTTGAAAAATAAAAGAAGAAACTCACCAAAATATTGAAAAGTAGTAGTCTGAAAGATTGATTGTGGCACTGTGTATCTCTTTAACTTCTAACTAAACAACACATTTGTTCGAGTGTTTACCTCATCTAGTTTGGTTTGGGCACAGGGGAAGGAGAACGTAAATCCCACAGGAAGCTTTTTATCCTTGATTTTCTGCTTCTCCATGAAGTCGCCCAGGCAATCTGCAACATGGCCAAAGAGCTGCAGACAGAAAAGAGACTTTTACACTGCAGAATACCAAGATACTGTAACAAACAAAACCCTTTGACCAACACTATATTAACACACATTTGACATTTTTCTTTAAAAGTAAAGGTTCATGAGCTACTCTCTCATAACCCTCACTTTTAAAAGCTGAACATTATAACCTTAGTTTAAGTAGGATTTATTGCAGGACTGGTGCATTAGACTGCATTAGTTTTTTAGTTAAGTGTACCTCATAAACTGGCAACTGAACTGAGTGTATAACGTGTAACATTTTAGGAGGCCAGATAGATTGATGAAGAAAGAACATCCACACAACACTCAACAGAACTAGATTAATAACTTGACACTATTTAGAAAATGGCTACATTTCTTTTGCGAGTTTCACTGTTTTCAAGGCTGTTTTGCTTCATATTTATGTTTATATTTTACCAAATCACTCTCTTTTAACCTGTTCATATAACACATGACATTTGTGGGCAGCTGTCTCCTTGACATTTCATTCAACAGCATCTGTCTTTGCTCTGTCTGTGCAAGACATGGTCTAAACCAATCACACAGCCTCAGACAGCCTCTCATGTTTTGGTTATCAAGTTACAATTCGCCTGCCAGCTGTTCCCTATAAGTTCAGTGAAGGTCAGCGTCGGTTCTGACTTCACTGTCGTTACCCTCAGGGTTATTAGGGGTGTCATTTTACACATATTGATCTTCGACCTGACCTCAAACTACTGAGCTGTGTATGAGTGGAACCAGTTGTGTGACCTTGGTTATGCGGTATTTGCTAAGTATTTGTTGATCTTAGGGATTACGATGTGGACAGTTTAGACAGATGGAATAGCTGCCTCCATCCATTTTTTATTTTTTTTAAAGAGTAAGGGAAGAAAGAATTCTTGAATTTTAAAACAGACCTTTCTTTCTAATTAGTTCCGTTTACACAAGTTTTGCTGCTATCAAAAATTACAACAAAACAAATTTATATATTAAAAAAACAGAAACTAAAGAAGGAATTTGACTTGCAGAGTTGTGTGGATCATAGAGGAAGAGAAAAATGTTCTCCTAATCCCTGAAACTATATAGTAAATAGTGTAAGCAGTCTGGAACGCTGATTAAACAGATGCTGACAGATGTTTTTGTCTGCCAGCAAAAAGGACAGCCAGCCTTTGGGCCAGGATGGAGGTGTACCAGATATCAGCTACTGGTATATCCAGTATCCTCCACTGGAGGTCGCCTGTCCGTTTGTCGATGGGGTATGTCCAGAGGACAATGCCGTGAGAGAGGGGAGAGCGAGAGAGAGGAAGAGGGAGGGTTATAACAAGAGATATTTGTGCTTACCCGTGACCCGTTGCCGTGAATGATGTCATCAGGGGTCTCATAGACCTGGCTCTCCATTTGAACCGGCTGCTTCTTGTCCTGCGTCACTTTGACACGCAGGATCCGAAAGTTCGACCCCCCAAGGTCCAACGCTATGAAGTCCCCCTTTTCTGTCAAAACAAAAATACAGATAAACGTTAGAATTCTTTATTTTATGAGTGCTTATTATTTATTATTTAACGATTGTCAACCCAACAAATTAGTTCGATTTTCTGTTGATGAAGTTTGAGTTTCTGTAGGTGGAGCTTTTCTGTTTGCCTGTACAGCTATGGTGGCTGTCACATCCAGCCTCTCTTTTCAGTTTTAGATTTTGCACCTTGCCATTAACCTGTTTATTTATGATCCTTACCGTTAACTGTTTACATCTCTGGTATTGTGTACATTTGGTTTTTGCACCTGTTATGGCCACAGCAAACAAACACAATTTAAATGTGACGTCAACATATCTAATAACGCCAAACCCGAGGATAGTTCAAGTAAATTAAGGTTTATTCACAAATTAACTATTATTGATTGAGTCTGGAGCTCTGGCCAAAAAGAACAAAAGAGGGGAAGAAGCCTGAGCAAACCTATCAAGGGCCGCCGGACCCAGAACTCCCCCCCCCCCCCCCCCCAAACTAAAGAGCCACAAAAACTAGACTACCAGACCTCTATCCTCAAAGCAATGGAACACAAAAGAAGATAACAGAAAACAACAGAAGACAACGGTGATCAGAGCTGCTTCAGAGATTTCTGTCTCCCAGCCTCTCTTAATTCCAGGGGCGGAGCCACCCTCAATCAGATATCAGGAACACCTGAGATGAACAGAGGAAAAAGAGAGCAAGGCGGGGAGCGCGTAACAGCACCTTATTGATAATCTTTACTGTTTATATTTTGTTTAATTTGCAATCCATATATTTGCACCCTTTCCTACTTTGTACTGCAAACTGCTGCACAACAATTTCCCTCGGGATAATGAAAGTATCTTATCTAGGGGTATACTATATCATAACGTTAACATCGTTCAAATTAATATCCTGACTATAGCAATATTCCGACTTGATGACCTAATTACCTCTTACTTTTGGGAGCTGTTTAGATGTGCACTCGAATATAAGAAGCTGCCTAATTATTTCTGATATTCAGTGCCGTGGCTCGCTTCAAAAGCAGTTTGAATTTAGATTAGAATGATTAATTTAGCTTTCAGTCATTTACTTGAAACAGATCTGAGTGAGTTACAATGAACAAGTAGAGAAGGATTAAGTTTCTTGCAAAAGGACACTGCACCAGAACACACGATAGTGTGCGTGGATGTGCATTTACTGTTGCAAGGATCCGACCTGGCTGTGGCCTTTCAGTTACAAGTAAGCAGCCAGGACATACTGCCTCCCAACTAAACAATGTTCTTCATTTAGTAGTTTGCTGCATTGAGCTCTTTATCTCTTCGACCTGACTGGAATGAGATGTGACCGGCGCTTGACACACAGAAGTGTTACTGACTTGCTGCAGAGCATGTGTCCTTTTTATAGTCTGTGTCCCACTATATAACCTCAATGCTGAGTTTGTGTACATTATTATTTATACATTATTTAAATGAAGTCCTCTCAGTCATAAACTATCGCAAAATAAAACAACAAAGTTGTACAAGGATTTAATATAATTTAGTTTAATCCTGGCTTTAATTTTGGCAACACACCCAGGCGTTTACTCAGTTTTCAAAAGATATAATCCCTAACATTAGAGCCAGCCAGAGCAGGAACAGATGAAGGTGTGCTCACATTCTATATTTGTATCCATGTCTTTGTCTCCTCACACGTTCCCAGATTTCAGGCTTGTGAACTTGTGAATCTAAACAATCGAAAACACACTTGGCCGCAGAGCATTGTTTCCCGTTCCACAGTAAGCTCGTCACTGAGTATTGATTGTGTCTGGCTTAATGTTAAAACCTTTGACGGCACTCACTTCTGCAGTGTGGAATTTATTTTGGGGAACAGAGTGAATTTGGTTGCACAACTGGTAATGTGACCAGGCTTCACCCAGTGTTGAAGTCGGACTAAACCACTGAATTGAAGCTTGGCAAAGCAAAGCAAGATATTTAGCTTTGCTTGTTGTGGTCTGGGGTAAGAGATATCATCAATGGATGTAAACCAAGATTACTTTGCAGCCTGTCACCAATCAACAGATGTGACAGATGGATTCCTTCAGATGAAATATTAACATTAGGCTACTCTATAGAGTCTGCCCTGAGGGATCAGATGAACAGTTACTGAAACTAGCCTATATAAAAGTTATCTTTTACTCTTGTTGCTACGGTCATCCTTCCCATCATGTCTGTTGCTGATTAGGCTTTCAAATGTTTATCAGTTTTAACTATCGCCGTGGCTTCAACTCTGCCCTTTGCGTGATCCTTTTGACATCATGTAGATTTTGAAACCTGAGGCTATTTATAATGTAAGAGCAGGCAGGAGACGGGCAGCGCGGCCTCTGCCTTTCTGCTGGCCTTGTTCGGGCCACAGTATGTCTGACAGCCACTTCATGTTATTTCTGTGCGTTGTTTACTATCCGGGACAAGCCATGCTAGGCAGCAAACAGGCCGGTTTGAGGAGCGAGCCTCTTGACTTTGGCCAATGGGAATCTAAGAGTTGTTCTGAAGGGCGTTTGGTTTCTCTGAGGACTTTTAGCTGATTAAAATAATCCTGCATCTACACACAGAGTCAGACAAACTTCAAAATGATAACACCATTCATTTTCTATTTCATGTTTGTTTTTGTTTGTTTGTTTTCTCGTTAACTAAATTATTGTCCACTATAACACGATCAGGCACTTTTCTACACTACGCTTACACGCCCGGTGTGTTCCAGCTGTTAGACTGAAATATGAGGCTCATAATACATAAATATTAACCGTCAATGTGGCAAATTGCTAATTGATGCGTTACTACTGGTGGATAGCTAACATTGGCTTGAGTGGGAGGCTTCTGCAGTACAGCAGCATCAGACTGTTGTATCCAGCTAAATCTCAGCCAACAGATGAAACAGTTGGCTATTAACAGGTTAATTATTTACAGATACACTAATGATACCTGGCCGGAGGAAGACTGAAGAGACATGATGGCAATCAACCTTAATTTATTAAGGTATTGTAAATCCTCAGGTTCAGGAAAGGTCACCAAATCATTATTAGACATGTCTATTAAACGTTTGTTAAACAATAAATAAATACATACAAACTTGTCAAAAATATTATCCATGTGAAATTGCATTGACATCTAGAAGATCTTCTGTTTTCTGTCCCCCCAAAAGGGCGCCGGCCTTATGTGCTGAACTGGTTCATTACATATTACGACAGACTCCTCATCTTAAGGACGATAACTGTAATATTTAAATGTGAACTTCTCCATCTTATTATTTTAAAGTTAAAGGTGCTGTAGGTAGGATTGCGAAGATCCAGGACTTAGCCAATCAATTTGAACATCGACAACTTCTCAGTCCCTCCCCCCTTTCTGCTAAAGCCCAAAATGGTCTCCTAAGCCCCCTCCCCCACAAGGGAGAATGAATGCGTGTGCATGAGCAGTGATTGACAGCAGTTAGACACCCCCCCATCCCCCCCCGGCCCTGTTTGGTGCATCTGAACAGGGAGCGGTTGATTTTTGAAAATCACACTACAGGCTGTAGGTGGTACCAGAGGAGCTGGATTTTTTTTTTAGTTCTACTGGAACGTAGGGTCAGTTTCAGCAAATATGACAGAAGGTTAGTTTTATAAGGCTTACCTACTGAGCCTTTAAATTACACTGCAGCTATAGTATATTAGCGAGCCTTAATCAGAATATAACCCCATAAGTATAGTTAAACTTATTTGACATTAAAGTTGCCAATCCTCATTTTTTAACAAAATTAACTAAATGTAATACAGTTTGTATGCTACTTCTGTCTGGCAATAGCTTTAGCTGAACAGGCTAATCCCCACACTGGCAGACATGGATATTTAGCGGTAAAAGGTTTTGAATGGATTATATAGGTCATTAGATTGTCCCTAAATTCAAATCAATAAATCTGACATCATGAGGTCTTCATCCGACGGTGTTGGCTGCATGTTATCAGATGGGTACAGAGCGTGAAAACAATAGTGATCTACTGAGCCCAGATCCAGAGCACAACACAAAGAGGCTGTCGTCCCACAACGATTTCACCACATCAGCACATTGTTTATAGACAAAAACAGGATGCAACAGGCATGCTTACAATATAGATGGACTGCATATAACACAACATAACATAACATAACATAACATAACAATGACACTATAGTCGTTGTGAATGGGATCACTGTGCCTTTAATTCGATTGATTTTGTCATCCTCATGATGTTGCTTCTTTCGCAAAACCCATTCATTCCTTCCTTCCACATTCCTCCGTTTTCATTGTTGCTTGTTCAGTCATTAAATGGTTCTTCCGTTTTCTTAAAACAATATGGTATTTAAAACTCTTAATTCTTGTGATGTTTGTATTTTTGATACTCATTGTTCATATGTTCATTTTATTTAATTCCGCTCTAGTCATCTCAGTGTATTAAACTTGAGCACAGTTTGCTCTTTTGAATATACATAATACATCTATAATACAAATGTATCAAATATAATTACATTATTCATTAGTTTTTTTTAACTTTCTAGCGGTTGTTTGCTGAATCAATGGGCTCATCCTACCATGGAACACATCAGTCATACGACACCAGGAAGTGAGTGGCAGGTAATTCAATATTGACCTAATACTTAACTTCCTGCTGAATATTTCAAACAGAACATGACCACACCAAGGTCTTTTTACATCAAGTTGTTAAAGTTTTTTTCTTTAACATGCACAACATGTTAAAGCTACTCCAAATCCCTAGTTTCCCCCTCAGCTCACTATTTGCAATGTTTTGAAACCATGAAAAATATCAAAAGTGAACTGGGCCCTGTTTCCCAAAAGCACCTTAAGTCTATCGGTCAAGTCTGTCTTTAGATTCTTTTGCGCAGCAGAAACCCAGAAAAGTTTTGGTATCGGTGAGTGGTGTTGGGCACTTTACCATAATCAGGTAGAGTGTCCTAAACACACACGTTTTGTTGTCGTAATCAGTTTTTCTACACTGTACCTGATCCGTCAGGGATGGACCTGACGAAGGTGGGCAGCATCTTGATGGAGGCGGTGGGGCTGGTGTCACGGCCGAGCCCGTTCTCCATTTCCCTGCGGAACCGGTTCATGATGTCCTTCAAGGTATCATCCGAGAAACGCATGGAGTACAGGTACTTATCGATCTGAGGAGCAAACACAAGGTGTCAGGGAGTGGTCGAAATGTGCCAAATTAAAAATGAGAGTTACCAATTTTTTTTTTACATAGAGTAAATGCTTAACAACAGATTTGAGGATAACCCCAGACAAGGGGGAGGGGGGTCAGTTGGATGTTGTGATGTAAAATAGAACTAAAAACAGTTATTAAACATACTGCATACTGTATATAAATCAAAGTGCAAGGTATAATGAACTGTAGGTTACCATGGCAACATTACTGACGTTTCATGCTATGTTAATGACAGTGGTGGAAAGTAACCAAATACATTTACTCAAGTACGGTATTTAAGTACAATTCTGAGGTACTTTATTTTTATGCTACCTTATACTTCTACTCCACTACAATTATCTGGCAGCATTCGTTACTGGGAACCTTTTTACTGCTGTTTACTATTCAGATTATTAATACAAACTATCAAACAACTAGTTAATCATCAAGTATTATTATGGATTAAGCTGCACAGCGGTATATAAAGTAGTTAAAATTAGCTCCACCTTTACAAGCTGCAATATTTAAGTGATGAACACATTAATGCATCAATTATATCCAATAATATAATGTATATTATTCTGAAATGAGGCATTCAGCATAAGAAAATGTGGCGATACTTTTCTCTAATGATTAAATAAGGTGCCTTTTGTACAATGCAATAAAAATCAATGCAGCATAATCATCGGTTTGTTTAAAATAGCAACATTGCATGCAGTTTAATTGAAGTTAAAGCATTCAATTAATGTAATGTTTGTTCCAGGGGGGATTTCCCTGCACATTCCCTGTTATTGTTACGTAAGTCATACCATTGGGCACACCACAGTTCAGGCATCCATTCTGTGCCATGAACCACAATCATATGGACTTTGTTTCTCATCAGGCTGCTCTGTGTGACATTGCTATTATTAGCATCTGAAAACGACTAACGCAATGTGGAGTACAACTTATTGATTGAATAGTGTATTTCCAGGAAATCTATTCCTGTCTTTTGCTGTCAACCTAGTGTTGCTCTGTGCCAAGACAGTTTGATCATTTTGTAATTCTTTCTATTATTCGGCTACTTTAACTCTCTAATTTTTCTCCTTTTGACTTGAATAAATAAACAGTGTCACCAACATTTAATCAAAGATATACTTCCTCTTAGTGGGTTAAATATATTTAAGCCCAAGGTGCCATGTTATTTATGGCTGCACCATTACATCAAATGAAAATTTTACATTTCCCCCAAACTTTAGCCTGACTTATTTATTTTCCCGGGATACTTTTGAATCCCCACCACTTTTAAATAAACTGTTTTGTACAGTGCTTGGCTTGCTTATTGGCTGCTGCTGAATTACTGAATATGATATGCAGTGTACCTGTCATATCCAGGGTAACCTTCATCCTTTCAAGGATCCTGAGTCACCACAGTAGCTGTTGTAAATTCCACTAACCCAGAGGCACGTGCATCGACTGCACTGTGATATCCCAAATCCCCCACTCCCCCTCGGGAACATCTCACCGGTCTATCATCAGCCCATTTCTACTAAACCAAAGGTCATATTCTTTACATGACCAGAGGCGACAGTATTTTTCCAGCTAGGGTTTCGTATGTGTTCTGCTAATGAGTGCATGTCGTCTTTGCTAGAGTTAATAAGAGAATGAGCGAATTAAAAGAGGAAAGAGATAAAACGGGAGAGAAAGAGGATGCAGCGAGGAAGGGAGGAGCTCACGAATTTCCCCAACATCCCCTCACAGACACCTGTCTGCTTCAGACGCCCTGACAACCGACGCTCCGGAGAAAACTCTCTACGTATAACGAGGGCCTGTCTGCAGCACATCTCCACCATCGCTAACCACAGCCCTTCTCAAGGACATCAATGTCAAACACTGCTAACCCCAGAGCAAGCTAAAATAGAGTCAAATGCAAATTAGAGTTCATCATGGCCTCCTCCTCCTCTACTTTCCAAATGCTGCATCCTCCTCTCCCAGCCTGATACGCCCCACAGACTCAGTGCTGACATGCAGCTACTGTTAACCGGCGTCCATGGCTGTCACATTACAAAACTCTCCAGTTCAACACAAAAGGACCACTGTGGCACTTTACTTTCACTCACCTTCTTGAATTGATCATCCTTCAACTCGGTGAAGTAGTAGGCCAGAAGCTGAGCCGCTATCATCCTGCCTGCACGTCCGCCAGGAGCTGTCAGTGACTATGAGGTGGTAAGAGAGTAAGGAGGAGGGGAAGGAAGCCTGCCGTGCGTTCTCTCTCCTGTTCCCCCCCTGCGCTGATCCCTCTTTATCCTGAAGTGGAGGAAGAAGCAGGCCCAAGCTAAGCACCGTGGCAAGGCAAGGTTAAAAGGAAAAAGTCTGCTAAAACAAGAGTGCAGCAGCAGCCGTTCCTGCTAGTCTGCAACACACACTCACACCCAACACACTTAAACACACAACAGACACAGAGGCTGGGTTTGAGCGTGTCTCCTCCCTCTGTGCTGCTACCTCCCTGTTAGCTCTGGGGAGATGCAGCAGCTCTGCTCTGGAATGGTGGCTATACTAAGCCCTGCCCCCACCAAGCACTCTGATTGGCTGAGCTGGGGAATGTGAAGGAGATGAAGAAGGGGAGGAGTGGATGAGGAGGAGTGGGCTTCTCCTACAGCAGCGGGGGAGTGAGGAAGAGGGAAAGAGGATGGGGGGTTGTAAGCAGAAGCAGGAAGCTGCATCTGCATGATAACCTGCTGCTCTCTCCTCCCAGCAGCACACAAAGCCAGAGACCCATCCCCCGGCCAGCATGTCTCACACGTTGCCACGGCACCCAAAAGTGTACGTGCTGATGGGCAAGCCACACAATGATGTCATAATCCCTCTTACTGCTGCATCACACGCAGCATCAGATACAAGCTGAAAAACACCTGCTCTTCTTTCCATCACAAACTGCTGTTTATGGCTATGGTTCTCGCTCAGGGGTCCCTGGTTCAAATCACAGACAAGCCCCAAATGAATGTTGCATCCCTGACTTAGGGCGACCTAGACATTACTTGTGGTGTAGAGACTTCGTACGCTTTTAATAACCTTGGAAGACCAGCTTAACATAGGAGCAAAAAGTGAGAACAATGCTCAAAATAACAAATATTATTTTAAAATATATCAACATATATATACAACTAAAGCTCCTCAAACCAAAAACCACGAGAAAGATTTGCTTCAACAAAAAAGGATTCTCAGTTATTTCCTGTTTCCAATGACTTACTTGATACTAACTGGAGCCATGTTTTGTTGTATGTTCACAATGAAAAGGTCTTTTTTAATTTGCCATCAAGCCCACAAAATTGGCTACCTTTTTTTATAGTAACCTGTTTGTCCCATATAACAGAAATATAGGAGCTACTCACAACTGGGGAAAAAGTAAAGAAAGTATGTGAACGGTTGCACAAAAGCTCTGTCGAAAGCAAACAAATGTCAGTGATTTGTCCACAGTCAAATCAGTGACTGATTAGAAGACTGTGGGCCTCTAGAGCAGAACTGAGAACCAGTGTCAAAGGAGACAGATTGTATATTACTGTATTGCAGTATTTTTATCCATAGCAGTGGCAGTGTTTCTTTTCTCTATATCCGTGGTCTTGATCCCTACTAACTTGTGTGAGTAACTATTTTGTTAGACTTTGAGGTTATCAGTAAAATCAGCACTTAATGTTTTCTAAAACGTTTAACGCCCAGGTCGACCTCAGCCCTGCTATAGAATCCAGCTAGATGTCAGTGAGACAATAAGCATCCCTCCATCCTCTCAGATGTGCTGATGTACTGTATGTGTTGTCCTCAGTAATATTATTTAAATGCATTATAGAAATTATGTTCTGTTTTCTAAACTGTATCACTTTTTTTTTAAGTCCCCTTTTAGTTAACAGATGGTTTGAAGCCTGATGAGGCCTGATGCAACACATCTCAGCATCGCTTTAGTCAGAGATGATCCCTCCTCCCCCCCGCCCCCCGGCTCCCTGCAGCTCAGTTACATCACCACAGTCTGCGTAAAATGACCCATGTCTGCTGACTCAATGACGTGCAAAGCCTCTGACGTCCTCCTTTTTTCCGCCCTGAACCGCTGTGATTTAGGACTTCCCTCCTTGATTCCCCTCTATCCTGCCCACAATCCCCCTCCTCCTCCTCTGTCCCGTCTTCTGCCAGCTGCAACCACGAGTCAGCGAGTCAGTGAGGGCATGAATGAAAAGAACAGCTTCCCTGTACTGCCCCCCCCCCCCCGTGCCTCAAAAGAGCAGCTCAAAAAGGAGAGCGAGAAGAGGGAGGGCTCAGCATTCATTTACTCCCCTCTGATCAGACTATCCTGCCTGGTGTCATGGCTGCTTCAGACTGACTTTCTTTAGTGACCTTCACATTTGTAGTGAAGACTACTGACACACAAACCCAATAAACTGTTATTTAAGTAATTAATTGATGCTTAGGCAACAAAAATAACAATTGAGGATGAGTCAAGGTCAAACTCCTGAGTTTTAACCTATGAAATTTGACTGACTGTAATTTTAGTTTATAAACGTGAACAATTTAACTTCTCAAATGTGAGGATTTTCTTTTCTGTTTTACAACTTTAAGTATCTTTGAGTTTTGGGAGTGTTGGTCCTCAACTTGGGCTCCACAAAGTTGTGATGGACAATTTTTTACTATTTTCTGACACAAACAAGTAATCAGTTAATTTAAAAAAGAAATGCGGCATTCAATTATATTGAAAAGAAGTTAGTTAGTTGCAGCCCTAGCTGTGGGGATCCACAGAAGTGTGTCAGCAGTGTTTATTTTATTTTGCATGTGTTAAAAGTGTTCATCCTCTTGAAAACATGAATTTGCTTAGTCAATTTGATGGCAATTTACCATTTTAGATTATAAAGATATATACAATGTATATAATTGGATGGTTCTCATCCTCTGGGAAACCTGAATGTGCTCAGTAAATTTGATTGCAATCCTCTCAGTGGATTGTGATATTTTTGGTGTACATTTTTGGGAACAGTTTATCTGATGGTGGCACTCGAGAGAGAGGTTTGTTTCTTGTGGAAATCAGGCCAATAGTTTTTGGGATATTTTGTCCGAGCTAAAGTGTCATTAGAGGGAAATTTTGGCCGGACAGTGTGCCAAAGAAAATATCAAGCAGTCACTCAAGTTATTTGCAATCATCCTTTTTGTCAGGCCATGAATATCCAGACCAAGTACCATGGAAATCCGGCCTTTAGAAGTGAAGATATCTTGCTCATGATCAAAGTATCGGACAAATGAATGGACCAAATGACAAACCATCCTAACAACTGCAACTGGGACAAAGAAACATTGATTGACCTATTCATTATCAAATTACAATATATTGGAATGTCTCCTCATTACTTGAGTCACAAACAATATAGAAAAACAAAAGATATCGAGCATGTTTGGAGTGGATGCAACTGTTGATACTAAAATGGTCTAAAAGTCCAAGAGAATGTGGTTGTGCAGTTGTGAGGCCCCTCAAACTTGTGAACGTACTGCTCATCATATTATCATGCTCTAATAATCTCTTTTATTCCCACTACAAACATGCTGTGCACTGGGGCCAGAGAGAGGAAGGAGACTGGAATCCAGCGGGATATCTCTCAGACACACACACACACACACACACATGTGTCAATCGGCATAAATACAGGGGGTGGAAAAAGTAAAGTGATCTAAAAACTCAGCAGCACTGGAAAAAAAAAAAAAAACGCAATTAGTTGAAGCTGATAATGTTCAGTTTTTGGAGGACAGATTCAACACAATCACTTTTTTTTTGCAGCCATATGTCCTCATGTTAAGCGCATATCAGTTAGTGAGGTTCTCTGTGCTGTGAGCAAGGTCTGCACTGAGGTAAAAAGAACATGCCTGAGAGAGCATGGGTCAAAGGGTAAACCAACACTAACTATGCACCCAATGCACCACACTGCTCTCTGTCTCTCTGCCAGTACAATGGAGATACATGTTTTGTGATGCTCAAAGCTTTGAAAACTCACATTTAAAAAAGGTTGTTAACAAACATGTCTATCATTATGTATATCATTTTAGGAAATGTTTATTCTCAATGTCATTTAAACATACATTAAATTCCTCAATTGTTCCATTTTGCCACCGTTGTATTTGTTTTATGAGAGGAGCAGTTTAAATAATGTTTATCATTATCGCCAAAATTCTGACGATCATAAAGGTCAAGTCCTGGCCAATTTCCCTGTTTTCTATGATCTTCATGAGTAAGAGAGAGGAACCAAAACATAATGAAGGCAACAAAGGATTTATTTATAAGCTGATGGTCCACCGCAACTTCCAAAAAGTAGACACCAGGTGGCAGCATTTAGCAGAGAATAACACCAAACTGGATTTAAAGGGGCTGTCCACTGATTTTAAACATGAAGCTTAGATTACTGGTCATGGTTACTGCTACTACTCAGCCTATGAAAACAGTATAATAATCCATTATCATTTATTAGTTGATTTCTATTTTGTTTCAATCTGAATCTGACAAGTAACTAGTAACTCATTTTGTCAAAATAAATGTAGTAAAGTGCAATATTTCCCTCAGACGTGCAGTGGAGTAGAAGTACAAAGTTGAATAAAATTAAAATATGCAAGTACAAATAACGTACTTCAGTACAGTACTTCAATTAATGTACTTAGTTGCATTCCACCAACGCAAGTATGGGCTAAGTCAGTTCATCTCGGCCTCTGAAGTGATCTTAGATTTGTTTCTTTATATTAAGTGTCAATGCATAATTTTACCACTTTAATACACTTGGTGTAATGTTGTATGTAAATCTGTAAAGTACTGTGCAAACACTGATGTGTACATCTGATAGGAATTGCCCTCTAACAGGATTATCATAAAATTATCATTGTTTATTAATGTATTAGGATAATCCAAAGGTATTAGTGGAGGAAAGTGTTTATGTCGCATGCGTCAAACTCGAGGCCCGCGGACCAAATCCGGCCCCTTGCAGACTTTGATCCAGCCGGCATATCAATTTAGGATCACAATAAGTTTTGGCCCACCTAGTTTTTGTTGCTTTTTCAACGTTTTGCCGCTTTAAAAAAAGTTTTTGTCACTTTTGCCCACATCTTTTTGTTATGCGTTTGCCACATTTTTTCTGATGTTTTTTGGTGTTTTTGTGGCTTTGTTGGACCCGTTTTTAAATTTTTTTTTTAATGATGGCTAAGGAGCTTCTTTGCTGACTTTTTTAGGAATTTGTCAACCAAACTGTAATTGAGAAGAGTTTATAATACAGGCAATAATACAGTCAAAGATATTTGACTTTTCTCCTAAATAAAAGCATATCTAAAAGCGTGTCAGTAAACTCTACATGTCTGGCCCTTGATGTGATTCTTTTTCCAGTGTGGCCCTTAGTGAAATTGAGTGTGACACCCCTGGTTTATGTAGAGTATCCTGCACCAGATATATATATATATATATATATATATATATATATATATATATATATATACATATATAATTTTTACAGTAAGATGAATGTATTAAAAAACACTTGTTTTATATTGCATGTGTGGAAGAATCGATTGTTAAGTAAGTTTGTTTTTTCTTTGAAGGAGTGGCATCTTGTATAGAGGTGGGAGGTAGATGATCCTCTGGACCCAGTTCATTAGGACCTCGCAGTAAGTGCCAGTCCTACAGTCACTGATCTAGCATGCGTTGCTCTTCCTCATGTCTACAATTGTTTTAAGTTACCTAATTGATTTTGAAGGCAGTTTGTTGTTTCACCTCTTTTTATTTTTATTTACTTTTACTTTTCCTTTCTTTCAATTTTAGTTTCTCATAACTCCACCTAAACCTTCCCAAACTCCATTTCCTCTGGTCAAGTGAAAATAATAAGTAAAATGTATGTTTAAACTGGCTAAATTGGACCTCCTGTGTCCTCCTTCAGGCTACATCTACACTAGAAATGTATTTTGTCCCTAAACCATTCAGTGCTTTATAAACCAACAGTGGTATTTCGCAAACAATTCTTTGAGGGACAGATGCCAACGAAAGACCTTACAACGGGAGTGATGTGATCCACTTTCTTGGTCTTAGTGAGGACTCGAGCAGCAGCATTCTGAATCAGCTGCAGCTTTTGATTGATTTTTAGGGAGATCTGTAAAACAAGCGTTGCAGTAGTCAAGTCTACTGAAGATAAAAGCTAAATTTTTTCCAAATCCTGCTGAGACATAAGTCCTTTATCCCTTAATATATTCTTAAGGCGATAGTAGGATGACTTTGTAATTGCCTTAATGTGGTTGTTGAAATTCAGGTCCGAGTCCACGACTACACCAAGATTTCTGGCTTTGTCTGTTGTTTTTAACATTGCCAATTGAAGCTAAGCGCTGACTTTTAATTGTTCCTCTTGGCTCCAAAAACAACTACCTCAGTTTTGTCTTCGTTTAATTTAAGAAAGTTTAGTCATATCCAATCGTTGAATTATTCAATGCCCTTACTGAGTGTTTGCATTGGACCATAGTCCCCTGGTGATATGGTTATGTAAATTAGTGTGTTGTCTGCATAACTATGGTAACATATTTTGTTGTTTTCCATAATCTGAGCCAGTGGACGTATGTGGGTATTACACAGAAGAGGCCCCAAAATGGAGCCCCCATTTTGGTTTGAAAACTCCGGGGTTGGGTTTTAGTCTGGACGGACACAAACAGAGACCTTTGGAAATGATGAAGTCAGTCAGTCTTATCGGTTAGGTAGCTTATATACCTTTCAGTAACAGTTCCACCTTGTCGCTGGCCCAAGCAAATAAATCCCATGCCCTACTTTTTACCATTGTTATTCTTTCTCAAAAGGTTTTTTTCAGTATTTTCAACTTATACATTAATTATTTTCAACCATAGAGTAACATCTGACAATCTGCTTCCTGTTAACACCAGCACGCACATGCCCAGTCTATGTGAATGGTCATGTGATACGTGTTGTCAGATTTGTTAATATGGACGGTGATTAGTTTGGCTGCTCGAGCTACAAATGAAAAATGAAAATGTAGTAGGGTAGATTTAGCCTGAGCCACTTTACCAGTCTTTACATGTGGTGTCAGTATGTTGATGTGCACAGATGTCTGCCACAGCGTCTAATGATACTCCCACTAGGAGTGGTAGACGAAGTGACATTTTTAAATCCTGCACTTTGGTGCTTTGGGGTAGACATGTTTATAATGTAATACATGTTTTAAAGGTGTAATGAGTTCATGTTTTTTAATAAATACCCTTAAAATGTCAGCAAAGCTGTAGGCCGGTCTCCTCTAAACAGAGAAGGGGAGACGACCTTTTCAGCGAAGCCACATGGCAACAACTGTAGGTCAAATGTTCAATAAACCAAAGCCTGCTACGTCTTTTGAATTCACACTGATGTTTTTTTATTTTTTTTTATCACATCTGAGTTTCACCAAATCGCCTTATGAGTTTCTTTCTCTGTGTCTTCAGTCATTTTATTTTTAAATGGACTTGTGTGAATGAAAATAGCTGCGAGGGTTCTTGTACAGTAAGAATCGGGTGTATCACTGTATCGAAGGACTGGCTGTTAAAAATAGCCTGACTGCTGCCCACAAGTGTTGAGCCAAGGAGGACAGGCTGTCTCGAGAAACCTAAAAAGGTCTCATAAGGCTTTCAGTGTTGGGATTTGCCAGCAAAAATGTCTTTCTTGTTGGCTGTATGAATATTTGTGAAATCTAAAGGTGAGGTGCCTCTTTATTAATCTTGTTAGAAAAGGAAATCAGTCTTCATGCCACCAATGAGAGGACTGGCAGTGTGCCATTCAAACATTGATTTAAGGACTTCCAAAATGAGTTTTTGTTGTGTGGAAACAGTATATCATTTTAGAAATTCAGTCCGCGTAAGCATTTTACAGACATTTAAAATCTTCTTTTAACCTTTCACTAAACGTCTCTGTAAAAAAAACTTTAAATTTAATAAATGCAGGAGGGGAAACATACCTCTAAATAATTCAATAAAATTGCTGGTACGGATGCACACTCTTCATCTCCAAAGTGCAGAATGAGAACAAAATTTGGGGGTAAATGCTATATATAGTCTTAAGTGCGTCCATACATGGGGTGGAAGGGGAACAGCATTCCCTGGGTGAGAGGGTAATATTTTTGTTACCATCAGCAAGTGCTTCCCAAGCGGCATCAGGCTGGTCTTCCACCGCTTTGCGCTGTTTTAATCTCTCTGGGTAAGTCACTTTTCCTAATATTTGCTCACTAGGCTAATTAGGAGAAATAACTTTTGCAAAGTTCAGAGTCGTAGGAGAAGTTATCGAGTGTGGAATGAGTGAAATGTGTTGCTATAATGAATGGTTGTAGTTAATCTGTCTCCTGTGTGGGGAAGCAGCAGCAGTCTGTTATAATCTCCCTGAGCAGTACTTCCTTACATACCAGGGCATTAAGAGGTTGCTGACCCTCTTGTCCCAAGTTGTATAAGCTTAAAAAAAACTCAGGTAAAATGTGCCTGTGTTGAAAGAATTGATTATACAGAATGGAAACATAATTAGCCAGACGTTTGTATTTGACAGCTGGTCTAGTTTGTTAGTCTTGTTCCATTTAAAAAAGCCTGTAGAGTCTGATTAATCTCATTTCCTGCATGATGGTTTTAATTAAATAGAGAGGGGGCTGTGCACTGCTGGTAATTACTCTGTTTCCTTCATTTCTCCACTCATGGAATAGGCAGACTGCTGCAAGCTATTCATAGCTGAGCTGTGTGAGGTTGTAAGGTGAAACATTTGAAGTGCTGATCTCTGGTGTATGTTGGAACTGTCCTGATGCCTCTTAAATATTGGACTTTGACATATGTGCCTCTGAGATAAATATGTTCTTATGATATGTATGTATTCTCTAAATGTCTTTGTTTTAGCACTGGTAATTTATCATGTATAATATGACTACATAAATTAATCTTGAGAAAAGCAAAGAAAGAGATTGTACTACTGAGGTGTACATTTAAAAATGACAGCACATGTAGCAAAAAAATGTGAATCACAGAGACTTCATAATGGCTGCAGTAAAAATAATGTTAAAGGGACAGACTTGTCCCTTGTTTGCTTTCATGGCTAACACATGTTTGGTCTCCCCCTCCCCCTGGTGCTCGTGGCCATGTCTCCTTGAAGTGTTCCAGTCATGCCTTCCAAAGTCACACCTTGGTATAAGAAGAAGCGTGTGAGCCAAGTTAAAACTGATTATGCTTATGACCACACTAAATGTGTGTGTGCCAAGCAGCAAACAGCAGTAAGGTACGAAGGTTGAATTCACATGCTACTTTTGGCTGCTTTGTCAGGTAGAGCAACAGATATGCTTAGAGCCGCTGCTGACAGGTGGTCTTCATATTCCTGCTGCATATGCGTCTGCTTCCTAGGTGGCCATCCATTTGCCCTCGGATGTCAGAGACGGAGCGCATCCTCGTCAATTCTGACTGCTGGCAAACATTTCAATTTAAAGTACCCATAACTTACACAATAAAAACTGGCAATACACATTATTAAGTGGGAGACAGAGTTATATTTGGATTCATATGAGAAGTATTTGTCTTTCGTGGCAGCTTTATTTTTAGTTTTCAAAGATTACATTTTTTATGGGACAGTTGACAGAGAGAGGAAATATGATGCGAAACAAAGACTCCCAGCTGGAATTGAACTGTCATGTTATGTGGCATGCACTTTAACTATTTGGCTACCAAGGCGGCAGCTTTTATTGATTGTAAATCTCAAATGTTGTAAAAGCAGACTTTGTGGTGTTATGTTTTTGTGTTTCTGGATGCAAAAACAGGTCTAGGAAATCGTTACTCTTACCTCTCACTGCCATTTGGAGTCACAGACCATACATTATTTCATGACTCAAACTTAAGGCACCAATGTTACAAGATTTTTAGAGAGAGTGAGACTGCATAGTGACCGAGTTTGCAAACTTTTTTTATAAAGCACATTTAAAAACAACAGATTACAAAAAAAGAACACAGTAAAAGCACAGAGGCCATAACAAAAACACAGTAAAGAATGAGAGGCTGATCCAGTTTTGAACATGTTACTTGGACCTAATGTTACATAACTTAGTAGTATTCATTGGGAGTCCATATTTATCCCTCTGTGTGATGCTTTTTGTTCTTCTGCCGAACGTTGATTTAGTTTGATATAAAAGATGACACATGTTCAATCTAAAGCACTAGGAAGGTACCTAAAATATTGCATATCCAATGTCAAAGGTGCATAGCTTGAAGATGCAGACCTGCAAAAACCAAACAAGTGAAAACACGGAAGAACTCTGGCACATTTCAAAATGGTCATCAGTGAGTCTTTTCCCTGTGGGGTCCAGAAGCTCTGGAACTACATCCCGTGACAGGGCTACAGATAATGCTACTGCTAATAATGCTCTTCAGCTGTTGGTTTTATTACTCAGGTCATAAGACATGTGTGTATTTTACTAGATTGCTGTAGAACACTTTTTGAAAGCATTGTTCCCTACCTGGCTCTTAGTCCAGCTCTGCTATACAACATTAACATGCTGAACTTGATACTTAAGTTGAAGGCTGCACTAGCTTTGTTGTCACTAGTGATGAAGGCAGAACATAAGAGTGCCTCAAACGTCCACTTCAAGCCAAGTTCAGCCCCCGCCTTATGTCAGAGGCTGCATGCCACTCCCCTGAACCTGACCTACATCTGAGGCCAGTGGTCAGGGCTGTAGGTACTGATATCAGGTTTCTGACCAGGTTTATCATGAAGTTTCCCATGACAGACATTTGAAAAGAAAAACATGGAGGGCTAAGTGTTAGTTTTTATACAGAATATGTCAATTTTCTGTCAATTTCACCAACTTAATTTATCCTTTAAAAAGAGTCTTTGTCCATGTCCCCAATGTTCATTGGTCAAATTCGCTTCATGTGTATAATCACTATCAATCTTTTCACAATAGATTTGAAAGTGAAAAGATTTGTTTAAGATGGCCAAGATGTATTTGTGTTTCATCTTTGTAAATCAAATATGTTGATATAATAAGAATGGATTCATCAAGATACTGTATAGATAGTCCAGATTGCATTATATTGGCAATGCAAAGGAGATAAACGGGTCTCCAACAATGGGTACAGGAGGAGGAATAGTGTAGAAGTTTAAGGTGGATTGGCAACATATTCTGTTCATCCATATTAAAGACAAAACATATTACAGAGAAGGATTTGGCACCAATTTTTACTAATTACTTAAAACTTAAGAAAAACCTCAGGTGGATCTTGGGACATTTCAGCGCAGCAACCTGCTTCTGCAAAACTAAAACCCAAAAGTCCATTATGGTGTAATATTCTTTCAATGCCTGTTTTATAACGATGGACATCTTCCCGACAGGACATCAAGCTCTAAATCGGTGAGCCAAGTGCAGGCCCAGGCCACAGTGGCTATGGCAGAACCAGCTTATACCATACCTGCGTTCCGGCAGAGGTGAGTTCCCATTGGCTGCTGTCATATGTCAGGCTATTTTAGATGTAAGGTTATACTGAACTACAGTCTCTACTAGCTGACTCCAGTCAAGACCCACATTTCCTCAGTGTTACTAGCTAATTTTTCAGTGATTCTTACTTTTTTATTTAACCTTTATTTAACCAGGCAAGTCATTAAGAACATATTCTTATACAACGGCGGCCTGGCAAAAGCCAAAGCCTCCTGAGGGAGGAGACTCTGTCTCTCTGTTTGTCTGTCTTTAAATTTTTTCGAATGGACAATAGTTCATCCGATCAGCTTCACACTTGGCGTGTGTATCGCGGAAGTTCTTGAGATCCACAGAACACATTCGTTAGTAGTTAGTTATGTACACACTGTGTAGTGTATTGAGAGGGCAACTCTATTAACTATTACACTGTAGAATGGCATGCTGGGTACCGCTTGCTCTCCATACTAGTATTTATAAATCCCAAGAGGTTGAATCTAATTTACAGATGAACTGTATTCTTCCAATTCCAAGTTTACTTACTACTTTATTTTTATTGTGAGATCAAAACTGCCATGAAGATTAGGTCAAAGGGATCGAAATGAATTATTTTAGTGCCCATGAAAAGCACACAAAAAATAAATAAAAAGTTTCACTGTTTCAGAAGTTATTTTCTATGAAGTCTGTATAAAATAAAATTAAAAATCGAACGGTAAAACTTTACTTGAAGGTATCTACATAAGAGTGACATGACACTGTCATGAACACATGACACTGTCATGACACAGTCATGACACAGCAACCCTAACCATAACTTGTCATGACAAAAACCAAATGACACTTACTAAAAGAAGCGTTATGTCATAAACGTTTATGACTTATTTATAATGTTTATGACATGTTCATGACAGTGTCATGTCACTCTTATGTAGATACCTTCAAGTAAAGTGTAACCAGTCTAACTCGTGATTGACATCTACTGTAGTCACACTGAAATTATTAAATATATGTATATAGCTGGTTCCTAGATTAGTAGTGGATCAATTTAAGTTGTGTGTTGTTACTGTAGGACTGCTGATGAGGGGACTGAGGAGTACCAGCGGGTGAGCACGAAAGTTGGGAAAGGACTGACTGTTATTCAGGAGGAGCTCCACAGGATGAGGATGACCACCAAGGCCCAAGTGGAGAGTATTGCTATTCAGAGAGAGGTAAGCAGCTTGGAGTGAAATGACACATATCAAATCTCGTAAATTTCGTATCACCCATATGCGTATGACACTCAACTGTACAGTTCTGTTTTACAGACCACCCTGTCTTGTTGAAACATTGCACTGACCAGATTATGATTGGATATGTCATAACGTTCTCCAGTTCCATAGGCACAACATTGAGATAGCTGTATTGGCTGCTAATTCATACCAAAATAAGTCTAAAGCTCTTTTCTCTCTTTCAACCTGTTGCTGCTAGAATTTTAAGTAAATAGAACTCATCACGCACCGCCTCTTAATGTGTCATAGAATAGAAATTGAGTTACAGTATGAAGAATCCCTAGATTCTGCAGCTTTATAGCAGGAGACCGTCGATCTTTGACATGCTTGTACTGAAGGATACGGACCTCTCAGGTCATCGTGAAATGATTGCTTGCTGTTTTTAATATGAGAATAAAAGGGTGGGAAACTCTAGGCACCTCACGATTCGATTTAGAGGGCTGCAATGCGATTGCATCTTGACGCATCAAAAATGTTGATTTCTATACATGATTTGTTTTTTCTCACTGTGTGACTAGCTACTACGTAGCGTATTTGTAATGATCCATAATTAACCTTAACCCATTCTCACCAAGAAGTAGCCTAGCTTAGAACGTAAACATGACGCACATGTTTGCGTCCGTTACGTATCACCATCAAATTTGTTCAGCCCAATGTTTAGAAAGTCTCTCTTTCTATTGCGCTGGTTCAGCTGCAAGTAACGTACAGCCCATACTTGTTACAGGCTATCACAATTTCGAGAATTGGGTTTTTAATTTCTGAGGATTTTTTTTTTTCTGCATCGAGACATAGTCTTTCAAGAGAGAACTGTGTTGCATCTAAGAATGGATTCTTTCCCCCACCCCTTATAGTTAGTTATTTCCTGTGTCCGTAGAACAAACTGCCAGTGGATCTGAGATGCAACCACACCTTGACCACCTTCAAAAGCAGGCCTATATTTTTTTACTGGCCTTTATTTAATACTGCATGTTTGTTTCCTTTATTCTGTTCAAAGCTGCAATCCTTAATTTTCTGCATAGTCTATACATAGCAATGCTGATCAAGCATCTAGCGTCCCGTTTATTGAGATGATTAAGCTCATTGTTGGTATGTAGTGATAATTAACTGATCAGCTAACATGAACTCTAATATATCATTATATATGTCCATTTTTAGCATATATTTATATTCCGTATTAACAGTATATTACTTTAAAACATTATGGAGTACTGGGGTATCCCCACTCTGTATGGATGGTGCTTATATAAATGAATGTGTTTTGCCCTGCCTCATCTTGCTGTAAGAATGCAGACAGATGATGCTGAAGTTAAAAGTTGTTGTTGACGGCAGGACTAATTTCTGCCTGCTAACCTCACCTCTTTAATCCTTCTGGTCCGGGCAGATTGCAGATCTGTTGATGATGGTGATGTCAGCAGGGAAATGTTGATGATGATGACAACATGTTAGCATAGAAGGGTTATTATAATGATGTCTTCTTCACTGTGCTATATACGCTCACTCTCTTCAGGTTAGGAACATGATGTACAAGAAGACGGATGTGTTGGATGACATCCCAAAGTTGCCGGACTTCCTGGTTGCCCTGCGGCCCCACACCGTGTGGGAGAAGACTCCCGTCAAACTGTTCTGCACTGTGCAGGGCAACCCAAGGCCCATTGTCAAATGGTCAGAATATTCACATCTCACGGCAGTGGGTCTTAGATTTGACTTAATTTATGTCAGAATAAGCAAAGGCACATTTAAAGTATGTGTGTGTTACATGAAGTGGTAACACTTAGTTTATAAGAGCTGATGCTACTTTTTTCAATTATTCAAATAACAGAACAATTTACATATAGAAGACGAGCTACAAAACACACCAAACAACGTTCCAAATTAACTTAATTAGTTACCGTATGTTTGACTGTTAAAGGCATTCCTTAATCCCTTTAATCTTTAATGTTCAGCATACCCTCCCAGTATAGCCATCACTTGTCAGATGGACAATCAGTGAGTCATATATCCCCACACACATGCTTATTTTACCAAACGTGAGAGCGTGTAGGTGTGAACAACACTCACTGACTGCTGGCTGTTTGCAGGTATAAAGGCGGAGTGCCAGTCGACCCACTGACCGCTCCAGGAAAGTACAAGATTGAAAACAAGTATGGAGTCCACAGTTTGATCATTAGCAGGTACGGCACAAACGCAACTCTGCAGAGAATACACAGAATTTTCTTCAAAAAACACACTTTCATTTGAAGATGCAAGGATGTACCTGCCTAATGTTTTTTACATTTTGCACCAAACAACCCATCACCCTATAGTCACCCATCCCAGTACAGACAGTATTATAACCCACACTCACAATCACCGTTCTTGATTAAGTGTTTTTATGCAACTTTTTGAACTTGCTTTAAAGGTGCTTTACACAATGAAGTTTAAAAAAGAACTGTTAACTGTTAAAAACTGTTAAAAAGACACAGGTAAGCACAATAGAAAAGTATACAGTTGAATTAAAAAAAGTTCAAATAAAAGACACAGATATGAAGAATAAATAGTATAAAAGAAAAAAGTTTCAAAAGGCTAAATAATTGTGAAATTGTAGTGCAGATCTAACAGAGTGCAACTTCAATTAAAAAGGCTAGCTGCACTAAAACTGGACTTTCCCAGGTTTTACTGTAAAAAAGCACCCATTTTTACTGCCTACCACACACTGCAAGAAATACGATAGTGTCATACACTTGCAATAAATCATATTAACATAGGAAGAGACTCATTCCTACACTGTCTGTACCTCTTGATGCCATTTGGAGATACAAGTGCATCAACACACAACCTTGTCTTGTGCAGTTTTACAGTACACAAAATGTATGGATCCTTTAAATTTGTAAATTGTGAAACAACCTGTGGTGATGGAAAGCAGAAGGGGCTTAGAGTTAACTATTGCAAGATATAATATAATTGTCTCTTCTTTGAATCTTTAGTGCTTTACCTAGATTTTCTGTGTCACAACTTAAAAGACGAGTGGCTCGAGAGGGAGAGGGAGAGGGAGGACTGTTGGATTGAAGGCAATGGCCCGGCCTGCTGGCCTGTATGTCATCTTCAAGACTCCTCAGCTGTTCATGTATAAGTGCTGACCTTTGCGTCATTCGAGCCATGAATTCCTCCCACTGCGCGCTCTCTCTCTCTGTCTCTCTCTCTCTCTCTCTCTGTCTCTCTCTCTCTCTGTCTCTCTCTCTCTCTCTCCCTCTCTCTCTCTCTCTCTCTCTCTCTCTGTCTCTCTCTCTCTCTCTCTCTCTGTCTCTCTCTCTGTCTCTCTCTCTCTGTCTCTCTCTGTCTCTCTCTCTCTCTCTCTCTCTCTCTCTCTCTCTCTCTCTGTCTCTCTCTCTCTCTCTGTCTCTCTCTCCCTCTCTCTCTCTCTCTCTCTCTCTCTCTCTCTCTCTCTCTCTCTCTCTCTCTCTCTCTCTCTCTCTCTGAGGCATTGAATATCTCCAGTCGTCAGCCAGTACATTGTCAGCGAGGAGACCTTATGTCCCTGACTTTGTAAAAATGAAGGGTTTTCTCATTCAGAGTCCAAGTGAAACGCTCTATTAGAAGCAGAGCATAGCCTCTTATGTTCCCCACAGCTGAGAAAATGGATCATCTTTTAAAATAGTCCAGTTCAGTGTGGAGGTCACATTTCTTCCTTCTGTTCTCACCCGCCCAGCAGACTCCTTCCACGGTACACCTTCTTTTCAGCACTCTCCCAACATGTGAGGTCATTTTTAAAAAGATGCAGTACATGGTCTCATGTGCCGTAGGCAAGCATTGACTTGGGGAGTTTACAGCTGCCCTTGTACTAATGTTTGACAAAACTTTAAGACAGGCCTGTTGTTGCCTCTCTTGCTTAAACCCTTTTTGTCTGTCAAGTAAAATATGCATATGGCAAAATATTCTGTCTTTGTGGATGGGAGGGACATGTTCTAAATGATCAAAATCGTATTTTCACCCTCCAATTTTTACAGTGACAGCATAGGTTAGAGCTTTTTTCCCCCTTTGGTTTCACCTCTCAGGACACATTACTGCCTGTCCTACCTCTGATTAGTGTTGTGGCTCTTGGGTCTATATGTAGCCTGAGAGGGTACAGGACTAAACAAAATTCTTTAATCTACATTATGATTCACAGGAAATAATGTGTAATTATAATATATGACAGGCATGGCAGTAAAAGACGGTGCTCCCTTTAGTAAAGATGCAAACTTTACAAATTATGTATTTACGGTCTCTGTAGATGTTAATAAGATGGGCTGATTTGGAGGAAGGAACAACTAAAATATAATTAACACTACAAATTCATTGGAATTAACTAATTACAACAAATTGAACAGTGTGTCCATTTTACTGCATAATTAGTATCAAATAAAGTTTTTTCAAGGAACCTTCAGATGAATTTACAGTAATATTACAGAAATTACAGAAACTTAGCTGTAAAATAAAGTGTAACCCATATTTCAATGTTATCCCCTTCTATTTCCCCTTAAGTAGCATTTAAGACCAAGAAAGTATTATATTCTGTCCAACATCATCACGTATATATTTTGCATTGGCTTGATCGTTCAATCAAATGTAAACATTATTCATGTCAGTTTGGGAAAATTGGCCTTTGCCAGACTAGAGTTTCTATTAACATCTGATATATTAATTTGAATTGAAAATTAAATATCTCAAGTAAGAAAATGCTATTTGAAGTTTACAAAAATATGATGTAAACCACATCAGTAAGTTTATTGAATGCACATAAAGACAACATTCAAATCATTGTATTGTAATACTGAACATATAAAAAATATTTATTGAATATGGCAAAGCTATGGACAGGCATTCATACAGTTGTTTAAATCACGTTATGACATCCTTCCTTGCTGTCTGGACTTGTAGGTGTGCTGTGAGTGATACTGCTGAGTACAGCGCTGTGGCCACCAACATTCATGGCACGGCTACCAGCAAGGCTACAGTTACTGTAAAGAGTGAGTTCATTCTCTTACCCTGTCTCTGTCATTATTATCGTTATCATATTGTCCATTATTTAGCTCATGTTCCTCTCTTTAATCATAATTTCCTTTCCCTTCACAGGAGCAGCAGGATCTGGGGAGTCCTGCCAGCTTGGTTTAGGTGAGTGGGGAGAGAGGGGGCAGTGGCTGAGGATCTAGCTGGAGGGGGGGGGGGGGTCTTTTTAATTTTTTGTTGGAATCAGGCCCAGACACATCCAGTTCAACCACATGGGATCAGTTGGCTACAAATAGCAGAGCATGTGAGAGGCCTGATAAGCAGTGGAAACTATTGTTAGAAGCTGTTGTCCTCGTCCAGACGCAGACAAGAAACCTTACACTAAGTAGTTCAGCCCCTGATGATCTAGTTAAACATTCAGATACTTTTACTAAATGTGTTTGTGGTTCAGAAATTAATTCATGTTTAAATTAAGCAAATCATTCCCTCCACCATTATTATACAATGATTCTGTCTGCCCCAAGTCCACAATGTCTCCTGTTTTGACCTGTTGGCTTAAAGATCACCGTTTAGAACATGTTGAAACACATTCAATAGACTTTTGGGAGTCCAGATTTTTTTTAAATTGGACGAGCCGTTATGTTAGCCTGGTCCTACCAGACTCTGGTACATTTCATTTGTACAGAGAGTCTGGCCACTCTCCACAAGTGTTGACAAGTGTTAAAGGGGTGGTTCAGAATTTTGGACATAGGACCTCATTTCCAAGTTAGCCAGTGTGTTATTTATCAGTGGAGACCGTTTTCAACACTTTTCATCCAGTCCTTCCAGTTGCAGAGTTCGCTGGTGCTAGGCTAGCGCAAGTCAACAGTATCTGCTAGCCTGCCACTAAAAAAAGTCTTACCCACTCCACAGTACACAGGAGGCAAATAAATTATAACATCAGACTATCGATGTAAATGTCTGCCTAGTGATATTGCATAGGCTACTGAGAAAGCCGGTTTCCATGACAATCACACAAGTTTATTTACCTTGCAATTTGCATATAAACTGTCCAAGCTTAAATTACTTTTCTGTCAGCAATTACCTAAAGTTAGCGGTTAGCCCAGCCAGGTATCTACCAAGAGTGTAGCTATATCGCTAGCTAACGTTGTCACTTTCCACAATGCATTGAACTGTAATGTTATCTCCACTAACGTTGTCAGTCTCAATCTATCAGTAGCAGCTAGGCTAACGTTATGAAAGGGGCTAGCTTTATTAGCTAGACTAGCCTACCACAAGTTATTACCTGTTCATCAGTAGCTGTTGGTGCATCTTGAAAGACGGGTGGAACTGCATTCGTTGTCAGTGACTTGTGGTCATTAAAATGATCACTACACTTTTGCCACGTGAGTAGAGTCTCCGCCTTGATGTCCAAGCCAGCAGCAAGAAGCCACAGTTGGTTCCTTTCTGGATCTCCCAATGGAAATTTGTGGAAACTTTGTGGTGCCCATCTGTTTGGTTTATTTTTACAATTTCTAAATGCACACTGAATCACCATGTTGCCTAGTCCTTAGTTTCCAATCCAATGCTTCAATACCAATGTAGTAGGCTACTATTAGGTGTCCCGACTGTAGTGCGCTTCTCTGTTTACTTTTCGGCGCAGTACTACTAACCGGAGCAAAGTAAAATTCTGCCGCTGCTGAGAAACTAGTCCCTCAAAATGTGATGCGATCATTGAGATGCAAGGGTAGTTTTATTTCTAACATAATTCTATCAACAGACATTGACATCAATAGTCTGGCGTTATAATTTATTTGCCTCGGGTGTACTGTGGAGTGGGTAAGACTGTTTTTAGTGGCAGGCTACCAGATACTGTTGACTTGCGCTAGCCTAGCACCAGCGAACTCTGCAACTGGAAGGACTGGATGGAAAGTGTTTTCGGTCTCCACTGATAAATAACACACTGGCTAACATGGAAATGAGGTCCTATGTCCAAAATTCTGAACCACCCCTTTAACTTCCTTGAAGGCGGGTACTCTGTTGAAGTTTAAAACTATTGGATCTGCCCAGAGCCACTCTGGATCTGCCATAAACAATCGCTTACGTTTGGTCGTGACGTTGGCTTAGCATCGCTAGCGTTAGCTTTAGCCAACTCCTTCACCACTAACCGAGCGAGCTGGAAAATCAAACTTTTCCCGAAACCCGTGGGGAGGAGGGCCACAACATCATGGCCCCCAACACAACTCAGCAAAGATTGTTCTTGCTCGGGCTTTAACTTCTGGATATTTGGCAGCGTTTCCACAATGGACTGAATGGCTTCGCTCGCATCTTTCTCCGCCGCCATTACGGAACTACAACCCAAATTAGCGCACAACCTCAACATCATCGTTCTCAGCCACTCCCTCTGTTCGCTGATTGGACCGATAAAGATTTGACCGGAGGAAACCCAGACGGAGTACTGAAGGAAAATTTAAATTGAGCGGAAGTACGTAGGAGGGCGGAGCCAGGCTACCGTTTGTTGCTCTCTTTTAGCAAATCAGTGACATTTTTTAAATGCCGGAACAGGGAACAAGACACATTGATGCTTTCATTTTCCTGAAATTATGACAATGTTGAGGTTTAAGTGACAGGTGAGCGGGAACACACACTCTCAAATGTAAAGAAACCAAAGAATCCAACACACTTTTGATCACTTAAACTTACTTTATTGATACTTTCTTCTCCTCAACCTCACATAAACTAAGTAAAATAAAAAACGTTATTTTGTAGAATTTAAAAAAAATTATTTTCCTGATGAAGTTTTTAGGATTTGACCGTACTATTCTTTGGTTTCCTTCCTTTATGTTCTTAAAAAGTACAACATCCACTGTTGCACAATGTTGCACATGATATACTGACTATAAAGCAAATGGTGACATTTGTGGCATTCGAGGCCGACCGATGAACCGGGGCTATTCTCTTAACTATTCTACATTTACCTGGGACCTCAATGGGACCCTCTCAATAATCTCTTGTGCCCCCTGGACCACACTATGAAGACCAATTGCGTAAGAAAGCAGTTCCTAAACAGAGGTTTAACAATTCCCAGGGGTCTTTGAAGATGCAGCTTTATCCCATAATTGTACTTACATGTAGGGCTGGGCGATATATCGATATCGTGATATGAGACTAGATATCGTCTTAGAGTTTGGATATCGTAATATCGTGATATGACATAAGTGTTGTCTTCTCCTGGTTTTAAAGGCGCCATTACAGTAAAGTGATGTCATTTTCTGAACTTACCAGACTGTTCTAGCTGTTCTATTATTTGCCTTTTCCCCACTTAGACATTATGTCCACATTACTGATGATTATTTATCTAAAATCTAAGTGTGAAGATATTTTGTTAAAGCACCAATTGTCAACCCTAGAATATCACCGCAACATCGATATCGAGATATTTGGTCAAGAATATCGTGATATCTGATTTTCTCCATATCGCCCAGCCCTACTTACATGTAATGAATTTTAAGCAATATTAAATCAAATTTTGGTTGTTTTCCATTATGAGGAGGTATTTCCTTAAAAGCATAATTTCACTGATGTTGGGATCTTTGTTATTCTTGGCTGGTTTTAAAGGTATGTTTACCTTCAGATTGGAATGCAGACTGTACTGTATAATTTAAAACCCTACACATCAACATCCTCTAATGTTTACCTTTAAAATAGGCCATTCTCAATGAATATGTTATGCATTGTTAATGGTTGTTAACAGTGACGTTTCACTTCTTGCCCAGTACCCCATCTGTCTGAGATCCATCCCAGTAAGCTGGAGGTCAGCATGCTCGATCGGTTCTCCGCAAGCTTTGGTGTGGAGGGCGGCTCCATCAGTCTGGTGTGTACCCTGGTGGTCGTCCCCGACCTCCCCAACCTCCCCCCCCTCGCCCAGTGGTACAGAGACGGTAAGACATTCATTCTCTCGTGAGTGTGAACAAATGTTGTTCCTTCGTGTTTTTAACATGCTTAAATGACGATAAAATGAATCCGTCTCGTCCAGGAATAGAGGTGATGTCTTGCTCAAAGACACATCAGCATTTTTATTTATCTTCTTTTAGTTTGATTTAGTTCAACTCAGTTTTCCTTTATTCTAGCTTATTCTTTTGTTATTTATATTTATTTGTATCTTTGTGTTCTACGTATCTATTTATTTATATTTCTCCGTAGCTTCCTCAGAGTCAAACAGGTTGTGTGTTAACTGTGTATCTCGGTCACTTCTTACTGTGTCTTTCATCCTGTCTGCTGACAGATAAACTGCTGAAACCAAGTAAGCTGGTGGAGATGTCGGTGGGTGGAGGTGCGGCCCGTCTGACACTGCCTCACCTGGCCAAGGACGACGAGGGCCTCTACACCCTCCGCATCTTCACAAAGGACGGCACCACCGAACATAGCGCCTACCTGTTTGTTTCAGGTAGGATTCATCTCTCTGCATCATGTAGCTTTTTAACAGTTATAAAGCATCATCAAATTGGGTCACATTTTTTCCAATTCAGTGAATTCCAATTCGCATCAAACAACTAAACATTTATAGATCTTTCAGTAACCAATTGAAACAATGGATGATTAATACCTACACATGTCAGCACTAAACTCTCTTTGCTGCTGATATCTTTATGTCCTGCTTGTTTGTAATATTATTCTAACAACTGTGTGTCCTTTTCCAATCTTTAAACAGCATGACCTGTTTTTGTTTTTGCTCTGATGTATTTTAGGAAGCCTTTTGTGACACCTTGATTAGGGACTACTGGTGAAAAAAGCCTCTTTGCTAATTCCAGCAATTTTTTTTACCATGTGTTTTTTATTAATTTCCACTATCCCTTTTCAATGAATACTTAAATATTAAGTGGCTTAAATGAGCATTGATCCAACCATGGAGGAATTTAAACGTTATCTCAAGAAAATCTGATGAAAATGAATTGGTTAATGAGGAAATGCTGAAACACCAATCCTGGAACCAAACCTGTAGAAAAAGACAGATGAAAATGAGCTTTTAGAGATATCTGTGGCATTAAAAGTGTTTCCTCTGTTAAATAAACACTATATAAAACACAGTATAAAATAAATATCAGGAGTAAACTGATTCCACTTTTAAAATTGTGGTTATCAGGTTGTTTTCTTTTTGGTTCACAAAAGAAACCGCTTTAAATCATTTCTTAATAATACAGCCACTATTTAGCACCAGAGACTGTGACAAACTTCAGCTTGTCTGATCTCTCTTATATTTTAAAGAACTAAACTCGATGGTCTGGTTTGAATAATGATGTATGATGACATGGTCTATTTGTTGACGAACAGCTGGAGGAATAACTGGATGGATGGATTAGTAGTCAAGGTTTTAGGACTCAAGCCAAATCTCAAACCTTTACAAATGTCAAATCAGTTATAAACAGCATTAAACATCTCAGGATGAGTCAAACCCTCGCTGTGCCAGACCTTCCTCCACAGCGCTGCGGAGGAAGGTCTGGCTAGTCCACACAGCATTCTGGGATGGGAGAAAAAGTGCTCTGGTTTATTGGCATATCTTTAAACCAATCACAATCGTCTTTGGCGGTGCTAAGCACCGGGAAAAGCCACGATGCCGCTGCAAAATAGCCTCGGGAAGGAACTTGTTTTGGTGGAACGTGTGTACGTTCAAAAGTTGTTTTAGTCGTGCAACAGAAAACTCAGATTGGACAGATAGTCTAGCTAGCTGTCTGGATTTACCCTGCAGAGATCTGAGAAAAGGTTAACCGTAGTCCTCATACATCCACCGGAGTTTAAAATGCCAACACAAAGGAAGTCCAAGGCAACGGATATCCGGCCTAAATGAGTGAAATCCGGTGAAATTTCCGTCGGCAACGGAGCAATCCCAGAAGTGGAACGTCAAGGATATAGACTAGGGTTTCTGCAATTCTCTAAATAATTGCTATGAGATATCTGGTTTAAGTTTTGATGCAAGTTAAAGGAGTAATTATTATATTGTTATTTATACTTATTATATTCAACAAGCACACACTTCAAACAGACATGTAGAAATGGAAGATAAAATATATAGATCTGTTGCTTTTACTACCCTAAAAGAAAATGACATATAAATAGATAGAAGGAAGCCTATTTATGATTCATTTCCTCCCAAATTCCTCCTTCCTTTTTCTGTAAAACATTTTCTTCACCTTTTGAAAGCTGTGTTTTCTTCTACTGAAAGCTGCATCAACTACTGAAGAATTTCTTGTCAGTAGCGTTAACAATAGAAGTATGAACAGAAGATGAGGAGGGATGGGATCTGTAGTTCCAATGAGACAACCTGTAGGGGGACCGAAGAGGGAAAAGTTACATAGTATGCCATTAATGTTTCCAAGTTGAGAATTGTGTCTCTATCCAACTTTCTATCTGCATCCCTCTTCTTGTCTTCTATCGTCACTCCTTCCTACCTTATGTCCTTACTTCCTTTTTCCCTAGATGCTGCCCCCTCTGCGCCCGGAGCACCTGGTGCACCATTAAGCGTAAAGGCATACGACATCAACGCGGACTACGTCCTGGTTGCCTGGAAACCCCCCAACACCGTCAACGAGATGGCAATCACCGGATACTTTGTGGATCGGTCAGTCTGCGCCCTGAAAACTCCTCAGGCTTTCTTTTTATAGCACAGCACACTAACATGAAAACAGACAAACTACAAATAACTGCCCTTTATTTAGGCCAAGGACATTTTTAAAGGTATGATGTTGCCGTATTTATTTAAAGCTGCGCTCATCAGTATACTTTATATCAACTTTAGATCAAATGACTGAGTGGTCACAGTGATCACCAGCAGCTCTACGGAGCCTTTAGCCTCTTTTAGCTCGAAGTTTTACTGTTCAATCTGATGATTCATCGATAAGTTAATTAACAGAATCTAAAAAAAAATATTTGCCAATCGAACGATTGTCTAATTAAATTGTCAAATGTTCTTGGTAACTGCTAACCAGACTTCTGTGACATTTCATAGATTAAAATATTGATCAAAGACGGGACTGACAGATTGATCAGTAAAAAAAAAATACAGCTACTCAACATTTTGTTAGGTTTTAGGTGGTTTTATCTCAACATTTTTGTTTTCAGCAAGTGCTCTGCAAATTTTTTTTATTAGAATTAAAAAAACAGGTTTATTGCCTAGTAGGGTTTTTTTAAAATAAAAGGAATTTCATAGAACCATAAACATAGTAAGAGAAAGAACAAACAAAACAGAAGTACTGCAAAATAATAATAAGAAAGAATTAAAAATGTTTAAAAAAATATTTGTTTTAAAATAGCTATACAGTGTTTAAAACGAAGAGGACGGAATTTGCTAAAAATTGACTAAAGATGCGATTGTACACAGCACAAAGAATATGTGCAATGTGTGAAAATAATAACATATTGTGTATGTAAATACACTCTTTCCTTTACGCAGTGGCAAGTTGGAAAAAAAATGTCAATAATTTTTTTAATTTATGAGTGAAAATGAATGTTTTGGGTGTCATTATACTGTCGATGTGTTCTCTGTGTAGGTGTGAATCTGGCAGCGACACCTGGGTCCAGTGCAACGATGCCCCCGTGAAGGTTTGTAAATACCCGGTGCACGGCCTGAAAGTGGGCCACTCCTACCACTTCCGGGTCAGGGCCGTGAACAGCGCCGGCATCAGCCGGCCATCCCGCAAGTCGGACAAAGTGACCGCCCTCGACGCTGCCGAGAGCGAGAGGCTGCAAGGTACCGATGAAGGTAAATACGAAATACAAACCGGCAGGGTACGACTGTTACCTAACGGGTTTGTTGTTGTCGTTTCCTGCAACAGTGATTAAAATCGAAGGGAAATACGACATAGTGATCAAGGATGATGACCTGGAAGGTACGGTAGTATACAAAGACTGATCTGGGTTCAGAGATTTGCTTTTAATCCTTCTAAACCCCTTGTGTGTGTCCCTCTTTCCAAACTCATCAGCAACATTACATCCAACATCTTAAAAGAGGAGTTTAACTCTACATAAAAATGCAGTTAATAAAATTTAAACAAACACGTTCTTATCCACCTTAAAATGCTATCAACATCCTTATGCAGGCTGCACCATTAAATATTATTATCCAGTGATATAATATACTATATGATTCTGAAATGGGTCATTCTGCATCCTGAGTACTTTTACTTTTGGGTGACAGTTACATTTTAATCTGCAGTTTTTTACTGATATTTTCTTTGAACTAACACGAAAAATCTTGGAGCGTCTATTGCGATATGATATTGCGATGACAATAAAAAATACTATATATATTGTGCAGCCCTACGTAAGGTAAATTTGAATGCAGGACTTTTACTAGAGTATTTGTACACTGTAGTACTACTACTTTTACTTAAGTAAAAGATGTGGGTATTTCTTCCACCAGTGGAAAAATCTATTATCTGTCAATCCTGCTCACATTTTTCATAGAATTCTGAATTCATTTTTACATCACCTAATCTTTTTCCTTTACTCATATAAATGCTCCTTGATTCCTTAATTATTTCTTTATTCTATAGCAGTGGTTCTCAACTAATTTGAGTCGCGACCCCCTAGAATAATTAAGTTGTTGTTTGCGACTCCCCCACACCCCTCGACAACGACAGAGAGCTGCTAACCGCTGTAAACAGCTGTTTCTACGCGCCTCCCCCTGTGGATTTGGAGCGAATTTTTGGGAATGCTCTGATTAATACATGTAAACACACGCTTTGCTTTAATGACAGTTTAGTTTTAGTTTTAGCAGCTAGCACCTAGCCTTGTCCAACGTGCTCCAGGCTCTGTTGATGTGTTTCTGATTTGTTCTCTCCCCCAACCCACCTTCAGACCCCTTTCTGTGTTTCAGGACCTCCTGATTTAGAAATGTAGCTCTGAATATACCACATGAAATATACCAAACTCACACAGCAATGTAAAAGCCATTCCCCAGTGTAGAATATGTTATTTAATTTAATTTCTCCCCAACTATCTGGCGACCCCCAGAAATTTTCTTGCGACCCCCCCAGGTTGAGAACCACTATTCTATAGAATGTCTGTAAAGAAAATAGGACTTTTCTACACTCTGACACCAAACAAGCTTGTCTCAAATGTTAAAACCTCTAAACACATCACACTGGTCTAAAATGTATCTGCACTTTCATATCAAAACTAATCTGTCATCTGCTTTAACTTCTTCATTTTAATGCCACACAAAACAAACCATTTCCCCCCGTCTCCTCCGCTCCTCACTGTTGTGTCCAATCTTTGATTTAACTTCAACTCTTCCATTCATACTTTAATCGACTGAAGTGTTACTTAATAGTTTCTTCTATTAAACCACTTAAAGTGCTGACGTTTCTCTTTCTCTACTTTAACGCAAACCTTTAACACAAAAACTAAAAAACCCGTTGGTGTCATTTTACACAGGAGTCCACTGTAGAAGTCCCACATTTTGCTGCAGTTCACTTCACTATTTTACAAACTTCCTTAGAGTTCAGAAGAGGTCAAGTCTCTCTCTCTAGTCTGTCTGTGCCTGGAGAGTTTTTCTTCCGTTGTAATTTCATCTTTCTTTTTAAAAAGCTGAAACATGATACTCATTTTGTCTTATGTTATAAATCCGCTTTCGCCCGTTTTCGTTGAGTTACTGACTGGAATATGTTCCACCAAAATGTACCAAAATGTTGAATATAGTTTAGGAGTTCGCCGTAGGTTGTGACAGTGCACTACAACATATTTAATCTAATTTATTTCAATCTAATTTTTTTTTTTCTTATTTGTTTAAATATATATTATTTATTTTATTATTGTTTTTCAGTTGAATTTAAAAAATTTTTTTTAAAGATTAAGAAAATCCACTGTTAAAAAGACGTGTTTTTTTTTCCAATTTCAATAAATGCACCATCTTTCCAAAGTCACTGAGTAACCATATTAAATAATTGTGATATCAGTAATGACCAAAATAATCATGATTGATATCTGTGCCATCTGTCCATATTCTGAGATGAATGAGTATCGTCTTCTCCACCAGCTTCTAAGATTTGAACATCTTTTTATCTTTACAAAGCTAGAAGATGATTTGTTTTGTTTGCATGCAACTGTCATCCCTCCCATGAGGTTTCGACAGCTCTTTAATGGCAATGG
This sequence comes from Zingel zingel, assembly GCA_023566125.1. Classification (NCBI taxonomy): domain Eukaryota; kingdom Metazoa; phylum Chordata; class Actinopteri; order Perciformes; family Percidae; genus Zingel; species Zingel zingel. The sequence continues at coordinate 39,003,651 of CM042317.1, forward strand.
TACATTGTTAGTAGATGAGAATAATGACCAAAATATTCCGTTTTTTAGAAAGACGAGAGAACGAAACCCTGAATTGTCTGACTAATAGAGTATATGTCAGCTTAAAGGGGGACAGGACTCCAACTCTATTCAAATTAAAAAAATATATGTCCATGTCAACCAATTAGGGATTTAGTTCTCTAACTAAATCAATTTATATAATATATCATTATGAAAGACATTCTTTACAACACTTCAAACTTCAAAAAATACATACACAATGTGGGACTTCTGCAACAGGTGCTGCTATATGTACTTTAGGCCTCAACACCGTTCACTCCCAATCTAGGCTATGTAACGATCCCGGGGGAGCCCACCGATGTGCACGCATCGGAGATTTTCAAATCGTATGTCGTGCTGAGCTGGAAGCCTCCCAGCCCTCGCGGACGAGCTCCGCTGTGGTACGTCATCGAGAAGGTGTGTGTCCCTTCACCTCTGGCCATCCGTTTCCATCAATGTAGCCCGCTGTTAAGCGCTGTACTGTACTGAAGAGATAAAGAAGACATTGACCTCTTAAACTCAGGGTTTTCCCTTTCAGTGTCCCATTAAGTTTTTTATGTTGTTGATATATATTTTTTTCCAAACTGCATGACAGCATCACATGCAGTTCTGCTCGTCCCAACTCTTCAGTGAAGCTATATAATGTTAATTTTGAAACTTTTCGTATATTATTTTATGGCTGCTCCAATTATATCAAAATGTAAATATTACAGATGTCTTACGCATCATTTGACACACACATTTCCCCACAATTCATCCTGATACATTAAACTTTTTAGACCATCATTAGAAAAGGATATGTAGGTTTGAACAGCAGTTTTTTTGCTACACAACATGAGTATGCAATGATGGATTTACAGCTGAGTCCATCAGAGTTTAAGAGGCTACATGTGTTTTTTATGCTTTTGTTAAATTCTAAGCACATGAACATCGGAGCACTAAAAGCTCACCATGTGTCACGCGCAGTGTTGGGGCTCCACTTGTTTGCAGTAAATGCAAAAAACAAATATGGCCAAAATAACACTCCATGTGAAGGTCACAAACAATTTCCCATTAATAATTGACATTTAATCTGTATATTAGAAATGTAGATAATAAGGTAGCATAAGTTATATATTGGCAGGATCAATATTGGGACATATATATACGTATCTGCATACATGGCAGATATGCAAACAATTGTTCATGTAGTGTATAGTTTAACCCTTATTTATCTCAGTTCACATTTAATATATTTATCTTGTATTTCTTGTAGTTTTTTTTATTTATAGTTATTTATAATAATTTAATTTTTAAGTAAAATGTACTGTTGAAAATGTACCCTTGTCTCCTTATATATCCTTGTCACAACTCTTTAGGTTCAGTCATGTTTTCTTGCCAAAAATGTCAATGAGAATTATTGTTATTCTGACACACACACGCACACGCACACGCACACACACACACACACACACACACACACACACACTCCATATCAATGATTTACTTTATTCAGAGTATGGCCAAACTTTATGACTTAATTGAGCCCCAACTATGCACCAACACATCCTGGAAGCTCCGCTTTGTGTTTGTGCTACATTGATGAGGTTGTCGCAGATGGCTGTACCTTCTCATGTCCCCCCCTCCTCCCCGACTCTTCCACAGTGCTTAGCAGGCACTGGAGCATGGCAGCGGATCAACACGGCAGTCAAACTGCACTCCCCTCGTTACCCGGTTTTTGATTTGCAAGATGGGCAAAAGTACCAGTTCCGAGTGTATTCGGTCAACTTGTACGGTTCCAGCGAGGCCTCCGAGCCCTCTGAGCCCATCCAAAAGGTGGATGAGGATGGTAAGGGCTGGGATCAGTGCACATACTCTCAGACACACTGTCATATATACTACAAAGTACAATACACATAAATACACATACATACAAACATGTGCACACAGAAAAAGAAAAGTAAGAGCTGATGCTTTTATCTATTCTATTTGTTTTAACACTGATAATAAGTCACATGTTCTAGAAATATTTAAATATCTTTAATTGTACACTCCCTAATTGTTTTAAAGTGCCCAATGGTGGGCCCAAATCCCATATTATTCTTCCATCTCACTGTTGAACTGTGATGACAGTCAAAAGCCGCATGGAAAGGGGTCTTAAATGGTCTTGAGTGAAGACATGTTTACGTGTCTGTCATTTGTTTAATACACATGGCAAAGAAGAAATGTGGTGAAATGAAATTTTAAAAGAAAAAGACTTTAGGCTGAAACATTTTTGTGTGTATAAAAGATTAACAAACTTTTTTTCTCTAAGGAGGAAATTTAAAATTGATTACAGTCATTAGTGTAACAAATGAAATATGTTAAATTTCTTCACAAATAAAATCCATATTTAAGTGAAAACAAATCTACAGTGTGCTGGGAAGAAATGTTAAAATATTGGGTTGCTATTAAGTGCAAAATTGGGGGATGTGTCACATTTGTCAATTTTTATTTCCCGAAATTGTAGGTATTCAGTGTCTCCCCGTACGGCCTAATGTTCTCATCCAGAATTTAGTTCTTGTCAAAATGGAAATGCCTCTAAAACAGTGTCTTTTTCATCTGTATAAACACCACAAAAAACATCCTGAACTGCAAACACACAGATGCATCTACAAACACAAACGCATGATATTGACCTTTTGTTAAAAGGGAATCACTGTTTGTTCCAGGTACGGAGCTGCCAATTGGTATGTACAGTTTAATGGAAACACATTTTTAAAAGCACTGTTTCGCACTGCTGTAACGTCACAAATTTGTTCACTCGTCCACTGTGTGTGTGTTCTAACCATGAGTGATTAGCAGAGCACACAGGGAAACAAGTACTATTTGTATACAGCTCTTTGTATTGTGGCCTATTTAAACGTTAGAACCAGACTTTATCATATATTTCAGACATGCTTTCTCCATTAAATCCGGTATCTCTCGACGTTTAGCTCCGATGTTGTCAGCTTGTACCCTGCATGAATTGTTTTGCATTTATTATATGTCAAATACAGTATATATAAAACATGCTTATACTTGTACTTTTATATCAAAACCTTCTTCTTTTCCCATTGAAGCATCAAAGCAGAAATTTTCTGAACTCGAGGGTGTATGAAGTTTACAAAAAACATTTTATGGAGAGGCCAAGTTAAACCTCCTCTTAATCAAATCTCTATCACATCCCTCTGATCAAACCCGTTCTAACATCACATTGTTATGTCATTCCACATGATCTTTAAAACAACCACCACATGTTGTGTTGAACCCAGTTTCACAGACTCAAACTCACTCTGTTCTTGTACAACGATCGCTCACTTTTCATTGAAAACACCACAAAGACAAACCATTGCATGTTTTTTTTAAGTGGCAGTCATTTTGTAACCTTGAGTATGTGGTAGATACACATGTGCAAATCAGACCTGCAGTACGTAAAGTGAAAAGCATATGGATGGAAATCAGCACATTGCTTCCAGAAAGTGTAGATGGTGTGAAAAAGTCAGGAAATATAAATTCCTGATGTGTTTCTGTCTGAGTCACACTGATGTGGTAAAGCAAGCCCCCTTTGGTACATATCTGCATACAGATGTTCCTGTTTTTTTTCACTTCACTTGAAATGTTGAATGTTGAAAGTAGTTTTTTGTACATTACATATCATTTTGAAATGTAACTCTTAAATGTTGATCCATTTTTTAACACATAAATTAAAGACAGAACACATACTTCAAAATTAAACCATTACATTAATTGATTGTATCATCACTGGTATTTAATAATAATTCTATTCCCCCCCTGGTCAGGCGTCCCGTCTGCTCCCGGTCAGGTTGTTGCCACCAGAAACACCAAGTCGTCTGTGTTTGTGCAGTGGGATGCTCCCAAATATCTGAAAAACCTCATGGGTTACTACATCGATGGCCGCATTGCAGGATCCAAGGAGTGGTTCCCCTGTAACCACAAACCCTTTAAACACACCAGGTAAGTGTTCTAACAGAGTCCTGCTGTGGTTCAAAAGTAAAAGAGGAAAAAGAGAATGAGAAACCAAGTCATGAGTCTGAGTTTTTAAACCACTTATATCTATCTTTCTACCATAAACTAAATAAAACTAATAAAATACCATTTTCTGCATAACTCAAATGCGGGCAGTGACTTTGACTCGTTATAGTTCTTGTTAACAGTGTTGGCAATCTACTGTTTTGTGGCTGTGCTCTGATATAATACTGCAGTGATTTATTGTGATCTACTGTATATCCAACTTCACAAAGCTATTGCATTAATTCCGACTTTGTGAATTTGTGACTTTGCAAATATATCATTGGCCAACAAATCGATACAATATCGTATTGTGATAAAACTTGTGATTTACGTGGCCGGGTTGACCCCTCTCTCTCCCCCTTCATATCTTGCTGTTCTTTCCATTAAAGGCTGAATTGCCCCGAAAAAATCTTTAAAAAAAAAAACTTGTGATTTACACCCCTAACTATCAGGCACTGAAGATCATCATGGCAACGACTTTTAATTGTATGTGATTCAAATGGAAATTAAATGTGTCTCAGGTTTGTGGTCCATGGCCTGATCCCTGGGGAGACCTACACGTTCCGTGTCCAAGCAGTCAACGTGTACGGCCTCAGTGAGGAGTCTCAGGAGTCCTCTTCCATCACTGTGGAGCCAGCCCTCGGTGAGAGCAGCATCACGTTCATAATGAACTGTTTAATCAGTGTAACATAATAAAGCCAGTAGGTTGTATAGAAAATGTTGGATCCATATGAAAAACTGTTTCAAAAGGAACTCATGAGTGCACTGGTAAATACAGTATGTACCTGAAAACAAGAGGTGATAAGACTACCACAGTGTCAGAAATGCCATCAAAGTTTATGCTCATTTCATTATTCTGTCCAGGCAAGGGGGTGGAATATGGTATGTATGAAATAGTTGTGTAGATTTTCTCCCCCCTGACTTACCCACAGCTCCCACTCTGTCCACTTTCACTTTGCATTATGGGTTTTAATCACAAAACTGCGTATTTTCCCCACACAGTAGTAACAAAATGCACTGCGTGGTGCCAGAAAGACCACAAAAACACTTGTATATAAATCTGCTGTGCAGTTATTCACTACAAAACCTAGATGTGTTTTTGAAATTACACTATTGTTGTTGTTGAGGTTATATGAATCTAGTTTGAAAAAAACGAATGCATGAGCACAGCTCACAGTGAACAAAAATAATCAAACTCTGATGTATTTTCTCATTGAAATTCTTTTTACAATTCTCTATAAGGGTGCCAGTTAAGTATATTATATTATCTTCTTATCTTATCTCATATTAAAAATTCTATATTTTATGTGATTCAGCATCTCCCAGCGCTCCCTTCGGCATCACCCTGCTAAGCTGTGACGGCTCCTCCATGACTTTGGCCTGGAAGAAACCCAAACACTGTGGCGGCTCCAAAGTCAGCGCTTACTACGTTGACAAGAGAAACGCCGACTCTTTGGCTTGGAAGGAGGTCAACCTGGTGGCCGTCACGGAGAGAATCTGCACTGTGAGTGGCATCAATCAGACGCAAAATCATACAATAAAAGAAAATAATACATGTGTGTTTGTTTGGGGAACTTTAATCAAGAACTTTTACAGATCTGAATGAAATGAGAGTCAAAATTAGCACAACCTTTAACATCTACAGCATTAAAATGCAACATAGACATTAACACAGCAGGAATATTAATCCAGAAACGTCAGATATAATAGCAAAACACTGACAGGGAACATTTTACTGCAAAATCATACTTTAATACTTGCATATGTTTACTCAAGTAAGGTTTTAAATGCAGGACTAGTAAAGTATTTTAACAGTGTGGTATTCATACTTTTACTTTATAAAGGATCATAATACTCCTTCCACCTCTGGTATCGGACCAGTTATTCATTGAATCTTTCTGTATCTTCAGGTTGACAATCTGATCGAGGGAACCTTCTACGAGTTCAAGGTCCAGGCCGCTAACATGGCCGGTGTCGGCGTGCCCTCTGCTCCCAGCGCTCCGATGAAATGTGAAGCTTGGACCATGGAAGAGCCAGGTGGGAGAGCCATCACTGCTGGTTCATAGAAACCATACAAGAACAATTAAAGTCAGAACTAAACAGCATATATATATATATATATATATATATATATATGCGTATATGTATGTGTATATATATATATATGTATATGTGTGTATATATATATATATATATATATATATATATATATATATATATATATATATATATATATATATATATATATATATGTGTGTGTATATATATATATATATATATATATATGTATATATGTGTATATATATGTGTATATATGTATATATATATATATGTGTATATATGTATATATATATGTATGTGTATATGTGTATATATATGTATATATATGTATGTGTATATGTGTATATATATGTATATATATATGTATATGTATATGTATATATATATATATATGTATATATATGTATGTATATATATGTATGTATATATATATATATATATGTGTGTATATATATATGTGTATATATCTATATATATGTGTGTATATATATATATATGTATATATATATGTGTGTGTGTATGTATTTATGTATGTATGTATGTATGTATATATATATGTATATATATGTGTGTGTGTATATGTGTATATGTATGTGTATATATGTATATATATGTGTATATATATGTGTGTGTATGTATGTGTGTGCAATAAGTATGTTTTTACATGTTTAATATGCAGGGGTTCGATGGGGTCATTAATCAATAACAATAACTTAACATCCCTGTTTTCAAAAAATGTTAAGCCTAAGCGCTTTCCTTTGTCATATTTTCAACTTAACTGTGCTTAATGAGGGTCACATTTCATTCATAAACTAAACCAAAATATGACAACGTTATTATAAGTTATTGTGATTGTAGTAAAAACAACTTTGGGAAAAAATATATAGATCTGCAAATTATTAGCACCGAAAAACTGCCCCTAGTGCGTAAAGGCCTTCAAATTTTCATATTTTTTAGAACATACAAAGACGTTTTGAAAAGCTTTTATAAGCCCGAAGGTTATAGAAATATCTCAACCTCCAACTGAAGGCAGAACTATAATATCACCTAAATTTTAACCCATATCACAGACCACAATATGCAGCCAAACTACAGACAGAACTCCAAAACAGACTTTGTTTCTCTTTCGTCCTGCTCATGTTTTTTTTTTTTACCTGACCTGCAGGCCCGGCCTACGACCTGAGCTTCAGTGAGGTCAGAGGTCAGTCCCTCGTCCTCCTGTGGAAGGCTCCAGTCTACACCGGAGCCAGTCCCGTCACTGGATATTTGGTGGACATGGCCAAGAAAGGCTCATCAGAGTTTGTTACTCTGACTCAGGAAGCTGTCAACCACCGTTACCTGAAGGTAGGAGACCAACCGCCCACCGAATAAATTATCGTATAACTTACACTTTTGGCCTTTATTGAAAGTTTGAATTATAAACTTGGGTTTAAGTTGGTATAGTCGTGTCACACTGTTAATGTAAAGGTGTTTCCATGGTTTCCTGCAGGTGACTGGTCTGAAAGAAGGTGAAACCTACGTGTTCAGAGTTCGTTCTGTCAGTGCGGCAGGTGTTGGAAAACTTTCCCAGTTGTCTGAGCCGATCTGTGCCAAAGCTCTTCCAGGTAACAACAACGTAACACGCTCATTGATACCACAACTTGATTTGCGTATAAATTAAATCATTTAAGTGAATAATATGAAAATCTTGGATATTGGCTCAACAAACTAAGGTGCAAAGACATACCCAAATTACCTCAGAATGCACTCATGCTGAATGTGGATTTGAATGTTACTGTATATTTAAGATATATTTAGAACATTTTAGTAGTTTCTCAGACACCTGTGTTATTCATGTTCACAGGCACTCAGGAGATTGTGGCTGGCGTGGACGAAGAAACTGGAGACGTCTTCCTGTCTTTTGAGGCCTGTGAGATCTGTGAGACGTCCAAGTTTGTGTGGTCGAAGAACTACAAAGCCATCGGCGAGTGCCCCAGGGTGGCCGCCACAAACAAGGGCAGAACGTAAGCTCGGAGCCCAGCATTTATTTCTTTAGTCACAGAACGAACGTTTATCTTTAAAGGTCCCATATTATGCTAATTTTCAGATTCATACTTGTATTTCAGGGTATCTACTAGACGTGTTTACATGCTTTAATGTTACAAAAACACATTATTTTTGTCATACTGTCTATCTGAATATACCTACATCACCCTCTGTTTGAAACACTGCACTCTCTGAGTCTCTGCACCATCATTGCAGCTGGGGAACGACTGTAACGGCACTTTCTACATATATTTAGTGTAGTTACAACATCACAACCGTACAGAAGTCCCAACGGCTCTTTTAAAGGACTGTGTGCATTTCTGTGTGCAGTGTTTTGATACTTTGACAATTTTTATACAGCACCTCAACCTGCTTTATAAACAAAAAGACATGGAAATCTCACTTTTTACAATATGGGACCTTTTAAAGAATGAATTACTGCAAAGAGGCACTCATTCAACAAACAGAGCAGAGGAAACAGTGTGTTCCTCCCTTGAGGCTTCGTCTGGTTCGCTCTGTCAGCTGACTCACAATGACAGAAAAAGGTTTCTCTGTTTCCTGTTTTCAGTGTTCACCATCAAATATACGAAGTCATAAGTTACGACAGGAGACACTATTTGCATTCAAGTGATGTTTAACATCTGAACTCCAGATTATCTTTTTACCAGCTGCAACATTAAAGTGATGAACACATTAATGCATCAAATACTTATCATCCAATAATATAATTTCTAAGAATGGGCCATTCTGCGTTTACATGGTTTCAATGCATTACAATTCAATTTCAATAAAATTTTATTTATAGTATCAAATCATTACAAGACACTTTACAGATAGAGTAGGTCTAGACCTTGTGGCCGGGTTGCCCAGTGGGTAGAGCAGGCGCACATGTACTGAGAGGTTTATGCCTCGATGCAGAGGTCCAGGGTTCAAATCTGACCTGTGACGATTCCATGCATGTCTTCCCCCCCCTCTCTCTCTCTCCCCTTTCTCACCTAGCTGTCCTGTCAAATTAAGGACAGAAAAGCCCAACAAATAATCTTTAAAAAAAAAAAAAAAAAGAGTAGGTCTAGACCACACTCTATAATTTACAAAGACCCAACAATGTCCCACGAGCAATCGTTTGGTACAACGGTGGCGAGGAAAACCTTCCTTTTAGGCAGAAACCTCAGACAGACCCAGGCTCTTTGTGGGCGGCATATCTCGCTGCCGGTTTGGACAGATACACTGATACAGACACGTTTGATTTTTTTATTTGGCCCTTTAATTATTTTTAGATGCTAATAATGTTGTTCTTTTACTCAAATAAAAAGTTAAATAAAAGTACAATTATGAATGCATGAATTTGACCTTTCTACACTTTGCTACTAGCATTGCTACTTAAGTCATAAGTACATAAGTAAAAGATCTGTGTACTTCTTCCACCGCTGATGCGGTCCTGTAAAACTCACTAAAAGACTTGAGGTCATGTTAGCTTCACATTTAATAGAAATGAATTGACTGAATGTGTACTTAGTGAACACCTTTTCTATTAGACACATAATTAGTGTTTAATTTCATAGTTCTTTTTTTCAGGACACCTCCGGGGAAATTATCAGAAAATAGAGAGGGAATTACAGATCCTTGAAATAAAGCAACAGAAATGTGACAAATGTACAGTGAAATGCCTATCTTAAACTAAACAAGTTTTCGATATAACATTTTCAATATGCTTTACAATTGCAGTAAGAAAAGCCTGTAAACTTTGTTTTGAAATAATGATTCTTTTTTATTTAATTGTGAAAACAACAGCGGTTTTCCCAGTTTAATCCCTGTAGAGTTGATGGCTATTGTTAACCTTAATGGATATTAATTGGCTTCTGTGTTTTGTTTCTCAGTTCCAGACTGACTTTCTCCAGCCCTGATAAAGACGATCTGGGCGCATACTCTGTGGTCGTCACGGACACCGATGGAGTCTCTGCCAGCCACACTCTGACTGAGGACGGTGGGTCTTTTCAGTACTTCTCGTTAGGCTTTGTTGTTGTGGTTTGTCCGTTGCTCATGTTTGTTATCTTGAATCTGTTCTGCAGCCCTGAACACCATGCTGGAGCTCAGCTATGCCATCAGACATCCAAGTGAGTATTGTGCATTAGCAGCAGACCTCCTGTATCACTTCAATGGACACTGTGTCATAAGGATCTCATTTTTGTGTGTCGTTTGTTTCTGTGTAGTTGTTCCTCTGAAACACGGTCTGAACTATGAGGTTTTGGAGAAGGGTCACGTGCGCTTCTGGCTGCAGGCCGTCAAACTGTCCTCCTCTGTATCCTACAGGTTCATCGTTAACGACAAGGAGGTCACATCTGGGGAGGTATTAAATCACTGTTTGAGTCTTCAACATTATACAATTCCAGCATTTTTTTTTAGGTCTATAGGTTTGGCATAATATTGCTCTTAAAGTGCTCATATTATGCTTTTTGACTTTTCCCCTTTCCTTTATTGTGTTATATATCTTTGTGCACGTTATAGCTTTACAAAGTGAAAAAGCCCAAAGTCCCCCCCAAAGGGACTTACCATCTCCAACAGAAAACACTGTTCACAAACTGCTCCAAACAGCTTTATTGTAGTCCAGCCTTTACTTCAGAGACAAACGTGGTCACTTTGGAACACACGTTATAATGCTCGCCTAGCTGCTAGCGTGGCACTCCCTCATACTCAACTGACTAGCTAGCAGTACTTACTGCTCATGTGCGACTCCCAACAAAGATGTTACAGCAGTGAGAGGTCTCACTCTGTAGCTAAAACAGAGAGCTCAACACACAGGGTGAAAAGAGGAGCTGCAGCAATGTGCAGTACAACAAATATATGGTGTTTTCTGAAAATTAATCCACGTAAACCTATTCTGGTACAACCTCTAAATACAATTATGAACCTGAAAATGAGCATAATATGAGCACTTTAAAGCTATGACAGATTTGAACATAATTTCTTAATGTATTGTGCATATAAATCTCCGTTTCCTCTCAGGGAATCAAGATCAGTCACGATGTGGCCACAGGGGTCATCCAGATGACGCTGGATCATTTCACCAGAGCCAACGAGGGCACTTACACCGTCCAGATCCACGATGGCAAGGCCAAAGCCCAGAGCTCCCTGGTCATGGTGGGAGATGGTGAGGCTCTCTTCCTCCTCACATAACTGTCACAAATTTGCTGATTCATTGTTATTCATCAGATAAACATAATCATACGGTATATTAAAATGTAGCTTTATCATAGTCCCCAAGTTGTTTTTCTTTTAGCACGCTAAGGTTTTTTCTTAACCTAACCCATGTGTTAATAGTTTTACTTTTACTTTACTTAAGCAAAGTAGTATTAGAGGAAGCCTCATCAGAAGAAGTAAATAAACCATCATGCATATAACTTAATGGTGTATTCACTGTGCCAGAGGTCTTTCAATCTGAGAAAAGTAGTTTTTGGATGGGTGGGGGGGGGCAGAAAAAAAACATAAACATTATGGGAATGAACACAGTCAAATTTAAAGATATTTAATGTTGGCTCACAGTTGCACCTTCAAAATACTGCATCAGCTGTTTGTTTTTCAGCCTTCTTTTGGCATATTTTTGTTTAATCTTTAAATGATTTGGCAGAAGCAGAATGTTAAATTAATGCTGAACATGTCACCTGTGGAAAGTAACTAAGTACATTTAGGCAAGTACTGTATGTCCATTTTCTGCTACTTTATACTTCTACTCCACTACATTTATCTGACAGCTGTAGTCACTTTGAAGATAAATATTTTACATACAAAATATATACTCATGGTGCATTACAGATTAATTACTATAGATTAAAATACCCAACAGTATTACAAGTAGTTAAGAATTTATTAATTGTGACTAGCTAAAACATAAAATGCTGCTTACACAGTAATGCCTGTGTAACAATAATTCCAATAATATAATGTCACAATGACAGGGATTCTGTTGCCTAATGAGTACTTTTACTTATGATACTTTAAATACATTTTGCTGCTAATACTTTTACAATTCTACTTGAGTAAGTTTTTGAACGCAAGAAGACTTTTACTTGTAGTGGAGTAACTTTACCCTGAGGTACTGCTATCTGAGTACTTCTTTCACCACTGAACATACATTATTTATTGATCATGACTCTGTTGTGTTTTCTCGTTCCAGTGTTCAAAGCTGCTCTGAAGGAGGCCGAGTTTCAGAGGAAGGAGCACATCAGGAAGCAAGGTAACAACACACACATGGGCCTGAAACACTTCACTAAGGCTGTCACTATGTGGTAAACACCACTTGCACAAACTGAAGTGTGTGTCTAAGAGTGTAATTTTCAGTCTAATGTTTTGTTAGCAGGATGGCTCAAAAAACTGTTGACAGATGCCAATGAAGTCTGGTGTAAAATTAAACCTCAGGCAAAAGGACAAGTCACTATTTTGTAGTCTAGTATTGCACTTAAATGAAGGTAAATCTGATTTGATCATGTATTTGAATGCCAATAATTTGTCTATCTGCCCTGAATTCTTCCTTGGCCCGTGCTACACCCTGACAGACAAACAAACAAAAAAAAACACAAACAAACCACTACCTGTGGGAGGTAAAAATGAGTAAATAATGATATGATTTAAAAGAACTCATTCAGGATTGTACCACATTAGCAGAGTGTGTTCTAGTTTATTAATATATTCCTTGTTGTTCTTGGACTAATAAAATCCTAATGTACATGATTCCACTGTCCTTTTAGGTCCACATTTCTCTGAGTATCTGTACTTCACTGTCACTGAGGATTGCACTGTTATGCTCGCCTGCAAGGTAACAATTAAATCCTCCAGCCTTTCACCTTTCTTCTCACTTCTTTTCCTCTCAATAAAACTAATCCTTGTGTTTGTGTGTCAGATGGCCAATGTGAAAAAGGAGACGTCTTTCCATTGGTACAAAGAGGATGATGAGATTGTTCCAGAAACTCCTCCCAATGTTATGTCTGGAGCCTGCGCTCTTCCCATCCCTCTGGTAACTACTGCAGCATCCATCCCACAATACATTCATTCTTACTGTTACTCTGCACTTAACTGCATTTTATTGTCTCAGTACTCCATTTAATCCATCTGGTTCTGGAAGCTTATTTACTTGCTTATTTACACACACATTTTCATTTTGACAGACACATAACCAAGGGTTTAAAGCAGAAATGTAACTCTGAGAGAGCATCTAGCATACAATATAAGTGATTGAAGTTGATTTGCATTTAATCAAAACTGAAAAAATGAAAACATTGTGTTTTAGTTTTTTGCCAGAAGAAGGCCCAGAACCAAAACGTTGCCAGCTATTACATTTATCTTTGCAAATTACACAGTGTGCACAGTTTCATTGCAACTTTTGACCTACTCGTCCCCCTTTGACGCACCTGTCTCACGTTATAGATTTATTATATATATATATATATATATATATATATATATATATATATATATATATATATATATATATATATATATATATATATATATATATATATATATAAAGATGAAGCACTGTGTTGAACTGGCAGGGGTCCATGTCCTAGGGTAGTAAATGTTGGGGCTGAAGCTTTAACTCAACAGATAATGCATATTTGTTTACCTGAAATAGTTTACAAAAAAAACATATGCAATACATAAATCTAGAGCCCATGAAATAAAAAAACAAAATGTAAAATGCATGATTTAAAAATCAGCTGCTGTCTCTATATTGTGGTCGCAAAAACTAAAATCAATATGAAGCACAACAACCAAGACTCTACCATGGATTTTCATTGAGATTTTTTAGGAGAACATCATTACAATTACATAACCACATCTTACCAAGGCTTACAGTTTTTTGTGTGTTAAAAATAGACAGAATTCTTTTCTGTTACTGCTGCTGGTTGATACAATATTATTTGTTTTTTCCAGTTCTCCAGAAAAGATCATGGCATTTACAAGGCCGTGCTCAGTGACGACAGAGGAAAGGACACATCTTTGTTTGACATTTCAGGCAAAGGTAACCCTCTCTTTGAAGGAGTGACTCACTTTAATGCTAATTATTATTTAAATAAACAAGTTATAATGTATTTCCTGTTTTCTTACTTTCATTTGCAGTGTTTGACGACATCATCAATGCCCTCGCCCAGAATGCTGGTGAGTTTGATCTGCTGAATTATACATCAGCTCAAACTTAGTTTCCTTGTGTTGTTCAGTGCGTATGACAGGATGTGATGAATGTGTGCAATTGGTACCGTAGTATGAACTATGCAAGCATGATTCCTGACAATATTTACTGGAAAGTGTGTACTCGGGATTTGCAATGAATTCAGGTCTACCTCTCTGCTAGAGTACATGTAGCTGTATCTCGATTTACATTAAAGTCTGACCGTCTAACCCTCCCAAAAAATGTGATTAACCTTTCAGCAAAAGCCCAACTGTGAGAAAAGGCAGCCTAGGGTCGTGCTCAGACAGTGTGCGTTTGCAGGTTGCATAACACTAGGCGCCCTAGCCAGCCTTTTTTGTTGAAGACGCCCGATCAGAACAGCTGCGTCTTTTTGTTAGGCAACCATTGACTCACCCATCCTCAGCCAACCGTTATTTTGCTGTGAATTTAAATGACAGGAGTTTTTTCCAATCCGAGTTGTAGTTTTTTGTAATGTGTGGCATTCAGGGCCCTCCTGCAAAAACATTTGAGGTGCTTAGCAAGGCAAAAGCAGCGAGCAAAATGCTTTCTCGCCGTGAAAACAAGCCACCACAGGCTGCTAAAACCCACTCTGTCTGATCAGGGCCTTAGTTAGGGGACTCTTTGGATAACTATTTGAAAACTAATCAGTTAAGTAGTTTGACCAGGAAACAAATGGCTTCTTCCAGAGTTGGAGTGCTTGGCAAAAAAACTGCAAAAAACATACTGGTAAATGAAAGAGCAGCAACTCCCCAGAATGTACAAAAAACACTCCAAGCTGAATGCATTTTAACATGGACATAAGTAGGAGCTGTGTCAAAGGACGAAATCATTGCGACTGCATAGTGTATGTTGTTAAAGTAGCACAGAACAATCTTTATTTTCAGTTGATTATTTCCCTTGACAGTGAGTTTATGTGTGTTTGTTGCCGGCAGGTGCGTCTGCCTCTGAGCTGGTGCTGCAGTGCACACCAGAGGGCATCAGGCTGCAGTGCTACATGAACTACTACACAGAAGAGATGAAGACCGTCTGGAAACATAAGTACAGTTTAATTAAATGTTTGTTACAGAATAATCTACAGAGTAATCTAATTTACAGCTGAGACGTAACAACATTTTGCCTGCAGTCTAGCTCTGTTTTGTGTCACTGCTCAAAGTTAGTTTAAATGCAGATTATAATGTAGTCACCAGGCTTATGTACACATATAGTGACCAAAACATATTCAGCTTCTCATGTATTAACATTGATTAACTATTTCGAAGTCTCAAGGCTGGAAAGTATGGTTACAACAGACAAACACACACTGTGCGGTACAGTACTGTATGTGCTGCACTCCCTCAGACGTTGTACACAGTCGTGGTATTTCAAAACTTTAAACAACACTGAATCACAATGAACGAACAATGTATGTCCTTGAATGTTCGTTTCCTGTCAGCTGTCAAAAGCGCAATAACTCAGATGATTAATCATGTAAAGGTTGTGTTTAGGTAATGTTGCGCTCCCTAATTAAGCTGCAGTGGAAACTCTTGACTGAGAAAAGCACTGAATCCCGCAGCCATTGCCCTGTAGACATTTCAGCCTTGCATCATCAGTATGAATTGAGAAGTGACTCCTGTGATGTGAACCCTGCAGGGAGAGTAAGATTGCCTCCTCTGAGAAGATGAGGATCGGAGGCACGGCGGAGATGGCCTGGATGCAGATCTGTGATCCGTCTGACAAGGAGAAGGGTAACTACTCCATCGAGATCTCAGACGGCGTGCAGACCCACACCAGATCCTTTGACCTCTCCGGACAGGGTAAACATCTTATTCTATTACTCTGTAGCTATTCGTTTCCATTTCTAGATTTGTTTAAATGTTTCTAAGTTATTTATGTATGTAACTTGTGTTTTACTTTTCTTTATTTTGGCCTATTATAAAACTCTTGGTGGCTTTGAAAAGTAAAGTCATAACCTTATTCTTCTTTTTGCAGCATACACCGATGCCTACGAGGAGTACCTGCGACTTAAGTAAGTTATTTGACACGACATTAGTTTGTGAACATGTATCTTTAAACTGTATTCAAATGATATTAATAATATCAATATTCCTTTACCTTTCAGGGCAGCTGCATTTGCAGAGAAGAGTGAGTATAATAGGATGTATTAACCTGACACACACACATGTATTTTATTCCATCAGACATATTTACGATTTTATTTCATTTCATGAATCACATCACGTTTTTAAAGAACCGAAGACAAGTTATTTGCCTTTGTGGCGAAATATGAATTAATGTTCAAAGTTCAGAGAGTTTTGGCTTTACATTCCTCCTCTTTCTTCTTTTGATCTCAGCCCTGTTAACACTGACAGGCAGAGTCTTAGATGACTTCACAATGCAATGAGGGTGACTTTGTTTTTGTCATCAGTACTTCAATAACCTCCATTTTGCTGTCTGTCCTCAGACCGTGGCAGAGTGGTCGGCGGCCTGCCTGACGTCGTCACTATTATGGAAGCAAAGGTGAGGATGTTGAGAATGTTGACATAAATCAACACTGTTAATAATATTTAAGGTGACATTGTTGGACCATAATTTTAGGGGTTTTGTTTGCATCATAACAAGCACGTAGTAATAAGGGGGTTGACCAGCTGTACTGCCCTGACAGCATTCCTTTATGAAGCCAGTGCTGGAACAAAATGTAGTAAATGTATGAGCTCTGTGTCACTTGTTCTTGTTTGGCATCCAGCCATGCAGGTACTTTAGGTTTTATAGGTTTACAAATATGTTTCGACAAAACAATCCAAACTCAAGATCAACTTACCATTAAGCAAAGTCTTTATCAGCAGATGGAGTTTGCTCAGCTGTCATGGAAAATAAGCTTTTCTGATTTCATGCGTAGCAGTTATCAGACTTTTGTGTTGGCATGAAAAATAAGTAAAAAAAATTCTTGATCTTAAAAAGTAGTCGATCCCAACTCATGGTCCTCTTATAAGCTTGTTACGGAACAAACTGCTTCTCCAAGGACGCGGATAAACGTTTCCCAATTTATTTTTATACTTTTTATAGGCTTAAAGAAAAAAAATCCAATAATTCACAAGCAAAAGCCTAGATTTGATAAACTTTTCTGCAGCAGAAATATATTTTCTAAACTTTCCCTTCTGTTACACATCATGGGACCCCTCAGATTTATCTTACGACCCCTCGGGGTCCTGATTCCCATGTTGGAGACCAGTGCTCTAGGGATAAGTGGTTTATTATAGTTTTGTTTAACTGGCCCCTTTATTGTAAAACAGTACTTAAGCATACCTACATTTTGAACACATTTTGACTTGAGTTGACTCTCGACCCTCTCCAGTCTCTGAGCCTGACCTGCACCGTGTGGGGCGAGCCGACCCCTGAGGTCACCTGGTTCAAGAACGAGCAGGAGGTCGCCTCCACCGAGCACACCAAGGTCACATTCGAGGGCGGCAAGTTCGCAAGCCTCGTCATCACCAAAGTCACTCCGGAAGACTCCGGCAAGTACAGCATCAACGTGCGGAACAAGTACGGCGGCGAGTTCGTCGAGATCACCGTCAGCGTCTACAAGCAGGGCGAGCAGATCCCCGAGCCCAAACTGGGACACCCCAAAACGTCTGCCGCTACACCTGTATCCACGCCTGTGCCCACGCCTGTGCTGCCAAAGTCCCCAGCTCCGCCCTCCAAGACCCCAACCCCTGTACCTCCTAAGGCCCAGACCCCGGCATCCATGAGGAGCCAAGCCTCTACTCCCGCTTCCACCCCGGTCCCCAAATCTCCAACCCCAACCCCGAAGTCTCCAACCCCATCTCGCAGCGCCAAGTCGCCCACCCCACCCAGATTCATGAAGTCTCCGACCCCACCGAGGAAGTAAACCATGGTGGTGACGTCTAAAGGGGGGAACGTTTGTTGTTAGCAACGCTGATTCATAGCATGAGTGTAAAACAATGAGGTGTTAAAGTTTATGTAGATGTCGTCACTGTTAAAAGTTACCTTCCTGACAACCACTTACAAAGGACGGGCTTCTAACCAGTTGAAGTGAAGGTTTTTTGCGTTCTCTATCATTTCTGAGAGCCAGTTGCAGGATATATACAGTATAGATACAAAAGAGGGACTTTTACAGTGGCTACTAACATAGTCGATTTCCTTTTCAGTTTCCTTTATCATTCAACTGGTCGCTGTGCTTTTGACACAGGTAGAAAAAAGGCGCAAAAAAACAAAGAAAAAAAATTTAAAAACCAGGGTAGATGGTTATGTTCAATGTTTTAAAAGCTGCACCTTCCACTATGCAACGTTAGTGGAATGCCTCTATACATTTTTGTTGTGGATGTTAAAGGATAATTCCCGTTTATTACAACTTGGGTCAAAATTGCGTAATTTTATTTCTATCAGTGACATCATTATAAAGAGGACGTATAAGTCAAGAAACGCGAGCAGTCAGACAGGTTGTAACAAACCTCCAGGTTAGACAAACTTATTTGGAAGAGAAAATAAGTAAAAAAGAAAATAAGGCTAATGGTAAAATGATCACCCAAACCGTTTGTCGTAAACGTCCAGACTGACTTTCTGGTTTCGTGTACAATGTGGAATTATTACCAGCGTTTCAGGTGTGATAAAATATGAGATTTACCTCCAAATAAAGTGTTTGTTTACTAACCTGTCTAATCGTGTTTCTTCCCTCTAGCGATGTCACCGTGTTCCCGGATTTTAGGGATTTACCTCTACGAAAATAAGACCAAAGTTGTTATAAACTGAAATTACCCTTTAAGCTGGATGACCTGGGAGTGGGCAGGTGCAGAGCTGGGGTTATGTTGTCAGTACCTGGGTGGGAAATTAACACCAGATATCAGATTATTTTTTAGTTTTTGCTCTGGGTAGGTGACATTTTCCTCTATCAACAACTACTTTGATCCCAGGTAGCTGTCATCATTTGGAGATCCTATTGAAGCCAGTTAGTGATCCTGTGAATGAAAAATATTCACTTCCTGCCCTGGTCTCTATGCCAGAGAGGTCTGTCTGTCTGTGACATGTTGTATTTCCCCCCTAATGCTTTGTGATGGCAATAAACTTTACTTATCAACCTCCCTCTGATCCGTCTTTGTGATTAATCTCTTCTGAATCTTATGAATTAGCTGTTACGTTGTTTTTCTTCTTTCCTTCAGTAATATTTTTTTGAACAGTGATTAAACAGAATAATGCAGACACTAAACCTTTTACAGGACATGTGAAATAGTTTTAGTCCCAAATATTCAAACTTCCATTTAGTCAATGCTGTGGGGCATGATGGGAGAATCCTGTCGGAACTTGGATGTTGAACTTGTTTTCCAGTCCAGAAAAGCGTAAGTGACCCTTGATCCTTATTGAAGCGGTGCAATGTAAATCTAAATATTGATTTGTTGTGTGTTTCTTTGGGCCTACTCAGTGATAGATTGAAGAGGTTTAAACTGTGATCTGTCCGTCCTTAGTGTGTTCAGCTGATATTGCTAACCCTAGATTGACCTGTTTCTGTTGTGAAGTTCAAAGAACAGTTTTGCTAAAGCAACACGTTGCCTGTTACTCCAGCTTGTTATAGGCTGCGTTATTGTGCACTTGACACTGGAACATTGCACACATTTTGATGCTAAACTTCTAGTTTCTTTTTCCAATAACTGCTGATTTCTTCTCTTCTTATTCAGCTGTTGTTCAGAGGGTCTTTGTCTCTTTCTGCCCTTTCAGTTGTCAGTCTGGTTGAGCCATTGTACAGTGTTTTCTCCATGTAGAAAACTAAATAAAATTTAAATTACATTATTTGAAAAGAGGACTTTCTACAACCTAAAAGCATCAAAGACCATTCAAACATATTTAGTACAACTGACTGGACACAATCAAGCTTTGTGGCAGGATATTACAAACTTGCAATGCATTTCAGGAGGTAACATGCTGCATCACTGAATAAAAATGTGCTCATATTGTGTTGTGTCTAGGCTCATATTCAGCTGCATAGGTAAACAAACCTGCTCCTGCTGCTGAAACCCAGGTGAGCTGAGGTGGGTGGGGCTTGGCACAATATGTGAGCTGTCAGTGGAACCAACAGGGCAGGTACAACAAGCTGTTCATTTGCGTAAAGACAGTTCAGATCCACACCTTAGTTCTGCTGCAGAGTACAGACACAAAAGCTGACTGAAGAGTTTAACTTTGTTTCTGATTTAAGCTGTTTCTTTAAGGTGCAGGATGCTGCACAGGATTTCATTTCATTTACCAGTCATGAAGTAAGTCTGTTTATGAACTTTTGTTTTTCATCGTAATGTTAAAGGATTGCTAACTGAAGAAGTCACGACATGCCTTGTACTGTTTACCGAGACTAGTTGTGGTGATTCACACCTGACGGACAGGTTTTTGATTTTGTCACTTAAAGTGAACTGTTTGTTCTCACTCAATGAGTATCTGTTGCTTCATCATAGTTTAGTTTTTAGTCTGAACAGCATGTTTAACAGTCACACAATTTGTCCCACTGAAGGTAAAGGAGAGGCCTGTTGCGCATAGAGACTCTAGAGGGGATCTGGCACCTAATGGAGTCCAATCTGTCCTGCCTGTCTTCACTGAAAGAAGAAGACAATGTGGTTTACATCCAGCCACATTACAAAGAATCCTACCGCCTGGCCATTTATGCCCTCCTCTGTGGAGGCAAAGAGGCCTACGAGGAGTTCCTCCGAGCCGAGCAGATAAACCACTTTCTATCAGAGAAGGAGATCCTATTCATTTTGGAAAATGCCGAGTTACCAATGGTGGAGGAGGAAGACTCCTCTGAGGGGAAACGGGCCACAGACGAGGCCAGACCCTCCACCTACTTCCCAACCGAGTCGGACGAGGAGGTGCCCGACCTGGACCTGGGCTGGCCGGAGGTTTCGCTGGAGGACATGGACACCAACATCAGCCTGCTGTTCCAACCGCCCAGACAAAACACTCCGACCATTAAAGAAGTGGTTCGCAAGCAGATACAGGAGGCGAGGAAGGTGAGAACATAATACTGTTGAATGCTTTTAAAAAAAACTGTAAAGGTGCAAGTCAGAGTCATCTTAATCATCAGGGGGATACATGTGCAGAGATTAATCTTACTGTGTTTGGTGCTCTCCATGGTGTTTTAAGCCCCCAAAGTCGACTTCAAGGCAGCGCTGCGACCATCGACTTCAAGGCACCTAACCTTAACCCTAACCATTGCTTAATCCTAGTATCTTGTAAGTTGACGTTGGGGGCTTAAAACACCAAACACCGTTTGGTGCACACATATTTAAGCACTGGAAACACTGAGGACAATAGCAGTCAATATACAGCACAAACACATCACACTACATATTTCTCTGCATACACAACCCTCTGTAGGAATTTTAGTATGCATATCCTTTACTTATTAAAGGGGAACACCTAAATTAAGAATTCCAACATGTTATTTGCAAGGCCGAGAAAAGTTCAACCAATATTTGTGAACCTGAACTATTCTCTCTCTCTCTCTCTCTCTCTCTCTGTCTGTCTGTCTGTCTGTCTGTCTGTCTGTCTGTCTGTCTGTCTGTCTGTCTGTCTGTCTGTCTGTCTGTCTGTCTCTCGCTCGCTCGCTCTCTCTCTCTCTCTCTCTCTCAAACTTCTGTTGTCATTCAATATAAGGTCAGGAGCTGCTCCATAGGTAATGAATGGGAGACTTTTACTTTTTTATTTACCCAAATGTGCTTAATTCTATTACAGTGTTTTCAGTTGTAAAACAGAACATGTACCCATACACTCAAAACATTCCCCTGGTTTTCATCTATAACATCTTTCCAAATTCATTGTCCTGGAGAAGTTCCCCACTTTACTTGATGACATTATATATTTGAGTTTCAGCCCTCTAGTTTTTGGATTTAGGAGAGAGTTGTTAATGTTTACCAATAATATATTGGACCATAGGAATAACGTATATGAATTTTGGAAATGGGCGTACTTTGCACTGGGTAGATTTGTAGTGTAGTACAACATACTGTCACTCCAAACTCAAATACAGATGCTTGGTCAGGACCCCTTGGTATCACTTTTTGACGCTCTGGATATCCCTTTGGTGCAACTTTTTAACGTGCAGGGTACCATTTTGCCAAGGATAGAAAAAGATGGTGGGTGGGGTTAAAAGATGTGCGTTTAAGTGACACATGGCAGTGGTGTAGTCTACGTGATACGCAGGTATACGCCATATATACCTACTAGGAAAGCTCAAGGATTTGCGTATACCCACTTACAAAAGCAGGAGGATACGTAACGATGATTGTTTGTTTGAAAGTAATGTGAAACACTAAAGGAGACATATAAAACAAAAGGAAATTTAAACTTCACTTTTTCAGTGTTTACGTAAGCCTGCCCCTGAAGCTACTGCCGCTTCGACTGAGACTGCAGCAAATGTTAACGTTACAGAAACTACAGAAAATCTGGGACTGGCGAGTATGAAGCTGAGAGGGAAAAATTACAGTATACAGTACACTCTACAAAAAACTGGACTACACCACTGACACGTGGGACAATAACCCCGGTCTCTTGGCTGGGGGAAAGGATTTTGTCCGTCTGTCATGAACCAGAAACTTTGTCATTCATTCTCTTAATTTTAATAACATAAAAGACGTCTCCTGCAGTTTACTGCAGTTTCACGACTACCCTGTAATAGATTCAGATTTAATGAGTACTAATGACTACGCTAGTTTGGAAGTGATTCTGTCCTCTGAGTATTGAGAAGTCGCGGCCTAAAGTCTTGAAAGGTTCCCGTGAATAATTTTACTTGCTTGTTGGATTGCTTGCTGTTAATTCAATTCTGATGCAAATAATTCAAATAGTTTAGAGCAGTGATTCTCAACTAGTGGGAGCCACTTTTGGGTCGCAAACAGCTCGTCAATACATAAATAAATAATTTTTAAAAAGGACATGCGGCCTATCTGTGTGAAAGTGGCTTCTCTACTTTGGTCCAGCTCAAGTCAAAGCAGAGAAACAGGTTGAACATGGACCATGATTTGAGAGTAAAACGTGGTTTATACTTCTGCGTAAAATCTACGCTGTGGCTACGTACGTACGCCGTAGCCTGACGTGTACCTCTTGAAAAAATGTAACAACACGTCGCGGCGACGCACGACGCTCGGCTGTGGCTTGGTAGTGTTGCATTTCCCCTAGTCTCGCTTTGCCAGACCATCCACATGCTGCAGAGCAGAGGAGGGTCTGGCTAGTCCACACAGCATTTTAGGATGGGAGAAAAACGTGCTCTGGTTTATCTGCATTTCTTTAAACCAATCACAATCGTCATGGGCGGCGCTAAGCTCCGCACAGAGCCGCTGTAAAATAGCCGTGTGAGAAAAAACTCAGATTGGACAGATAGTCTAGCTAGCTGTCTGGATTTACCCTGCAGAGATCTGAGGAGCAGTTAACATAGTCCTCACAAATCCACCGGAGTTTAAAATTACAACACTAAGAAAGTGGAAGGAAACGGACATCTTTGAAAATACATGCATCCGGTGGAATTTCCTGCAGCACTGGAGCAATCTCGGAAGTGGAACGTCAAGGATATATACTACATTTCCTCCTCAACTCATTTCCTGGTTCTCATTCTCCATAAACAACATGAAATCAAGGAGAGGGTTAACTTTTCCTGCCACAGATTTCCCACCGTGGTCAGAAAAGGGGAGACACTTTGTTTTTCTCACTGTGACTCTCAAATCGGTGTCGTTTCAAAGCTAATCGCCCTGCTAAGAGATCCACGCTCTTCATGGAGCCTCCGCAGGACCATAAATCACGCTTTATTCTGTCTACTTTCACCCCAGACTTTGAAACTCTGATCAAGAGTAAAGCACATGCCCACCGGTCTCATTGACTTCCACAAATTACAGGTTAGGTGAAAACATCTCGTTTTGTGGGCAGTTTTCATATTTATTTTATCCACTTTTATACATGCATTTGTCATGGTCCTCCTCAGTTTCTTTCTAATGTGCTCTGAATGCAAAGATATGCATAGAAGATAAATATCTAATTTTGTGGCCTAATTTTTTTGTTGCAGTTTTGACCAGTTGGGAAGTGTTCACATCAGAGAAACATCTCAAACCATTCCTGCAGAATAGTCTACTTTTAGGGGAGGTTAACGGGCTTCATGATGACGGATCAAAAGGCAGCGGTTTCTTTTTAAGTCTGTCATTTTTAAAGAGTTATATGATCTCATATTTGTTCTGAGACAATTACGTTCACGAAGATGATTGCTCCGTTCAAATAAAACATGCATAAACTTATCACAAAAGCTGAATAGATGCTCTTCATCTGACGTGTGTTGGTTTACACGTGTTACAACGCAGCCTCCCGCTCTCCTAAAGGTCAGACCTGCTCGGTCCCGCAGACGCTCTTACTCATTGTGATAAAACACTAATCACTTGCTAAACTGGAAGTTGAAGATTTTGCTTGCTGGTTTTTAACTGTTAAATGTAAACCTAAAAGAGGCAACAGTTCAAATATAACAAAAACTAAAAAATAACATACATTATATACATTATATATATATATATATATATATATATATATATATATATATATATATATATATATATATACTGCCTTTATTATAGGCAGCTTTATTTGTATAGCACATTTCAACAAGGCAATTCAAAGTGCTTCACATATAACATTAAAGATCAGTTAAAAACAAAAACATCTGTCAAAGAGAAGATAAAAACAGCTACAAATAGAATAAGACAGGTATTAAATACAAGAATAAAAGTTAGTGCAGTGTAAGAAATTACTTTCAAAAAGGCAGCATCAAAAAGAAGTCTCCAGCCTTGATGTAAAAGAACTGAGAGTTGCAGCAGATCTGCAGTTATCTGGGAGCTGGTTCCAGATATGTGGTGAATGAAAACTGAACGCTGCTTCCTTCTGTTTAGTTCTGACTCTGGGGACAGAACGCAGACCTGCCCCAGACGACCTGAGAGGTCTGGATGGTTCATAATGTAGCAGAAGATCAGAAATAAACCGTTCAGTGCATTATGAACCGTAACAATAGTATTTTTAACTAAATTCTTTGAGGGACAGGAAGCCAGTGTAAAGACCTCAGAACTGGAGTGATGGGATAACACTTTCTTGGTCTTGGTGAGGACTCGTAGCCTGGATGCCAGCTGAACTTAGCCCCACCCACAATATTTGAGGTCGGAAAGTTCGGTCTGGACTTGATCCGTTGTGGAGCAACTATGCTCGAACCAGAGCTGTTCGGACCAATCAAATTGTCAGGGCGGGCTTTATACGATGATGGACAGATGATCAACAGTAACATAATCAACCACGTCACCAAAGAGCGCTTGGGTTGAATTCATTAACAACTCTGTTGTTGTAGGTCTATCCAATTGAGCGCAGAGGCATTTTCTTTCAGCTGTCTGATTGATTTCTTAGGGAGATCTGTAAAGACAGCGTTAGTCCAGTCTAAAGATAAATTGCAGCAACAGTAATTTTGTGAAGGAAACATGCAATTCAGCAGCTACTAAACTTACAACAGGGACTTTCAGCTGGAAAAATACTGAGTTGCAGGAAAAGCACCCAAGGCAAATTATTAGTCGTTACTGCAGTTACAAGAACAAATGATAAAACATCTTCCAACAGCATGAGGTACATATATCTTAACATTCAAACAACAGAGTGCATATTACTCCACACATGCACGATGCACACACACACACACACACACACACACACACACACACACTCTGCTCAGACAGAGACAAAAAGTGAATTCACTCGTGTAGAAGGAGTTTTTCATGGAAAAGGTTAACATGAAGACCCTGTTTTACTTTCCGACACATGACATTAAGCAGCCAGCGTGTCTCAGCTTGAATGTTCTCGATGTTTAGCTCCACATGTTGTGACGACAACCGGCTCGCTGTCTCCAGAGCTGAAACTAATCATTCAGAACATGTGTGTGTCTTTGTGAGTGTGCAGGAAATCAACTTCCATTCCACAGATATTCACCGTCTGAAAATGATGCATTCAGTGTAGCTGCTCAATGTACACAGTATGTGTACAATGTACACAATGTACTGTGAACAATGTGTAAAATCCAGTCTTAATCATTATCAAGACACATACCATAAATCAGTTTTAGACTTAATTGCAGCTGTGCTTTTTTCCCCTCAGAGACCATTCCTCCTTATCATTTACCAGGGGCGATTCTAGGATCAGACCTTTAGGGGGGCTCAGCCCCTAATGAGAATGTGACACGGATACAGTGCCTTGCAAAAGTGTTAACCCCCTCTTGCTAAATCAGTAATTTCATTAGCTGATAATCTCTGAGCTAGCTACTGAACAACAACATCAGCTAACGTTTTTTGAATATTAACACTGTGATGGAACTAAACTGACGCTTTATAAGTCACCGTAATAACGACTAATTTGACACAATGTTCTAACATTCAGCCATTTTTGTTGCTTACGTTTCAATTTGGGTTCTAATCTGCGCCATGAAATGACCAACTTCTTCTCTGGGGACTACCAACGTTAAACTTCACAACCATCTCCTGCTCTCCCTTTGACAGATCAGATAGAGACTCAGCCAAAGGCGGGAGTCTGGCACAACCACCTCTGATTGGCCAAAACTACGTTTCTGTTAACCCTTTCCTTGACTGGGTTAGAGGTGCATAGCATCGGTGACAGCGACACAGGATGTTAAACCTGTTTCAAGCCCTTTGAACCTGTAATTGTTTGTCCTCTGTCACTAACAGACAAGTGAGACAAACTCTCACTTGAAACACAAAAAGAGCATTGAGCCCTCCTAAAAAGGGTCTAAAATCGCCAATGTCATTTACAGAACACATATTTGATACAACATGCACTGATGTGTCCGGTGTATAATTTACCTCTGAAAGATTTAAATCAGGCCAGAAAGGGTGGGTTAACTGTGTTAACATTTTAAGCATTTGTGTGACTTTTCCACGGCACCAGAATCATTTTTTTAATATGTCTTGAAATGTCTTAAAATCCAAATCTTGCAAAAATAAAGAGAGAACATATTAATTCTTAAGATCCATATTAGAGGGTTAAACTACCAGTATATGTTTTATTACATAAATCCTCATTCATCTCAAACAGCTTTTTCTGTTTGGGAGATCAACATGTGGAAAAGTCTTCATTTTGACTCCTCAGACATTGTTTTTTTTTATCTTTAAGACCGAATAAATGTGAAGTTGTTTTCTGTATTCAAAGTGTTTCCACTGTTTATTTTGCCTCCAGTTTATTGCCATAGCGATGGACGTGTTCACTGATGTCGATATTTTCAAAGAGATCATCACTGCCACGTTGAGGGGAGTGGTAGTCTACATCCTACTGGATGAAGCCCAGTTCAAGAGTTTCCTCACCATGTCACACAGGCTGGGCATCAACATTCAAGACCTCAAGGTGAGAAATATCCATTTAACATCAGACGTGAAAAGGTGGTATCACCATTTCAAATATTGGGACTATTATTTATTTTTGGGGTTTGAGAACATATATGATAACATGTTGAGACTGCAGGCAAGCATAAACAAAGCACACAGAGGCTTAACGTTGGATTAGCCACCATGTTGGCACAAGTGGAGCCCTTCAAGCCTTATTCTACTTTAATGAAACAATGTTTTATTTTCTGAGATACTCAGATGGGAAATTGACTGCATTTATAAAGCGCTTTTCTAGTTTTTACGACCACTCAAAGCACTTTACGCACTACAGGCACCATTTAACCCATTCACACACACACACACACACACACACACACAGTCATACACTGCTGGCCGAGGCTGCTCATCAGATGAACAATTCACACACATTCACACACCGATGGTGCAGCATCGGGAGCAATTTGGGGTTCAGTATCTCCAAGAACACTTCAACATGTAGACTGCAGGGGATCAAACCTCCGAACTTCCGATTGGTAGACAATTGGCACAGCCACAGCTGCCCCTAGATGGGGGCGGGGGGGGGGGGGTATATTCTAATGAGTCTGCATGTAAAGAGGAAGGGGAGCTAAATCTTAATGGCTTGTTGATTCCCATGTTCTCTGATGTAGGCAGCCTACAAAAAACTGATTTAGAAAATGTGCCTTTATTTGATAGGAGAGCTTAGACATGAAAGGGGAGAGAGAGAGAGGGGGGTGGGGGAATGACATGCAGCAAAGGGCTGCAGGTTGGAATTGAACTTGCAGCCGCTGCACACACAAAAGTAGACAATGAACACAACAACTTGTTAAATATGATCTGATTTGGACATTTTCTGACCTTTTTTCGGGGAAGAAAACGACCCATGATCTTCTCACTCCTTCAGCCGTATGTTTGTAGATTTGTATTCCACCGATGTTTCCTTCCAGAGGAGGCTTTGCCTGTGGCATGACCTTTCTTCTATTGGCAGGAGCATTTAGTGGATTAAGTCTGACATTTGCTCCACGCCCTCGTGAAATCGCTGTCATTTGCCAGCGTTTCCCCGCTGCAGGCGTTTCTCCTTGTCATTATGATACGAGACAACTGCACCAGCCGTAGGACAGATCTGTTAGCATGGCTGGATTTTCCTGTTGAGCAGCATCTGGACGATGTTTAAACAGTCCTGAAACAAGTCGCCGGCTTTGTGATGAAATTGCTTAGCCACTAGCCACAATAAAATACCAGCTAGCCGAATTTCCAGAGAAACTGACACACAGGTTTCATCTTGTCAGGTATCACAAAGTGTGTGTGTGTGTGTGTGTGTGTGTGTGTGTGTGTGTGTGTGTGTGTGTGTGTGTGTGTGTGTGTGTGTCAGAATAACAATAATTCTCATTGACATTTTTGGCAAGAAAACATGACTGAACCTAAAGAGTTGTGGCAAGGATATATAAGGAGACGTGTGTGTGTGTGTGTGTGTGTGTGTGTGTGTGTTCATTTGCCGCCTCCCAGTCCATACAGTCAGTTCCAACAAACACTCAATAAACAACAGTTAAAGTGTTAAAGATGCTAGAGGAAACTTTATTAAAAAGATATGGGGACAGGACAACAACAACAGACTTGAAATAGTGGTTAGTTCTCTTCAGAGGCACATTATACCACCCGCCCGAAGGCATTAGAGAAAACTCTGTAGAGAGGATGTGGTCTGGTTGGCTGATCATTTTCTTTGTTTTCTCAGCCACCTGTTTCTCCCAAAGGGGGCCCAAGTCCCTCTGTTGAACTCCAATAATCCTGGGACTTCACTTTTCCGTTTAGGCTGTTCTTGTCCTTCACTGACAACCCACTAAACCAGCAGATAAAAGAGAATGTTAGAAGGCATTCAACAAAAGATTGATAAATCTGATAAATAAAATAGTATCACAGACATTAAAATAAAAAGCTTAGGCATTAAATAAATTCTTTGTTGACCCCGCTCGACAATCCAGCCATCCGATCTGTGTTTACATCGAACTTCAGCTGAGAGTTGAACACAGTGCCAAGGTCAACAATTTTGGCATTTTTATTATAAATAACGCTTACTTTTGGTGTGTTCTTAATACGCCTAAAATCAATGATTAACTCCTCAGTTTTTAACACATTAAGATCCAGGAAGTTCTCATTGCACCATTCGATAAAAGCAGTTAAGGCATTGCCATGGTAAGAGTTTAAGCCTTCAAGAAGATACAGGAGAGCAGTGTCATCAGAGAACTTACAATATAATATAACTGTCCTCCTAAGATGTTCTGCAACTGTCTGTGTACATTATAAAAAGCAAAGGTGGCAGGACCCAACCTTGTGGTGAACCTGTACTTGAAAGCCTGATACTGGGCATTTGTTCATGCACTCAAACCTGTTGCACTCTGTCAGTAGTTTCGCTTTGCCAGACCCTCCTCCAAAGCGCGCTGGAGGAGGGTCTGGCTACTCCACATAGCATTCCGGGATGGGAGGAAAACGTGCTCTGGTTTATTGGCTTTTTTTTAAACCAATCACAATCGTCTTGGGCGGTGCTAAGCACCGGGAAAAGCCGCGGTGCCGCTGCAAAATAGCCTCGGGAAGGAACTTGTTTTGGTCGAACCTGTGTACGTTCAAAAGTTGCAACAGAAAACTCAGATTAGACAGATAGTCTAGCTAGCTGTCTGGATTTACCCTGCAGAGATCTGAGAAAAGGTCATAAATCCTCATAAATCGACCGGAGTTTAAAATGCCAACACAAAGGAAGCCCAAGGCAACGGATATCCGGCCTAAATGAGTGAAATCCGGCAGATTTTCTGCTGGCAACGGAGCAATCACGGAAGTGGAACGTCAAGGACATAGACTACTCTGTCAGTAACAAAATCTAAAAAGCAGCAATTAAAGCTGATCTGGTAATTTAAAATAAGAAGCAAGGCGGTCAATTTAAGAGGCTGCATTTTATTAAAAGCATAAGAAAAATCCGCAAAAATAAACTCCTTGTGAGAAACTTTGGTTTCTCCAGGTGCTTATGCAGCTTGTCCAGAATGTAAGGTTTTGCATCCTCAATACCCTTACCAGCTTGGTAAATTAAATTTGTAAATTGTAAGGGGGTCCAATTTGCCATCTATAAGGGAGACGAGACAACTATATCTTTTATGAACTTTAAAAAAAATCTGGATGGGATGTAAAAGCAACTGCTCAGAAGTCACTTAGTTCCTTAGTTTTCTTAGATTTTGGAATAGGTGAAGTATGACAGTTGTTTCATACACACATTTGAAAGAGCTGGTCAGCACAGTGACGCAGTGTACGCCCACAGATAGCATCAGGACCTGCAGACGTCCTTATGTTAACTTTACTCAAAGTAAAGTAAAAAACTACTGCTCAACTTTAAAATGGAAATGTCACTTGTATTTTTATTTTTATTTATTTGTTTATTTAAAAGGGACAATGCACATCAATTGACATTTTTTGTTTACACTCAAAATGTAAATGTGCCAGCAAAAAAGCTAATTTTCATCTGTGGTCCCTTGGGAGGTTAACACAGTATCATATTACATTAATTAAAAAGAATGTAAGAAAGATAGAAAGCAAATTAAGAAAGAAGAAAGAAGAGAAAAGAGAGATGGACAAAAAAAAAATAAAAAATAAGTACAATACAAAAGGATGAGGTAAACCAGCTACTGATGATTGCAGTTTTGATTGTTTTTAATCCATCTCTTTAGTGTGATTTTAAATGATAGATAGCTGCTGCTTTCTCTGAGTTCAATAGGAAGGCAGTTCCAATAATTTGACAAAATTAAATAAGTTGTATTTAGTAGTGATATGGCAGTCGTGATAGCTAATTTTATAGCTTATAAAGGGTTTCTATTGGTTTAACAGCTGTCATGTTTGCTTGGGACCAGCTTGTGAAACAGTATGATATGTGGGAAAAGATCATGGCATGCATAAAAGTTTGGCTGCCTCTGTGGTTAGATATGGCCTTATGTGTCTAAAGTTTATATTAACCAGATTATATCTGATGGTATTAGCCACCTTTTTAATATGCTTTTTAAAAGTTAAATTAGAGTCTAAAATGATACCAAGGTATTTAAAATCAGACTTGTACTATGTTCTATGTTATTTTCCAGTGCAGCAGTAAAAGAACACAAGGTCAGAAAGTTTAACTAAGATTTTTTTAGAAGAAATAATTACTTATTGTTGTTCATAAACAAGCTGAAGTATAAATAAAATAAAATCCCAAAGGTCAAAAGAGGAATCATCTGATACGCAGCCAAAATTAGCTGGAGATTTCTAAACCGGTACATGTATTTATTGTCTTAGATTGATGGGCTGTATTTTTTGGATCCATTTTAAAATTCTAACCTGACCGGTTAGTCAGTAAGTACAAAGGCACAGTGTTTAGCCAAACCCTGGAATAACTGTATTTTAAATTCCAGCAGAGATTCCAAAGTTTCCAAAAAACATTCCAAATAATTTAGGTGAAATTATGCTTTTTGTTTGCTTAAGAACCTTCGTGTTCGGACGGTTCAGGGTCAGCAGTATCAGTGTCAGTCCGGGGTGAAGTTCCATGGAGATTTGGAGCAAAGATTCCTTATGGTGGACTGCAGAACAGTGATGTATGGAACATACAGGTGAGTCAGTCCTGCCTTTACCCTTTTTTACACGTCATCATTTAACCTATGTTGCTCTTTGGGGAGCATAGGTCATTGATGAACTTTCCCCAGCTGGTTCGGTATTGGGCGGTCTTCTCTGCTTCCTTCCAGGATGATGTTGTTCCACCTCCACAGACCTTCTCCAGCTTTTCCTGGGTCTTCCTGGATTTTTTCCCCCCTTGTGTGTTAAGGCCTGTCTGGTCGTGCTGAAGGGTGTATTCCTTTTCACATGTATTCCCCTACAATTAAATCAAAATAGATTAGATTCATTAGATTAGATTCAACTTTATTGTCATTGCACATGTCACAACTACAGAGCAACACAATGTAGTTAGTGTCTAACCAGAAGTGTTTAAGCAGTGATGTGCTACAGTATGAATAAATAACATACGCTACAGTATATACAGAGTGCAAGGTATGAATGATTTTTAAGTATATAGATATGTCTATATGAGTGATTATTACTACAGGTATGTACAGGCTATGAACAGGCTATGACTGGTAATACAGAATGAATAACTATACAGTATGTACAGTGGTGCAAATTATGAGTGTTGGAGGGCTTATACAATATGTACAGCGATTATACAATATGTACAGTAGTGCAACAGGAATGATTTACAGTGCATTTCAGGTAAGTGTAGTTGGTTCAGTCCAGGGGGGGTTGGTGGGTATGTGTGTGGGGTGTCGGTGGGCAGAGTTCAGTATGAAGACAGCAGACAGTAGGGACAGAGAATGTTAATAAGGGGAGAACTTCCACTCTCGGGAAACTTCCAGCTTCTGAACTGGTTGCAGTTCCACTGCTGCAAAGATTAATCAAATCATTGATTAGTTGTCTATAGTTATTTAATTTTTTTATTAAAGAAAATGTGAATATTTTCTAGTTTGTTCACTCCTCTGCGGCAGTAAACTGAATATCTTTGAGTTGAGATCTCTGAGTATCTTTGACAAAACAAGACATTTGAGGACGTCGTCTTGAAACACTGATCAACATCTTTCACCATTTTCTGACATTTTATAGACCAAAAAACTAATCAATTAATTGACAAAATAATCGACAGATTAATCGACAAAGAAAATAATCTTTGGTTCCCAGCCGTAGTGTGACCACATTTTTAGGAAAACATATCTGCCTGGCAAGTTGAAAGGTCAGCTAACTCTGCGTCTTTCTGCTAGCTCAAGCAATCCTGGCAAAAGCTACAAGTAGTAATAGTAGCAAAAAGGGATTTCCAAATAAATGACAGCATCCATTGCATCGCTATGTTTGTTGACAAGCCTGCTAGCCCCGCCTAATAATTGGCATATTGAGATCTGACCAGATTGCGGGCAGAATCATCATAACATGAACGCTTTGTAACGTGTCAGCATTTTCTTTTTCAGCTACACGTGGTCGTTTGAGAAGATCAACCTCAGCATGGTCCTGGTAATCACAGGTCAGCTGGTTGGCTCTTATGACGAGGAGTTTCGAAGACTGTATGCTCGCTCCTCACTTCCTGTAGTTCTGTCCAGGGAGAAGTCATCTATCCTGTACCTAAGAGACATTGTGGGCCTGAAGAGCCCAAATTCCAGCCAGCTTTCCCTCCACCAAATTCACACCAGACCCAAAGTAATGCACGGCATGAGGAGTGCTCAGGATGACAGGTTTAACAATGCCGCCATGATGACCAGGGGCCTGAGCGTGCAGGAGAGACTGCATCAGTCTCACTGTTTCGACATGGGGGGGAATCTGCTGCGGGGACACAGCTATGGCGGAGAACTGCAGAATTTAAACTCCATGACTCGGCTAAGGATGGGGACCAAGAACATCGGAGTCCCTGTTGCTCCCGAGAAGACGGGACCTAACGTGAAGGGGGGCGGCGACTCGCTGCTAAAAAACAGGATGTCTCAGCAACACATTAGGCACCAGACTCGCTATGGAGCGGACCAGAATCTGATACCGTTCAACTCTGAAACATCACTAAACAGGTGGAAAATAGACACATACTTTAATGACAGCAACATGCCTCTAGATGCATCATACGATGCATTATCCCCAATGGCATCTCCATATAGTAGCCACACAGGCTTAAACGAGCATCAGTCACAGCTTCACAACAGGTCGAGGGACATAAAGTCCAGGATGGAGGAAATGAGGCAGAAGAGGCTCAGTCTGCAGGAGTACAGCAATCTCAGGCAGAGCCAAGAGTCCTTGAGGTCTATGTGTCCGACTGTGGAAAGACCTAAATTTGTGTCTCTATTAAGAGGTCTGGACATGTGCCAGAGTGTGGCAGAATTAGAGCCAAATACAGAAAAAGGTTGCAGCCTGGAACCAGC
This sequence comes from Zingel zingel, assembly GCA_023566125.1. Taxonomy (NCBI): domain Eukaryota; kingdom Metazoa; phylum Chordata; class Actinopteri; order Perciformes; family Percidae; genus Zingel; species Zingel zingel. The sequence goes on from CM042317.1 coordinate 39,038,330, forward strand.
CAACCCCAGAGACAGTGAGCCAAATAAGGGAGGCAACAAAAGAGAGCAAACTTTCACTGATGGCCACCGCTCTGCCTCTCACCACGACGTCACAATGGCTCAAGATCGAAAGACAATGCAGACGTACGACTGGCACGAGCCCCTTTCCAGGACAACCTCAGCTGCCGATTTAGATATGAAACTAAATGATCCATCGCTCAAGCTCTCTCATTTGCAGCCCAGCGGTCTCCAACACCCAAGAGCGATGGAGTCTTTGACTGAGATCCCTGAAGAGAAAGAGGGTTCACGTGTCAACAGTTCGGACTCAGCTACATTTAAAGATGAAAATGAGGAGATTCGCAAAGACAAGAAAGCTGTTCCGAAGGAGAGCACTGATAAAACCAGCGTACCTGCTGAATCACAGCGCCAGGATCAAGCCAGAGGAAGACGTGGTTCTTTAGGTAAGGCAGCCAACAGCTCAGGCTCAGCTGCTCCAAGAGAAGGAATGAAATCAATATCCAATGAGATACAAACAGTCCCAAAAATCTCAAACACTTCTACAGGACCTCAGCATGCCGTCAAAGCTAAGAGTAGTCACATGGAAATAAAGCAAACACAGCACGAGGAACCATCCCTTCATAGGAAGAATTCCTTGAGAATGAAAGTATATTCGATGCTTTCCCCAGACGAAAAGAAAACATCTAAAAAAGACGAGAAGTCACTCCAAAGAAAGGCCTCACTAAGATCGTCGCAGAATCCCTCAGGATCAAACCAACTACTCAGAGCAGACCATTCACAGGCACCTCCGCCAGAGCAAACAACAAAGAAAGGTCAATCGCCGAACATCTCCAGGTCGCAGAGCTCTCTCGGCAGTCAGACAGAGACAGAGAAGCATAAATCTCCATTCCAAAGACTGTCTCCTCTGCGTTCAAGCAAAAAAAAAACTAATCCAACAGGAGAGCCGGACCGAGGCTCAAGGAACACTCTAGACAATGAGGGAGCGACTGTCAATCACACCAGAAGAGAGAACGTATACAGTCGATTTGAATATTATCTTAGCGCTGACAGTATTCCTCAGGATAAATCAATGACAGGAGCAAGCATGTTGCCCTCAGAGAAAGACAGAGGCTCTTCCCCAAACAATCATGACTCTGGTTATCCAATGTATGAGACACAAAGTGGCACTGACAACAAACTGGGAAGATTCATGCAGCGAGTAGGAAATCTAATAGGAAAGAACAAGTAGAGTTTTGGAAAAGAGGAAGGCCACCATGCTGAAAAATAATCCATGTTCTGTTTATTGATTTATTTTGGTTCCCACACAGAGACACAGATGTATGTGGTCATCTCTGCAGTATGCTACGTTTTTCTTTTGATAGGTTTGATAATGTAGCTAAGATCTTATCAGGGAGGAAGCTGGGTTGATATGATAATACCGGTAAGTCAAGGTGTTTACAGATGAAAATATGACAGTAGCGCTTGCAGACACAGAAAAATGTGTTATCAAGTGAGTTGAATCGTGTGAAAAGGCATCTGTCTTTATATTGAAAGTGTTTGTTCTTTTTTAAAGTTAACTTAAAGGATAAGTCTGGTGAGGCTTTTTAGTTTGCCATGAAAAGACCAATACCAACAGTGAATGTAAGGGGACTGAATGTCCAGAAAAATTCAGGATAGTAAGGAATAACAAGCAGTTGTCCAGAGTCCTATCCTGTTTGTCCCAAAAATAAGCCCAAACCTGAGTTTTGATTAGCTATAGCCTGATAAAACATGATATACTGATTATTTTGGTGTTGCCCATAGATGGGCACTGTTATGTCTGTAGCCTACATTCATTATGGCTGTTGTAGTTTTTTTTAGCCGTGTACAGTAGTCCTGCGAATTGATAAACAAATAGCTACGATGCATAGCTATTGCGAATGTTGAATTAAAAAAATTCCGCAGGGAAAATAAACCATCCATCCTGGTGTCCCAGGACCTGGTGAACAGCCAGCCAAAAAGAAAAAAACGTTTCAGCAGGTACGGGGAGGAGTGGGGGGGAAATACCTGGGATCATTGCTGCCTTACGAGGCCCAAACAAAGCGTTTTGCAAAGACTGCATTAAAGAAGGAAGTCTGAGTTGGTTTTGGTCTTTTCAAGGAATTTGTTGACAATAAAAATATATATATATAAAATCGCCAACCTCATCTTTTAATGTATTTTTGCATTGTCTTATTTGTAAAATGTAGTTTTCTCACATGGCTTGATTTTGTCTTTTCATGATTTTGACATGGCTACAAGAGTTCAGTGGGACTTATGATGATATTAAGAAGTCACAAAGTCAATGTGACTCCTAGTTAATGACTTTACATATGTCACCGTGAACAGGTTTCGTTGTATCTTCTTTCTACTGAAAATATAGTTCCTTTGAAAACTGATCACAGTGAAGTCTGTTGAAGTCATGTCTTGTCTACTGCTTTTGAAAATGTGTATATTTAGTTTTTAAATGCAGATGGCAACACAATGATAATCCTGTTCACCTCCATTGATTTGGTGTTGCAGCAGAACTTTCAGAGACATATATCTCAAAATCTGGGCACATAAACCTGAAGTTATCTGCATGAATCGGTACCACAAGGGGTAAGTCAGAACAATATGTATTTTGAAGAGAGACCTTGGAAACCAGCAGTTTAGAAAACAATCAAGGTCTATTATAGCTGCTCTGGAGCCTTTGATAAAATCAGCAGATAGAGTTTGCCCAGTTTTCAGGTAATATGTTAAAATAAAACCTTTCTGGGGAAAGCAAACTTCATCTGCTGAGGAAGATCATGACCAAAAGCTCCAGAAAAGCAACTAATTGGACCTTGAGGTGAGATTGTTCGAAAGTGTTTTTTGTAAACTGGGTGAACCAACACTTTTTCTATCTATTTATGTGATTTTTCACAGTCACGTGGAAATGTGGATTGCAGGTTTTTACATCTGGAATATAAACTGTAAATAAAAACAATGCTTACGTATGAAAACCAACTTTTTGCCAAAAGCACTTTTTAGGATTTCACTTTGTCTGTCTTCTTTGTGAAGAGATGGAATGTTTTGCTGAGAAATGCTTTGATACAATAAAATGTAAGGGTAACCCTTCTCTCAGACTACAGGAAAACACGACTCAAAGTCAGCAGCCACACTAGCGGCCCCAATACGTTGTAATGTTCATTACACACCAAAAGAATTGTGACGAGAGTACATTTTTTTTAGCATTAGGGTTACAGCATATTTTAGCTTTCTTCTCTGGCATACTTACTCATTGTTCAGGCTACTTCCTTTTTTATGATATTATTATTAATTGTACTTGTGTTCACACTTATAAGAGCAACAGCTGCATTTGTATTGTTCTTAAAAGTAATTCAAAAATATATACACAAAACAACAAAATTGCATAAAACTGCTTTGCACATTGAGGGTGTACTTATACCTTTATTTTGAAATAATGGAAAATATTTGAATAAACAAATCTGTATAATAATAAGGTATCAACATAATATATAAAATAAAAAGCTATTCAAGCTGTTTTCATGCTTTTATTTGTGTGGCAGGAAGAAGTTTCACATATTACATCTTTTTAGATAAAATACTCCAGGCACTTGTTCCTCTCATCATCCAGTTCTTGGGTCTCAATCTCAAACTTTTTCATAGCGATGAAGTACTGAACAAACGGCTCTCCGAGGGTGCTGCAGATGACGTGATCCTCCCCCAACACCTCCAGAGCGTCGTCGAGCTTCACAGGAACGGCAAACTCCTTCTGCTGACTGGGGGCTTTGTTCAGAGCGCTCTCGATGCTCAGGTTTCGTTTGATGCCGTCCAGTCCAGCGGCCACAGTAGCAGCCAGCACAATGTAAGGATTGGCCATGGCTGAGCCCAGTTTGTTGTCAATGTGTGTCTCCCTTCCGCCATGACACTTGATGTTGAAGGAGCTGCTGTTATCGTTGAAGCCACATGTAGCATATAGCATTTGTTTGGGGTCTTTGATCATCTTGGCGATGTGGCTCCGGCAGCCCAGGCCGGGCGACATCAGGCAGCTCAGGGCAGCAGAGTGGGTGAGCAGCCCCGCCAGCCATTTCCTGCCAATCTCAGATAGCTCGCCCGCCCTCTCCCCGATATGGAAGACGCTACGTCGCCCATTAGCATCCCACAAGCTGTGGGAAAGCACCCCAGCATTGTACAGGCCATCGTCAGTGAAGAAGCTGGCAATGTAGCTGTGTTTACGAGCCATCTCTTTGATGCCGGTGCGCAAGGTGAAGGCGCTATCCGCTGCTGCAATCCCAAACTCTGGCCTCAGGTTGATTTCCATCTGGCCGGGGCCGCTTGCAGAGGCGATGCTGTCAATGTCTGCGCCCATGCAGTACATACTGTCCACCAGCTGCTGGAAGAAAGGCAGGTCATGGTTGCTGAGCAGGGTGGTGGCCGGGAACAGGAGTGTCTTTGGTCCGATGCGGTCTGGCGCCCCAAGGATGCAGCATTCATAGGTGAAGGATGAGTGCAGGGAGAATCCAAGGCTTTGAAGCTGACCGAGGAGCTGCTTAGCGATGAGGCGAGGGGAAGTGCGAAGGGGGCTTCCTGTCACCGTGCAGGGGTCGCAGATGACCCGGGCTGTCTGCTCAGCCCAGGGTAAGACCCTGAAGGTAGAAAGATCAGGGATCAGGAGGACATCACTGCTGAAGTTGGCGGTGCTGGCGTTGTCCACTTCGTTGCTCTTGGGGCTCAGGGTCAGCTCTAAGTAGCTTCTTGGCATCGGTACCCCAAATACTGCTTTCTCCTGTGGAGGCAACATTTACATTGAATCAATAGTTCTACATTTTGGGAAATATACCACTTTCTTTTTGAGAGTTAGATGAGAAGATCAATACCACTTTGATGTCTGTGCGTTAAAGTGATGGTTCGGAAGAACAGTCTCAAAGGGCTGCTAGCATGGCCAGGCTAGTTCCTGCTTCCAATCTTTAACCAAAGCTGTGCTAATCACCTCCAAGTCTCAGCTTCTTACTTGTTACTTGTTTTAGAAACAAATTGCTGCTATATCCTGGCTCCTATTTCCATATCTTGCTAGCTGAGCTAGATAGATATATAGATAGATAGATAGATAGATAGATAGATAGATAGATAGATAGATAGATAGATAGATGTGATGATTACGTGGAAGAAGCGGACAGGCACCGTCTTGGACCTGGACACCCCGTGGAGGTCAGTGGCCTCAAAGCGAACAAAGTTGATGTTTTCTCTGGCGATCTGCTGCTTGATCTGCTCCATGGCTGCAACGAACCTCTGATTCCCAAAGATCTCGATAGTCTCGTTTCCGTTATCTGTGGAAAAGAGTTTGAAATATCTGCAAAAATAAATCTGCCCAGCTGATATTAGCTGTTTGCAGCTATATCGGTATCTGTGTCAACCACTAATAACAAGTTGCAAATTGCAGTGCAGAAATGCCAAACCAGGATTGAGATCATTTAGAACCAGTGTAACCAGTGCAGAGTTTGTCCACCAGAGAGCACTGACAAGTTGATTTTTACCCAGTATTGGTTGAGCTATAATACTCAAGGCAGATAAAACTGAATTCCATTGAAAAACTATGTTAACATAGGCAATAAACCATTGATCCAAGTTGTTCCAATTGAAAACTAACGATTAAGAGATTCTTAGATATGAAAAGAGATGTAGATCGTTCTACTGAAGATCAATGCCAAGTTAATTTTACTAAACTGACAAATCAATTGGTAGTAGACCACAAATAAAAACAAAATTAGGTTAAAGAGGTCAATATCCATCCATCATTGAGTCCAAGTCAAGTCCAAGTTAAAACAGGAACTAGAATGAGACAAAGCCAAGATTTTAAAACAAGACATGACTCCAGATGGAGGCAGGACTGTTTGTCCTCACAGAGCTGAAACTATCTCCTATCTATTCACTCTATTTGCTAGATTTTGACTTTGTTAGAGAAGATGTGTCTTAATTTATATCAGGGATAAAGTTGTCTTTCAAACCAAAGCTTCACCAACCTGTATGAAAAGCTCCAGTCTCTCCCTGAGAGCGTCCGCTAGCGTATGTGTGAGCCCTAACTCCAGGCTTCCTATTTGTGTTGGCATCAGACCTGAGTGCGCTGGATGAATCCACACCGGAAGGCTGCTGAATAGATGTGCTATCTCTGGACCTGGGCCCCCTTCTGGAAGCATCAGACTGTGGTTTGAAGGTGCTGAACACCCTGTTGGGGTTTCCATCGTCCTGCCGTCCGTCGGGCCTTTCACCATCACCGCTGCTGCTGCTTCCATGGAGGTACGTATAAGGACTCCCTGGCTTCCCATCGTCTCGTCCCCGGATGTTATGCAGATGGCTATCCCTCAGGATGGTCTTCAGCTCCTCCATGGTCTGCCGGGGGACACCGATCTCATGGTGGGACACCCTGGTTTGAGAGGACGCATCTGTGATCCAGTCCTCCCTGAAGGAAGGTTCGTCCATCCCGGGATCATCAACTCGCTCTGGGTGTCTGTGAGGCAGGGGGCCGATGGAGATCACAGTGGGCGTGTCTGGAGGTAAAGGGGTGCTGGTGGGAGAATGGACGATGGATGGACCTCCTCTTCCGCTGCCCCAGTCCACCGGAGGTACACGTCTCCCAGTCACCCTCACTCCCTTCCTGTTACCCAGGCTCAGCCTTGTGCCGTCTATTTGGTCTTTGCTTCTACTCTGAGCCTCCTGGAAAACACACAAGGGTCTGGTAAAAAATGATCAAGGTCAGGGCTGCAACCAGAGGCGTTGTTAGGCCTGGGCGTCCCGGCTACAGCCCCAAATATTTTATGAATAGCCCCGGATCTCTCGCCCTTTTTCTTTCTTTTTTTTTCTTTTTTTTTTTTTTATTATATAAGTATAATAGAATAAAAAATCCCCAGAATGGCACATGCAGATAAAGGAATCAAGTATTTTCCAAGGCACTCACTGTTCTTACATTTTTGTTGTAAAACTCATGGTAGAACTGTAACTTTGTCCAGTTTATTTTTCCGAGGCGAATAAAACCGGCAGCTACATGCAGGGTCTGACCAGCATGACGTATTTGTTGCCATCACCTAGCAATCGTCTCTACGTGAGGAAAGTTTGGAGGAATCATAGCCAAATCAGTCTAATACATTGATGCCATTAACACAAAGTTTAGGAGTGTAACGATTAGTCTATGGTTCACTTCAGACTCAAACACACGGAGCTCTGAAGCAGACCTGTACGTCGCTTAGTGTCCACTCTCGCTGTAAAAATAGAGATGAGCAGCCTTCTTAGTGTCCACTCTCGCTGTAAAAACAGAGATGAGCAGCCTTCTTAGTGTCCACTCTCGCTGTAAAAACAGAGATGAGCAGCAGCACAGACCACGGAGCTGCTGCAGCGCGCCTATCGTGGTCTTTGCAGCTTCAGGTTTATAAAAGACGCGCTCTGCTGTGGAGATGCTGCGGCAGATGTGACGCGTTTGAGCTCCGTGTATTTCTGCCATAGTTTTGGTTTTCCATGTAGAGCAGCAGCACCTCCCTAGCTAAACTTTGTGTCATTCAGAGACCTCAGAGTCTCAAACGGGGGCTCTGTGTCTATCAGACCGTCTGAAGTCATAAGATCTGGAAACAAAACCTTGGCCTTTGGGTTGCCAGGCCAGTTATTATTAGGCCAAATGTTGGTTCAATCTAACTAACGTCTACAAACTGGGCAGCTAAAATGAACATACACTGGCTATTAACAAGCTGGGCAAGCCAATTGCTATTTTGCATTGCATTAAGTTTATTTAAATTGGTCCGGGCTAAGCCCCGAACCTCCTCAAGTCCTAGAAACGCCACTGGCTGCAACTAACGATTTTTATGTTGATTATTTTCTCGATTAATCGATTAGTTGCTTGGTCTATAAAATGTCAGAAAATGGTTAAAAAATGTCAATCAGTGTTAAAGTCCAAGATGACGTTCTCAAATGTCTTGTTTTGTCCACAATTCAAAGATATTCAGTTTACTGTCACAGAAGAGAGAAGAATCTAGAAATTATTTACATTTAAGAAGCTGGAATCAGAGACTTTTAACTTTTCTTTCTAGAAAAAAAATGACTCAAACAGATTCATTGATTATCAAAATAGTTGGCAATTAACTGAATAGTTGACACCTACTCGATTAATCTTTGCAGCTCTAATGAAGTTTATATGAAGATTTACCAAAGAGTGTAAGGAATCACATCTGTAATAGTGAATACAATTATGGCTCAAAGACAAATACAAGATCTACAGACAAAGTCAAATAATAGCGATGCATCTGAAGCCAAAGCTGCTGTATCCATTCACACCTTTGTGCTGAAAATACAAATGAAAAGGTTAGATGTGGAGTTGTTACCTTGAAATCTTCAGAGTCATTCATTTCTTTGTTTGGACTCTTTCATTAACTGTGATTTGGAATTTGATAGCCTTCCTGTGAAGGCAGAGCTTCACTCGCACATTAATTTTTATAGACAATTGGTACAATGGTGACGAATTGGAAAATTCTTTTTGCCCCCCGACACCCACGGGAGTCCGGCTGGAAACTGGCAGCAGTCGGCAGCTGGTGGACACTGAGCTGCTGCTGCTTTGAGCTCATTGGCTGCCCGTGAGGACAATTCAGAGTTGCTTTTGTGTCATTGCAGAGAAACTGCAGAGCTAAGCAGCTCTGTGTGTGCTTCCAGAAAGATATGGGAGCAAAAGTATTTATTCCAGAGAGATAAAAACACATTAGGACCAGACAATGGCTGCTGTTAGTGATGGTCTGTGCATTAAACACCTGCTGTCTGAGTGAAATTGAAAAAATTATGCATTATCTTGTTAAATATGCGCTATATGAACAAGCCCCTCTGTAAAAAGCTTACAGGGTACAGATAGGAATAAAAATGGAAAGTTTGATGTATTAAAGGGTAATTACCGGGGTTATTTTCCACCTGGACCCTATTTTTTCTATGTTTTTGTGTGTAAGTGACTAATGGCTGCCAACAATCTTTGACATTGGTCCAGTAAGCGTGTATGCTGTAACCGGCAGCCACAGACCGGGCTGCAATGTAAGCCTATGGGGCAAATGTTCAGCGTCAATTTTCTCCACTAAAAGCGCTGTTTTCTCACTAAAAGGCTCTGATTATTATTCTAAGTTTCTGACAACATTATGCGAAGGATCCCTACAGAGACAGACCTTTTTTAAGACCTCTTTGAGACCTTTCTGTTTAACCAGAAACAGCTCTGAAGTCGCTAGCGCTAAACCCACCAGACTCCTTTTAAAAAAGCAATACTTTTTGCGTGTATAAAGTCAACATATTTTCACAAGTAAATCGGTAAACTATGTGTTTATTTCAACCAAAACTAGAGTTGTGATGGTTGGAAAAGTGGAAAGATGATCCAAAATGGCTTTTTGTAGTTTTATTTTCTTTCTGTCGACTTTGAATGAAGTGTGTTCTATGATGCTAAAATCATAGTTCAAGAGCAATAGGAGTAAAAACTCCTTTGTCCCATGTAGTCCAGTTATTTTATGAAAAAAGGTTGAACAAATTGCAACAGAAGCAAACTCAACAGATTTTGTATCCTCAATATGTCCTGAGTAAGGAAAAAAAAGCCCCGAAGAATCCCATTAGGGGAAAGTTTCGAAAAAGACCCAAATATAGCCTATTCTACGCCTAGTCATTCTTTTTCTCACGTGAATAGGGTATAATATAATAGGGTAAAAATTTTAACCTTTAGCTAGCACCATGAAAATTACTGAGTTGATTACTTACATCAAGACAAACAAAAAATGTATTACAAGTTTTTTTTAAATTGTTTGTTAACATGGGCAAATGGTGCATAATCTAATTACGTATGTGCTAATTTGCATAAATACCACAACAGATCTAAACATTGGGTATAGCCAGGTGAAAATGTCTTGTTGAATCTTGTTGACATCTTACAGTAAAAGACTTAATGTTACGGTCTGAATGGAACCCATTTAAGCTACCCATGAGCATTAATACATAGAGGCAGGAAGAAGTACTTTAAATCAGCCTTTATTAATTATTATTATCTAATTTTATAAAAACACGTCCATATAATGCAATATAGTATATTTCCACATCGTTCCACTTCCAGGATTTGCTAGAGTGCCATCGGAAATTCCGCCGGATGTCACTCTTTTCGGCCGGATGTCCATTACCTTTTTCTTTCCTTGTGTTGGTGTTCTAAACTCCGGTAGATTTCTGAGGACTATGGTTAACTGCTCCTCAGATATCTGCAGGGTAAATCCAGACAGCTATCTTAACCTGGCTCCGCCCTCAATTCAATTCAATTCAATTCAATTTTATTTATAGTGTAAAATCATAACAAGAATTATCTCAGGACACTGTACAGATAGAGTGTAGGTCTAGACCACACTCTGTAATTTTCAAGGACCCAACAATTCCAGTGATTCCCCAAGAGCATGCATGAATGTGTAAGTGCAACAGTGGCGAGGAAAAACTCCCTTTTAGGAAGAAACCTCGGACAGACCCAGGCTCTTGGTAGGCGGTGTCTGACGATGCCGGTTGGGGGTTTGATGAACAATGGCAATAAAAAAGTCACAATTAAGATAATGACTAGAGTAATTGTAATAGTTCATGGTGTCGTAGAGCACATCATGGCGTAACAGGGCGTTGGCCGGACATAGCGAGTCGACGGCGGGCATTGCAGGGTGTAATGGGGCACAGCAGGTCGTAGGTCTGGACCACGGCGACAGCTGCCACCATGATGTAGGTGCCATCATGATCCAAGATGATGGTGCTGGGGGGACAAAGAACATCCGGACTCCGGGGAAGCTCCCCGTATGCGTAAGCTTTCTATGGGGAGAAGCAGTGATAGGATGGGTGTGCGCCATGACTGAGGCTACACCCCCCCCCCCCCCCCCCCCCCCCCCGGTCTAGGCGCACGCTGCAACTCCTCATACCCTAAATATAGTAAGCTTTCTATGAAGAGAAGCAGAGATATGAAGTAGGTGCGTCATGACTATGGCTACACACCTTCCCCCGCCGGTCCAGGCGAATGCTGCAACTCCTAACTTCTTAACTATAAGCTTTATCGAAGAGGACAGTTTTACATACTTCCGCTCAATTTTCATTTTCCTTCAGTACACCGTCTGGGTTTGTGGTATAGTCTTGGGTTTTCTCCAGCCAAATAGTTGGCGGTCCAATCAGTGAACAGAAGGAGTGGCTGAGAACGATGACGTTTAGGTTGTGCGCTAGTTTTAGTTGTAGGCAGAGAAAGATGCGAGCAAAGCCATTTGGTCCGTTGTGGCAACGCTGCAGAATATCCAGAATATCCAGAAGTTAAAGCCCGAGCAAGAACAATCTTTGCTGAGTTTTATTGGTGGCCATGATGTTGGGCCCCTCCTCGGGAAAGTTGGCTAAGGCTAACGCTAGCGATGCTAAGCCGACGTCACGACCAAACGTTAGCGATTGGTTATGGCAGATCCAGAGTGGCTCTGGGCAGATCCAATAGTTTTAAACTTCAACAGAGTACCCGCCTTCAAGGAAGTTAACACTTGTCAATGAAGAGTGGCCAGACTCTCTGGACAAATGAAATGTACCAGAGTCTGGTAGGACCAGGCTAGTGTACCAGAGTCTGGTAGGACCAGGCTAGTGTACCAGAGTCTGGTAGGACTAGGCTAGTGTACCAGAGTCTGGTAGGACCAGGCTAATGGACCAGAGTCTGGTAGTACCAGGCTAGTGTACCAGAGTCTGGTAGGACCAGGCTAGTGGACCAGAGTCTGGTAGGACCAGGCTAATGGACCAGAGTCTGGTAGTACCAGGCTAGTGTACCAGAGTCTGGTAGGACCAGGCTAATGGACCAGAGTCTGGTAGTACCAGGCTAGTGTACCAGAGTCTGGTAGTACCAGGCTAGTGGACCAGAGTCTGGTAGGACCAGGCTAATGAACCAGAGTCTGGTAGTACCAGGCTAGTGTACAAGAGTCTGGTAGGACCAGGCTAGTGTACCAGAATCTGGTAGGACCAGGCTAATGGACCAGAGTCTGGTAGGACCAGGTTAAGACTATCTGTCCAATCTGAGTTTTCTGTTGCACGACTAAAACAACTTTTAAACGCACACATGTTCCACCAAAACAAGTTCCTTCATGAGGCTATTTTGCAGCGGTACCGTTGCTCCATTCGATGCTTAGGGCCACTCATGATGATTGTGATTGGTTTAAAGAAGGCCAATAAACCAGAGCACGTTTTTCTCCCATCCAAGAATGCTGTGTGGACTAGCCAGACCCTCCTCTACAGCGCTGTGGAGGAGGGTCTGGCTAAGCGAGACCTTTCAACAGCATCACTAACTGCAGCCTCCAAAGTGAGTTCTATAAATGCCATGGGCCATCAGAGTGATGACCTGTGACTCAGCATCAATGACTCAGAAATTAGACACCGACGACTTGGAAATTAGAACATGAAATGACCTGATAAAGTGAACTTAATTAGGACTAAATCACCTCAGATATCAGCAATCTTCTCAGCATCAGCTTTAATGTGCTGGTTAATGATATACGTAGATGTAGAAGGCTCAGTTCACACAGTGCACAGTTTCAGTTTCATTTAAGTTTTTGAGATAAATTGGATGGTTCTTCTTGTGCAACTTCTGCAATGCAGAGGAGGTGGATATCATTTTAGTTGTTGGCTTGGGCAGTATGATGACATACTTTTGTGAAACAATTTAAATGTGATATCGTTTATCTCTCTGTACCATCTCTGAGTGTAATAGGCCGCCATGGCAGTGCTGCTTTATCATACTTTGGGGGTTTTTTTATGATAGTTTTTTTTCATAAATTTGCATTTAAAACTCCATAAACAGTGTCTCAATTGATTTATCCAGAAAAGTATATTGTGAAATTTTTTTTTATATATATTATAATAAAATGGTAGGCTATGTAGGCTATAATCAATAGAAAATGTAATTTATCATAATTTAAGATTTTATCTACATCACCGATTCCTAAAACAGTGAAAAATTACATCATAAAAACTTAACCAGATCCATACAACAAGGTTATCATTTTATTTATTTATTTATTTTATTATTGGGTGAACTGACCCTTTAAACACTGAAAGCACAACAAGCCTTATCATTATTTTTCACCCTATTTTTCATCAAACTCTATCAATTTAAAATTTAGACTGGCCAAAGTGGATGCAAAAGCCCACTTTAATTTTATTGATAAACAATTTGAGCCATTGTTTCAGTTATGTACTTATAATTCTGGATGTTTCCTGGAGTCCACGTGTGTTTCCAGGATATTAAAGAGCAGCCAGGCCTCAGCAGTCCCCACCATCTGCCCTGTGCAGCATGGAGGCAGAGAGATGTCTCGGCAGAACCCCTCACATTTTCAGGGTGGGGTTTTAAAGAGCTGCGTCAAGCTGGAGACAATTCAGTACAGGAAGAACCGGAAGTTATATGGGGTTCTCTTCAAAATAGAGCTTAAGGTGTGTCGTAAAAACCCCAAATCCCATGCCAGACTTTAATTTGCTGATTTGTCTTAAGCTTTTAATAAGACGCAGACTCATATTTGAATTGAGCGACTTGCCTCTTATTTTAATGTACCTGATCAGATTTTGTAGTTGTTTTAAAACTTTTCAACAGACAGAGTTGAGCAAGTTTTTGTAAATGGTCATATGTCCAACATTATCACCTAAAATGCAGGCTCTCCTCAGGGCTGTGTACTTTCCTCTTTGCTTTTTATTATGTACACAGACAGCTGCAGGACTTTCCAAGAGGGCAGCTACCTTGTAAACCTTTCTGGTGACATTGCCCTACTGTCTTTTCTTCAGGGGACAGAATCGGGGCATGGCTGCGCCTTACCAGCGTTTGTACAATGTTGTTATGACAATTATTACAGATTGTAATCTTAGGGAAGCGTAATGATTTGATTTATTTCTTAATAAGTTGATTTTATTGTTGTATATTTATTTTTATTTAGCTTATTCTCTACACCCTGTGTGTGCTTTGCTGCTCGTGCCTGGGTTACCCATTTGTTGCTGTCGCATTGCCAAATATTCCCCCACAGCGCTGCGGAGGACGGTCTGGCTAGTCCACACAGCATTCCGTTCTCTGGTTTGTTAGCATGACTTTAAACCAATCACAATCGTCACGGAGCCCCAGTGCCTCTGCAAAATAGCCTCAGGAAGGAACTTGTTTTGGTGGAACGTGTACGTTTAAAAGTAGTTTTAGTCGTGCAACAGAAAACTCAGATTGGACAGATAGTCTAGCTAGCTGTCTGGATTTACCCTGCAGAGATCTGAGGAGCAGTTAACCATAGTCTTCACAAATCCACCGGAGGTTAGAACGCCAACACAAAGGAAGAGGAAGGTAACGGACATACGGCTGAAAAGACATGCATCCGGTGGAATTTTGCGGCGGCACCGGAGCAATCCCGGAAGTGGAACATCCTGGATATATACTACCCATTTGTTGCTCTGCTGCTACTGACCCTAGTCCTTCAGATGTTTGTTGTTGAAACATTGTGGAAACAAATCAACCGCTCCACAAGTGCATTGCCCAACATAGAAGAGCCAGCTCCTCAGGTCAGTACACCTGCATCTGAAGGGCAAGGCACAACACATCTGAGGACATCAATGTCCACATTTTGGCCAGGGAACCAATATCCTTACTTCACTGGCTTCCTATTAAATGTTGTGTTAATTTTAAAGTACTGGTGCTAACTTTTAGAGCCCTGCATAACTTAACTCCCCAGTATATCATTGACCTCCTCCAAACCTTATAGGCCTATGTCAAAGTGGGCTCTTAGATCATCTGAGCTAAATGTACTGGATGTCCCTCGAACCCACTATAAAACTTGAGGTGGCCGTGCTTTTCAAACTGTGGCCCAACCTACACATAGAGGGTTTACGTGCAGTTTAGTGTCCCAAATTATTTTCCAAAAACTGAGTGTCCCAAATGATGGCGGTTATGGTTATGGTTAAGGTTAGGGCTATAAATCACCTGTTAAACAGGTGTGTTAGCAGGTTAATAATTAAAGACATTGTATGGGGAATTTGGGACACTAAACTGGACGTATATCCACATAGAAGGTATTTTAATCACTGTTTCCAGTATTTTAGACTCAGTTTGTTTCATTTTACCCACTGGGCAAATTGGGCAACCATCCAAGTGGCCCCAGAACTGCAGGGCTCTTAATTGGTTATGGGTAATTTGAATCTTGAAGAGGGCTGATGTGTCAACATAATTAATAGAAGCCCAGCCAGTGGTGGAAGAAGTATTCAAATTTTTAACTTAACCCTCTGGGGTCGAAACTAGTTACTTTCCACCACAGATAGTAGTAGGATAGTTTGCACTGTTGCACTGGCGGTGTTTTATTTTGAAAGTTCTGACAGGAAGTCGGCTTCGTCTTTCCCTCCAGCCTGACGGTGTCGTCGCAGCAGATCAGGAGACTTCGGCTCCGCTCGGAGAAACAGCACCGCACTGTATGGTGGAGAACCGTTTCATATTTTTACCTTTTTCTGGGGACCGGCTGTATGATTAAGCTACAATCTTCAATGAGTAAGCATATCCCAGTAAGTAACGTGTTTTTGTGGCTGCCATTTTGTTCTTATTCCAACGGTTTGTGTTGTAAATCAGAACGTTATATCGTTAACGTTACCAACTGGCCTTCACGTTTTTCTTCGGTGAAAATCACGGCCTTCTCGGCACAAAACCAGGTTTAATATTTCCTTGACTCAGACGATTAACATTAAATATTTTACTTAACTGTAACATGAACTGACTGAACGGATATTTGTCCCAGTTACTTAAGCGTAGTTAACGGTTTGCATGATGTTCGTCATGGCTAGGAAGCGGCTGTCTGCCGGGATGCGCAGCACAGGCTGGTCCTGGCTAACGTTAGTCACTGGGAAGTTTTTGTCGGATAAAATCGACGCATTTTTACGTGAAATAAGTAAAAAATATAAATGACATTTTCTTTGTGATTTCCCACGCCGAGTACCTGTCTGCAGCGTTAACGAGGCGTCGTATTTGTCACCCTAAAGCAACGTATATATTGTCCATCTCCCAGCTTCTGACAGTGCCTATAGGCCTCTAACGTTAAATGATGGCGCCCAGCTCACCTCACACAAAGGACACTTTAAAGCCGTTATACTATAATGCAACATGTCATCCGTTTAAATTACTACTTTTATGCCTCTCACCTCTTTTGTCTTTTTATATCATATCCCTCTTTGTCATTTAGTCGCTCCCTTCTGTTCACTATGTAATGATTTTCTACCAAATGCTGTTTTTCAGCCAAAGAAAACGCCGGATTAACAAAGCATTCTTGAACAGCTTAGTGTTTTTAGTATTTGGAGCATAAACTGAAAAAAACAACAAAAAAACATATCCAGTAAGTTGGCATTTTCAGTCACATCCTTCTTAAGGGTGTAAAGGGCAAAAACATTAGGATCTAAATGGCAGTGAGTCAGATTTATGATGATGAAGGTGATAATAACAGAGTGTATGTTAAAGCCCCGCTGCGCTGAGGGCCTCATGGTGAGCTCAGCTTTCACAGATATGACCTAGATGTCAGAAATGACACATCCTTCCTATTGCACACCGGCAGCAGCCATTAGGTAACATATTACACGGGGCTGCAGTTTGACTTTATATAACATACACATTTTTGCCCTTTTTATTTTTTAATTTTCATCCCAGTCCCTCATATTTCGTTGGAAGCTCTTTTCAAAAACAACTTCTGTCTACACCTCTTCAGTATGGGAATCAAACCCCTCACACCCTAGCAGTGGATAGTGCCAGGCCTTGATATGGCCACACTCTTCTATCCCGATCTAGGTCACTTCATACCGCTCTCTCTCTCTCTCTCTCTCTATATATATATATATATATATATATATATATATATATATATATATATATATATATATAGCATATGTTTTGTATGTTCCTGTGTAAATTAGATACTTGACAAATAAAAGTATTAAATATTTTCATATTTTATTAAGAACTTTAGTGCAAAATGAACATAAGATGCAGGAATCTGAACATAAAGTGGCGTCCAAATTAAGTAGGCCTAAATATTGCAATAAAGCAGTTCAGCCGCTGGTTTTTCAACATCGCGATAGACACGATATAGAAAAATATAATGCGATGGACATTTTTATATCGTTTTGACGATGCACATTGTCATATCGCCAAGCCCTTGCTTACATGCTAATTTTGCACACAGCTTTGTATGACTTCATGTCATAAATTGTTCTAAACCACTGTGAATTGCATCTGTTTTGTGTGTAATTTGTGTTACTAGGAAATGCATTTCCTGCAGAAAATGCTTGTGAATGCTGAATTGCTAAAGCTAAACTGGATTGCTGGCATGAACTGTAAAATATATCAAAAAGTTGAATAATTTTCTAATAGCCGAAGGTTTTGTGACTAGTTTAAAGTTTGAAAGACGTCTGAAGGTGAAAGTATGTGGGAGGAGTAGCATTTAGAAGTGGAAGAAGCCTGAAGAGGATTTGAAGATTGCTCCATTGACTTTCAATGTAAAAAGAAAAAAGCTTAATATTTTAAAAACTAGAAATGGTAGGAAAAAGTTGAATACAAACACAAATGTCCTTAAAGAGCTGAACATTTTGATATTTGAATGGTTTTTGTAGCTTAAAGTATGCAGAAGTAGTAGGCGAGCGGAAATCGTACGGAAAAATCGGATAACAATACTGTGAATGCCGCTGAATCGGCATTCACACAAATATAAGTGCAGAGAGTTAAATATTATTAGGCCTATTAGCTTACATTTTATTTCTGGCAGGGTTTTGTGGTGGCTGTGTAGGAAAGCAGGAGTTGAAGGAAACTCTTAAAACCATTTAAAGAAACACTCGACAAAGATTTTGTCTCGTGTCTGCATTGAAGTCTGGTGCATTTTTTAGTCTCTTTAATTCTTGTGAGATATTTAACATTGATGTAAAGTTGCGGCTCTGGAAAGATTCTTCGAGTCTGAAATATGACCGGAGATGCAGTTTCAGTATCCTGGCAAATATTTACAGTTACATTGATGTTAGTCATACGTCTGCAGAAAGGTGCCTGCGGTGTGTGTGATGCAACCGTGTGACAAGACAGACATGTCAACAAATATATTTCACTCCTGTTCTCACCAGAACATTTCCAACATCAGCAACATAAGTAGGGCTGAAACTAAATTTTATTATTTAATATTAAATATCTATTACGACATGAGTTTGAGTAAAATCTTCATATTTCTAAAGCTGTAACAAGACAATTTTTAATATTTTGGTTGATAACTGCCTCACTAATAAGTCGATTGATTGATGACAAATCAGCAACAATATTGATTCATTTTTTAAATGTCAAAAATCCCTTTGTTCCAGGTTCTCAAATGTGAATATTTTCTGGTTTTCTTACTCGTCTATGATGGTCGGTACAGCCTCAATCGATAATGAAAAGATCAATCGATAATGAAAAGGATAATCCTTTTCATCATCGATTGATCTGTCGTTATTTCTTGATTAATCGATTAGTTGTTTGGTCTATAAAATGACAGAAAATGGAGAAAAGTGTCAATCAGAGTCCAAGATGACATCCTCAAATGTCTTGTTTTGTCCACAACTCAAATATATTCAGTTTACTGTCACAGAGGAGAGAAGAAACTAGAACAATATTCACATTTAAAAAGCTGGAATCGGAGAGATTTAACTTTTTTTTTTCCATTAAAAAAATGACTCAAACCAATTAATAGATTATCAAAAAAGTAAAAAGTCAGAGATTGCCAAAACATTTTCAGTTTTTCATGGGAACAAGAAATATACGTGGAGAAAAAAGAAAAATAAATACAAGGCATGCCATTGGCTGTTCTTTGTTGTTAACACATCAAGCCTCAACAGAAGCCCTTTGTGTTGTGTGTCCCTTTTTTTTTAAACCAGTGTTTTTAAAAACCTCTTCATCCTGCTTGTCTCCCTCTGTGTCCTGCAGCAGTTCTGTGGTGTTCTGGGTCACACATTTATGGAGTTTCTGAAGGGCAGTGGGGACTACTGCCAGGCTCAGCACGCTGCCTATGCAGACGAGTGAACAGCCAAACTCGCCATCGATCCGACGCACTTGAGCCACAGGAGGGACCCCGGAAAGTTGGCAGGACCGGGACGCCTCCCAGAACCAGCGACAACTCGGCCTGGATGGGGTAACTCCACTCGCTGCACACTGCCCTCGTCGGCTTCCGCCTGGCCCGAATCGAGGTGGAACCAGCCTTGTTTTTTTCTTCCTTTTCTTTTCTTTTATTCCAAAGGAAAGGGTTTTGAGTTGTTTTCTGATTGTCCGCCCTTTTTTTCGGCCGCCAACTCCCTAAATTTCCACATCTGCCTGTCGCAGCCTTCATTTTTTTTTTTCTTTGCCAACCTCGAAGAAGAACAGAGGATTTCCACTTCTAAAATCTCGTTGGACATTTTTGTTTGACATTCCCTCCGAGTTTAACTGTTTACATTAGTGTTTTTCTCCTCAAAAGACTTTTTGGTTTTGTTATACTTTTTTTTTTTTTACGTTGTCACAATGGCTCGTATGAACAGACCGGCCCCTGTGGAGATCACCTACAAAAACATGAGGTTCCTCATTACCCACAATCCCACCAACGCCACCCTGAACAAGTTCATCGAGGTGAGCCTCAGTGTCATTGGTTGAAAGTTAAAATTTGCTCAGCCAGATCCAAGGGGCATTTACAAGTTTAGTTGACAAGTTTAACATTGAACTGCATGTTCACGTTAGGGACACAATCAGACAAAGATAATGTGATGGGAAATATTTTTGAATAATGGAAGATAATAAAACATAAGAGGTCCTCTGGAATGAAATGTTTCGGCAGAAGATAAATTGTAATTTAGGTCACCTTTGAGACTTTAAATCAAGTTTTATTGCTTGTTTACTTGTGTTTGAAGTAGCTTTCTAAGAAGTCCTGCAATGCATTTTTACAGGAGCTGAAGAAATATGGAGTTACCACCGTCGTGAGAGTTTGTGAGGCCACCTATGATGCCACCCTGGTGGTCAAAGAGGGAATCCAAGTTCTGGTGAGTTCAAGCCCTAAAACCATCCTAACTGTTGGTGCATCGAACCAAACTGAATGTGTGTGTTTTTTTTATTTTTTTTGCCCTTTTTTTCTCTCAGCTCGGTGTTTCCTGAACACGCCTGTTCAGTTTTATCCTTCTGTTTTCTTACAGTGTTATGTGAAATGTTCCATTAATAAAGATGCATAACAGAACTTTTCCCTGTTGCCAACATTGTGACTTTATTCTCCAATTTAATGTTGTTTTTTTTTTAACACTTACAATGCCAAAAACCTTGCTTTTAAAAATAATGAGCAGCCAAGGGAGACCAGTGTGAATGGATTTCAAAACATTACTGATAAATCCAGTGTTTCTCACAGATTAGAAAGCAATTTGTGTTAAAAAAAATAAATAAAAAAATTAATAACGAAACGCAGTATGTGGCGGCCAGTGTTGATTGTGTGGCGCACCGCCACAAATTAGTCTGTGTGGGAAACACTGGAATCAGTACAGCTGATTTCATTATTTGCACTATTGGACTATATGTGTGGCATCTTCAGATCATTTGTTTTGTTCCATGAACAATAAAAAAATCTAAATATATTCAATTATGATAGAAATACTAAATCTTTACAAAGTTTCTGCAGTTTTGCTTCATAAATGCCCTAAATGACTAATCAAGTATCAAAACAGTTGTCAAATGATTTTCTGTTAATGGATTAAGTGATGAATTAACAAATTGTTGCAGCACAAATTGAATTATATTCCAACCAGTGGCTTTTTTTTTTTTTTTTATATATATATATATATATATATAAACTGTTTTGTTCACAGATATATTGAATGGCATAAGAACCAGAGGCTTTGTTTAATATTTTACAGAAACTAATTCTATCAATAGCCTAATGTGTAGCTACTAAAAGAAATCCATAAACTGTCAAATGACACACTGACACAGACAGAAACCCCCTTCCGACCACTCCTCCCCCTACAACAACATTTGTTTCGCCCTCACACTTCTTTTGTTTTGGTTTCCAAGAAACTGGGCAGGTGACGTCATTTCCCCCCTCTTCTCTTCCAGGATTGGCCGTTTGACGATGGAGCTCCTCCCTCCAACCAGATCGTGGATGATTGGCTGAACCTGCTGAAGCTGAAGTTCAGGGAGGAGCCCGGCTGCTGCATCGCTGTCCACTGTGTGGCAGGGCTGGGGAGGTGAGCGCTCGCTGTCACAGGGATTAAAGTATTATGTTCTTATCACACGGGATCATATTTTACACGTGATTTCTGTTGGTCGGGATGTGGCAGATAAAACTCTGACATTTCCTCCGCTCTGTACATTCTCTGACACTGAACCAGTCGGTGCCGAAACCAGTAATTTGTAGGGGATTGAGAATAAATTACACTTTTGATGATCAATTGTTTAAGTCATTTATCAATTAATAAATGTCAAAGATTCTGTTTCCAGCTTCTCAAATGTGAGAATTTGCTGCTCTTTAGATTAGATTAGATTCAACTTTGTGAGACAACAAAGTGCAGTTTAGCATCTAACCAGGAATGCAAAAAAGCAGTAAAGCACAGAGTAATGTACATATGCATAGTGGTGATATACATAAATAATAGAGGTGTGACGAGATCTTGCGAGATTAAAATGTGATGACACTTCTTGTCGAGGTAAAAATTGTCTCGCGATATCGGTCACAAGTGCAGAGCAGCAGCACAGTAGACGCAATCTGACCTGGTTGGTCTTAAAATACATCTGGCTCTGAAGATGAGTCTGGCTTGGACCTCTAAATTATCATAGAAGAGCCCCCGTCCGTTCACCAAAGTTGACTCTGAGTTCACTTTTGCAGAGCGGTAGCGGAGTTGCAATTGTACAAAGCTGCCGGCAAAACCCAGCGTTAGAATGTTAGAGGGTACTGCCTCTCTCTCACTCTCTCGCTCTCACTCTCTCTATCTTTCACTCTCTCTCTCGCTCTCACTCTCTCTCTTTCACTCTCACTCTCTCTCTCTCACTCTCTATTTCACTCACTCACACTCTCTCACGCCGACGCACAGACACACACACGCAGCGTGCAGTTCATTGTGGCGCAGATCGCTCTCTTTTTTTAAATGAGTCGGAAGCAGCAAGCAAAACCTAACTTTACTTTTAATAATAAACAAAGAGAAATGTTCTCCCCTAGTCTTAAAATGGTCATTAATTAATACAAGAGCAGCCTACTACTTTGTTTACTGCTGCAATGAAGCGCTTGGTTACGTTGTAACCTTGGTTCTCTGAGGAAAGACTATTTTTCCAGTCATATTTTCTTAATTGAAGTTTTCTTTAAAATAGTGTTAAAATCTCATCTGAAAATGATTCATGAATGTGCTAGATATATACAGTATGAACATGTTTTATATCATTGTAAACTGAATATCTTTCTGAGATTTAGTAGACTAAACAGTTTTAGTACTAGAAACTAGGGCTGCAACTAACGATTCTTTTCATTGTCAGTCGGTTATTTTCTCGATTAATCGATTAGTTGTTTGGTCTATAAAATGGTGACAAATTGTGGGTCAGTGTTTCCCAAAGTCCAAGATGACGTCCTCAAATGTCTTGTTTTGTCCACAACTCAAAGATATTCAGTTTACTGTCACAGAGGAGAGAAGAAAACTAGAACAATATTTAGATTTAAGATGCTGGAATCAGATAATTTATACTTAGAATACTATACAAACACCGAGCACCGAGCTGAGAGAAAAAAGGGCAAAAAAAAAAAAACACATTCAGTTTGGTTCAATGCACCGACAGTTAGGATGGTTTTAGGGCTTGAACTCACCAGAACTTGGATTCCCTCTTTGACCACCAGGGTGGCATCATAGGTGGCCTCACAAACTCTCACGACGGTGGTAACTCCATATTTCTTCAGCTCCTGTAAAAATGCAGTTATTAGAAGCCATTACTTTTACACAAATGTCATTTTGAAGACATGTAGAGGACGTGTCAAATTAGATGGTCAAGATTAGATAAGAAGTTGGTAGATTGCCTCATTCAGTGATATCTTGTTGAGTCAGTTTCAAAATTATGAAAAACAAAGTATGTCATCTATTGTGGCTTGAAAAACAAACCAAAAAAATATGAAACAAAGCGGCCGCCGAGTAGATTTTCTTTTATGTTGCCGTATGTGAACTCACTCGCATTGTGCCCCGTGTGTTTGCTTAGTTTAGACAACCTGCCAAACTGATTCTGTTTTCATCCCGTCGGCTTTCAACTGACCTCAGGTTCAGAAATAGCTGAATATGCACTCCGTACAGCTCGGTTTTAAATGCTGGCTTTTAATCACAAATATGAAGGTTTTAAAACTTTAAAATTTAAGTTTTTCTGATAATAGATGAAACCAGACGATAGATAGATAGATAGATAGATAGATACTGTATTGATCCCCAAGGGGAAATTCAAGGTCCCAGTAGCTTACAGACATCAGACACAAACATCATAAACAAGATGATAAAATAAAAAATCCACATGAATGTACTAAGAGATGTATAAGCATGAGACGCTAACAGTGACAGCGCAGAGACTGACCCTGTGATTCAGTATGAGGGTGTGTGTCATGGTGGTAGTGCAAATAGGTCCAATAGTGCAAGGATAAAGTGTAGACACCAGCATTAAATTAAATAAAATATGGACAATATAAGAGAATAATGTAAACATGGTAATATAAAAACTATAGCAGTTTAATATATTAATTATAAGCATTAAGCCTTAAATATAGGCATTATAAGGGAATAAAGTCGACAGTAGGATAGACACAAGTCAACAGTCAATGTTAGAGTTTTGAAGTAATAGGGTTACAGCCCTTGTTCAAGTATTAAGTTAGACCTCAGTCCATGCTGGGGGAAGGAGGGAGGTAGGGAGGGGTTGTGCATATGGGCTAATATAGCCAGTAAATAGTGTAACAGTATAAGCAGTAAACAGTGGGCCAGTGGACAGTCAGTACATAACTGTTGTTGTAGGAGGTAGTGGAAGTGGTGGAGAGGGAGGAGAGGCAGACAGACTATGCAGAGAAGTCCCTCTCTCCTCTTCCCCGTAGCACTGAACAGTAGTTTTAAATGAACAGGGTAATGTAAATAAAATGCAAGTTATTTTCTAACTGACATACTCGGTTCCTTTTTCCTTCCCTGCAGAGCTCCTGTTCTGGTCGCGCTCGCTTTGATTGAATGTGGGATGAAATATGAAGATGCTGTCCAGTTCATTCGACAGTAAGTGGGACACGTGACTGTGAAAAGCTTTCAACAGAATGATTTAAAAATGCTGATACTGGCTGATGATATACCTGCAAATACTCTTTGTATTTATTTATTAATATATAATCTTTATTTATAGAGCATTTTTCAAACTCCATGTTACAAAGTGCTGCACAAAACAAACAAAACAAGCCAGTCATAAAAAAAACTAGGGGTGCACGATTCAGAAAATGTCACGATTCGATATCGATTTTCGATTCAAAAACGATTCTCGATTTAAAAAAAAAAAAAAAAAAAGATTCACAGTATGTAAATGTAGTTACTTTTCCATGTGATAGCAGTAGACATACAATAAAAAAAAATATGAATAGATTTTTGGAATTCTATGAATCAATTTTGAATCGTGATTCAATGTGAATCGATTTTTCTGAACACCCCTATTTAAAAAAAAAAAAAAAAAAAAAAACATCAGGTTTTTCAAACAACAAATAAAACTATTTGATGTATAAAATCCTGCACAGTGTAGAAAAGAACGGTTTTAAAAGAATAAAAGACAGGAAATATTATATTATTTCTAAGATTGTTTTTGGGAAACTTCCACCTCCTAGATATGGCAGTTTAGACGTAGACAGAAAACAAATAGTCACAAGTCCTTAGCTGCAATCCAACCGTGGACATTGCCCCAATATTCTTTTGTTTTTTAACATAAAAACACAAGCATTTCTTAAATTTGATTTGAATTTGGTTATTGTGACCAGGACGTGTACTGAGCTGTACATGTAACAGTTGAAAAAAATGAACTTGTGTCAGTGCTCACTAGTGGACATACTACGTATTAAAGACCCTACACTCCCTCAGACACGCAGTATTGTTGGCACCACATGCACACATACCAGTATATCCATGAAAAGCTCAACCTGCCTGATGATATTTGGCCGTACCAGTGTTTTGTCCGACCACTAACTTAACAAGATCTTCCTGCTTTTCTGTAAGACGTATTTCTGACAGAAACTGAAGGTTTGCGTGTTACATGAAGCAGGGAGGGATGAGTCATCCTAACTTGAAATAGCTGAGATATCAGAGAGTGAATGAGTGTGATTCAGTAGTAGGAGGAGGAGTGGACGTAGTGCTCTTTTAAAGTATGTGATGCGTCATAGCTCAAAATAGTTTGAGGTCCCACACGTTGGCTTTGAAGTAATTTTTGGATGTTGATAGAAAGTTACAAGAATAAGGTTGAAAATGCAGACGTTTGGGCATTTTAATGTTAACTGGCTACATATTAGGATTAGAAGATAGTGATATGGGTAACATCTTATGTTGCAATCTAACTAAAAAAGAGTCAGACTCATTATGTGCACACTGTATTTCACCACAACTTTCACTGTATTCAGCACCTGAATTTCTCCTCTGGTAATCAAAACAAAGGGTTATCTTTTCTTAGTATATTGAGAGGGGGGCCCCTATTAACTGTTACAACGCCCAACGGCATGCTGGGTACAACTCGCTCTCCGTCGCTCACTACAGAATATTCAAGAACAGATTAAGAAAGAGAAACCGGAGGTGTCACATTGTAGAAAACTCAAAGCATTTCCAGCAGCAGCGATGTAACTTTCTGTACGCTTTTGATCTCGGAAATAGCCTGGTCCCAAATAGCTTGCTGTTAGAAAATGATGCATATTCTCTTGCATTGCTAGGGGACGCAACTATGTCAGGGCATGTGTCGAGTGTGAAGTTGTTTAGATGGGCGGTTCTTGAGAAAGCTGCAAACAACAATACCAAGCAGTCGGCCTGTTTTCAACGAGCACTGCACTAGTTTGTATAATTTGATATTTTGCAAAGTATATCTTGATATACTACATATTCTGGGAAATCAACTGAGGTATTGTAAATGGGTTAAATAACCACATGAAAATGTCTGTTTTTGACCAATTCAGGCAATTAAAAACCTGACAAACCAAAGTACTTCAGCAATAATATAAACATCCAAAGTTGTCCTGCTTAGTGATGTGTAACATTGTCCAAATGTTTAAAAATGTCTTTTTTGTGTCATTATGCAAGTAATAATATCTCAATAGATTAAAAAAATGGCATGACAGAATTTCTGACGGTAGACAAATGTATATGGTCTCATTATTTACACCAATAATCATGATGTAGAAAATGGCTAAAAAAGGTGGATAACTATACTTTTCATATCACATTACATTTTAATTAAGTAACTTCTCACAGTGCTACAGAGATACTAAATGATCTTGTGATCTGATCTGTTGACTGAGCTGAACGAGTGTCCCGTTGTTTCTTCAAGGAAGCGTCGAGGGGCGTTCAACAGCAAACAGCTGTTCTACCTGGAGAAATATCGTCCTAAGATGCGCCTGCGCTTCAAAGATTCCAACGGCCATCGCAATAACTGCTGCATCCAGTAGAGCCAAGCCCTGAGCCGCGCCAGCTCCCCCCCCCCGTTCAATCCAACCTTGCTAGCTTATTACCTGGCAGTTTTCTAAGTCATTGTGTTGAAGTTCTTTACTTTTGGAAAACCATGCTCAGTAATTCAACTGCCCTCTTCCCTTTCCAGGTTCAACATCAAGTGTCAAAAAAAAAAGAAAAGAAAAATGAGTTGTGTGAACCGGAATCACCGTGTTTTCTCTTCATGTGCCCGAAAAAAGAAAAAGAAAAAAACGTTAGGAAGGGCAGCGCTGAGTCGTGTATCATTGTAAGATGTTGGATTAATTGTTTTTCTGCAAAAAGCCCAAAGATTTTGGATTGGCAAGTGCGTTAACATCGCCTGAGAATGTTCTAAAAGCAAACAAACAAACAAAGCATTTTTAATTCCACGTGAGCAAATTATGTACCCCGTTCAATTTTAGTGTTCCGTTTCAAGACTGACTAGAAAGAGGTATGCCTTCCTTCAAATCAGATGGTTCATCCATAAATGCCTTACAATCGAAGTGGAACAAAGGCAATGGAGGCGGGAGTCGACCCCTGCTGGCATTTGGAAAAGGTGTTTCATTTTTCTACTCGGAACAACAAAAAAATCGTTGCCTTTGTCTTGTGCAGGAAGTCTTACACTCACATAAGCCCTTTCAGTAACAATTTTTTAATATAAAATGCTTAATTGTTGCAATATTTGTCAATTGAAAGTCTAGGAACTCGTACTTTTTTTTTTTTTATTTTCTCTATTAAACCTTCTGTTTACTAATTAACTGCCATGTCCAAAATGTGATTATTATTTTATTTTTTTTAAGTTTTTTTGCTTCAAACTGGACTTCCAACGTCAGCGATATTTTGTATGCCTTTTTATTTGATGTCTGTAACTTAAGACTTGGATACTTGATGATTTTATGTATTTGAAAATGTGTACTATTATTATTAGGTTGGCTATTTATACTATCAATGGATGTGTGATTTAGTACCGTGAGCGACAAAGTTGTACCTGTTCACCAACTTGTGAGAGTACATTAAATGATACACTGAAAAACAACAAAGAAAATAGTTAATGGGTGGTTATTTTCAAGGGTTATGCATTATGTTATGTCTGAATGGAAGTTCATTCTTCACTGTGGAAATAAGTAGTTGGGACAAAAAGAAAATCTTGATTCAAAGTCCACTTACCGTCTTTTCCCAGAGCTTTCAGCTGCATCGACTCACTCGAGTTTGCTCAGCAGTCACTTTTTAAATGTCATTTTTAAAAAGTAATATGTACTTTTGCAAAATGATAGAAAGCAAATCATGTAAATGGTTTAGCGTTGTAATTGAATAGATATCTGAAGAAAAATGTGAATTTTCTAAATGAAAAAGATTTTTCCAGACTGAATAAATTGAATTTTGGGAGATTAATGTCAACAGATGAAGAGTTTTTCTAGTTTTCTTCACGTCTTTTTTTGTTTAGTCAAAATACAAGTAGAAGTCACACAGTTGTTAAACCCTATAGAGTAATTTCTGTCAAGTCACACATTTAGATACTATAAATCACTGTGGTGCATTGTTTTCACCCTGGTGCCCCATCTCCTTTGTAATGTGTTTTATAAGTAAACAAAAAAACCTCTTCACACATCAGCTTCCTGCCATCCTGTTGTACAATATGCTGTAATACCAGGTTTGAACAGCAGCCATTGTTTGTGTTAGGTGTTTGATCCACATTGTGGTTTTAAAATGTGCCTCAAGATCAGATTAACAAGACGTTTTATTCAGAAAATAAAAATAGTGTTAGAAACAAATGAGGGTAACCGCTCAAAGGTCAAGATTCTTGTAAAAAGATACCAAAAATGAGCAGTAACATTGTACAACGGACTGAAAATCTGGTTATGACATTTAAATTGAGTTTAATAAAGGTATGGCTGCCACCCTGTGGTCATTTATTTTTTTACATACAGCCTCCAGCATTTTCATCCCCAAAGCCATCATTTTATTCTCCTTTATCTTCTTCTTCTTGTGCATCCTGATGTATAGTTTGACTTGAGGACTTTCTGGTGACAAAGTCTGCAGCAGCTTCCCCCTAACTGTGAGCTGACGATCTAATGAACCTGTTAGGCGTAGGCGGACTGGCAAATGCCAGACGGGCCGATTTGGGCCGCTGGAAAAAAGAAAAAAATGCGGCAACACTTGCCTTTCACACTAGTTTGACAACAATATGTAAGACTGTACGGCTGCAGCCTGGAGCCTCCTGTCTGGGGCCATCGGGCTTCTACTTTTCAAAATAAACGCTCGCGTCTGGTCCGCTATGTCTTTGTAGTTCGGTGTTCTGGGTGTTGAAGTATGTAAATATGCAAGCATTTCCGTTCTATTCTAAGATGGTGCCATGGTAGTTTATTTGAAGGTTTTATGAATTGCTCCAGTGTGAGTATTATTTAATTATGAAAGCCTGTAAGTGCGCCTCATGCTGCTGGTGCCATAATCTCACGGGAGCCTGGCTTTTGCCAGGGCCGAATTTTGTCCCAGTCCGTCCCTGACCATAGGCGTAGATTTCGGAAGGGGATGCAGGGGATATGTCCCTCAGCAATATTTAGGAGAGGTATATTTGTCCCCCTCAAAAAATATGAAAGACAACCCTCCTCCACACAGCTGCTAGTAGCCAAGGAGGACACTGAGGATTATAAAAACATGATGGACTCCTCAGAAGAGGTCATTATCTTCACTCGAGTTTCTGCGCGCGAAAGTCGCCGGACGACACAATCTTCTGAACATAGTCACACTGAGAAATCCAGAGAGAGTTGTGTGGAGCTGATGGTCTTAATTAGCTTTGTAGCAACTCATTTGGCAACGGCTTGAATGTAACGGACATTTATTAATATCAAAAAGTTACGCACTAAAGCTTTAAAGCAGTGCCTTGGTTTAAGGTTTAAATGTATTTAATTATTTATTGCAGACTAATTCAGTTAACTTTTTTTCTTTTATATATTTTGGAAGATTACAATTAAATTAAATTGTGGGCAGAATGTGAATCTTCTGAGGGAATCAAATCTAATGAAATCTAAAATTATTACACTAAAAAAAATATGTTGTATATGACTTCATAGTGAGGAAAGGGTGTCTGTCAGTCGGGCAAAGAGGACGGCGAGGCTGTGGTGTTTTTTAGCGGATTTTGCCGTATTTTTAAGCCGAGATAGGGTGGCTGTCAGTCGGGTACAGAGCTCCGTGTGAGCAGGGGATTTTATCACTGTCAACATATCCAGTATCTAACGTTGCGCTGTGGAGTAATGTCTGGATATGTGAGACAAGCGTCTAGCAACATTGTTGGATGCTGCGTTCTCAACATGGCAATCTCCATGAACTTCAAGTCTGGGGAGGAGGGAGCGGGGGAGACGACTCTCCAGTATTTTGAATTTGGACTGCAGTAACTATTTTAAACGCTAGCTGTCAGTATTACATATTGCACCTTTTAAGCTATAGTGCGTAGTTTCTGTCGCCCCCATGAGGAATTCAACAAAACTGTCGTTGCATCCACATGACACACACAACACAAACCTTCCGTGATCACGCACTCTTCAGAAGAGGTCATTATCTTCAGAAGAGGTCATTATCTTCAGAAGAGGTCATTATCTTCAGAAGAGGTCATTATCTTCAGAAGAGGTCATTATCTTCACTCGAGCTTCTGGAAAGTCACCAGATGCCACAATCTTCTGAACATAGTCATACTGAGAAATACAGAGAGAGTTGTGTGGAGCTGATAGTCTTAATCAGACGTTCATTATTATAAAAAAGTTACGCACTAAAGCTTTAATACTTGACTGCCAAGGAAATGGTCAAATTTAAAGACCACTTAAGTCTGAAAACAACTTATTTTGGCATTGGACCTTAAAAAAATGACTGCATTAGTTAGTGTCTTTTTTTTTTTTAAGCGCAGTCCTGGTTGTTTTTTTTTTTGGCCTTGCTCATCCATACAAAACATGCAAGAGGTTATCAAAATGT
The DNA here is from genome assembly GCA_023566125.1 of Zingel zingel. Taxonomy (NCBI): domain Eukaryota; kingdom Metazoa; phylum Chordata; class Actinopteri; order Perciformes; family Percidae; genus Zingel; species Zingel zingel. The sequence goes on from CM042317.1 coordinate 39,068,963, forward strand.
GTTTATTTCCTCCTTTGTACAACTCGAAGATGTCACCTTGAACCTTGATATAATAAATAAGAAGTCATATAAAACTGCCATAGAGGTTTTCACACATCGCCACCCTCCAATCACAAAAACAACAGTCGTCATGACATGAAATTATCAAACATATCCTACATTTGGAGGAAAAGGCACCGCGGGGTGGATTAAAGTGGGTACACAACAAAGATACTCACAAACAAAATGTACGTCATCCAGCTGTATAATTTGCATATTGACACATTTACATAAACATACAGAATAACCTTCAGACTCGTCTTGTTGTTGCTTGGATAGAAATGTGGCTGGTACTGTAGATTTGCACAAACACATGAGTTCTTAATTCCTCTAATTTGATAGTACAGAGATGGCAAAAAGTGAGGTAAAATGAAACTTTTTATGTAAAGGAGTTTCAAAAACTGATGTTTGCTGCTCAGTGTCCACCTTCATGTCAATTTATAACCACAAAGATGGCTTCAAGAGACCAAAATGACTTTCCAAATGAGCTCACCAAATTAAAAACAAACAAAAAAACAAACATGGACAGATCTTCCATGGAGTGATGGTTTCTCTTCCAGTCTCTCAGTTTTCTGCTCGGGCCCTCTTCACATGTCACTGGGGCCCTTCATGCTGGAATCCTTTGCAGAAACTGGTGAAGCCACCATGGGCAGGACGCACTGTGACGACTCACAGTAACCAGTCATGCCGGCGGGACCGGGGGGCCCGGGAACGCCGACTAGACCGGGAACACCACGGGGTCCCCTTTCTCCGTCACGACCGTTTTGGCCGTAAGCCGGTCGACCGGGTTCACCTGAGAGAAGAGTCAAAGGAAAAGAATACAAGTTAATTCGAGAAAAAATTTTGGGGAAATTTAGGGCTATTTTTCCTTCCATAACATGTCTTCTTTCACACTAGTGCAGGGGTCTTCAATGTTTTTTAAGCCAAGGACCCCTTAACTGAAAGATAGATGGAGCAGGGACCCCTTACTACATATATTGTATAAATTGAGTTGCCTATTAAACTGGGCCTACATTATCGTGATTGCGGCCTAAAGCCTTTATACATACCTTTTTAGTGTACAGAATACTAAGCTATTAAATAATTGTTGTTGCATGTTTTTATAAATCATGTTTTAATGTTAAACTTAAATCTAGCAGAATGAATCCTTATGAACTGTATGCCAGTAAGCCTATCCTCAGTGGGTTTTTTCACAAATAGACTGATTTATATTTGCTAATTCATGTTAAAGCTATAGTGCATAGTTTCTGTCTCCCCCATGAGGAATTCTAAGAAACGACAACACTGTCAGCGCGTCCACATGATACAAACCTTCCGTGATCGCGCACTGACCCCTCCTGCCCCCCCCCCCCCCTTATTTAACTGTAATTATCGGTTAATTCATTCTTATTAATGTACCCTTATTGTAAAGTGTTTCCCATATTTCTTAGTCATACTGAGTCATTCACCTGGTAGACCGGGGGCACCTGGTGCTCCTTGATCTCCTCTCGCTGTGGGTCCTCTGTCCCCTTTGTCGCCCTGGTCACCTGCAGAGAGGAAACATAATCATCACCAAGAGGATACACATAATTGAAGTTGGCATATTTAGCTAGAGTTCAAGCTCAGACTTCACACCTCATCTGTTCTGTTAACATTAAGAGGAACCTGATTGGTCCCTGAGGGGGAAGTGGGTCAGAACAGGATATAAATAAGAACACATGAAATAAAAAAAAAACATGACATCTTTAGCTCCTGGCCAGAAGAAAGCCACACAATTTAGACTATTAATGTATTCAAGTATTTACAGATGATTAGTCTACAGATGTTAAGGCTGTGTAATTAATCAAAATGTTACCGCGATTATGATTTCTGGCTCCTAATGATCGCAAAAACAGGAAAAATTATTATTTGCACATTATGTTTTGCAAGTAAACTCTTATTTTGTCTTGTGTTAGGAATGAGAAAAAAAAAAGTGTTTTCACCGTTAAAGTGTTTAACTGTTTCACTGTTTGTTTTTTTAAGTTCAATAAATGCAACATGTTTCCAAAAGTTAATGAGTCATCGTGTTAAATAATCATGATTTCAATAGTGACCAAAATAATCGTGACTATGATTATTTTCCATATTCAAGCAATTCTAACAGATGTACAGTTTTGACTTTCACAGAATCAGATCTGCACATTCTATCTGCAGATTAACCTTTTCCCTCCCTGGACCAATATCTCACATCACATCATCTGAGTACAGATCTGACTGGAGTGCTTTCTATTCCCAATTTTAAAATCTGTATATCTCACATTTGCGATGATTTTTGTCATTAACATCAGGGTTGAATTTCAGTTCTTGCCCTCAGGCTCTCGTCTCAGATGTCCACGTGTCAGGAGTAATAATTCAATTTCAATTCAATATTATTTATAGTATCAAATCATAACAAGAGTTCTTTCAGGACACCTTACAGATGGATTAGGTATATACCACACTTTATAATTTACTAAGACCCAACAATTCCAACAATTCCCCCAAGAGCAAGCATTTACATACAGATAGAAGTACTCCTTCATACCAACAGCCTCCTATTTCCCTCTTGAATATGGGTCAGGGGAGGAGTCAAACTTGAATTCTGGGGCTACTCACTCACTTACTACTACACACGATATGTCGATATAGACTATGAAGACTGACAAAGAAATCAATAATACATTGAATTTGTTCTGTGTGTGACTTGGTGGAGAAAAGAAAACAAATATTGCTCCTAAACAGTAAATTCTCATTAGTTGATTTATTTATTCTTGGTGTTCCCTGACAGTGGGGGGATTCATTCCAATAACTTTATAGTCACATAACCAAACAGTCGTAGAACTGCTGATCTGAGTCTCACCTTTGGGTCCTTTGCGACCCATAAGCCCAGCTGGACCCTTCAGACCGGGAAGGCCTCGTGATCCGGTGTGTCCGGGGAAACCATTCTCTCCGGAGGGACCTGGAGGTCCAGGTGGGCCGGGGGGACCCTGTAGCCCAGAGATGCCTGAGTCAGGCCTGCTCAGGCTAGCTGCTAGCTGGGCCAGCTGCTCTGTGACAGACACAGGAGGACATGTTTGACATTTATATTTAGAAGCTGCCACTCACAAACAGATGAGTTTGGTAAGAAGGTGACAAACACTTACCTTGCATTACCCTCATGCAGACTTGTTTAATGTGTGTATCTGTTGGTGATTTCCCCTGAAAAAACAAAGATTGTTGATAGCGATGAGCCATTTGTCCATGCAGCAATTTTATGAGCAAACGTCACATGCAAACGTGGCCCTGGGGTGTTGCCTCAGCACACCAAATGTGTTTAATTCCATAAAACTAATGCTTATGGAAAAACCACCCCTAAAACACAATTTTGTCGAATAACAGCAGGAAGGATCATTTTGAACACTTTATTTTCCTACTTTTACCATAACTTGATGGTGTCCTTCAGTCGAGGGAACATGCTGGACAATAAGCAGCAAAAAAACAGTCGCCCAGTAGTTCGTAGCTGAAACATCTCACCGCTGGTCCCTGCGTCCCCGGCAGGCCTGGTACGCCCATGTCGCCCTGCATGCCGCGTGGTCCCGGTTGGCCAGCCTTGCCCTCTTTCCCCTGCTGTCCTCGGCCGCCCTCTGGTCCTTTATTTCCTGTCTCTCCTGGTGGGCCTGTCTGTAATCAGCAGCAGCAGGTAGATACTAATATTTAGAATGATTTTTTTAATGATTAACTATTTTTTTTTTCACAACATACAAAACATACAACTCACAACAGGCACAACCCCCCTCGTCATCACCACCCACCCAGACAAAAATCAAGAAAAGATGACACAGTAACTACAAGATTCAAGACCATTCAACAAAATAGTAACACAATAGACAATACACCATAAACCAAATAATCATATGTATAAATGACAACACCATGCGACCATCATACACGTCTCTCCCCAGCACAAAGCTCCTTAGGAGCCCTCCAGAAAAGCTCAGGTACTTTCCCCATTTTGAAGTATAGACATCTAATCTGGCAAACCGTTTATATGACATATTTTCAAACGCCACCACCCTAGCCATCTCACAAGCCCACCCCTGGATTGACGGCAGCCCTTCATTCTTCCATCCTCTTAAACGAATCTGTCTAGCTATCATTAAACTAGTTCAGTCAGACAACTCACGTTTGAAATGTTTATTATAACAGCAGAACATTGTGTTTGGCGGCCAGACTCTGACCTCATCACTCCCCGCAGTATAGGTTTACATGAGATATTGGGGAGTGATAACAAAGTAGCATCTCGCGGGCTGGAGCCTGCAGGTGGATGCTGGGGGGTGGTGGGGGGGCTAACAGCGGGCAGCGATACAGGTGCAGGGCAGCAGCAGCATTGACAAGGCAGAGATGGGGAATTTGTGCAGCTTAAATAGACCGCCAAATTGAGTGTTTGGTAATTGATACAGGGAGTGAGGCATGTCACGTGGGTGTACTCAGTGCAGCTCGAGTTGGCTGCCTGAACTAGCTCGCAGGCGTCGCAGCATTTTGGACCCAACTTCTTATGTGCTTATCTATTCCGCTTAGGATTGATCCATCTCCTAGAACAAATAATTTGTGGCTGAATGGAACCTGGGTCCCTGCAATCCGACATAGGTTATCATGCATCCCAGTCCAAAATTCCTGGACCTTATCACAGGACCATAGGACATGAAGTAGTTGGCATTCCTCTATTTAGGATTATTACAACACGTAGGGTACACACTGTTAACTCAAGAACACCTGTTAAAGGTGGGGAAACAAATCTAAACATTTCATTTATTCGTGCGATAAGGGACAACATGTAAGAAAGCAGCAAAGTCAGCAGTTATTTATATAAAAGTCAAAGGGAGAGGAGGGATTGTAAACCAGAAGGAAAATGTGTCGATTAGGAGTTACTGCTGTTTGAAATTGTTTTTTTTGTTTTGCTGGTAGCTGATATTTAAAAAAAGTATTGCCAATAGGGGACGTTGTAGAGCGCCCTCTGATGGACAAACTATGCAACGCCAATAACTCAGAACACGTTTTTTTTTTATACTCAATTGTCAGAATCATTTGTGATTATAAATGATTCTGATGAATGAATATTTAAATTTATGTATTTATTTATTTTTTATTGGCCATTAGAAATGCAGATACCGATGGAAAATGCCTAATATTGGCCGATAATATCGGCCCACGATATATATATCGGTCGGGCTCTAGTACAAACTGCAGTAAAGAAACTGATTATGCTCCTTAAACAGTTGCAGGACGTAAACAATAATGGGAATCATATCAGTAAAACAATAAGGACCTTCCGAGACATATGATGTTTTGTGTAGGTGAACATACCGATCCTTTCTCTCCTGGTTCTCCTTGTTCACCCTGTGAGGGAAAAGATAGGTCAATAATTGTACATGAACATGGAAATTGATATGTTCCTACACTTTTTCTCCATCTCACAGTCAGGACGGAATTGTGAGGATTTCTTTGGTTTTATTTCTATAAATGTGTTTACTTATTTTATTTACTGAAGGATTAGTGTTTTTTTAAGTGTGTATGTTTTCCCTGTCTTTGCCTAGTGGTGTTTTTAGGAATGTGTCGTATGTTCAAAAACATTTCTGTATGGATGTTTTAACTGGTAATGGCTGTAAAATGGGTGTTAGCCCAAGCAGAATTCTCCAGTCTGTGGAGCAATAAAGTTTATGTTATCGTATTGTATCGTATCGTATCGTATCTTATCTGATCGTATTGTATTGTATCCTATCCTATCTTATCTTAGTACCAGCCTATAGCTCTTAATAATTTGATATTGTATTACTATTGTTGTTACAAAAAACATGATTGCTCACAACAACACATTTGAGACTTCACTTCTCCAGACTTTTTCAGACTTTCCAGATCTAGGTTTCACACTGATAGGCTGATTTCGTTCAGTCACAAGCAGGTGTTTCAGTCGTCAATCACTCACCAGGTCTCCGGCATCTCCTGGTGTTCCTTCAGCACCTGCACCTCCCTGAAATAAAAATGCATGACAGATTTTTGGCACTTAAAGTTCAACACACTGTAGTCTGAGTTTTAATAGCTAGATGTAATATTACAATTTATGTAACATACCTGGTCTCCCTTTGGACCACTGAGACCGACTGCACCCTGAGAAAAAAGTTGATAATAATAATGATTATCTGAAACTACTTCATATTTTTCAAACAAATAAATCCATAGTTTCTTACAGTAAAACTTTTACGGCATTTTCACCTGTTCTAAAATTGGTGATAACTTTGGTGTAGATTTGATCTGGCCATGTTCCAACTGATTCAAATTTTATTTCATACATTCAGAAAGAGGATTCGATCATTTTGGGCTCCTCACACTTGAAAACGGCTGATGTTTTGTGTCAATATTTGGAATGACAAATTCATTCTTTAAACTGTTTGTTTTTTTTGGCCACTTGGGGGCAGCAGAAACAAGTATTGAACACAACATTGACATATGTTGAACATGTTAGCAAACAGTTGCTTGTTTACACATCCAGCTGTTACAGAGCAAAATGATGACTCTTTCTCTTTGTGTCCGCGTGATCTAAAATCCTATATTTTAGCTCTTTTTGTTGTTTTTGCTCTCTACCAACAAAGAGAAGTATCTGTTTCTTTAGTTTCTAAATGCTCCACTTTATTCACCAGTTAAGGCCAATTTATGCTTCTGCTTTAAATAGACGCAGTGGGTACCAGTGGTGGAGGAAGTACTGAATCTCAGTACTTAAGTAAAAGTACAAATAACCAGAGATATATTTACTTTAGTAAAAGTAAAAGTACAACAATAAAAATCTTACTTAAGTAAAAGTAAAAAGTAGCTGATTTTAAATGTACTTTATTAAAATTAAAAGTACTTACATAACGATTTATTCTCTTAATGTCTATATTCTAATAATTAAAAAAAAACAGTATGGACTGTGGCATTTTAATTAAGTTAGTCTTAGGTTAATGTAACTGTGCTTACCATCTGTGGCCCAGTTTACATTCTGACTTACAATTCTGGTTATCAGGGTGATCTGCATGAAGCTCTACTTTGCATCATTTCCCACGGGACAGTGAATGCTGCACACGTTTATTTAGCGAGAACACACAGGCTTGGACAACAAGTAGCCTAAGTGGCTTCACAGCTGAGGAGGACCGGGAGTGTTTTTAAGATAGATATACGGGTTGTATATTAACCCTATGTGAACGGATGCTTCACATATGACCAAGCAGAGTATTGTGAGCAGCAGCAGTAACAGGAGCAGCTGTACGCGCCTGGCCAATCAACGCTATTGAAGGGCGGGTCTAGGAGTGGCCATAGTGGGATTCGTAATATCGCGAGCGGCACCGGGAGCTGGACGGCCGCTGCTGAAGGCTTCCCTGCGGACTACAAATGTGTGACGGTCAGGAAGACGTTTTGTCAGGGGGAAAAACTGATCTTAAATGTAACGAAAATGTAACGGAACGTTGTAGAAATGTAGTGGAGTAGAAAGTATAGATAATTGCTGCAAAATGTAACGAAGTAAAAGTCATAAGTATGCACTATTGATTGTACTTAAGTAAAGTACAGATACGTGAAAAATGTACTTAAGTACAGTAAAGAAGTATTTGTACTTCGTTACATTCCACCATTGGTGGGTACGTATGTATTTACGTGGATATACCAACCCTACACCAAAGCCTGACGTGCACCTCTCAACTACATGTCACTCGGCCGTGGCTTGGTAGTGTTGCATTTCCTCCTACTCATTTCCTGGTTCTCCTTCTCCATGAACAACATGAAATCAGGGAGAGGGTTAACTTCTCCTGCTACAGATCTCCCACTATGCCTCTAGGGTCGGTACTCGCTCCGAAGCTAATCCGGCGACTCTCTCACTCGCTCTACCACACACTCCCCATACACATGCTGGGCCTGCTATTCTCTTAAAGAGATCGACGCACACACCAACGCACAAGTATTAACTTCAGGCCTTACGTAGGCTACGGCGAAAGCTCTTCATGGAGCCTCCGCAGAACCATGAATCAGATTTTATTTTCTGTTCCGCAGTTTGCTGCTGAGCAGGTAGTGTACACTGGCTTTTTACAGCTTTTTTTCTCTGAAAACGACGCTATTGAGAAAGGTGAGAGTTGAAGCCGGACAGATAAAGAATGAGCTGAAACTCATGTTAAAGCTGCGTCAAGCTGATAGGAGCTGCAGCTAATAATTCTCTGTAGGTTCATCACTACTAGTGCCTCCTTTACATTGTCACATTGTTTTCACATTATATTTCGATAAATTGTTTTTTATTATGAAACTATTATGAAATCACTTGTAGCTGCTTTAAGCTTAACAATACTAAAACTACCTTTTTTATTGCTATTTAATAGATAACAAGCACCTAACAAAAGTGATCTCCACCCAACCCTCCCCGACACCCTCTTGTTGTCAACTGTATTTCTGTGATCTGAGCCAAGGTACATTTGAAAACAAGCTCATTATATAGAACTGACAAAATGCAAAAACAAACTTCAAGCTAGCAAGCTATACAGTGAAAATGGCAAGTTTTGAAGAAAATTTGGATTGGATTGTTTGGTTCTTTCAGGGAATGATTGTTAAGATTTACAAAGAATATGTTTACGGCATGTACTCTCTAACTGGGACATTTTGGGACCGATTGGTGTGATTGCTGTGATACACCGGTAAGAGCAAATGAGGTTTAACCATGTATCAGCTAATTTAAATAGCTCACGTTACTGTATTGTGTGAACAGTTAACTTCATTTAATATTTTATGTGGCATTTTCTTTTGCGGGGTCAAAAGTTCCTTCCCGAGACTATTTTGCGGAACCACCGTCGCTCCATCCAAAGCTTAACACCGCCCAAGACGATTGGTTTAAAGAAAGGCAAACAACCCAGAGCATTTTTTTCTCCTACCCCAAAATATCTGTGGTGTGGCCAGACTTTACTCCACAGCACTGTGGAGATAGGTCTGGCACAATGTGAGACTAAGCACTTATTCACTCCGGATTTTTTGGCTTCACTGTTAAAGTTAATCTGTGTATTTCTGTTATTTTGTGTCTCTCACCCTGTCGCCCTTCTCCCCACGATAACCAGCAGGGCCAGGAAGCCCAGGAAATCCCAGGTCTCCTTTGACTCCCTGTTAAAACACATACACACAAAAAAATAAACCGTTAAATGCACAGAACGTAGACTCAGAATCATAACACAAGACCGACTATGTGAGGCTTAAAAACTCCCCTCCCCCACCTTAACCTGACCACATCCACAGAAGAAATGAAAACATGTTCAGCTTCACATCATCTGAACGGTGAGGCTCCCCCCCACCCCCCACCCAATCATCCAACCATCCAACCTCCCTCACATGTTTCTGGGTGTGTGTGGTGGTACTGATTGTAGTGTACAGTGGGCGATGGGTTTCAGGCATTCCTGGGGAACAGAGAGCTCTTTCAAGGCTTCTTTTCCTGCCCTGAATCCCCCCCTGAGCTGCAGAAAAACCCCTTGGGCCTTCAGAATTCTGTAACAAGAGGCCATTCATACCCGCTCACCGGCGAATTAGAGACTTAACTGCAGGGACAGAAGTTCATGAAGATCTGCCACTCTTTAATAAAAGCCTAGCACGAGGCTTCAGTTCCCAGATACAAGGTTTATGTTGGTGAATGCTCCTCGCGTTGAATAATACATTCAGGATAGGAGATAGTATTTATGAACACTGATTGCTCGCTTTGTATTTCAGAGCCCTGATCTCTTAGTTTGATAGAGACAAGTTATGCAGCAGCACAGAGCTAAGCAGAAAGGTTCAGCTGGCACTTCGGCCCTGGACTGTCAATCACGTAGAGATTACTATCTTTTGAAATTAGTTTCATCAAAATGTATCTTTCAGTGTTTCTCAATTCATCCATGCTCTCTTCTATTCCCATAAGAGTATTACTATAATCCTGTTGTTTTCTTCTCAGGTATTTAGCACAAATAAGAGGGAAGGTTTTTAACTTTGGTAGTAGAAACTCAAAAACCATTATGGATAGATTTGACCAGGGTTGGGAGGGTTACTTTAAAAAATATATTCCGATAAAATTACTGATTACCTGTTAAAAAATGTAATCAGTAACCTAATCCAAGTATCACAATATTAAAGTAGCATTACTTGATTAAGTTACTTTTGGATTACCTCAATACTAAATACGGTCTGACGTTCACCTTTTCTGCTTTAAATACAAAATAACGACGAAATTTTCACCCAACGTTGAGGTCATAATAATTAATTGTTAGCTACGGTTTCACTCGAGACCAGAGTGTTGTGTGAGAATCATGAAGTGTTGTAATGTATGTACATGTGCATGGTAGTATATAGTTCTTTATGACTTTAACTGACCTTAACGTTGCCTTTTCTCGCAACACTGTTCCATTTATTCCGTTAAGTAATAATCATAACTTCTTCACAGTCGTGATCCAGGTTTTTTTGCCATGTGACAATTATCATTTAATACATTAATGTTTGTGAAACCAACAGGGAAAGAAAGTTGGTGTTTGCGGTCTTAAGATATACAATTTTCTTACACAATCATGTGTCAGGATTGATGTCTGCAGGTGTAACAGAAAGTTTGAGAATTCTTTATATCTAGCAAAGGATCATACTTACTGAATGTCAAATTTTGATTAGCTGTTTCCAGTCCATACAGCCCTTATTTTAAAGGTTTTACAGTAAATAATCACATTTGTCTTGACTTCCTGAACATCATGAAGTATCACTAGTGTTTTGTTGATGCCTTTTTATTTTAGGATATAATAAAGAAAAGTAATGCACACCAAGGGCTGTCATGAGGCACTGATCACTGGAAGTAGACTTGAAAGTAAGACAAAATGTTGACCACACACCTTCTTCAAAATCAACAATTTTTAATTGATTTGTTGATTTTTCTTACTTTTTTCTTTCAACATAACATAAACCTAATTAACAGAGATGTGTGACTTAATGTTTGGAGTACCACAGGGTTCTGTACTGGGGCCATGCTCTTTCTGAGAGGTTTTTGAGACTCTTCTTTGCATCAAATTACGGTTAAACCTATTGTTCTTTATTTGTTCTGGAAATTGAAGGATGTACTTAAAGGTGCAGTAGGTAAGACTTATAAAACTAACTTTCTGTCATATTTGCTGAAACTGACCCTATGTTCGAGTAGAACTACATGAAGCAGATAATTAAAAAAATTACCTGGCTCCCTGTTCAGATGCACCAATCAGGCCCATGGGGGATGTCTAATCAATGCCAATCCCTGCTCATGCACAAGCATTCATTCTCCCTTGGAGAGGGGCTTAGGAGACCGTTTTGTGCTTTAGCAGAAAGGGGGGAGGGACTGAGAAATTTTCGATGTTCACATTTTTTGGCTAAGTCCTGGATCTTCGCATTCCTACCTACAGCACTTTAAAAATGTTGATATGTAGCATACAGTATGCACTTGTGACTGACGATTTAATAGGCTATATATGGCACCATTCATTTAATACCGAGCATTAACATGTGTCTTTTATCTATTACATACAGCATATACCCTGAATATTTTCCAGTAAATGTAAGGAAACGCAACCCTAATTAATTTCTTTGTTAAAAGCCAAACATGTAATTGATTTAAAATGGAGAAAAAATATATATATTACATTTATTTAATTTTTTTATTGTCTATAATATAATTACTTACTTATTTATATTTAATATTATGCTATTTAAGTTTCTCTTTTTATGGAAAATTTTATTTTGAATCTGAAGTGTTCTGTTTATTCAAAATGAACAAAAGGCTAACTAACATAGTTTTTAATATAGTTAGTGTTTTTATCTAGACTACGACTTGATAAAAAAAGAAGCAGCTTTATATATTCACACCTAGTTTTAAAATGCATCTGAAATGAAAGCTTTCTTTCATCCAGAGCACCTCCTATTCTAAGTATCTTCTCCTTTAAGTTGCCTGTTTTTCTTTGTCTTGCTCACCATCCACCATAATTATTGTGTGTATTATTATGTGTTACTGCCACATGTGGACTGAAGACACACAGGTAGTTGGGAATTGATCTTGCCTCGCTCAAACTAAACTCGACCTGTGACATACAAACACACCCCAAACTTCCTATTCTGGTCTGACCTTTCCCTAACTCTGTACACATCACAACAAACTGTTGGGATAATCACACTGAACACTGTTTGACTCGCTCACTTTGTTCTCCTGGGAACCACACTCTATTATCTGTGTTTCCAGCTGATGTTGAAGGTTCACCTTTCTCCCACTGTAACTTTTTTCTCCCACTGTAACTTTTAATGCAGCAAAAACAAATGTAGTCTGAAGAAACTTGGTGAGATGTATCGTTAAGGTGTTGGGTGACATTGTATCCCTGATATTAGACAGCCTCTCTCTCAGGTCTTACCCTGGGTCCTGGTGATCCTGAAGGCCCATCAGGCCCTCTCTCTCCTCTTGCACCCTAAAAGAGAGAGAAAAGAAAAGGTAAAATCTGGATAGAAAGCACAAATAGATGCCTAAATGCATAATAGCACAATGGAAAGAAATATTTTGTTTAGCTTTACTACGCTGCCCAGACAAATGGCTGATGAATTTTGTGAAGATATGAATGTTTAATGTTCTTTTCACTAACAAAGACCACAGCAATAACAATAGACAAAAGTTGATGTAAGAGAATTGGATTAGGGTCTGGATGAAAGGATGAGGCTGGAGGGACAAAGGGTGAGGGATTACGGGATGACGGGATAAAGGGATGAAGGAAAGGAGAATGTTTCTTTTGTTGTGTGGCATCAGTGTAAAATGCCGCAAAATGTAAAGAAGTATTTTGCGATTTTGAGGTGCTAATGCAGTTTGACTTTTTTGTTCATTTTCATACAAGTAAAACATAGTTTTATTCCATATTAAATAGTATTCCGTAATGTAATAATTCATTGTAGACATTAACCAGGAAATTACTTTAAAAACAGCTTTGCCACATACGAGCAACTGTAAGTATGTTTTACGGCTTTTCTCTGGCAGTTTTTATGTCACACTGTTTTCTGTGCTAGGTGTGCTAAATCTCGTTCTGTGGCAGTTATAGGCATCATAATTTGTTACTCCGTTCATATTTTTATTTATGTATTAGATTATGCAGAAATGTAAAAAACTGCAATATGCATGATGTAAAACACTGAACTGTGCAGCAGACTGTACGTGTTCTAGTCAATGTTCAGGGGGGGGGGTAAAAAGTGATTAGACGAAGGTGCAGTACTTCTTTCATTGATCTGGTTGATCCTCCTGCTGAAGTCGGTTTTACTTTCAATCTTGGAAATGAAAGGTAAATGATGTGATTGAATCTGACTCAGCCTTCACTTTGGCCCTTCAGAAAAAATGTTTTGCATTGGTCTTAGAAGACCATTGGTCAATCAGACTTTGACCAGGTTACACAGGCTACAATATGCAGCCCTTTGACATTCAATAATGACAACTAACTGCAACGAGTATCAGTCTGTCTGTGCATTTGTTTAACAATCTGCCTGTGATTTAATTATTTTTGGGAGGCTTGTGCCATGTCCTGTGAGTGTGCCATGTTTGGGCTACTGGACACACAGAGATCTGCCTTGGAGGCTTTTGGGATGAGTTACAAGTGCTGGGGCAGGAAGTGAAAGAAAAGGAAGGTGGGACTCATGTAATATTTCCCGTCTCAGGGAGAGAACGGTCTCTCTCAGCTTTAAGTGAAATGTAGATGCAGGTGACTTACTGGTCCTCCTCTGGGTCCGACTGGTCCCACCTCTCCCTGCTCGCCACGCTCGCCCTGGAAACAAATAAGACATCAAATAATTTCAGTCAATGGCATCGGCTTTTGTCTTGTACTTCAAGAAAAGCTTTGTTGATTATTTTATGAGTTGAGGACATTTCTCAGTTCTTAAAATATCTCAAACCAGTTAACTGGTTGGTGTTTCTCAGGTAGTTTAATGTACTTTTACATACTAACTCCGAGGCTCTTGTTTTACAATTAAATTAACTTTATTCTAACACAAAAGATGTGTTGGAACTTGCTTCAAACTTACTTGTTTCCCTGGAGACCCCATCACTCCTACAACACCTGGATCACCTGGGTTACCCTGGTGACAAAAAGAGAAAAACAGTGCAGTGTATTTTATTTTGAAATCTACAATCTGGCCATCAGTAATAGTAGTAGTAGTGGAAGTATCCGTTATTTATAGTGTTACTGAACAAAATTGTAATCATACCACTGCACCACTGACTCCTTTATGGCCATAAGCACCTGGCAAACCCTATATGAAGAAAATTATATCAAACATCAACAAATCTCACGCTGTTAATGATGAATCAGAGAAGCTTTGGGGTCAGAGGTCACACTTACAGGAAGTCCTTGTAGGCCAGCATCACCTGGAGCCCCATTTTTCCCTGTAAGACCCTAAAAAAAACACAGAAACAAACTGTCAAGTTCTTTTTAAGGACTCGTCTTTAGATTTAGACTGAGGACTTTCTATCTAATAGCACACTTCACAATCAAAACTTGTTTTGCAGCTAAAAATCACTTTCACACACTTCTGTAAAAATGTAAAATAAAAATAGATAGTATAGTTACACTTGATCCTGGCAGCCCGGGTATTCCCTCACGGCCATCTGGACCAGGGAGGCCCTGTTGAGCAGATACATGAAAGGGTTATCGTAGATAATTACACAAATATGTCTCTCTTTAAATTAAGTAAACGTCGAACAAACAGAGGTAGAAACGTATACGGCTTTCAAACAAGAATATGTGTTGGCTGGATCTGGAGATAGGTATAACGCAGCAGGACAGTAGTTAGGTTGGAAGAGGGATGTATTTATTGATTGATTGCTTGATAAGATGAGGCAGTGCTCACAGGCTCTCCTTTTGGCCCTGGCACTCCTCGGATTCCAGATGGACCCCGATCGCCCTTTAAATAAAAGAAGGAAACAGAAACAAGTTAAATTAATAACACATACTAAAGAAAACATTGGACGGAGAAAGAAAAGGACCAGTGACATTAAAAACGAGTAATTTCGTTAAGTCTGTTGATTTATTTCCAGGATTTTAAGACAGTAAAAACTGGTACACAAATCATAAGTTTACAGCTGCTAAATTGTGTTACTGTTGTTATTTTTGGTCTGGTTTGTGTATCTGAAAGATCTTACCTGCACTCCCGCTGGCCCGAGCTCACCTATGGCTCCTCTTTGACCCATATCACCCTAAAATAAATGTCATATTATCAGTATTTATGTCTAAATAACAAGAAGGGGGTTAACAGAGGTGAGACAAAGATGCAGACTTACTGGATGTCCCTGGATTCCCTGAGGACCTCCATCACCAGGTTTCCCACGAGGTCCCTTTTTGTGGAGACAGGAAATCGTTGTAGTCAGTAAAAGTTGAATCAATTCAAGAATTTTTAACATATTTAAATTCTAAAAGGTACTTAGGACAGCACTCCTACACACTCAAAAATAGAAGTACCCTTGTGTACCTAAAAGGGTACAAATGCTTGTCACCGGAGAGGTACCCTTTTGAAAGACAATTGTGTACCCTTCTCTTTTATTTTGTACCCTCAGATTAGTCAAAAGGTCCATTTCTGGCCTATTAAAAAATGTTCTTGTCTCGTACTTTCATTTTTGAGTGTGTATTGATACTTTTTCAATTTGACACGCTGAGGAAGGGCGCTGCCCGAAATGTCCCTGTGGCAATAAAAACGTACCTTTATATATTATCATCCACATTAAGGATCCAGCGCCCAGTCTTCAAAGTTTTCTAACTTTCTATGTGAGTTGAGCGAGTGAAGTCTTATTTTTTATAACATATTTTAATTAAATGATATAAAAATGTAGTCAATGTACGTCAAGACACACATTCAACCTCAATCCAAAAGAGTATGTGCACATGTTTTTTATTTCAGTGCAGATGCAGTCATTAGATTGGAGCGTTGGTAACTGTTGATGACTGCATCAGAAGAGAATGAATAAGTGTTGAGCATTAGAGTTTTACAGTAACCTGTTAATACAGAGTTCTGTATCTGTTTCATGAGTTATTTCGCATTTCCTTAGGTTTTAATGCGCTCTGACTATATTTAGTGACTGCATGGTTGCATTCTTTTAATGAGCTTTTATTTTGAAATGTTTTTGTTGGAAGTTTGGTAGGTCGGCCATAATGTGTCTTGTCCTGATTGGATAATTGATAGTTAGTTAGCCATTTTGTGGAGTGTGTGTATATAGCTGTGTTTTTATTTACTCTGTAAAAATCTCTTGTGGGTTTAAACATAATGGACATTTCCTTATTTTTTTTGTTTTACGACTCGATGAGACTCGTCTGCAGTGTGATTGACCGTGTGACCTCTTACCCTGTCACCTTTGGAGCCAATTATTCCTTGGAGGCCTCTTGGTCCACCTGGGCCCTAAAATTACTCAGCGGACAGAGGAGAAGAGACAGAAATGTCCCATGTTAATATGTTTGACTCTCTTAAAGCATGTCGAGAGAACTTTTATTGTGACAGCGAGTTGAGAGAGAATGGTGAAATATTTTACTGGTAGTCCTTGAGATCCAACTTCACCCAGGGGCCCCTGTTCGCCCTCCACTCCCTGAAAGAGGGAAAAACCGTAAGTTTTGTCATCCTGTTATATATACAGTATATATATATATATATATATATATATATATATATATATATATATATATATAATTATTCAAAAGCACAGGCTTCGATGACAAGAAACTGTCTCATACCTTGAAATTAAAAGATTTTATTCTATACATTTTGCACATTTTTTAAAAGTCTGCATCATCTCCCTCGAGAAAAAAATTTCTTTGCATGTTATCTGTTGCAGGAATAGATATAGCAGCTGCACAGTGTGAGAGGAAAGGATGTTACCTTGTGTCCTTGTCTTCCGGGCTCACCAGATTCACCTTTAACTCCTTTGTAGCCCTACAGACAGACAGGTTGGAAAATGTACAGTTACATTTATCTATAAAATCAAAAAGTGTTACCGAGCAGCTGAAGCAAGATAAAACAATAGCAGCATCAGTGCCATTTTACTCACTTTCATGCCGGGGAGACCAGGATGTCCATTGAGACCAGCAGGGCAGGCGTTAGGACACTGAAAAACACAACAGCCTATTTGAGGTCATGGAAGAGCCCTGCCACCAGGGGGCTCCACTGTCCAGTGACCCCCTGAGCTAGCAGTAAGAGCAAATTAACACATGTATTTGTTTTGCCTCTTTACAACAAATTGATCACTGATAATTATGACATTTTTTTCTAAAAGCCATTAATGCTTTCCAGCAAATTGGTTCCCAAAATAGTTCATTTCTCGAGGCTTCATATGCTCACAATACCACCGGTTGGTCAGAGACAGTAAAACGAGAATATTCGGTAAAAACAGATTGGTGTTACCCTGGAAATCCAGAGTGCTCATGAGAGCACAATATGAATTTGCTCAGCGAGTCACTCTGGCATTCAGTAATGCTGCTCATTAACTATGCCCTTGTAGCTGAGCTGCACCAATCACATCGGTGTATCTGATATAGGCGGGCCAGAGGCGAGCTAAACAGATGACGCTAACAGTTTAATCTACCAGTTAGCTCCTCTGGTAGCTAAGCGTATGGGGCTCTGGATACGTCACCCCGTGTATTGTTGTGATTGGTCGTAATGTTACCCAATTGCGTGCAGTCAGATTTTCAAATGCATGCTTGGTGCCGCCCCTCGAGTTGGGCCATTTTCATTACTCAATGCCAGACCCTTAATCTTTCGGATTTGGGTCTGGATTTCCAGGCTAGATCGTTGATGCTGTTTTGCCCTCATTGTTCTCCGTGAAGTTTGCTGGAAGTTATGTACTATAACGTTTTATGTGGAGTGAGCACAATAGCCTTTTATAATGCTACATTGCTTGTATAAGGAAATAACTGGAGTAACAGGCAAACCAGCTTTAAAAATGACATATTTTCTTTTTAAATAAGTGCTATGCGGTCAGTCCAATTCATGACGGTGTGCATAAAGAGTAGTTCATGTGGATTTGAAACTTGAAAGTGTTAAATTGAGAATGGAATTTGCTGTGGTGGTGATAGTATTTACATTGTAAATGAATCTACTTTGGGATCAAACTTACCAGGTCCTCTCCTTGATACACGCCCGGAGGACCCTAGAAGAAAAACACAATGTGTGTTGAGCCTAAATAAACTTTTCTTCTCCATTCCGACCTTTACATTAATGCATCTAACGGTTCTCATCGAGAGCTGTCCCTGCCACCATGAAAGTAAAATAATACTTATGTTACAGAAGCTGTGATATTTACCCGCGGCCCAGCAACACCAGGAGGACCCACTTGACCTCTCTTGCCTCTCGCTCCCTGTGAGAGATTAAAGAGTCTTTATTAATATGGACAATACTCTTAAATTGTAATGCAGCATCAACAGCTATCATTATCCACAAGGCCACAAGGAATCTGTGGACACAGAATTATGCAGAATTTTCCGCAGATTTTCAGCCAACTTTCCGCAGATTTTAAACAAATTAGAAAAATGTAAATAAAATTTAGAATGTTACATATCTCGACCCCAAGCAGAAAAAAATTCTGTATCTTTGTTCTTTTGCTGAAGTTCTCAGGACATCTAGAAACAGAGTTATTGCTAAAATTTGTTTACTTGAATATGTATAAATAAAGATGACAAACGTTACATAATTAAAATGATAAGTGTACTCACTGGTGCTCCAACTTTGCCCAGTTCACCTGGAAGCCCGTCTGTACCGGGAAGACCCTGTTAACAAACAGCCCAAAAAAATTGCAATAAAGCCTCTGACGCTGTAGCAAATGTATCCTTTGTACCTATACATAGTAAATTTTTTTTAGATTCAGACACTTTTTTATCTCAATGTGCCATTCAATTGCATTTTCCAAGTCCATACAGTCAGATCCAACAAACACTCACCAAACAATAGTTAAAAATGTTTTTTTTTTTTAAATGTTAAAGAGGAAGGAAACATGTTGTAAGCGGTCCAGTTTGCCATCTGTAAGGAAGACCACTATATCTTTTGTGACCTTTTCAAAATTCTTCATAACCAGGACTTTATTAAGCATGTAATACTCGTCCATGTGCTGTGACACTTGTAATAAATACAGCCATATTCAGTGGTGGAACAAGTACTTAGATCTTTTACTTAAGTAAAAGTAGCAGTACTGCAGTGTAGAAATCAAGTAAAAGTCCTGCATTCATAATGTTTAGTATTAATGTCACAGCCCAAACACAACCCTGAGGAAACGTATTACTATTGTTATGTCTATAGAAGCTTTAACTTTAGTCGTGGATTTGAAATTATAGAAATGTACGCTCAAATTATAATCAACAAATAAATAATGATTTATTTTTATAGGATTAATGTTGCATGCAGTTACCAGCATAGTGTATAAAGTGTGATATTGTGTTTATACTCACATCCAGCCCATCAGGTCCTTCACCCTGTGAGAGAGAAATCATTCATTGACAGCGTCAGACTGAGACTGATCAAACCTAGATATACATGTATTATTATTTAAACAGAGGCTGTAATAACATAGTGTATAAGTAGTGTAAGTGGTTGCATAAGATGAAATATTACAACATTATATATTATATATATATTTATGTAACAAAGACTGCTTTTTACAGATCATATCAGTTATTTACTGAGCAGTTTATTATCAATACAAATGATATTTTTACACAACGCTGTGGATGAAGTTCTGTACAGAATCTGCACTACTGATCAATTTAATCTGGGTATTGTTAAAACATAAATATAAAGCTAACTTACGGGCTCTCCAGCAGGCCCACGTGCCCCAGGATCTCCCTGAAAACAAACAAGAGCAGAAATGTTCAATCTGAAAAAAACTATTGGAGTACAACAGAAAAGAACAATATATGTGCTTATAGGTTGGCCAAAAGATTTGTGATTATTGTCAGAATTAGTGCTCACATTTCAACAGAAAGATTAATATAATAAAATGTCTTACTTTTGGTCCTTTTGGGCCCACTGGGCCTGTATCTCCAGGAGGTCCAACAGGTCCCTACAAAGATGACACATCATCATTTACAAAACATCCAACACATTATGATGTAAACAAATTCTAATAATTAACTAACTGATAACATTAAAGGTGCTCTAAGCGATGTCCCACGTTTTTTTAGGCTACAACATTTTTTGTCACATACAGCAAACATCTCCTCACTATCCGCTAGCTGCCTGTCCCCTGAACACACTGTAAAAAAACATCTCCTCACTATCTGCTAGCTGCCTGTCCCCTGAACACACTGTAAAAAAAACATCTCCTCACTATCTGCTAGCTGCCTGTCCCCTGAACACACTGTAAAAAACATCTCCTCACTATCTGCTAGCTGCCTGTCCCCTGAACACACTGTAAAAAACATCTCCTCACTATCTGCTAGCTGCCTGTCCCCTGAACACACTGTAAAAAACATCTCCTCACTATCTGCTAGCTGCCTGTCCCCTGAACACACTGTAAAAAAACGCGGTCTCTGTAGACAGCCCAGGCTCCACAAACGCCAACAAAAACAAACTGGCCAACCTGCACCACCAAACATAACAAACAGTCTTCCAGCCAATAACCGACAAGAAGGATTTGGGGGGTGAGGGGTTAGTGCGTGGAAGGGAGGGGGAGGGGACGGGATGAGGAGGAGGGACTCATTGCGCCTTATTGTTATTGTCACTCTATATATTTTCACTCAGTGATGTAGTCTACGTAATACGCAGGTATACGCAGTATACCCACTAAGAAAGCTCCAGGATTTCCATATACCCACTTAAAAAGGCCCAATGACATGCAACAACATACTTAACATATTTTTGATATATTTTGAATTGTGTTTTTGTGTGTTTTCCTTCTTCACCGTGAATTGGTGCATAAAAGTGTATCCGAATACAAGAAATGAAGTCGTTGATGCTCAAAACTTCCCTTGGGGAGGACACCCAGACCCCCAACTATGACAAGGGTCCCCCCTTTCCCAAAGGCAGATTCTGGCATATATATATATATATATATATATATATATATATATATATATATATATATATAGTACAGTATACCCACTACAATACATTAGACTGTTGACACTCTTCCCACTTTGTATCGCTACTGCTGCACAGAAATTTCCCTCGGGATATATCTTATCATTCTGCCTGCAAAGGGTTAAACCTAAACAACCAAACATCATTGACCGAGTGGGAATGATGAGGTCACCATTAAACTGAACTGGCATGTCATCAGCAAATTATAGGACAACTTCTGTTTATCACAACTTGGGTGTTATTTTCGTAGTTTTGGCCTTTTTGTTTCTGCCAGTTTTGATTATTGTACTCATCAAATTAATTTCTGGGGACACTGCAATAAACAAGCTACGACAAAGCCATGGGGCAAGAAACACAAACAATCACACGGGTTGTAAACAAACCAACAGTTTAGCCAGATTATCTAAACCGCTTATTTTAGGGTTCTTCTACCCGACTTGAAGCTGACAGATCCTGACAAAGTATTGGGTTTTGGGTCATGTTCCGGTAAAGCTTCAGGCTTTGGTCGGGTTCTGTTTGTTTATGTTCAAATGTAATTTTATAAGAAAATGTCTCTCTCACTGAGGCAATCCTCTGTGTCCATGTGTCGCAATTATAGAATGTGAATTACGAAGAGCGTGAGTGTAACTGTAATAGGAAACTACCAATCAGTAATGAAAGTAATTAAAGGAAATATATAGTTTTTTATCTCAGGTTGGCTTTGGGTTTAACAACAGCAGTAAGGTTTAGTCAGGTCCGGTCTTAAAGACCTGGGTATGGGCCTGGTTCGGGTCTCAGTTTGTACTTTGCTAATAAACCTAAAAATGTCATGCACAAAGAACATTATTAATAATTCCAAGTTACGCCACAAAACTGTACAGTGTCCTGAGATAATTCTTGTTATGATTTGACACTATAAATAAAATTGAATTGAATTGAATTGAATTGAAAACTGTGTGTGTACAATGGAAACCGGTCAGTCTGTAAACTGGGATGGATGTTTACCACAGACTTTGTTTTCTCTTACAAATATGTTTGGCTAACCTGGAGGTTTCATTAGAACATGTCTGACGGCTCTTATCCCCAGATCTCTGCATGTAATTTGGTAAGAAGAATGTCATAATTACTGATTGAAATGATGGCCAAAACTATGAAAATAAGTCATAAACAAGAAAACAGAATTATCCTCTTAAACCAAGACATATATATACAGAATGATTGGAATGATGCTTCTAATAAAGTTATGAAACTTTCCTTTGCCTGCGTTCATCTATGGGACAAATCTGGGAACACAAGCTGGATACGGAGATAGATCGTTATTTTTGGGATAACCCATAATTCACAAATGCTCCACCAGCTCTAGGCACTGTCTCAATTTAAGATCATCCACAGACTTCATTACGTCAAAACAAAGTTACATCAAATCTGTCCAGATGTATCCCTACTGTGGCAAATGCCAAACTGAAGAAGCCACTCTTCTCTTCTCCACAGTTATGTCCTAAATTAACTCCATTTTGGACTATTGTATTCCAAATTTGATCAAATATGTTGCATACAGTAATGGAATCTGACCCATTTCTGGGGGTGCTTTGAGTCTCTGATCAGTTTTCCCTGCTCAACAACAACTGCACTCATCGTAAAACTTTCTCACTTAGAGAGACTATGGTTCTCGCTAATAAACAGGATTTGGCATCCCTTTCTCCAATACATTGATAACTTTAGAGTGACGTGATGTGAAGTCTGGGGAGGAGGGTGGGATAAGGCGATAGTTGTGCGCATGTCTTTACATGACTGTCCTCCCCCAAAAAACGCTCACATAAGTTGTTTGTCACCTCTCAAGAAGTCACCTCCTGAGATCGATAATGCTGTCAGACACTTTTAATAACAATCTGAGCCTGTCAGTGGCAAAAACAATCACTTTTAGTGGACAAAAATCAAGGGTGCACAATTTCCCTATCAGGTTGCATTGCAGCGCGGTTCACGCTGGCTGGTTGACTGCGTTCTCGCTCAATACTGGACCAATCTCAACGATTTTTTGGTCACATCAGTCTATTAGACACAAATGTATGGGGAGATGGGGTCCAGGTTGAAAAAACTTTATGGAACAAAAGGAGCTACGCCACGTTCCAGTCACGTGCGTAACCGAATGTGAATAAAAGTCTGATTGTAACCCAAACCACAGTCTTTCTAAACATAAAGAAGTAGTTTTTTGTGCCTAAACATAACCAAACAACCATTTCACAATGTTTAAAACCGCAACTGTTACGTTCTCTGGACGTAAAATGCTTGTAAAACGTGGGTCGTATTATCGGGTAGGAATAAAACAACCCATATCGTCGTATGGTTTGGATTACTTGTTGGTTTGTTTGTTTAGTCTCTAACTCTAAAGCAAGGCCAAATCTGTAACACTGAATGCTTTCTGACTGCTTCCTCAATATCAGTAGGAGGCATGGCCTTCCTTCCATTAGCTCCTCCCCTCATCTGCCTCCTCCATAAATAACCCCCAAAAATGCTCCACTTGGTCAAAGGAATCAGCAAGCAAAGGGAATCGAACATACCTAAAACTAAACAATCAGCCAATGATAACAAAAAGTGGAAATCCAAAAAAGCATACCCCTCAGATAGTATGGTAGCTGCCATGTGGATTTCTCCTTTCACACCCAAAACACAACAATCTCCTCACTGCTTTGCATTCTGGTCTATGTTATGTTACTGTATAGTGTACAAACTCTCTCCATCTCTTCCCTCAAAGCATGCTTGTGCAAGCTGGGTACAAATTCTGGCGCTTATTCTCAGTTTCAATCCACCTGCAGCTCTGAATCTGCCCGTCTGTTCTCAGCACCGTCACCACAGCCAGACAGCAAACACACTGAGTCCATTCTGCACCACCTTTCCCTGCATACGGTCCTCTCCTGTCAGCCGTCCCAGGGCAGCCGATCCCCCTCTGCACACCCCTCCATCTCACACAAAAAGACCCCTGTTTCTGTCAGGAAGCCACTCGAGACTCTCCCCTAAATAGCCAGATTGATTTAACCAAGGAACATGTTGGTTTTTTTTCACTCAGTGGAAGCTAAGACAAACTGCTCACACAGCAGCAGATCTGAATAGCTCAGATCTTACATAGATTCAATACATCCTCTTGTTGGAGAGTTTAACCTGCAGGGAAGAAAAAGACTCTCATCCACTGGATTGAAGCAGCTGGTGGATTCAAAATTCAACAGAACCTTTTGTTCAGCAGTTTCTTGAAAAGAGACGAGCCACTAAAATGTGTCTGGTGGATGAACACTCTACCAGTCTGTGCCTAACATGTTTCACTTACATCTGCGCCTGGAAGGCCTGCAGCTCCAGGAACTCCGTCTTTGCCGTTATCACCATCAGTGCCCTGGAAGCAAAAGTTCACTTCACTTAACACTGTTGATTTGGGTACAAAGTCAGCATCCATTACACATTTCTGCATGTTAAAGGGGAAATTAAAAGCCCACTCACTGGTCCGCCGGTCACTGTGGAGTCTTCTCCTCTGTCGCCCTGAAGATACATGAAGAACGTGTTCAGATGAGGACATTCATTTCCAATTTTTCTTAATCCATTAACGGAAAAATCTATTTATTTTCATAACATTATTTAGTTGTTGCACAGGGCGTTAGCTCATGTTGAGGACACTCAGGTCAACTCCCTTTGTATATTTTTCAGGGAATTTGGAATTTTTCTACATATTCTACAATTTAAATAACCTGATTCCAATATTTTTAGACTGGTTCAGGGTATTCCCCACTGAAATCGTATGTGTGAAGAGGGCTTTGAAGCAGCATTTAGACCTTAATGTTGAGGGGGGGAAATGTAGAAAACAGAATTGAACAACTAACTTTTAGTTTTTGGTTCATTGGGGGAGGGGGGACTTGAACTCATGATGTTAGTAATCCTGGCTGTTACATATTCAGGGACCAAGACAAACTGCCCTTTTTTCTGTGTGATCTTGATACTTATTTGAGTTTGTTGGGTGAGGTTTTGGAAGAATTTCGTAAACTTGAAGGAGTTGTGGAATGTTTTTAAGCCCCATAGTGCTGCAGGAAACCAATGTTATTAAAACATGAAAATGACCTTACTGTAGTTTAAATAACAGCTGCTCTGTTACAGCTTTTTGCTCACTCAATAACACTTTTTGGGAGTGTAACACACCTGTACGTCGCCAGGATTAAAGTCATATAACAACCTTTTTATTTTCAAAGGACTTCATTGTTAAAACTCCTCATGCCAAACAAAGAAAAACCTGCTTTGCTGAGCTGATTAACCCGGACGTAGCAGCTTCGAACGTTATCTGAAAACTGAATTTATGACTGAAACGGCGACTCACATCAATGCCATCCACTCCGGGCACGCCTGCTGCTCCGGGCGGCCCCTGGGGGCCTCTGGGACCGACCGGGCCCCTCTGTAAAACAAACACACACAAAAAAATCAGTTTTTTTTCTCACTGAAATTCATCTCTAAATATCATCCCGTGCTGCGGCTGCTGGAGGTGGTGGTGGTGGTGGTGTGAAGGGCAGCTCACACAGAGTCTCATTGTTAGGATGATGTGAGGGGAAAGGTCATGAAATGAAACCTGGTTTCTTATTATCGTCCCATTATAGTGCGTAGCCGCATGTGTTCGGATGACTGCTGCTGACTGGACCTTATTGGTGCCAAGTGTGTGCACGGGAACCCAGTTTGGATCAGTTTTAGATCAACTTCATAAAATAATTGAAGTCGTTTGTAAATTATGTTGTTTTTGAATGCATATATTTAAACATTTTGCTGAAAAAAAACCTTTAATTTACCCAATTTCAACATTCACATGCCCCATACTGGCTTTAGAAATAGATCAAACAATAACAATGTGTAATCAGATACTAAGAAAATGAAATACTAAAACCATAAATTGTTTAGTATATAGTTAAGTAAATTTGAGTCCCTAGAAAAAGTACAAAGTGTCTCACTACAGCAACACACGCTGAGTTTTCATAGAGATAATGTGGTGAAAATTCAGTGCTAAAAGTATAGTGAAGTCTACTCATTACTGAGCAACACAAATAAACTTAAAGTGCCAATAAGAATATACAATATGATACCATAAGATATTCAAATTAATATCACATAAAGTTTACATATATACGTACTTTTAAGGACCACACAGACACCTCTAATTCTGTATTTAGTATATTATAAGGATACATAGAAAATACATAACTGTTATGTACATTAACTTCTCTATAAATACCTATAGGACCTAGCATATATAGGAATGTTTCCTGGAATATACTAGTGAAAGAAAGAGCACCTATTTCTCACCTGAGCCGAGCAAATCAGAACAATTTGCAGTAAAATCGCCAGCAGAGACAATCGACTGATCCTGAAGAGAGCCATGGTCTTCCCAGGGCCGAGGAAGACGCTAAAAGTCCTTTTTTCCCAGATTAGACGGGGCTCACGGACGGTCCACCTGTCAGTCTCCCCCCTGACTGAAACCCCACCGCCTGCTGGAAGGGGAGGACGTTAGAAAGTCCTGATTATTCATGAGAAGCTGAGGCTCCGCTGCAGGAGGAGGAGGAGGGTACCTCTGCACAAACAGGGTGGAGTGTAGGCCTAATAACCTTTACTTTGAAATTAATCAAATTTGATGTTGATGATTCATGTCAGTACAGTGGATATTGACCATGACAGAACATTGTTTGATATTGTTCTTTACCTGGCTTCAGGTTTTTTTTTGTAAAACATATTTTTGCTCTTTAAATGTTTAGAAAAGGGAGTTAAAAGAGAAAAGGAGGGCTGGGAAGTTTATATTCAATAGTACAATTAAGCGTATTCAGTCATTGTAAGTTTATTTTTTTAGAATTCCAGCTGATCCAAGAGGCTTTTTAAAGACTTTATTTAGCTTAAGAAGTGGAGGGTTTTCTCAACACATAAAGGAACACTTTCATCCTTCAGTTCATCACAAACATTCAACATCAACACATCTGAAGATACATGGTGTCAAAACCTCATGGGAGCTGTAGTTCAGACAAGATCACAGAGACGTTTCTAAAGGCTCTGACACACCAACCTGACGGCCGACCGTTAGCAGAAAAGTCAGTCGGACTGATCAGTCGGCTCCCCGAGGTCCAAAAAAGTGCCTCAGAAAACACCGAAGCGACACAGAGTTGAGCGTACGTTCTGCGCGTGTGCAAGACTTAATAAGTCTCCGTAACTCCCAGATTTTACAATGGGCATAATGGCGGCTCCGTTCGGAATACGATCTCATATTTTACGAAGATAGTTCACTGAAACGTGTTTCTGAGAAATAGGCCGTGCAGTTGCTGAATCTGTCTTTATTTCAGATCGACAAAGGTCAGTTTGAAAGATTTTCGTCAGATTTTGAGAGTCGTTAGGCTCATCCCGCTCGTCATTTCCGGGTTAGCGCTCCACCAATCAGATTGGTCATTGAGTCCGTGTCAACATGTCAAATCGGCCCAAATGAAGGCCGACGGCTGCAACGGACGACGGCACGGAACACACCGAACAGACTCGAGTCACTGACCTCGCCAGACTGTCCGACGGCCGATTATCGGGTTGGTGTGTCAGCGCCATAAGTCAAGTCTTAAGTTGGAGGGAAAGTCCAAGTCGGTCAAGCCCAAAGAAAACTGGCCATTAGATGACGCATTATTTGAAGCATGTGTTAAAAGTCATTTCTGTGAACATGTGCTTTTATTGTGTAGGACTAAAAGTTAAAAAGACTGCCCTTCCTTTTTAAATTTGACCAGGTTAAAACTTTAGACTTAAATGTTTATTTCGAAGTGTCTGAGTGAAGTCTTAAAGAGCTCAAGTTCACGTCTGAACTCAAATGTTACAGCTTTGAAAAATAATCATAATGGCTATGTTAAAATGAGAATGGACAAGGTGGATGTTAAATAAATATAATTTTTGTTCATTTAAGAGACAAGGGTCTAGAAGAAAGAATTTAGCCTAGGTTGTTAGCAGTGGTGGAAAGTAAAAGAAAGAAATAATAAAAGGTATTATAAAACTAAAATAGGGTATAATGTAGTAAACGGTAGTATGTAATAGATAGACAGATGGATGGATAGATGCTATGGTGCTATGGTAGACTGTGTGCAATAGTGGAAGGGCAAAAGAGAACAGTGCAGGGATTGAACAGTGCAATAGCTTATTATTAAATATTAACTATGACCATGAAAAGACAAGAATGTAAACATAATAGAACTGCTTGACAAACAAGAAAAGAAATGATAGCCTATACGTTAAAATATAGATAAATATAGGTTAGCTAATATAAAACAGAATATATCAACCATATATATATATTGCTGCTTTTACGTCCTACAGCCGACTATGGGTGGCGCTAGATCACTAGCTCTCTCACCGCTAAAGAGTACAACGAAGAAGAAAAGGACCGGAAGTTTGTAGCAGGCGTCCTTTTCAAAGCTCGTTAACGGCTGTTGTCTTGGT
Source organism: Zingel zingel (assembly GCA_023566125.1). NCBI lineage: Eukaryota > Metazoa > Chordata > Actinopteri > Perciformes > Percidae > Zingel > Zingel zingel. Next base: position 39,097,532 of record CM042317.1, read on the forward strand.
GTTGTTGTGTGTTTCGGAACTAGTAAACAATAAAACACGAGCACTACTGATAAACATAACCGGTGATGTTACCGTGATAGATACCGTATAAGAGCAAACTGAGCCTCGTGCAGGTGAGAAAGCAACCCGTTAAAAGTATTTTACTATTTAACATTGTTTATATTTACTGTCTGTTTGGCTGCTAACTGTTAACTTAGCTAGCTAGCTAGCCTTGCTAGCTTCCGTGCACTTTTTCATTTGAGAGCGATGTGCCGAAACCCCTTCAGAAATCAGTCACTTTAGGATTGGCTTGCTTAGTAACTATTACAGTAGAACTATTAAACAAAGCTTTTGACTCATGTAAAATCTTAATAGCTTACTGATAAATTCGGCTTGCACAAAAACCACAACAAATTTTATTTGGTTTTAATAGCAGCTGATAAAGTGTTCACAACGATGGAGATCTTGATAAGATAAAGACGCAGTAACGTTACAAGTTAGGGCTGGGCTATACATCGATATTATATCGACATCGTGATATGAGACTAGATATCGTCTTAGATTTTGGATATCTTGATATGACCTAAGTGTTGTCTTTTCCTGGTTTTAAAGGCTGCATTACAGTAAAGTGATGTCTTCTGATCTTACCAGACTGTTCTAGCTGTTCTATTATTTACCTTTTACCCACTTAGACATTATGTCCACATTACTGATGATTATTTATGTAAAATCTAAGTGAAGATATTTTGTGAAAGCACCAATTGTCAACCCTAGAATATCGCCGCAATATAGATATCGAGGTATTTGGTCAAAAATATTGTGATATCTGAATTTTTTTTTTTCTCCCTATCACCCAGCCCTACAAGTTAGTATGATATATGACACGGCAGACACATAAGCTGTGCAGCACAGAGTTGTATACGCAATTTTAGAGAATACCAAATTGTTAAAGTACAGGCAGTGGTGGCTTAAAGGTTAGAGAAGAGAGCTTGTGACCGGGATCGGTTCAATCCCCAGACCAACAGGATAAAAATCTGTGTGGGAAAAATGAAAGAGCAGCGCTTGTCCCTCCCTCATTACCACCACTGAGGTGCCCTTGAGCAAGGCCCTTAACCTACAACTGCTCCAGTGGAGCTGCTCAGTGGCCAGCAGATCAGACTGTGGTTGCACTGGGAAGCTTCCAGGTGTGAATGTGTGCAACTGTGTGAATGTCATCAGGGCGTTCCTGCAAAAGAGAGGCTGCCTCTCAGTGAACTTTCCCTGAATAAATAAAGGTTAAAAAAAAGTATATATATTTTTTACATTGATTTGATTTATTTGTGACCGTACGAAACACTAAATCAAAGCTTTGCAAAAACTAGAGAACTTATTTCCTACATGGTTTCAAGACGTTAAAAGACATAAAATAATACAAACCACAATTACATCTGTAAAACTTAAACTCCAAAATACATATACAAGTATCAAATCAAGCAAATACAATAAAAACAAATGAATGGCTTTAGTAAAAGAAGTAGCAAGCTTTCACCCTACTCCCTCCTCTAAAAAAGTCTTTTGTTCTTTATATCCGTTTTGTTGTAGTAAATATTTGTTTCCCTTCAGGTTTATGCTCCCTCCTCGTCTCGAAGCTGGAAACATTATGGACAGCCTGGATTTCTCAGAAGAGGAAATTCATGAACAACTTGTGGCCCTGGGCTACAAAAACATACCAAAACACAGGCTGCGTGAATTCAAGCAAGGTTAGAATCTGAAACGTAAATGAAACTGAATGTTTATGTTGTACATTGATGTTAAAAAAAATAACTCTTAACCCTTGTGTTGACTTCGGGTCACATTGACCCGTTTTAAATTTTTTGTTTTATATCAGAAAATATGGGACGTAGAAATAAGCGCTGAAAATGTGTAGAAGAAACATTTAAAACGTTAAAACAAACTGTGAAAAAAAGGCGTCAGAAGTTTTTGTTCAAGGGAAGACAACACAAGGGTTAAATGATTACATCTCCAAAGATTGAGTACATGGGGGGGAAAGAAACTTCAGGACTCTTAATTTCCATGTTTTAACTCGGCCAGTCACTCTTTGTGTAATGTCAGATCTTGACGAACTGGTCCGACATGGAGAATGGAAAAGCCTGGCTTCATCCGCTCAGGTAAACCCCGCCAAATGTCAGACGGCCACATCTCAGCAGAGTCCTCCCGCCTACACCAAAGAGAAAGGTCAGGGCACTGGGGGATCATGATAACTGTATTTTCACGACATTTTTCTCTAAACAAAGCATGCCAGCAAACAAGTGAAACAGTTTAAGATTTTCCGTTAAAATGAGTTGTGTGGCAACTTGGTGAATTCTTTGTGTTTCTTCTTCACAGTAAGTCAGTGCTACTTAGAAAGCTTTGGTGAAGGGTTTTTCTTACATGCCGGACAAGCGGACCATGACAGACATGTAAGTGTTAGCCACGCATTACTCTAATTTTTTCTTTTATCTGATATCGAGTAATCTTATCCATCAATTACAACACTCCGCTTTTACAATCGGTCGCTCAGAAACGAGAGAGACATTCTTACAAAGAGTTTTCTGAAGAAGAAACACTTGTATACTCCTTTAATATTCCTGTAGGTATGTCTGTGGTGCTCTCTGGGGCATTTATTGACCTTATTTTACTCTATAGTGTTTGTATGTATACTAATAATATAATAAATAGATAATCTGTGTCTGTATGATTCCTAAAAGTAAGTTTATATCTTAAACACCTTGAATATGTTTTGAAAATGGAGTTACTAGTTAAAGATCCACCTTCAGGAAAAAATAACTTGCACAGTTTAATCTGCATCACCTGGTGTGAAACCAGATTATTCTGTGAAGTTTGGTGCTTTGTCAATCAAGGGAAGGTTTGTTTTGTTGTCACACAAAATAAAAAAATAAAGACAAGATTAACATTTAGGCTGGGCAAGCAATCCATCCAATACTTTCAGGATGTCAGGCACATATGATTGATTAATTCAATGTATGATTTAACTCAGGCGCTCACCGCCGGTCCGAGCAAAGACTATGGACGGCAGCAGGGGAACTGTGACGCGTACGCTCAACACTCGGTGGCTCTGAAGCGCCCGCTGCCCCCAGGGGCTCCCGGCAGGCTGCAGGTGGAGCCGGATCCTGACCTCCAACCGCCACTTAGTGACAGCTGCGATAGCTCCGCATCCATTCCTGAATCCCACAGGGGACGCTTCATCAAGAGGAAAGTCCTGAGGTAATTTTAATTATTTTTTTTTATTTACATTTTTTTTAAACCATGTATTTATTGAAATTTTTGTACATTTTACAGACAAAAACAGTACAAGGCACATAACATAAAACAGAAAAAAGACCAAGGATCAAATGTAGTAGCTGTATATCCACAGTCATAAGTCTGTACATCCATAGGTGTATGCTTACATGAAAAACATACCGCCGTTGTTTATCTCAACACTGTACAGTACAGATGGCACACTACAGGCATTAAGAGAACGTTATATTATTTATAAAAAAATAATATTTTTTAAACCGCAAGTGATAACAAGCTTGATAGAGCTAGTTATCACTCTGACCATCCACATCCATACTGTTATTCTCAAGAAAATTGAAAAAATGCTCCAGATTTTCCAAAACTTGTCAAGCATATTTTTTGTTGTGTAACTTATCTTTTCTAGAGCTAAGTAAAAAGTCATTCCCCTAAACCATTGCAATGTGCCACAAGGCATGTCTGATTTCCAAGAGCAAGCAATGCATCGTTTGGCTTCAAAAAACAAATATTCAGTAGAGACCTAACTTTGTTAGAGGTTATAAAGCTGTCTGGGTAGAGATTTAATAAGCATAATTTAGGACTAAGGGGCACCTCCTCACCAGTGATCTGGCTTGCCAGGTCCAACACCTTCCACCAGAATGAGAGTATCTGTGAGGTCATTTTTTAGTAAATACAACTCGTGTTTGTTCATTCAGCTGTTTTCCATGTGTTTATCAAGTTTCAAGTTAACATTCCAGGTGTGAAAAGTAGAGCAGAATGTAATATCGTTTCTCTCATAACCGAGATGTCAAACCGACAAAACATCTTACAAATCACGAAACGTGTTAGGTGTACAGAACGGAAAAATATGAGTGCAATAAATGATTTTAATTTGTTCGGATAAAGTGCACATGGCAAAGTCACACATCATATCTCAGATATCTCCCAACATTTTACTGCATGACTCATCTGTCAAAGGCAGGTATGCTAAAGATTTAACAGAAAACTGGAAAAATAAACAGACCACAGGATCGACATGTGGAGAGAGACACAGAAAATGGATGCGTTTAAAACAATTGCATCAGAGTTATGAGTCTGTGACTTTCTTTTATTTTTCAAATTGTTGTAAATTATTATATAAACCCTAACCCCCCTGATAATTTCTACAGGCCAAAATAATGAATGTACACTTTCTATAAATATGCTATTTGATGTACATTTGGCTGCAAATAATTATCATTTTCAGTATTGATAATCCGTCAAATTTTAAGTTGATTTATATATAAAATGTATATAGTGTCAATAATGACACATTTTCACATTTTCATTGAAAGCAGAGCCCAAACTAATGTCTTAAAAGTTATTTGTCTGACCAGCGGTCAAAGAAATCCAAATAGTGTTTCTTTTCATTTATAGTGATAAAATAGTGCAGTATTGAAAATCTATTTTGTATTTTTATTTGACGAATGACAAAAATTGACCCAAGTTGTCGATCCTTTTCTGTGGATCTGTTGTGTGACACATTGAATAAAGACACAGATTTAAAGTAGCTTTAACTTGACTTTATTGCTCACTGACAACAGCAGATTTGAATTAATCATGAAGTGACTGACTTGTCACATAAGAATAACAACTGTCTATATAAAAGAAAAGAGTGAGGATCTTGAAGAAAAACCTGTGTAACTGCTCAAACCAGAGCTTTTTATTTCCTTAAGATCATCTTTTCTGGAAATGTAACAAAAATATTGTTGTATTTTCTCCCTACAGGAAACATAAAGGCCAATCCCTTGTCTGCGATGAATCTGTCTACAGTGAAGACTCAGGTAATCTATTAGATCTAAATGTATCTAATCTATCGTTAGCAACATCAACAAATTCTAAAATCATGTCAAATTAAATAAAATTAAGACTTTTAGGTGACAATAGACTGGACCAGCATAAAATAGTAATTTCAGTAATATATACATATTTATTGTCCCACGAGAAGTAACAGGTTTTGCAGCAAGCAAAATAAATACATGAAATGATAAACACAATTAAAACACAGACAAACTGAATACCGAGGTGTTCTGGTGGTTGAGTGATTACTACATCCCAGTGCCAAGTTCCTGTCACTCTTTTCAAATGGATAAAATAATGTTGACTCAAATAAAAGGAACAAACACAAAGAAGCTGAGGTGTCACCAGCAGTTGGAGCTGTCTCAGCAGAAGACGGAGCTCCTGGATATCGGCTTAATCCTCTTAGCTCCTTGGTTAAGCCCTCTGCCTCCACAGATCACACACCTCGGCAGGAGTGCAAGTCGTCAACATGTACAAAACGTACGGCACTCCGTGGGATGATGAAAGCGACGACAAGACTTCTCTTAACTCCTCTTTTTGGTCTGATGGAGAGCGTCGAGAGGAGGAGGAGGTGGAGCAGATTGAGCAAGTGATCGGCAAGAAAGAGTCCACACCTGTTGGTAAAACAGAGGACTCTTACCAGGAGGCTTCAGAGAAGATAATCGGCGAAGAAAAGTCCAAACCTGTCAGTGATGCAGAAGACTCTTACCAAGCGGCTATAGACGAAGAGGAGTCCAGTCCTGCTGGTGATTTAGAGGACTTTTACCAGGAGGCTTCAGAGAAGGTGGAGATTAAGCGAGTGATTGGCAAGGAAGAGTCTAAACCTCTTGGCGATGCAGAAGACTCTTACCAGGAGACTTCAGAGGAGGAAGAGGAGGAGATTGGGCGAGTGATCAGCGAGGAAGAGTCCAAACTTGCTGGCGATTCAGAAGACTCTTGCTCGGAGGCTTCAGAGGAGGCGATTGGGCGAGTGATCAGCGAGGAAGAGTCTAATCCAGTTGATGACGCAGAAGACTCTTACTCGGAGGCTTCAGAGGAGGAAGAGTCCACACCTCTTGGCGATGCAGAAGACTCTTACCAGGAGACTTCAGAGGAGGAAGAGGATGAGATTGGGCAAGTGATCAGGGAGGAAGAGTCTAATCCTGCTGGGGATGCAGAAGACTCTTACTCGGAGGCTTCAGAGGAGGAAGAGTCCAAACCTGCTGGTTATTCAGAGGATTTTTACCAGGAGACTTCAGAGGAGGAAGAGGAGGAGATTGGGCGAGTGATCAGCGTGGAAGAGTCCAATCCTGTTGGCGAGGCAGAAGACCCTCATAAGGAGGCTTCAGAGGAGGAAAAGCCTGAACTGAACAACCAGGTCAACATCAGCACGGATACTTTGGAAGGTGGAAGCAACTGTGACGACGAAAGCTGTAACAGCAGTTGTGATAGTCCAGCTCAGAGTCTGATGACGTCTGGCTACGGCACGTACAGACCAGAGGAGCAGGAGGGAGGAGACTACAGAGACGACCACACCATAACGGAGTTTGATCAAGACAGTCGGGGAGATCTGTCTGAGATAAGAGACGACGAAGACGATGACCGTTCGCTGCGCGGCTTTGCCAGGTTTGACGTGGAAGCCACAGTGCCAGACTACATCGAGACTTGTCCACTGAGCGTGTTGGCGGACGCCGAGCCTGAAGCTAACGTGGCGCGTTGTGCAAACAATGATTTTAACAAAGAGGTGGACATCACAGACATGAAACCAGAAGAAGATAAAGACCAGTCTGATGGGAAATCTGACGATGTACATGCAGCGTCCGACAATGAAGTAACGAATGCAACGTCAGAGGAACAACAATATTACAACGATGTAGTTGAAGACAATTTAGATGGGAATCATTTGGAAGGTGGGTGTGATGATGAAGGGGGAAAACGATATGAAAGGCAAGAGGAAGAGGTGCAGGACCCTAAAGAAGAGAAAGACGGTGAAGACAAAGTGGAGTCAGAGGATCCAGACGAGTCTTCAAGCAACAAGGACATCAAGTTTATCGACTCCAAAGTGGATTTCAGACGAATGAAGTTCGACAAGATGTGTGAGTGGGAAGGAAACCTCAGACAGAAGAAGGGTACATGGTTTTCTTTCAATGTTAGGTTGTTAAAAGGCTAAAGTTTGTTACTTCCTAAATAACAATTCAGATTGAAATATACCTCATTGCCTTAAACATCCATACCTACTTGGAGCTTGACATGACCTTGATTCACTTATGTTTCTGCAAGATTTACCTGTTTGAAATCTTGTAATTTAAAACCCGTTATGTAGTCAGAAGTATTGACTTTCATCCTCACTTCTCTATTCCTCCAAGTAAAAGTGGCATACTGACATTTGGATAAAGTGCTTTTTAAACCTAAAATAATTGCTGCTAATTAGGGCTATGTTCACACTTGGGGTCTTTTTTTAAGCTGCCAGCGTCTGTTTTACATTACAATCCTGTCGTGAGCGCTTTTTTAAATGCCACCGCAGGCTTTTTTCTGCAGCTCAGGGTGTCTTTTTGAAGCCGACGAGCGGAGTAGCCAGACCTGTTGTTTCCATAACAACAAGAAAACATGGAGTCGGAGCACAGCGAGTTATATGAAATGACTGGGTTGTCCCTGTACAGGGAACTCTTGTTTTATCTAACATTAGAACCGCTTTCTCTCTCTCTCTCTCTCTCTCTCTCTCTCTCTCTCTGTCTGTCTCTCTCTGTCTCTGTCTCTCTCTCTCTCTGTCTCTGTCTCTGTCTCTCTCTCTCCCTCTCTCTGTCTCTGTTCTTTCTCTAGCTCACTCCACCGCTTTGTTTTATCTAACGTTAGCACCGCTCCACGTAGCGCTCTAGGATACTGTAGCAGTAGCTGTTGTTATAGCAACAAAAGAAGCTCTCGGCTGCTTTTTAGAACCAACCTGCTTTTCTTTTCTTTTTTTTGCTACAAAAGCGCCCTAGTCAACTTTTTCTTGTCAAAAAATAGCCTAACTGTTCTTTTTGGCCAACAGCATGTCAGAGGTCAATGTGATTTTCTATTGTTGAAGCGTGTAGATGTGTCTGTTTAGACCTCAAACTAATCTTTGAAGTCTGTTTGATTCAGAATCCCAAAATAGTTCAGGTCTGTATTGATATTTTGTGAACTAAGAGAGGTTACCAGCACAGAATCAGAAGGTGAAGGTTTGATAAAGAATATTTTAAGATTAAAAAAATAAATAAAGACAATAATTAAGCAAACTTGCAATGAGAATTAGCTATAAAAAAAAAGGATTGAGCAGATATCACAGATACAGTAGCAGACTAAACATCGTCTGTGAAGGTTCTCAGTCACCCAGGTCATAGTTATCCAAGGAAGGGTTCAAATCGAGGGCAACTGGACCTGGTTACAGCTTCCTCAAAGATGTTTTGTCTCTCATCTGAGAGACTTCTTCAGTTCTGATTCAGCGATAGAGAAACCAGATCATTTTTAGTAATCAAATTACTCCAGTTACTCCATTAATAGTTTCAGCCCTGGTCGTTGGAGACACCAAAAGCCAAGTCTGAACGACTATCGTAAACATTCACACCAAATGTGAGCGTTTGTTTAGTTTCAGACTAAACAGAGGCAGCCTGATGACTGAAAGTTTACTAGTCTGAATCCTCCGACCAGCTGGAAAACTCTGATCAGACTGAATATGTTTTGTTTTCCGGCAATTGTGACGCTAAAGGATGTTAAAAACAAAGCCAGTAAAATCCTGATAATCTGATTGAAACTTGTTTCTTTGCAGATGCAGCGAGCTGTCTGGAGGAGCGACTGGCCGATCTTCAGTTGTCCTCGTCGGCTCAGCGCGACTTTGAGACTGAGCACGAAGACGTCACCAGTCGGAGCGACACCCGGACCTCAGAGACAGAGGGACTCTCTTTCAGCGCCTTTGAATCCTACATAAGAGGCATGGTGGGTAATGTAGTCTCCCAGAGAGGGGTGGCAGATAAACTTTCCACTGTTTGTTTGTGTCTGATAAAATGAATGAATATACTGTTGTTTAATTTTGGGCAGACTCGAAGTCACAGTGATGGTGACCTCAGGCCCAAACCCAAATCCTGTAAGTCAACTAATGTGACAATTCATATTATGGTTTTCATGGTACTGAACTGTTTTATAATGTATCGAATGGTTTTTATATTTCAGTCATCCGACCAGTGATGAGTCAGCAAACCCTAAAGAAGACAGACCCAGTGGCCAAGTAAGTTAAGAGCATGAAAATGACTCAAAACTACCCGTATACAGGACTCATACCTGGATAAAATATGGAGCGAGTTCTGCTAAAATTAACTTGGAACCACAAGATACGAAAACATGTTTATTCCAATTAGATTCATGTTGGTCTGATAGTTGACTTGTGTGGTTTTCTCATCTCTGCAGGTATTTCCAGTATAAGCAGCTCTGGGAAATGTTTAAACTTCCAGGAGAAAAGGACAGGAGAGATCTCCGCTGGGAGATAAGGGTATGAAAACATATCCTCATACCTTCTTCTTCTTCTTAATGGCATTCGCAACGTCGCTGTTGGCAACACGCTTTGATTTTTGTTGTTGTTAGTGTTTTTGTTCAAAGGACTTTAAGTTTCATATCTTACGTTTGTATTTTTATACATTTTATTTATGAGAACTTTAATATATTTTGATGTTCTGTTGTGACAATAAAACAAACAAGTTTATTTTCAAACTGCATTATCATATTATTTTAGTGAGGACTCAAATAACTACAAATAACTAATGTCAGGGAAATCTGTTTATGATTTGTTACACGTTTCTGGATTCGTTTTTTAAATATATATCGGCCAATATATAGGATTTTTAAATCACCAAATATTTGTATCGATATCGGCCTTAAAGATCCTTCATCGGTCGGGCTCCTTTATCGGTCAATGATTGCTCGTGAACTGCAATCCAATTTTCAAAGCAGGCAGTGCGGATCGAATATGAATCAAGATTCTGTTTCTGCATTGACTATTTCTTGGCTTAAATATTTTCAGAAACATTTTAGTGGAAATGATAAAAGTTAGCTCTGGCTGGTGGGCGGTGCTTTGTTTTGGCTCGACTTGGTCACAAACTTTCTCATTGTTCAGCGAAACAGTAACTAACATGTTTCTGAAAACATTTGAGGTAAGAAATACGCAACGCAGTAACAGAATGTTGATTCGTGATTGATAAGCGCTGCCTGGCAGTTCACAAGCAGTCACTGGCACAGCGTTAGAGACTCCTCGGCTCTGATTGGTTGTAGGAAACCTGCAGATTCCTTTAGGAGCTCTAGGGGGAGACAGAGGAACATGATTTATTTAGAATAATTGTCTGATTCATGTAGTACTAACAGGATAGAGTGACAGTTTGAGCAAATTTGACAATTCTTTTTCTTTTGTTACCTACTGCACCTTTTAACCCTTGTGTTGACTTCAGGTCACATTGGCCCGTTTTAAATTTTTGTTTTATATCAGAAAAGATTGGACGTAGAAATAAGCGCTGAAAATGTGTAGAAGAAAAATTTAAAACATTGGAAAAAGCAAAAACAAACTGTGAAAAAGGCGTCACAAATGTCAGAAAAAAGTGTTTTTTTCAAGGTTGAAATGAAGACAACACAAGGGTTAAGTACATATTGATGAGAATATTTACTAGGACTTTTACTGACATACAAAATCTGAATACTTTTTCCACCTCTGTTAAAAAAGAACAAGTTGGTATTCAGTTGTTGCTTCACAATGATTTTTAATGTTTGGCTCTCACAAGTTTTGCTTTTCTTTTTAGGAACGACTTGCATACCAGCCTCCGCCAGTAAGTATCTTTCCAAATATTTTATTATAGTAATTATGGCTTACCTTCAACAGTTATTTACTCTTCCACTCAGCATGGTGGCTTGGCTTTAAAGCTTAATGATTATGCGATTTCTCATAACTTACATTTTCTAAGGTGGCTTTAAAACCAGAACAATAAGTGCATGTATTAAACTGCAGATCAGAAGACCGTGTTCAATTGTAAAAATTCCAGTTTGTGTACTTGTGTTATGGCCACATTAAGATGCTATATTTGACAGTCAAAAACAAAAAAGGCAGATGACTTTAAAACTAAAAAAGCTGATATAAACTTTTTCAAAAGCGACTTCAACTTCTGCATGAACATACTTCTTGTTGTTGCAGAGGAGCTGATCACACGGTAAAGGAATTACTATTAACACATCTTGTTGTAACAACTGCACCAATAGAAAACATTTAATCAAGAGTCAATTCTGCACCCCATAATTACCAGTTTATACATTTGCAGTCCTTTTTAATTACTGGTTATGAAAGCTATGTAAACAAGAACAGCTGTGCAGTGTGTTCAGCTCTACTGAAACAAAGTCAGTGTTTACAGACAACTTTACAAGAAAGAAATATAAGTACTCTGAGGCAGCAAAAACACTATTAGTATTTAGTAGATTAAGTCTTTGTTGTTCTGTGTTGCAGCCTAAACCTCGGAGGGTTTATGTGCCAAACACTTACATCGTGCCAACAGAGAAGAAGCGCTCGGCCCTCCGTTGGGAGATCAGGAACGATTTGGCTAACTGTCTCCCTCCACAAAAATTCAGTCATCGATTTTAGGCCTTTTACTCTCCACGTGCCTTTTTAGATCATTTTATAATACAACTGTTTTTTTAAATCATTGACATTATTTATTGATATTTTTTGTGAAACATAATAAACATAAAGAAAACATTGCAGTCAGTGAATATATTACAGGTATTTGGTGTCTTCTATGGGAAGTCTGAGTAGGGCAGTTTAAACGGGTACAGAGGGGTGTAGCGCTGGTCGTGCCAAAGCAGCTTGTCTTCTAAAAACTTGATGGTTTCCAGAGTGAGGATGACAGCTTCATGTTTCAGCATGCTGTGGACATTCAGACCTGGCAGAGAACAGACACAAAACATCGGTTTACTTCTACAGAAGCTTAAAATCATAGTTCTCTCCCTTGTTAGGACTTCATTTAACTTAATAGTAGTGCATTACTTCATGCTTTTCGATAGTCCTTAAAGGCTGCTGGAGCTGCCAACCTCAAACCTATTGAAGTTTTAAATAATGGCGTCATTATGTTTGTCTTCAAAGTGATGCTTGGAGTTCCACTATTTGATGATGCAAATTATATGCTTGCTACTATTAGCTTGTTAGCAAAATTATCAGTCTGACAAATTATTACATAACTCAATAGGCATCGTCAGACACCGCCTACCAAGAACCACTTACGCATTCATGCTTGCTCGTAGGGGAATCACTGAAATTGTTGGGTCTTTGTAAATTACAGAGTGTGGTCTAGACCTACTCTATCTGTAAAGTGTCCTGAGATAATTCCTGTTATGATTTGACACTATAAATAAAATTGAATTGAATAGATGCAGTGCCACAGACTTAATTTTCCAATCAACTGAGGGTGAAAACAAGAAGGACGATTATTTAAAGAGTGTTTTATAGATCCAGGATATTGATAGTTAACATTGGCACTAAATTATCTTCCAGTGAAAAATAAAATGGGCATTACACATTATATTTTGATATTTTTTATGACAATTTTCAGATTGTTTTCTTCATCTAACTCTTTTTTTTCAATGAGTTTTGTCGGTTTGAGGGGCGCAATTGTGGCTGAAAGTATGCAGAAGTAGTAGGCAAGCGGAAATCAAATGGAAAAATCGGATACTTCTGCATACTTTCAGCTACAAAAACCATTCAAATATGAACATGTTCAGCTCTTTAAGGACATCTATGCTTGTATTCAACTGTTCTCCACCATTTATAGTTTTTAAAGTCAATGAAGCAATCTTTAAATCCTCTTCAGGCTTCTTCCACTTCTAAATGCTCCTCCTCCCTCATACTTTCATCTACAGACGTCATTCAAACTTCAAACTAGTCACAAAACGTTCAGCTATTAGAAATGATTCAACTTTTTGATATATTTTACAGTTCTTGTGTTATCACTGTTTAACTAGTGCATTTTTGAGGGCTGCTCAGTTGGTGATGGCACAGCTACAGGACAGAGAGCATTGTCTTAAAACTCTCTTTAACTTGCTCTCACGGCCACAATTCTTAATTCTTAATTTTCATACACCATTTATATGTCAAAACGTACGCAGAAAGCGAAAATAAATAAAAAATAGTTCTAATGACGGTTTTATTTTCACAAATTAAATGGAAAGCAACAGTTCTCAGACATTTAACCCACAGAGACGAGTGCAACAGAGCTTTACGTCACCTTTAAGAGAAAATACTGAGTGCTGCTAACTTACCGATGGCTGGAATAATGTTCACCGTCTTCAAACTCGCTGTTGCCTGAAGGATGTTTTCAGGAAACTCTTCACCTCTGAAAGCAACAAGAACAACGTCAGCACTGAGCGATCCGCCAAAGTCTGTTTGAAGCTGGAGTTGTACAGGAGCCCCGCTGATCATACTCACACGTCGACTATTAACAGCGACTCTCCCCAGTGTTTGTGTCTGATGAGGTCCAGCAGGTACTGCGGGTCGGGTGAGGGGATGTTCAGAGAGTCCACAATGTGAAGGTATTGCTGGAAAAAAATACAGAATATTTAGTTCAACATGGGCTCAGCATTTCAAAGTAAAATATTTTTTTTTTAGCTGAAACTATTTGTAAAAATAATCAGCAGTTATTTTGACAATTGTTTGTCTTTTCTTTTCTTTTTTTTTAAATCAAAAAAGCAAAACTTTCACTGGTTCCAGCTTTTTAAATGCTTTTGTTTGTCATATTTAACCATGTCTGAGAAAACAAGTAATAAGATTTTTTTATTTTCAACAATCTGCAGATTAAATCTGTAAATCATTTGTTAGTTGAAGCCCTAAAAAGTTGATAAGTAGTTTTTTTTTTTAAAACAAGCCAATGGAAATTGATATAAAATTGTATAGTATGCCATTAAAAAAGTCATAGTATTTATTGTATGTCATAAAAAAGTCATAGTATAGTATGCCTTAAAAATTGATATTATAGTATGTAAATAGTATTTTCTAAATGACTCTTGTGAGGAGAAAGTACTACTTTTTTCTAGACATGGTTTTTAGTTCTGTGCATTTTCAATAGTGTCCTGTTCCCCATTAACCCAAAGCACAGTAAATACATGTTTATGCTATTTTAAAAACAGACAGATTAAATAGACAGATACCTGGGCCATCTTGGAGCTCAGAGCCACTTTGAGTCCTTGCACTCGAACTTTCATGGGCAACATGTAGAAGTAACTGGTCGGCCCTCTGGGTCCGTTCGCCACGCCGCCTGAGAGAAACACAACGGCTGTCAGACTGACGTCCAACCTGAGAATCACTTGAGATCAAACGACCGCAGGAAGAAAAACGGAAAATGAAAGCAAAGCGGCTTCTAGGTATTTGTTTGGAAGTTCTCCAGGACAGCGCTGTATTATGAAACATTAAAATAATACATGAAGATTATGAATAGAGCACACAGTCCAAAAGAACCAGTCACCTCCTTTCCACAACGGTGATCGGATGCTTCCATGACGAGCTCTTCCACTTCCTTTCTGTTTCCATGGTTTCCTGCCTCCACCTCTGACCTCTGACCTGATCTTTGTGCTGGCGTGACTCTGACAGATCAAAACAACCGTCACTGGAGTGAATATTAGAGTTTCTGTGGGTGGCCTGGCATCATCCTCTCTTAATCCAAACATATCAATAGTTTTATAAGAGCAGTAGACCAGACATGCATTAATATTGGTTTTAATTGTAAGATTTTAGAATTAACAAACAGTAAAGTGCAGCAAAAGAAAACTATAAATGATAACACAGGACAAAACATGTGTTTTGAAGCCAATGTCTGATATTCATATGCACTGTCTGCATGATACACGTTTACACTAAGCTTAGCTGCTGCACATGTTCATTGTTTTTAGGCTTTTAAAAATCTGTTGCCAATACTGCAGTTGAATTAAGAGACATGCCTGTTCCATGATTAGGCAGTAAAAATGAGATTTGACTGATAGAATTGGACTTTAAAAGCTGATATTTAATGTGATACCAACAGTATAAATATGTACCAGTAACATCTCTGTTTATCAAACTTACAAAAAGTGATGCAAAGCTGTCGCTAAGGATTTAATGCTAATGATATACTGATCATAATATATGTATCAAGCTCTATTAAATAATGAATAATAATTCCTCATATTTTATATATTGAGATGAAGCTGAAGCCTAAATGTGTCCAGAATTCATCAATCAGACTTTTTTGTATAGCATTTTTCATACATATGAAATGTAATCCTAAGTGCTTCATATAATTCACACAAGGTGATGAATTGCTTTATAATTAATAAAACACTGAATAATAACAGCATTCACTAAAAATAAAAACAGGCGTTGAGAAAACGCCATCATAAATATCATCATTGTACAGTGAGGAAACACCAGTGGCAGGATTAGAAATAGATTAAAAAAAAAAGTGTTACATACCAACATACAGCAAGACGTAAAACAGGCTAAAATGCACAGATCAATAAATAAATAAAGCTTAAAAGGTCCTATGACATGCTGCTTTTTGGATGCTTTTATATATACCTTAGTGGTCCCCTAATACTGTATCTGAAGTCTCTTTTATATAGGCCTTAGTGGTCCCCTAATACTGTATCTGAAGTCTCTTTTATATAGACCTTAGTGGTCCCTAATACTGTATCTGAAGTCTCTTTTATATAGACCTTAGTGGTCCCCTAATACTGTATCTGAAGTCTCTTTTATATAGACCTTAGTGGTCCCTAATACTGTATCTGAAGTCTCTTTTATATAGGCCTTAGTGGTCCCCTAATACTGAGAAATTCAGCCTTGGTGCATAATTACAGCCACTAGAGCCAGTCCCACAGTGAGCTTTCCTTAATATGTGCTATTTTTGTGTCTGTAGCTTTAAATGCTATTGAGGAGGAGAGAGGGGGGGCAAGGTGGGGGGTGTGGCCTTGACCAACTGCCACTTTGCTCGTTTGAAAGCCATGATGTCTCTCTCTCTCGCTCATGGGTGGGCCAAATTCTCTGGGCGGGGCAAAGCAGAGAAAGGGGAGGTAACCTTTCCCCTTATGATGTCATAAAGGGAAGATTCCAGATCGGCCCATCTGAGCTTTCATTTTCTCAAAGGCAGAGCAGGATATCCAGGGCTCGGTTTACACCTATCACCATTTCTAGCCACTGGGGGACCAGAGGCAGGCTGGGGGAACGCATATTAATGTTAAGTGACATTATCATGCCATGGGACCTTTAATTAAAAGCCAGGCTAAAAGGGTAGGTCTTTAATTTGCTTTTGAAAGTATCAACATTCTCTGCTTCGCTCAGGAATCATCATCTCACAAAACATAACTGACAACCGACAGCACATACATTTCAAAATGAAGGCATCTGCAACTTACAATTCTTTTAAAGTTCCTCTGCCATGTTTCAACCTCGTGGAGGATATCGAGCCTGAGAGGAGAGAGAGGAAATGACGCATTCAGGATTCACAGACTTTTCTTTTGTGGCTGGATTTAAAGATTTGAGTTGGTGTTTCGCAGGATGTAAGTTCACTATTATTTTTTGGGGGGGGACTTTTCCCTTTATTAGACAGTGACAGTAGATAGACAGGAAAGGGGGAGAGAGACGGGGCGAACGCTCTTACTGGGTGAGCTGGAGGCCGCCCCAGTTCACTATTAGTTAATAAGAGCAGAACTAACAACTCTTTCCTGGGGAAAGGTGAAAGGTGAAGGCTTTATAAACGTGAACTCATCTTTACCTCGGATGCACCGCGAAGACATCCGGGTGGAGCTGAGCCAAACCCATCGGCTCGCTGTCCAGGCTCGCCAGAGTCTCCACCCACGTCTGGATGGGGCTCAGGTGAACTGGAACGCCAGCGTCGCACTTCCTCAGGAGAGGCAGGGTGCAGTCTGCAGGAGGAGGAGGACGCCCTGCAGGAGGAAACACAACGCCAGTCAGTGATGGATGTCTTCAGACAATCAATAATAATATCTATCAATATTATTAAAATGAGACACCGGACTAGAGAAATCGTTGTAGTGAGCTGTGGTTTGTAACAGCGACAGTGGGAACTGTTGACACTACATGTTTTTGATGAGTCGGGAGAGTTTTATTTGTCTGGATCAACAGAGACAAATAATAAAAATTATAAAACAATAGCTATTTTTAAAACACTAAGAAGGCTCAACACAACATGAGACTTTGCTCCAAGTATCACCAGGGGCTCTACACCTTAACTACACCGGTGACCACGGGATATACTAAATCTGTGGCTACTTGTTTTGATATTGACTAATTTTGACTGCCGAGGTGGTAGCGGCCGGAAACAACAACAGCTACGGTGAGTTGTTCAAAACCTTTTTTAGTAAACTCTGTGAACACAAACAATGTTCTTAGTGCTGAGTTCATGTGTAGAGCCCCTGGTGATACCTGGAGCAAAGTCTCATGTTGTGTCGGGCCTTCTTAGGGTTTTAAAAATAGCTATTTGAGGCTAGCATAAAAGGGCCCCTAGCACTCCCATTCAAAAGGCCATTTGACCGAAAAACGAAAATACGGTACATTTTTAAAGTGCCGCTTACAACGTTCTTTGAGGGTCAAATTAATGATTAATTTCAAAGAATATGAGGTGTTTTATACAATTTTTATTATAGCAGTTGATTATTTTTTTTTTTTAAATGGTTTCAAAACCAAAAACTAAACTTTGACATAAGCCCATCTGTGATTCACTCAGCATGCTCTGATCTTAACCATTAGTCCAAATACCTCATAATACTTGTTTTTTTCTTTAACTCAAAAAATGAGGTTTAATGTCATATAAATAAGGTTTATTGATCATGAAGAAAAAAAGCATTAAAAAAGTTTTAAAAAGCGTCAAAATTATATTTTCCTTGACGTTGTCAAAACTAATAATACATAGATTTTAATGTACCAAATTTCTATTTATTATTAAAGTAATAAATTGTGCACCAGCAACTTGGTTGACTAATACTAATCGATAGGCCCCATTATCTCGATAACCAATCCAACTATTTAAGGAAGTATCGGCCGCTATCAGATCGGTGCATCCCTAAAGATAATGGATATTGGTATACCATAGAGAAAAACTATTTCAATCACCACATCAGCTGATAAGTTTAGATTTAATCCATAGTAGGGCTGGGCAATATATTGATATTATATCGATATATGAGGCTAGATGATATCTTAAATTTTGGATATCGTAATATCCTGATATGCATGCAAGACATGCATGCTAGGTAACTAGGACTACAGTTGAAAATTAGCCGACTGGCTAACACTGGCGCATTTACAGAAATGTTGATTAATGTGCATTGTCCTAATCAAATAAAATGCCATGCTAACAGCTAGGCGAGCATCATATGACACAAGTGTTGTCTTTTCCTGGTTTTAAAAGCTGCATTACAGTAGAGTGATACACCAGACTGTTCTAGCTGTTCCATTATTTGCCTTTACCCACATAGTTATTATATCAACATAACTGATGATTATTTATCAAAAATCTCATTGTGTGCATATTTTGTGAAAGCACCAACTGTCAACCCTACAATATCACCACAATATCGCTATCAAGGTATTTGGTCAAAAATATTGGGATATTTGATTTTCTCCATATCGCCCAGCTCTAATCCATAGTTACAGTTACAGAAATTTGGACTTACTTAACCTGGCAGGATCCACAAGGTTGGCCGGCAGCAGTAAGTTGGGAGGCAGAGCGCTCTCTCCGGGGAAGGAAGAGGCGAACTGAGGAGGAGGAAACTCAGAGTTAGTGAAGCAGCAAGTTAAAGGCTGATATTAACATTCAACAGGAACTGCAAGACCTGCGAATATTTCACATATCTACTGGTTAAATTACAGTATTAAGTATGATTAGACTTCATGTCTGTCAGCAGTGCATTTCTAAATAAGTAGTAAAGATACAAATCCATTGTCAAATAATTAGAACTGTAACAATACACTCAACTCACGAGTCGATTCACCATTTGAAGTTTCTGACAGCTGTGAACTATAGGTGTTAATTTACAAGCTCTATCACGATACGATATTATATCGATGCTTTGGACAATGACAATATTTGCTGATATCTTAAAGTCTGTCATGATACGATTTGATTCAATTCAGGGGCCTGCGATGGATATGAGACAATAGCATATGATCATTTACCACAGTTTGATTTATATCAACTCAAAAAGGCAACTAAAATATGATTTGACGATTTCATTACTGAGCTCTTCCAGCCATTTAAATTAAAAATAAAAACTTTTTGTTTTTAAAATAAAAAGAATAAATACAAAGTGGGATTCTAAAATAAAGGGGAATCTTACAGGCGATAAGTATCAATATTTTCACTTTGAATCAATAATATTGGATATTTTTTATCCCCTTCCTGTCCAGTGAAAACCACGTACGATGTTGAACGTTCGTGATAGACTGAAGGATAAACTGTTCCTTTATGTAGTGAGAAAGTTCTCCTCCTTCTTAAGCTAAATAGTCTTTAAAAAGCCTCTCGGATCAGCTGGAAAATGCATCGTCACAGAGCTGAAAACGGGGCTGTTTTTCTGACACCATGAAAAGTTTGAAAACTTTTTAGAGATACGCGTTTGTCACAGGACAGCGACGCTATACAAACATATGATGATCTTATAGAATATGATGCATTGCTTTAGCTTAAACTACCCAACAGGAGTTAAAATTAGCACAACCTTAAACATCTACAGTAGTAAAATGCAACATACACAACAGAAATATTAATCCAGAAACATCAGATAGAATATAGAAATAAGAGCAGCTTCTTTCACACTGCCATCGTTCTACTGAACTGTGGATAAGTGGGGTTATCCCCACTTTGGCCACTCACCCACTTCTCTACACATCACATACTTATCATTCCAATATGCATCTTGCACACTACTTTGCACTATTACTTTTTGCACTTTACATCCCACTCCATGTGTCTTGATATTATGTCTTATTTTAATATTTGTACATTATGTTGGTATGTGCCTATATTAGGGCTGGGCGATATATCAATATTAAATCGATATCGGGATATGAGACTAGATATCGTCTTAGATTTTGGATATCGTAATATGACATAAGTGGTGTCTTCTCGTGGTTTTAAAGGCTGCGTTAGAGTACAGTGATGTCGTTTTCTGATCTTACCAGACTGTTTCCCACTTAGACATTATGTCCACATTACTGATGATTATTGATCTAAAAAATTGATAATTTGTTAAAGCACCAATTGTCAACCCTAGAATATCGATAGAGGTATTTGGTCAAGAATATCGTGATATCTGATTTTCTCCATATCGCCCAGCCCTAGCCTATATGTATATTGTTGTCTATTGTACAGTATGTGTCTATATTACTATTTGTGTATGTAAGTATACTAGGCCAATACAACTGATTCTGATATTCTGAAAACACTGACCTTTTATTGCACAATAATACTTTTATTTCAAGTAACGTTACATTTAGCCGATATATCGACATACAGGCTTTTGAAAATAGTTGTAGTGGAGTATTGTCACACCGTGGTATTAATACTTTTACTTAAGTACGGTTTCTGAATACTGCTTTCCACCACTATATGTGCAGCTGATATGAACAGGAGTTCATTGGAACAGCTTCCATGGCCGCACGGCTGCACGGTAAACGGCCACACGGCTGCACGGTAAACGTTAAACGGTAAACGGCCACACGGCTGCACGGTAAACGTTAAACGGTAAACGGCCACACGGCTGCACGGTAAACGTTAAACGGTAAACGGCCACACGGCTGCACGGTAAACGTTAAACGGTAAACGGCCACACGGCTGCACGGTAAACGTTAAACGGTAAACGGCCACACGGCTGCACGGTAAACGTTAAACGGTAAACGTTAAACGGTAAACGGTAAACGTTGAACTCACCCTTTTAGCGACTCCTCTGCCGCATACCACCAGAGTACATCGAAACATTTCGCGTCTGTTGTCTTCCACAGTCACACGCACACACTTAATTTGCTCTTAAAACATTTAAAATACACATTATAAACGGACTCGACTGTTGGAAGCATGAAAGGTCGTGGCGGCTTTTCCCGTGTCGTGTGTTGGCGCGTGTTGATGACGTAAAGCGGGACCAGTTGTGACGACAGCAGGTTGTGACACGTAGCGGCTGGAGGGGGAAGTGCTTTAGAAAAACCTCCAACAAGATGGTTTAACAGAAATGTTTAAAATGTTTCTTGAAGGATAGGCTACATACGCATTTTTATCTTATTACAACATTCACATACCTACATGTTCATTTAAATAGATACTAGTAGTGGAAATAACTAAGTACATTTACTTAAGTACGAATTTGAGTTACTTTACTTTAGAGGTGCAACGATGAATCAATGAATCGATTAGTTGTCAACTATTAAATTAATCGCCGACTATTTTGATAATCGATTAATCGTTTTAGTCATTTTTTTATTAAAAAAAACAAGATTTCTCTGATTCCAGCTTGTTAAATATGAATATCTTCTAGTCTCTTCTCTCCTCTGGGACAGTAATCTGAATATCTTCTAGTCTCTTCTCTCCTCTGTGACAGTAATCTGAATATCTTCTAGTCTCTTCTCTCCTCTGACAGTAATCTGAATATCTTCTAGTCTCTTCTCTCCTCTGGGACAGTAATCTGAATATCTTCTAGTCTCTTCTCTCCTCTGACAGTAATCTGAATATCTTCTAGTCTCTTCTCTCCTCTGACAGTAATCTGAATATCTTCTAGTCTCTTCTCTCCTCTGGGACAGTAATCTGAATATCTTCTAGTCTCTTCTCTCCTCTGACAGTAATCTGAATATCTTCTAGTCTCTTCTCTCCTCTGTGACAGTAATCTGAATATCTTCTAGTATCTTCTCTCCTCTGGGACAGTAATCTGAATATCTTCTAGTCTCTTCTCTCCTCTGGGACAGTAATCTGAATATCTTCTAGTATCTTCTCTCCTCTGTGACAGTAATCTGAATATCTTCTAGTATCTTCTCTCCTCTGGGACAGTAATCTGAATATCTTCTAGTATCTTCTCTCCTCTGTGACAGTAATCTGAATATCTTCTAGTATCTTCTCTCCTCTGTGACAGTAATCTGAATATCTTCTAGTATCTTCTCTCCTCTGGGACAGTAATCTGAATATCTTCTAGTCTCTTATCTCCTCTGACAGTAATCTGAATATCTTCTAGTCTCTTCTCTCCTCTGTGACAGTAATCTGAATATCTTCTAGTTTCTTCTCTCCTCTGGGACAGTAATCTGAATATCTTCTAGTCTCTTCTCTCCTCTGGGACAGTAATCTGAATATCTTCTAGTCTCTTCTCTCCTCTGACAGTAATCTGAATATCTTCTAGTCTCTTCTCTCCTCTGTGACAGTAATCTGAATATCTTCTAGTCTCTTCTCTCCTCTGTGACAGTAATCTGAATATCTTCTAGTCTCTTCTCTCCTCTGGGACAGTAATCTGAATATCTTCTAGTCTCTCCTCTGTGACAGTAATCTGAATATCTTCTAGTCTCTTCTCTCCTCTGGGACAGTAAACTGAATATCTTTGAGTTTTGGACAAAACAAGACATTTGAGGACGTCATCTTAGGCTTTGGGGAAACACTGATCCACATTTTTCACCATGTTTTGACATTTTTATAGATCAAACAACTAATCGATTAATCGAGAAAATAATCAACAGATTAATCGACTATGAAAATAATCGTTAATTGCAGCCCGAATTTACTTGAGTATTAACCACATTTTATGCCACTTATACTTCAACTCCACTACATCTCAGAGAAATATTGTACTTTGTACTACATTCATCTGATACCTTTTGTTATTTGCTGATTTATATTAATAATACAAAATATTAATCAACTAATAAATCATGACGTATTATTATAGGTTACGCTACCCAACAGTTTAAAGTAATTCATTTTAACTCCCCTTTTACCCGATGCATAGAATAGAATAGTCTTCATTGTCATTGTACAAGTACAACGAAATGGGATGCAGTCTTATAAGTGCAAAACATCAGCAAAAGTGTAAAACAGGTGAATAAATAAATATGAAAGAGCCTCAATATGTCACTATATAAATATATAAAAGAGGTAGGTTAAAAAAAAAAAGGTAAGACACAAAATACAGACATACCACACATATGAGACATTCAACGCACGATTCATCCTTAAAACTCAAGTATCGCTGAGTGCAGTTTGTGTTTTATTTGTCCTGAAGTAGTTCAAACAGACTGTGTCCGGGGTGAGAGGGATCTTAGTACTGTATGCTCTGGGCTTTTTTGAGGCAGCGAGTACTGTAAAGATCATCCAGGTATGGAAGAGGGCAGCCAATGATCTTCAGGGCTGCTCCTCTCATCTTGATAGAATATTAAAACAATACACATTAATGCATCAATAATTATTATCCAGTAATATAATGTATATGATTCTGAAATGGGCCATTCTGCATCTTGAGTACTTTTACTTTTTGTACTTTAAGTAGATTTTAATGCTTATACTTTTGCACTTTACTTAAGTAACCATTTGAATGCAGGACTTTTACTTGTAACATAGTATGTCTAGATTGTAATACTGCTACTTTTACTTAAGTAAAATATCTGAATAGTACTTCTTCCACCACTGTATAAGTACTGTATACTTAAGTACACATTTGAGGTACTTTTCTTGCTTTCTATTTCTACTCCACTATAATTCAGAGGGAAATATTGTTCTTTTTACTTCATTACATTTATCTGACAGATTGAGTTACTAGTTACTTTACAAATTAAAAACAAAACACATAAGGAGCTTATACAATATGTTTAGTTATAAATTAAACTACCCAACAGTTTATACAGTATGAGTACAGCTGAAACAATTAGTCAATTAATTGAGTAGTCGATTGACATACATTTATTGGCCACAATTTTGATAATCTTTTAAGTCATTTTTAAGCAAAAAAGTCAAACATTTTATGGTTCCAGCAAAAACCGGTCATACATAAAAAAAGTGTGAGATGGGTCAGTTGATTTGTATCTTATCTTACTAAAGAAATACTTTAATTAAATGTATACATAAAACATCTTGTACATTTTTTTCCTTTCAATAAAACAGCAGAATATGAACCAGAAAACTGTACATATTTTTGTGCTTATTTTTCCATACAATATAATAACAAAATGATATGTGGTGCATCCAAACATAATTTAATAGCTTAATGGTCACCTTTAAAATTGATAATTTTTTTTATAGTTAAGTATATAAAGTCATCTTAAATAACTTCATGAAAATGTATTATATTATTGCACAAAATTGTTGATACAAAAACTCTGTTGAAGCAAAAATGGTTATAAAAATTATATAAACTCAACTATATACAGTACATCCCCAATGAATATGAAATACAGTGGGTGTTTCAAAAGTATAGACATACAGTATAATATAAACATATGCAAAACTTTGAGTATTTTAACATTTAGTTGATAATATAAAACAAAAAAACTTTCATGCTTTGACCTTGTAATAGTACCCAAAAAATCCACAAATTTCCTCCTTGAGTTTCAACATTAGAGGAAATTAGGGGATTTTGGAGATTTTGGGTGCCATAACCTAACGTAGTATTGAAAAGTACATAGTACAAATTACAAAATGTAATTTATATAAAACAAGTGCAGGAATGCTGCATTACAAAGCAACAAGATTGGCTTTATATACAAAAAACTCAAATGAGGCAGGACACATTTCAGAAATGCATAAATTATACAATAAACAGACAACAGCTTAAGTCACAAGTCATACATAAACCCAACATAAAAAAACACACTAAAAGAGACATTTTGTATTACTTATGGACACATTAGTGGTTTGAAACCTACATGAGGTTTGAGAAAAAGAAAGTTGACCCCCCTTTTTGGTCATTTTCTCTTGGAACTTCAAGGTCCATGTTTCCTGAACGAAAACCAGCCCCCCCAAGTGTGTTATATTTGCGGTTTGGCATTCTTTGATCTTGTGCTTGGTTGGGAAAAACCGTAACATAGTATCCATCTGAACTGTCAGGGACTCTTGTTCTTGGATTTTGTGGTAAACGTGTCTTAGATTCCTGCTGCATTGTTCCGTGGTGCCTTGAATACATATCCACATCACCAGGAAGTATTGTTCTGGTGTGTCTGGGGTCCCTCATGTCAATATTAACACCCGATGGGGAGATCACCTTTCCATAGTTATGTGGTGGCTGGAAGCCCAGTTTTGTACCTCTGGCTTTAAGCACATGATTCTTTTCTGTGAAATCATCAATGTTGAGATCTGAATGGTCGTAATGAATGTTGTGGCCAAAACTAGCATCCACCTGAGGGTAGCTGGACCTTACTTTGGTCCTAGATGACTGTCCATCAGTGTGATGAAGTCTAACATCTCCATCTACGTCCATGACAGGCATTCTCATGTTTACCCCTGGGATATCTGATCTGTGATTTGAATAAGAAGGTACTCTGAAATTTAGTGAAGGATCATCAATGTTAAGATCTGGAGATTTAAGATGCAGCTGTGGACTCTGCATTGCCACTTTCGGCATTTCTGGAGCACTAACATTTGGACCTGTAAAATCACCCTCCAACTGTGGTTGTTTCATATTCAGTTTTGCATTTGGAGAAGAAAAATCCAGATTTGTTGGTCTCAGAGATGTATCAAAGTCAATATCATACCCTGCCCTGTTTAGGTCTGGGCCTCCCAGCTGAGGCAGCTTGAAAGAAGGGACATTGAATTTCCTGTCTGCCAAATCAAAATCAGTCTGAGGACCATGGATGTTTCCTGAGGGAACATTTATGCCAACCTCTGGGCCTCTTATTCCTCCTTTGACATTAGGGGCAGTAAAGTTCATGTCAGGTCGTCCTATGTTACCATTTATTCCTAGATCTGGACTTTTTGCATTGAGGTCTAGCTTGGGACCTTTGAAACTGGCATCAGGCAAATCCAAGTCTGGCATTCTCATATTAGGGCCTTTCAGTTTAGGTCCTGAAAGATTCATGTCTGGGATTTTTGCCTTAGGTCCAGAGAGACTGATGTCTGGTGTATTTAAACTTGGCATTTTAAGGTCCATTTTGGGAGCATTAATTCCACCTTTCAATTTTGGAGCTTTGACATTAAAATCTGGAGTTTTTAGGTCAGAATTGAAGTCATAGTTTGGGCCATCTAACTTTGGACTGGAAAACCCCACATCGGGCATTTTCAAATGTGGCTTTTTAATATTTCCCGATGGGCTGCCAAAATCAATACCTTTCGGCCCTTTGAGGTTGATGTTGGGTGCATTCATGTCAATGTCTGGGCCATCAAAGTTGCCATCAATCTCAGGTCCTTTGAGGTTTGGTACATTAAATTTAGGCATTTTCATTTTAGGCATTTTCAGTTTTGCTTTGGGTGAACCAATGTTGACATCTGGAGTGTTAACATCTAACTTGGGAGCTTTAAGGTTCATGTTGGGTAAGTCCAAGTCAGGGGCATCAAATCCACCCTTTATCTTTGGAGCTTTCAGACTCAGATCTGGTGATTCTATGTCCATATTTGGTCCCTTTGGTAATGTACCTGAAAGGTTCAATTTAGGCATTTTCAATTTGCCTGAGGGAGCATTAACATCCCAGTCTGGAGCATGAAGCTCTGGCATTTTCACTTTACCTGATGGCATGTCTAAGTTGAGCTTTGGGGTATTAAGGTCTAGTTTGGGGCTTTTGAGATCAGCCTTGGGCATGTTTATGTCTGGAGTATTTAAACCACCACTAAGATTGGGACCAGATATATCTAGATCAGGTGTTTTGAGGCCCAGGTTAGGACCATTTAATTTTGGACCAGAAAACCCCAAGTCAGGCATGTTAAAATTTGGCTTTTTGAATTTTCCCGATGGACCAGAAAGATCAAAATCTGGCATTCCGACATCAGCTTTAGGACCTTTGAGGTTGACATTGGGTACATTTACATCAACATCAGGCCTATCCAAATTTCCATCAATCTGAGGTCCTTTTAGTCTTGGGACGCTAAATTTCGGCATTTTAAATTTCGGCATTTTAAATTTTGCTTTGGGTGAACCAATGTTGACATCTGGAGTGTTAACATCTAACTTGGGAGCTTTAAGGTTCATGTTTGGTAAATCCAAATTAGGGGCATCAAATCCACCCTTTATCTTTGGAGCTTTCAGATTCAGATCTGGTGATTCTATGTCCATATTTGGTCCCTTTGGCAATGTGCCTGAAAGGTTTAATTTTGGCATTTTCAATTTGCCTGAGGGAGCATTAACATCCCAGTCTGGAGCATGAAGCTCTGGCATTTCCAGTTTACCAGATGGCATGTCTAAGTTGAGCTTTGGGGTATTAAGGTCTAGTTTGGGGCTTTTAAGATCGACCTTGGGCATGTTTATGTCTGGAGCATTTAAACCTCCACTAAGATTGGGACCAGATATATCTAGATCAGGTGTTTTGAGGTCCAGGTTAGGACCATTTAATTTTGGACCAGAAAACCCAAAGTCAGGCATGTTAAAATTTGGCTTTTTGAATTTTCCCGATGGACCAGAAAGATCAAAATCTGGCATTCCGACATCAGCTTTAGGACCTTTGAGGTTGACATTGGGTACATTTACATCAACATCAGGGACATCCAAGTTTCCGTCAATCTCAGGTCCTTTTAGGCTTGGGACACTAAATTTAGGCATTTTCATTTTGGGAATTTTAAATTTTGCTTTGGGTGAACCAATGTTGACATCTGGGGTGTTAACGTCGAACTTGGGAGCTTTAAGGTTCATTTTGGGTAAGTTCAAATCAGGGGCATCAATTCCACCCTTTATCTTTGGAGCTTTCAGACTCAGATCTGGTGATTCTATGTCCATATTTGGTCCCTTTGGCAATGTGCCTGAAAGGTTTAATTTTGGCATTTTCAATTTGCCTGAGGGAGCATTAACATCCCAGTCTGGAGCATGAAGCTCTGGCATTTCCAGTTTACCAGATGGCATGTCTAAGTTGAGCTTTGGGGTATTAAGGTCTAGTTTGGGGCTTTTAAGATCGACCTTGGGCATGTTTATGTCTGGAGCATTTAAACCACCACTAAGATTGGGACCAGATATATCTAGATTAGGTGTTTTGAGGCCCAGGTTAGGACCATTTAATTTTGGACCAGAAAACCCAAAGTCAGGCATGTTAAAATTTGGCTTTTTGAATTTTCCCGATGGACCAGAAAGATCAAAATCTGGCATTCCGACATCAGCTTTAGGACCTTTGAGGTTGACATTGGGTACATTTACATCAACATCAGGGACATCCAAGTTTCCGTCAATCTCAGGTCCTTTTAGGCTTGGGACGCTAAATTTAGGCATTTTCATTTTGGGCATTTTAAATTTTGCTTTGGGTGAACCAATGTTGACATCTGGAGTGTTAACATCTAACTTGGGAGCTTTAAGGTTCATTTTGGGTAAGTTCAAATCAGGGGCATCAATTCCACCCTTTATCTTTGGAGCTTTCAAACTCAGATCTGGTGATTCTAAGTCCACATTTGGTCCCTTTGGCAATGTACCTGAAAGGTTTAATTTTGGCATATTCAATTTGCCTGAGGGAGCATTAACATCCCAGTCTGGAGCATGAAGCTCTGGCATTTCCAGTTTACCTGATGGCATGTCTAAGTTGAGCTTTGGGGTATTAAGGTCTAGTTTGGGGCTTTTAAGATCGACCTTGGGCATGTTTATGTCTGGAGTATTTAAACCACCACTAAGATTGGGACCAGATATATCTAGATCAGGTGTTTTGAGGCCCAGGTTAGGGCCATTTAATTTTGGACCAGAAAACCCAAAGTCAGGCATGTTAAAATGTGGCTTTTTGAATTTTCCTGATGGACCAGAAACATCAAAATCTGGCACTCCCACGTCAGCTTTAGGACCTTTAAGGTTGACATTGGGTACATTTACATCAACATCAGTCCTATCCAAATTTCCATCAATCTGAGGTCCTTTTAGTCTTGGGACGCTAAATTTAGGCATTGTGAATTTGGGCATTTTGAATTTTCCTTTGGGTGAACCAATGTTGAAATCTGGAGTGTTCACATCTAACTTGGGAGCTTTAAGGTTCATGTCTGGTAAATCCAAATTAGGGGCATCAAATCCACCATTTATCTTTGGAGCTTTCAGATTCAGATCTGGTGAATCAATGTCCACATTTGGTCCCTTTGGTAATGTACCTGAAAGGTTTAATTTTGGCATATTCAATTTGCCTGAGGGAGCATTAACATCCCAGTCTGGAGCATGAAGCTCTGGCATTTTCACTTTACCAGATGGCATGTCTAAGTTGAGCTTTGGGGTATTAAGGTCTAGTTTGGGGCTTTTAAGATCGACCTTGGGCATGTTTATGTCTGGAGCATTTAAACCACCACTAAGATTGGGACCAGATATATCTAGATCAGGTGTTTTGAGGCCCAGGTTAGGGCCATTTAATTTTGGACCAGAAAACCCAAAGTCAGGCATGTTAAAATGTGGCTTTTTGAATTTTCCTGATGGACCAGAAACATCAAAATCTGGCACTCCCACATCAGCTTTAGGACCTTTAAGATTAACATTTGGTACAGTTACATCAAGATCTGGGCCGTCCAAGTTTCCATCAATCTCAGGTCCTTTCAGTTTTGGTTGATTAAATTTAGGCATTTTCATTTTGGGCATTTTAAATTTTGCTTTGGGTGAACCAATGTTGACATCTGGCGTGTTCACATCTAACTTGGGAGCTTTAAGGTTCATGTTTGGTAAGTCCAAGTCAGGGGCATCAAATCCACCCTTTATCTTTGGAGCTTTCAGACTCAGATCTGGTGAATCTATGTCCATATTTGGTCCCTTTGGTAATGTACCTGAAAGGTTTAATTTTGGCATTTTCAATTTGCCTGAGGGAGCATTAACATCCCAGTCTGGAGCATGAAGCTCTGGCATTTTAAGTTTACCTGATGGCATGTCTAAGTTGAGCTTTGGGGTATTAAGGTCTAGTTTGGGGCTTTTGAGATCAAACGTGGGCATGTTTATGTCTGGTGCATTTATTCCACCATGGAGATTGGGACTAGATACATCTAGATCAGGTGTTTTGAGGCCCAGGTTGGGGCCATGTAACTTTGGACCAGAAAGTCCAAAATCAGGCAGGTTGAAGTTTGGCTTTTTAAATTTACCTGAAGGACCAGAAATATCAAAATCTGGCACTCCCACGTCAGCTTTAGGACCTTTAAGATTAACATTTGGTACAGTTACATCAAGATCTGGGCCATCCAAGTTTCCATCAATCTCAGGTCCTTTCAGTTTTGGTTGATTAAATTTAGGCATTTTCATTTTGGGCATTTTAAATTTTGCTTTGGGTGAACCAATGTTGACATCTGGCGTGTTCACATCTAACTTGGGAGCTTTAAGGTTCATGTTTGGTAAGTCCAAGTCAGGGGCATCAAATCCACCCTTTATCTTTGGAGCTTTCAGACTCAGATCTGGTGAATCTATGTCCATATTTGGTCCCTTTGGTAATGTACCTGAAAGGTTTAATTTTGGCATTTTCAATTTGCCTGAGGGAGCATTAACATCCCAGTCTGGAGCATGAAGCTCTGGCATTTTAAGTTTACCTGATGGCATGTCTAAGTTGAGCTTTGGGGTATTAAGGTCTAGTTTGGGGCTTTTGAGATCAAACGTGGGCATGTTTATGTCTGGTGCATTTATTCCACCATGGAGATTGGGACTAGATACATCTAGATCAGGTGTTTTGAGGCCCAGGTTGGGGCCATGTAACTTTGGACCAGAAAGTCCAAAATCAGGCAGGTTGAAGTTTGGCTTTTTCAATTTACCTGAAGGACCAGAAATATCAAAATCTGGCACTCCCACGTCAGCTTTAGGACCTTTAAGATTAACATTTGGTACAGTTACATCAAGATCTGGGCCGTCCAAGTTTCCATCAATCTCAGGTCCTTTCAGTTTTGGTTGATTAAATTTAGGCATTTTCATTTTAGGCATTTTAAATTTTCCTTTGGATGAACCAATGTTGACATCTGGCGTGTTAACATCTAACTTGGGAGCTTTAAGGTTCATGTTTGGTAAGTCCAAGTCAGGGGCATCAAATCCACCTTTTATCTTTGGAGCTTTCAGACTCAGATCTGGTGAATCTATGTCCACATTTGGTCCCTTTGGTAATGTACCTGAAAGGTTTAATTTTGGCATTTTCAATTTGCCTGAGGGAGCATTAACATCCCAGTCTGGAGCATGAAGCTCTGGCATTCCCAGTTTACCTGATGGCATGTCTAAGTTGAGCTTTGGGGTATTAAGGTCTAGTTTGGGGCTTTTGAGATCAAACGTGGGCATGTTTATGTCTGGTGCATTTATTCCACCATGGAGATTGGGACTAGATACATCTAGATCAGGTGTTTTGAGGCCCAGGTTGGGGCCATGTAACTTTGGACCAGAAAGTCCAAAATCAGGCAGG
Organism: Zingel zingel; assembly: GCA_023566125.1. Lineage (NCBI taxonomy): Eukaryota > Metazoa > Chordata > Actinopteri > Perciformes > Percidae > Zingel > Zingel zingel. The sequence continues at coordinate 39,129,075 of CM042317.1, forward strand.
TTGAAGTTTGGCTTTTTCAATTTAACTGAAGGACCAGAAATATCAAAATCTGGCACTCCCACGTCAGCTTTAGGACCTTTAAGATTAACATTTGGTACAGTTACATCAAGATCTGGGCCATCCAAGTTTCCATCAATCTCAGGTCCTTTCAGTTTTGGTTGATTAAATTTAGGCATTTTCATTTTGGGCATTTTAAATTTTGCTTTGGGTGAACCAATGTTGACATCTGGCGTGTTCACATCTAACTTGGGAGCTTTAAGGTTCATGTTTGGTAAGTCCAAGTCAGGGGCATCAAATCCACCCTTTATCTTTGGAGCTTTCAGACTCAGATCTGGTGAATCTATGTCCATATTTGGTCCCTTTGGTAATGTACCTAAAAGATTGAATTTAGGCATTTTCAATTTGCCTGAGGGAGCATCAATATGCATGTCAGGAGCATTCAAGTCAATATTTGGTTTCCTTATTGCTGGTACTTTGAATTTACCTGAGGGCATATCTATGTCAACGTCTGGGCCAGAAAGATCTAGTTTTGGTTTATTTAGGTCCATCTTGGGCAAATCTCCATTAAAACTGGGAACTTGAATGCCTGGTAAATCAAATTTGGGCATTTCAAATGAAGGAGCTTTGTATTTTCCAGTTGGAGAGCCAATGGCTAACTTTGGTCCTTGTAGGTCAACTTTGGGTAGATTTGCATTAGGTCCATGAATTCCACCTTTTATCTTTGGTGTTTCAAGACTTAGATCAGGTGTTTTACCATCAGCATCACCTTTGCCTGAGAACCCAAATTTGGGCATAGTCAATTTACCAGATGGGGCATCCAGATTTAAACCCGGAGATTTAAGATCAATCTTTGGTTTCTTAAATGGCACTTTGACTTTCCCTGAAGGCATGTCAATGTCCGGCCTATGTATATCAAGTTGTGATACATCAACACCTGGGATTTCTAGGTCCAAGTCAGGAGATCCTCCAGACAGCCTGAACTTGGGTGACTCTACATAACCGGTAGGATTGTCGACATTTAGATGTGGGTTTTTCAGTCTCTTGGAATACTTGAGACCAAGTTTACCTGAGGGAACATCTGGGGTTCCTACATCTGTGGTCTGGACCTCACCTTCTGGACCACTAAAATAAGGTCCAGAGAGGCCCAGGTCTGGTAGTTTGAATTTTGGCATGTTTAATTCTTTGTTTGTTCCTTCAATGTCCACTTTGGGAACACCAGTGTCAAAGGATGGACCAGTGATATTTCCCCCCTTAAGGTTTATTCCCATGTCAGGGGTAGTAACACCTGAACCTTTTAAGTCCATACCCATTTCTGGAGCTCTAAAAGTTCCATTGCTTTCCAGCCCAATTTGAGTTCTTTCAAGATATGGCATTGTCAAGTCAATTGATGGACTATCACTGTTTGGCAGTCGTATACCAGCTATAGTGTTTGGACCCTCTGGTAATGTTTTGGACAGATGGAAGTCTGGAGCATTAAATTGTGGACTCCTAGCATTCACTTTCAGTCTTGGTACCTGAGCTCCACTTAGAGAAGTCCTATTCAACCCGAGACCCATAGGTGGAAGGTTCAGATTGCTGTCATATGATAATTCTCCGGCATCAACGTCTGTGGCCAGAGTCTTCTTTTTTTGACTTTCAAGTCCAAAGTCAACTCCAAAGCGAGGCAACCCCATGTTGTGCTTTAGGTTGACCTTCGATGAGCCTGGTACAGTTGACTTGGGAGTAACCTCTTTGTTCACAGAACCCTCCTTGGCACCGTGCAAGTCATCTTTCATAAACTTCTTGATTTTGGCATTGTAGAGTTTGCTGTAGGAATCGTTCAGCATCTAGAATTATAAACCACAACTTAGTTATTTGAATGTAACTATAATATTTCCATTAAGGTAACTATTCTCGTGTGGGGTGGAGATCAATTTTAGCATTGTTTCCATGATTCAATGTAATGCAAATTTCCGCACAAAAAATTTGTTTTGGTGTAACCTGTATTAAAACCTTGAGCAGAACATCAGAACATTGTGTCACAAATGTGACGTGGACCACCACTGCTGCACGAAGGTACAATACAATTATGAATTAACTAATTCAGCAATTCCTTGATAATATATTTACTCCACCTACCGCCTCAGGACTCTTGGTACACTGGTCCAAATTTCCAAGACTCTTGCTCATGTTGTTTCTGGTGAGAACATGGACCTTATCATTAAATGGCTCCATCATCTTCAGTACTTTCAGCACCTCGGTTTTTGAAAGTTGATCAAAGTTGATCGTTGCCCCCAAAAGTTCATCCCCTGAAAAAGAAGAATCAAGTGTGTGCATAAAACGGTAGCTTGTTCCAGAACATTAAAGGCTGAATAATCTATTTAACAATAGCTCATGGGCGCAAATCACAATTCATGAAAGGGTAGACTAAGACTCAAAACCCTAAACCTGGCACTTTCAATATCAGGGCAATGGAGATTGGGTTTTGTCTCAAATCATCTTTAAACTTTGATTAATCAGCAAATCTTTTGAAAAGAACTGCTATACTGTTTTTTGACCACAGTTCACTTTACATACATTTACACTGCGTGAGCAGAAAAATATGCAATGCATTACAATTGGGCTGAATGGGATAAAGTGGGTGTTTCTATAATTCTGTACACTACATTTACATAAATGAAGGAGCAGAACTATTAGAGAAAACTTTTCAAGTTAATGCAATAGTAACTGCCAATCAAAAGAACCTATAAACTAAACTATAGCCCAAAAAACACCATACGGCTCAATACGAAAATTGTGTTTTCATGTTCTTGTAGGGAGCAACTGTTTAAACTCTTAAAGGCAAGACGGAAAACATTTAAAAGCAATACAGAGGAAAAAAGCTTTAGCAGCTAGCCAAAGGGTCATACCTTCTCTCAGTCCCTGATTGGCTGAGGAACTGTTGTCAATGCTGGAAACGACCAGTCCTCCCTCCTGTGATTGCTCCAAGATCAGGGAATCGGAGAGACTCCTTCCCCTGCGGTGTGACGGCTGCAAACAAAGACATTTCATGAAGCGTTTAAAACAGAAGCACGCCTCAACAGCATAAGCTTTGAGAAGCAACATACATCAGATATTTAACTATTATAGAATGTTTTAAACACAGAACTAAAACAATATATGGATGTTTCGTACCATGATCCTTGTGTCTTTGTCACGGTGGCATTGCAAAATCCCCTTTGATTAAACCTATAGAAGAAAATAAAATGTTCAATAAATAGATGTACAGTAGCTCTTTACACATGTGACATACTGCACAGTGCAGCTTCTGAGATACTGTATGTTTCTACTATGTTAAAGCTTATAAAACAAAGCAGCAGGAACATTAATGGAACAGATGAACCGGGAGAATCAAACAGCTCTGATCGTACAATAGTTTCACCTTTTTCAATTAGAAAATGTAACCAAGTCAAGTGAAAGCCACGAACCGGCAACCGGCCTACTGATTGGAGCTAGTTTTCTTATTATACAGCTAAACAGTAACTCAAACATGATTCTGAAAACATTCGAGGCGAGCAATAGGCAATGCAGTAACAGAATCTGGATTCATATTTGATCAGCACTGCCTGGTTTTACAGTTTGACCGCAGTTCACGAGCAGTGATTGACACTGCGTTAGAGACTCCTCGCCTCTGATTGGTTGTTTTTCTTATGCCATTAGGAGCTCTAGGAGGAGGCAGAAGAACAGAATTGTTTTTTCAGAGATTATCTGATTCATGTAGGAGCAAATATGCCAAAAAGTTTTAACCACTGAGGTAAAGGAAGACTACATAAGAAGTTTGAGTACTTTTAGTTGACAGCCATAGACTGTTAATATTATATATAAACATTTTTTGAATTATGGTCTCGTTGATTTTAAAATTGTCGATAAAGCAGGGGGTGTTTTCGGGCGTGGCTATGATGTGATTGCCAGTGGAAGTGTGTAACGTAACGTAGAGTGTAAGGGCTCCTCCCTCACTCCTCCCTCTCGTCTAAAATCCTCACATCCTCAACCAGGATGGCTGCGCCTGTAACGGCAAACTCAACGACGGATAGCAGATCTCCACAAACCAATGGGTGACGTCACACATGCGCTGTCCATTAATATACAGTCTATGTCAGAGGTGCCCAAATTCTTTCAGATGAAAGGCCAAAATGTATCTGGATGGAAGGCCACGGGTCAAAAATAAATGTTGATGTTGAAGAATAGAGTAATTCTTGACATTCTCCGTAGATAAAACGTACGTATGTAATTTAAATGGGAATTTTACCAGCACTGTGCATTACATTGCCGTTAAACTCAGATTACGTACTTTTTAACTGCACAAAATGTACGTTTCATAGTAATTACTTTTAAAATTAGAGGAGAATAAGCATGAGCATGTCAAATACATGGCGGGCCAAAACAAAGAGAGCACGGGCCAAACTTGGCCCGCGGGCCCCTAATTGGGCGGCCTTGGTCTATGTTGACAGCACATAAATGCACCACTTTAGCAAACACAGTTTTAACTGCATTTCTAAGCAGACCTTTGAAAGGAGGGAACAAGAAATACAAGAACATAAACAAACCTTTGGGTGGGGCAAATCCACTTGGCCAACTTAATATAATATACTATGCTTGGGAAAACACTGTTTTATTTTATTACAGTTGCGGGAACAAGTTAAAAAGCGCAAGGGTATGCTTTTAAAAAGCAATGTTTCGACAGCAGAAAAAGGCTATTGAAAAATGCACATTGTTTCAAAAAAATTCATATCTATAACCATTTTTCAATTCAAAGGTTTTTTTGAGTTATATATTTTAGTATTAGTCATTAAAGTATGTTTTAATCCCGTTTTTGTTGACTTTTTACATGTTATCTCAGTATATCAACAGTTAATTCAGACCAAGATAAACACTCAATACTCAAATTCTCATATGAGCACATCCCCTGGGAGACACTTTATTTTACTGAAGTCTTAAAGCTTTAGTGCGTAACTTCTTTGATATTAATGAACGTCCGTTACATTCAAGCCATTGCCAAATGAGTTGCTACAAAGCTAATTAAGACTATCAGCTCCACTCAACTTTCTCTGTATCTCTCAGTGTGACTGTTCAGAAGATTGTTGTTGTCCAGCGACTTTCGCGTGCAACTCGAGTGAAGATAAGAAGGCTTGTATCATGTGGACACGCCGACAGTGTTGTTGTCATTACAATTCCTCATGGCGGTGGCAGAAACTATGCACTATAGCTTTAAAATAAATAAGCAGCACAGAACACTTTGACTGTACGCACTGTGGGTGAGTGACAGCCAGGTAACTCGTTCATCGCTCAGGTATTTGAGGTTTGGCCTTGAGGAACACCAAGAACAGGTTTATCGAGAGTTTCTTGAACAAGTGTTCTGTTTTTGAGGTGTTTCCTTTTTGTAAGCACACAAAGTCATAAATGACCACACCCACTGCGTTGTAGTATCGAAATAAGAGCGCTGGCACGCTATGTTCTTTCCAGATCGTGTGAAATGATGTACAAAGATAAGCTGGATGGATAGAACTAGGATTTTTTTTTTATGTGTGAAACCAAATACTAACATCAGTCACATTATTGGCATTTAGGTAGTATTACACACAGCTCTAAATAGATTCTGAGCAAAGGCGTCAGCTGATTTACTACTTAAAAAGTTAAATATTACACATTTTACAGGTAAGCCATAGTGCACCTGCCTGCAGTTGTAAAAGTAAAAAAAAAAACATGTTCAGAAAGTAGAGGCTGAATGCACAATAGAGCTTGCACTCAATCAAAAAATTTAAATTAATTTTGACAACAATAAATGGTAAGCAATCAGCACATTTGAAATTGTGTGGCAGCAGAAGATTTGTAGTTTGTAATAATAAGACGGTAAACTGTTTAAGGTGCAGACCAACTGACATAACTTTTTATATGAAGTATGATTTGTTCCATTTTATTTTAGATCAGTTAATGATAAGACTGTTGTGATTAAAGGTGAGTTGAAAAACAGCAAGTTAAAAATGAACTGTGTGCAAGAAAGAGAAGAATCATTGTGCCTGCTGGTTGAACATGATGCACTAAGAGTTGATAAAAAAAACAACGTAACACCTTAAGGACCAAGCAACACACAGGAAAATGAATGAGTGAAACTGACCTCAGGGTCCATCAGGCAGGTGTTTTGGCCTCCGTGTTGTTGAAGATGTGTCAAACTGTGCGCAAACAGAGTCATGAGTCTGACTGCTCTGCAGGTTGTGACTGAGGAGAGGAGCTGCAGGCAGGTGAACGACTACTTCACCTGAAGCAGACAAACAGGTTCCACCTTAAATGTCCTGCCTCTGTTAGCTGTTAACATTCATACACAAACACACAAACACATTCACACCACACGCCCTTGTGCAAACACACCCTGATGACCACACACCTGCAGCTCACATGCACACAAACGCACGCGACAGCAGACAACAGCACAACTTCAATGTCTGACCCGCTTTTTCATATATAACACATCTGTTCCCAGAGTCTAAACACACACACACACACACACACACACACACACACACACACACACACACACACTAAAAGTGCAAACGTATAAGCTTCAAACTGTCCTTTAAGTGCCACAATAATTAAAAGTACTCATTATGCAAAATTGTGAATTGTAGAATCATATATTATATTGAATCTCTTTAAATGTTCTTAGTTTTCTTTATCTGTGTTTATATCTTGTGTTGTATGTAGTTTTCACTTTGTTTTATTATTATTATTTTATTGATGCATTATAGTGTCCATTACTTTAATGTTGCAGCTAGTAAACATGGGGCTAATTATAATTACTTGATATACTGCTGGGTATCCTAATCTATTTGTATAATAATACATCACAATGCTTATCTGAGTTATATTTTGTATTAATAATCTGAACCTGCAGAGTAACTAACGCTGTCACATAAATAAAGTAAAAAAGAATACCTTTCCCTCAGAATAACTGGAGTAGAAGTATAAAGTAGCATCAAAGTGGAGTATTAAAGTTTATTATTATACACACACAGATTTGTGGCACTATCTTTGTGGGGACCAGTCATTGACATAATGCATTCCCTAGCCCCTTACCCTAACCTTAACCATCACAACTAAATGCCTAACCTTAACCCTTACCCTCACCCTAACCATAACCTAATTCTAACCCTAATCCTAAAACCAAGTCTTAACCCTCAAACAGACCTTTAACCTTGTGGGGTCCAGCATTTTGGTCCCACAAAGTTATCGGGACCTCACAAGTATACTGAACTCCCGGTTTTTAGACCCCATGAATATAGTTAAACACACACACACACACACACACACACACACACACACACACACACACATATAAAAGCATGGTAGTCAAAACCAAGACAGAGCAGACAAAAATAAACCAAACACTCCCCTCTGACAACTTGATAAGCATGTTAACAAGAAAAAATGCTGACCTGTGCCAAGGGAGCGGCAGACGTTCTCTGTGTGAGTCACTCTGATTACAGCCGCTCGTTGATCACAAAGACTTTCGCCTGTGTGAATCTGGACTGGAAAGAAAAGGAGTTCAGTGGCTTTCACACAGTTGTTATGTAATCGTACATGGAAAGGTACAGCAGCATCTCCCGATGATTGTGACGTAAACTCTGTTCTCAGGCGAACCTGCTGAAATTAAAAACCGGTGTGACGACGGTTATTATAAAAGAAACTGGTTTATTACGAATTATAAAGCAACGGTGTTGACAAAACAAACAACAACAAAAGACATCCTTCACAAATGATTTGTATGTCAGTATATTAAACAGATCATCATACGTTACATATATTGAACATACAGAAGGTTTAGTCCAGTGTATTCAGTGGCTCTGCATTGTTCAGTATAACAACAATGCATGTAGTCATACCACCATAGGTAAATCCAGAAAAAGATAGTCTGTTCTTTCGGTCAGTAGTTTAATCTTTAATTTGATTTAAAATTTACATTAGCGCTGCAACGATTAGTTGATTAATCCATGAGTTGTTCAAAAGAGAATTCATCCGCAACTATTTTGATAATCTGTTCATGGTTGGGAGTAATTCTTCAAGCAAAAATACCAAATATTTGATGGTTCCAGGTTCTCACACATGAAAATGTGCTGCTTTTCTTGATTTTACATACAATAAAATGGGTATTTTGGGGATTTGGCCATTTAAGGACATTACATTTACATCACATTTATTTTAAAGTGCTCATGTTATGCTTTTTGGCGTGTTCCCTTTCCTTTATTGTGTTATATATCTTTTTGTGCATGTTATAGGTTTCCAAAGTGAAAAAGCCCAAAGTCCACCCCAAGGGGACTTACCATCTCCAACAGAAAACACTGTTCACAAACTGCTCCAAACAGCTCTATTGTAGTCCAGCCTTTACTTCAGAGACAAACGTGGTCACTTTGGAACACACGTTATAATGCTCGCCTAGCTGCTAGCATGGCACGCCCTCATACTCTGCTTCTGACTGGCTAGTAGTCCTTACCTAGGTACTGTCAGGGCACGCCCTCATACTCTGCTTCTGACTGGCTAGTAGTCCTTACCTAGGTACTGTCAGGGCACGCCCTCATACTCTGCTTCTGACTGGCTAGTAGTCCTTACCTAGGTACTGTCAGGGCACGCCCTCATACTCTGCTTCTGACTGGCTAGTAGTCCTTACCTAGGTACTGTCAGGGCACGCCCTCATACTCTGCTTCTGACTGGCTAGTAGTCCTTACCTAGGTACTGTCAGGGCACGCCCTCATACTCTGCTTCTGACTGGCTAGTAGTCCTTACCTAGGTACTGTCAGGGCTTGAGGTGTTGAAATTAATCAAAAAATCGATGCATCGAATCGTGGACATGGACGATGCTGCATCGATAATCGGCCGGGCCATAATGGATTATTTCTGTTTACAATTGAATGCCTGCCTGACAACCTTTCTGTTTACATATTCTGGTATGTTTTGCACATTCAGGACGTGCCATGTGCTCAGTGCTGTAGTTTTATGTATCCAAAGTATTTACTATTAGAGCACTGCAGAATGTTTTGTTTTTGAAGCTTGAAAAGCTATGAATTAAATATCCTCTATGGCTTTAATAGTAAAAATGTATTTGATGCATCGAGATATCGAATCGAAGACGTGATAATCGTAATCGAATCGAAAGATCAGTGAAGATTCACACCTCTACTAGTAGTCCTTACCTAGGTACTGCACATCTGCGACTCCCAACAAAGGTGTTACAGCAGTGAGAGGTCTCACTCTGTAGCTAAAACAGAGAGCTCAACACACAGGGTGAAAAGAGGAGCTGCAGCAATGTGCAGTACAACAAAAATATGGTGTTTTTTTTTTTTAATTAAACCACATAAACCTATTCTGATATAACCTCTAAATACAATTATGAACCTGAAAATGAGCATAATATGAGCACTTTAACGTATTATTTTGACAGGCCTTTTTTGCTAAAGTTTTACAGTTAAATATCGACCCACATGACAAAGGAGCCAGATTGAGATTACAGATTAGATCATTCAAATCAAATTTAGACTGTTATGGCTGACTGATATTGCTTCATCTCTGAGCAAATTACAAAAACAGGCTACTAAACCGTCCTGCAGTGACATCCGACATCATTTACACCAGTATTTTTCCTACATAAATCAATGTTTTCATACAACAGAAACTGAGGGTCTTCAATAAATGCTTACTCAACTAAAATCATTTCCACAGTCTGGGATCTTGTGGAGGGTTCTATAACCGTCTATATTAGCCTTAAAACCTAAAGTTTAATGGCAGCTAACAGAGAACGTGCATTTTAATACTTCTTCCTTTTCACAATTTAAGTTATTTCCCAACTATTTGAATGTGAGCGCAACTAATGTCCCCCATCAGCCACCGTAGCTGGGTTATAGCAGCCCAGTGCATGCTAAGTGAAAAGAAGAAAAATATAAGAAAATAGAACCCTGAAACTGCTCCACACAAATCACGAAAAAATAAACAGTAAATATTGTCAGATGACGACGGACTGGTTGAATATAGAGTCGTATGTAAGACCTGCTGCCAGTTAACTGCTTGTAGTGATACATTTAAACAAATCTTAGCAGGACAAATTGTCAGTACACCAATATGCAGTGCAAATGTATTCCTTCATAGAAAAAGGTCCCCAAAAAATGAGATCAAGCCCTGGATATCCTGCTCGGCCTTTGAGAAAATGAAAGCTCAGATGGGCCGATCTGGAATCTTCCCTTTATGACGTCATAAGGGGAAATGTTACCTCCCCTTACTCTGCTTTGCCCGCCCAGAGAATTTGGCCCCCCCATGAGAGAGAGAGAGACATCATGGCTTGCAAACAAGCAAAGTGGCAGTTGGTCAAGGCCACCCCCCCCCCCACTCTCCACCTTGCCCCCCTCTCTCCTCCTCAATAGCATTTAAAGCTACAGACACAGAAATGGCACATCCTAAGGAAAGCTCATTGTGGGACTGGCTCTAGTGGCTGTAATTCTGCACCAAGGCTGAATTTCGGGAAAGAGACTTCAGATACAGTATTAGGGGACCACTAAGGCCTATATAAAAGAGACTTCAGATACAGTATTAGGGGACCACTAAGGCCTATATAAAAGAGACTTCAGATACATTATTAGGGGACCAAAAAGCATCCAAAAAGCATCATGTCATAGGACCTTTAAATTGCCCGTAGGTGTGAATGTGAGCATGAATGGTTGTCTGTCTCTGTGATGAACTGGCGACCTTCCCCCCAGGAAAAGGAAACATTCATCAGCAAACATTCTTCTCTAAAAGGTAGTTTCCCTCATATATTCTGTAATTTGTTCTTTGCCATTATGTAAACATAAACAAGTTTTCCATGTCAGCTGGGATCGGTTCCAGGCCCCACCCCCGACTGAAGTCAGTTACAAATAATGGATAGATGTTAAGGACAATTTCAAATAATGCTATTTAAGCATTGAAATTATGAATTAAAGAGAAACTAAATGTCAGCACAAAATAAGAAAATGATCTACAAATCCATATCATCACTTCCCAGTCCAAACAGAACCCTGGAGCAAGGCATTCCCCGCTCCTCTGCTCCAACAGTAGAAGAGTTGTTCACTCTGTGAACACACTCGTGTGTGTGCTGTTAAAGTTGTAAAAGTGTATGAAGGAGGACGGTACGGAAAAATAGGCAGCAAGTTCTAAAAAATATTTAAAAAATAAACATTTTTTTTCCTTCCTTCCAGCATCTTTTAAGTCATCTTATTCTCCTGTCTGACCGACCAGCCTTTGGAAGATGGAGTGGTCAGTTTGACAGAGAGCAGTCGGGGTGTCAAACTCCACCACCTTCCCAGCATGCATCACCAGCACCCTGTCACAGTCCATGATGGTGTTGATCCTGGAGACAAAAACACAGACCAAAAAAAAAAGATATTTTCCCACATTTCCATGTAAAGAATGAGCCAAAAGTTTAAATGAAGGGTTTAAAAAAAAAAAAAAGACCTAATTCTGTAACATCCGTCCATGGTTAGATGTAATAATACGTCTTGAAAAATAGACAGGATTTTAAATCAGAAAAGCTTTCACCTGTGTGCAATCGTGAGGACGGTCATGTCCTGAAACTTCTCTCGGATGGTCTGTTGCAGCAGTTTGTCCGTCTTCTGATCCACGCTGGCTGTGGCTTCATCAATGCAAAGGACCTACATGAGGGGAAACCAGTGTCTTGAGGTCCAATGTGTAGAATAATGTTCTTACTATTTGCAGATACATATAATAAGAATGTAAAAGATTTCCATAAGAGACCAAGTGTGTGTTGGTGTATGTTTTTGTGTTGTGTGCTGTCATAACGACGGTGGTTCTCTGGGCAAGACACATCTGCATTCCCCAAACAAAGGGTTCTATAACCCGCACTAAAGGTCTTGAGTCTCGAGCAAAGTACATTGAGAAATAATAACAAATGAAACAGGAGCAGAATGTACGGCTTTGTGTGAGAGCAAATGAGGACGAGACATAACACAGGGGCCCCCACCCTGGGGTGTGTTGTGTGAAGATAACACTCCCTGTGCTGGAGAAGAAGAGGGGGCCCAAGAAAGAAAGAAAGTATAAGAGATGAGGGGAAGAATAGATCGGGGCTCACAAGGTCTGACAGTCTAGAGATACGTGGACCGGCTCCGGTTTTTTGTCTGTTGCTAGGGAAACTTAGTCTCTGCGTGCTCTGTGATCCCACAGATATGTGTAATGAAACTCCGATGCTTGACTGATTAAATGAATGTATTTGACTTCATCTTATTGTCTTATTTGGCTCTTCCTTAGGATCAATGAAATACCAATTTAAAGAATGTGCGGGGATATATAGGCCTTTTATTGGAGTCAGACACATTGTCGCAAAAGGGGGGACACAGAGGAGGAAATCCCCAACAAATGCTGAGATTTCATTAGAAACAGAGGGTAACATCAGTGTAGGAATTACTAGAAACGATGGTAAGAGGTAGGCGGACAACACGCCTTTTATTGTCATTATATTAAAATGAATACAATGAAATTTCAAATGCCCCTCCCAGCGATGCTTAAAAGAAACTATATTGCACAAGATGATGCACATGGACGGGATTATTGAACTGAATTGAATTGTGTGCAGTTTTTATTGTGTCCACCAATGTTGTTAAATGTTTAGTGTCTCATGCTGCTGTACAACTGAAAAAGCAGCAGCTGTAAGTCAATGTAGACTAAGCATGGGCACGGTATAAGATTCTGACGGTATGATAACCTTCAGTAAAAATATCACGATTTCACGTATTGCAATTACAGCTTTAAAATGTATTATTTTTTTAAATGTCTGTGTAAAAAACAACTTTTTTCATTGAACACAATGCATTTTATTTGAAACACCCTGTACACTGGCAGCGAGAGGGATTACTAAACTGCATTTTCTGTCCTTGACCACTCTTAAAAAACAGCTCATACCTTAGGAACGGTATGACAGACAATTTCAGTGATTTTGAAACCGCGACTTTTTCAAATACCTTGAAACCGGTAACCTTCCCATGCCAAGTGTAGACACCATAAAATGTAAATACTAACATGTCATCGCAAGTGACAGGGTGTTGAATGATACACAGCTTTTTGTATATTTAGCATTTTTTTAGAAAAACCGGAGGGAAACTGTTAATCACAGTAAAAAGAAAAAGCAGCATGAAATTCAGATGCCAGCTGCTCAAGGCGTGATGGAAAACTGGTTTGTTTGGTTGCACTGTGAACAGATACTGTACGTCGTGAAATCTTCAAAAATCACAACTTTAACTTAGGTATACAGTGTTTTCTCTAGGTTTGACTTAGACTTGGGTGCAAATATTTGGCGAGGGGTTTAGGGGTCCTCCCTCAAATAATTGTTACATTATCAATAAAAAAACAAAATGCAATTTTACATCATTTTGGACCATTATTAGTCCCACATCTGTGTCTAAAATGTTGAAAAAACTAGAGCAGCTAATACATAAATAACAATCAAGAAGTTTAAAGTAAAAACTTGCTCAAGAAGTCCACTGGGGAACGCATTGATTTTACAAAGTACATTCATTTGGCTTGGTGGTGCCAAAAAGGGCTTGGGTGGTTGGAAAACCCTAGGGTATATAACAAAAACAACATGACATGTTAAAAGAAAAACAAATAAAACAAACAAATGATAATATGGTGAGCTGCATCCTCCTGGGTACAATGCTCAAACAGCTGCTCTGCCTTGTGAGTTTCGGTGTAACAATACAGGTGAGGTCTCACCTTGGCCTGGGTCAGCAGAGCTCGGGCCAGACACAGCAGCTGTCTCTGTCCCACTGAGAAGGATCTTCCTCTCTCCCCAACCTCAGCATCCAGACCACCTGAGACACGCACGCACACACACACACACACACACACACACACACACACACACACACACACACACACACACACACACACACACACACACACACACACACACACACACACACACACACACACACACACACACACACACACACACACACACACACACACAATATATTAGCAAGGTCGCCTGAATCTGACACCATCATCTCAACCATCTCTCATTTATGCTGATACATCACTGTGAGGCTTTTTGTGATGTGGCACACAGAACATTTAACACAACATCAGAGGCAAGCAGAGGCAGCACACTTGAAGCTGTTTTTTTATGTTCAAATCTTAATAGTGCAGAGAGAGTAGAGTGGCCATTTCTCCTGCATCCAAATTAAACCCCGTCACATCCTCCTCTTCTCCGTCCTCCTCTTTTCTTTCCAAGCTAAATAAGAAAACATATCAGAGGAGGAGGAAGATGAAAAGAAGACAAAGACGATAAGTAGATTGTGTCCTATAATGTGACTTTATGTAACATAATCAAGTGTCTGTTATGGACTGGCTACCATGGGTGTACCATTCTCACTGATCATGTTACCAGACAGGAATGATGAAGGGTGGAGTGAACTTTGTGAAACAAAAGGACTGTGAGTCAGGTGGATAAATTTCAAAACAGACACACCTTATCTCAATAAACATCGCACGGCTCATCCTCAATTCACTGTCATCCCATCTCATCGCCTCACTTCATTAATTCCTCTTCCTCATTAAACGCGTTCACCCCCTAAATCTCGAGTCTCTCACCCATCCTGTTGACCACAGAGCTGAGGTGGCACTGGTCCACGACGTCCTGCAGCTGCTGGTCTGAGTGTCGCCCACACGGGTCCAGATTCTCCCTGATGGTCCCGCTGAACAGGAAGGGGTCCTGAGGAATAATGGCCAGCCTGGACCTGCAGAGGGCGCCACCACAACACACACAAAAGTGTCAACTTTGAACTGTCACTGAATGCTTTTATCACACTGTACAGCATCATCAAAGTGTGAATTAAACTTTAGATAATGTATGAAAAACAAGGATTAATTGTTAAGGGCAGCCAGACAGAAATATGAGGCTTGTTTCTCAGTTGTAATACATGTGAAACTGAAAACAAGCAGTATCCCCTCTTCTCATTTTTCTCAGTTTGTACATCCTTGATTCCTTTCCTCGCTTCTCTCCTCGTGTCTTATTCCCTCTCATTTGAAATGCAAGTGGAGGTGGCGAGGAAGAGTCACAAGGAGAGAGGAGTGAGAGAGAACAGAGACATCTATGTGCTTCGGAGCCGTCATTTTAATGCAAGGTGTGGCGCAGTTTGTATATTCCAGCTGTGTGTCACGCCTCTTTTAAACGCCGTTGGTCCCGAAAACACTTCCGCAAAGGAAACACCTGTGCATCCTCGCTCATAGCTCCTCTGGTAAGCCTCCTCTCTCCTCGAGATTCATTTTACAGTTAAGACATCCTTCTAGTAGGCACGCGGGGGGCCGGTTTCTGGTTCACAGGCAGGAGGACGGAGGAGAGAGGAGATGAACAGAATATGAATGAATAGAAATGAGAAGAGCCCAAAGTCTGGGTTGAGTTCTCACTGGAAAAACAACACAAAGAAACTATATTTTCAAGAGAAGTTTAGACTTCAAGTCACTTTCCAGTTTACTGAACTAAAAAGGAAAATATAATAAATGTTTGGATGGAACACAGAAAAGTCAACCCCTTCATGAAAATAACAAAACAAAATTACAATCAGAATTAGGGCTGCACAATATAACTTTTTTTAATCGCTATCGCGTTATCAACTTGCGCAATAAACACATCGCGAAAGGCTGCGACATATCGTGAAAGACAATCAGAGGTTTTTTTTAATTAGTTGAATATTGAGCATCAGTAAAAGACTACACATTAACTGTCATTCTTTTCTTAATGGTGTTTTTTTATGTTTAATTCAATGTTATTTTCGTTCAATAAAATAATGTTACATTCTTTTTTTTTTAAATTCAACACGCAATTTTCCGAATTTGAGAGGAATACTGAAAGCAGCAGAAATTAGTACACTTTAATATCGGTTCATATATCGCAAGTAAAAGTAAAAATAGCATTTTTCAACAACGTTATCGCATATTTTCCTCATATCGTGCAGCCCTGATCAGAATATGTATCATTGGAGCAGCGAATACCCTTTATCTCTCAAACTGTGTTGATTGCTCCTTGTTAGTTAACACTCCAAACCCACGGCCACTTCAGGCTCACCTGAGCTGAGACAGGCCCACGGAGCTGATGTCCAGCCCATCCAGGAGAATCTGACCCTGGTTCAGCTCCACCATACGGAACAGAGCCAGGAACAGGGTGGACTTTCCGGAGCCTGTGCGTCCCACAATGCCCACCTTCTCCCCAGGTCGCACTACCAAGCTCACCCCGTCCAGGGCGTTAGGAAGACCGTCCCTGTAGACCAAAACCACGCCGCGGAACTCCAACCAGCCCTGCTCGGGCCACGCCGGGGAAAGCTGATGTTGAATCAGAGAGGGCAAAGTGAAAAAAAGTGAAGGAATAATAATTTTGGGAAAAGTCACCCTCAAACATTGTTAAAAGATACTGGCAAATTAACTTAACTCTTTTGCATTTTATTAGATGGATGGAAGTCTAAACAGATCCAAGTCTTCTTTTGTTGCACAGGCCATCAAATTTCAAAATGAATGATGGTAATGTACGTCATAAGGTTTTTCCAAGGTTTTTTTGTTGGAATTTTTGACTCTGGTGGATTTTATGAGGACTGTGGTTAAAGGACAAATCCGGCACAAAATGAACCTAGGGGTTAATAACACGTGTACCGAGTCGACCGTTCTCTGGGATATGTTTTCATGCTAATAGAATGTGATAAAATATAGTTTGTAAAGACAGTACCGTTCACGTATACAGGCGGGCGCCATCTTGGGAAACCAGTCACGACCAGTCGAACAACGAACTCCGTGTAACCAGTAACCAGTAACATAGCTCAAGCACGGCATTGGTCATTTGACTGGTCATGACTGTTTTCCCAAGATGGCGCCCGTATACGTGAACGGTACGGTCTTTATAAACTATCTTTTTAATAAACTGTCTGTACACTTACAAAGTTCTCAATGCTTCGGTTTAAGGCCCAGACACACCGACCAGACGGCCGACCGTCGGCAGAAAAGGCAGTTGGACTGATCAGTCTCCCCTAGTTGGTCAAAAAAGTGCCTCTGAACACACCAAAGCGACGAGACGTAATACGTCTCCATAACAGCAGGCGGCGCTAATCTGTATTGTCGCCCAAAAATGAAAACCGGCAGCTGATTGGACGAACGCGTCACGTGGGTCTGGTTTCTCCGGAAATTCAAAGACAGACTGTCATGGCGGCTCGTTCAGAATACGATCTCATATTGGACTAAAATAGTTTCTGAAAACATTTTAAGCGAGAAATAGGCCGTGCAGCTGCTGAATCTGTCTTCATTTCAGATCAACAAAGGTCAGTTTAAAAGATTTTCGTCAGATTTTTAGAGACTCTAGTCACGCTCATTCCGCTCCCCGTTTCCTGGTTAGCTCTCAACCAATCAGATGGGTCATTTGAGTCCGACTGCCGGTCGCTGATTATACATGTCAAATCGGCCAAAATGAAGACCGATGGCCCCTCGGACGGACGACGGCGCGGAACACACCAACCAGACTCGAGTCACTGACCTCGCCAGACTGTCCGACAGCCGATTATCGGCTCGGTGTGTAGTAGGCTTTACATGTAGGGGCCCTCATTATGCTACCGTGGAAGTGTGGTGCTATATTGAGCCTTGTTAGTGGTATAGAAATAGCAATTTCTTTTTACTTTATCCATGCCCCAACGACTAGCTTTATAAGCTAATTAGCGGTTTGCGCTAAAACTGGTCACATTCAATTAGCATGAAAACAAATCACATAGAACGGTCGACTCGGTACCCATCTGTTATTAACCCCTAGGTTCATTTTGCGACAGATTTGTCCTTTAACTGCTCCTCAGATCTCTGCAGGGTAAATCCAGACAGCTAGCTAGACTATCTGTCCAATCTGAGTTTTTTTATTGCACGACTAAGACAACTTGTGAACGCACACATGTTCCACCAAAACAAGTTCCTTCCCCAGGCTATTTTGCAGCGGCACCGGGGCTCTGTGCAGCGCCTAGCACCACCCAAGACAATTGCGATTGGTTTAAAGAAATGCCAATAAACCAGAGCACGTTTCTCTCTCATCCCAGAATGCTGTGTGGACTAGCCAGACCCTCCTCTGCAGAGCTGTGGAGGAGGGTCTGGCAATGCGTGACTACTCCTGGGTTAACCATCTCAGTAGCTTACAGTACTAGACTGAGCTCCTCTAACAGCCCTCTTTATTTACTGATTATCAGTGTGAGCTTGTGGCAGTGCAGCAGTCGGTCTGACCTGTGTGTTCTGGTGCTGTGGCTCAGTGGGAAGGCCGGTGGAGTACTCCTCAGTCCTCTCCACGCTCACCAGCTGCATCTCAGTCTGGGTAAAGCTGAATATGAGGCCACACAACAGGTTTGTGATGGACAGAGCGTAGGACAGGGACAGACCCACCAGACCTGCAGCCAGCAACACACATTATGTAAAACTGACCCATCTCTTATTACTGGTGCACAGCCACCAAACTCAGCTGCGGACTCACCTGGATCGACAGAATTATACTGGTGCTGGACAACAGCGATCACCCCAAGGCCGGTCACCACAGCAACCCCAATCATTTGCAGGCGGATGCTCAGCCACTGCGTGGTGGCGTTGCTAAGGAACAGGCAGCGCTGGTTCTGCTCCAGACGCCTGGCGATCTCCTCCTCAAACCTGGAACAATAAAATGAGTCTTTAAGTCAGTGACTGTGCTAAAAGTGACAATTTTAAAGACACAATAAGTATGTTTGCATGCACACTTATATTTTCATAATTTCCGAATTTGATACAGGTCATGTGAACAACATATTTCGTTTAGATATTCTGAATAAGGCCTTATTCTGAATTTAGCATTATGCGATGTGTGGGATCTGCTGGTATTATTCAGGTTTTAGAAGCATTCTTTGGACATGTATACAGCAGTGGTGACTGCTGGCCTTTCAAAAAAAGGAAGCTCATTTTCGGCCTACATCATAAAAATTGTCCATTTATTTATACGTCAATTCTGCCCTACGTTCCTTTGCAAGAAAATGCTCTGTGACCCTGTCGTACCAACTGGGCGTCTTTTCCAGTGACTTGACCAGTGTCCTTTTAATGGCCAGCAGAGCTAGGCTGCTTAAACAGCCTTGGCCTATTGTGTTACGGCTGTAGAACTCGAGTCGCTTTAAACAGGACAAGCTCATTTCTACACCTGCAGATGTAGCTCTAATTGTTGCCATTAATGACAACAGTTTGTAAAGCTGAGGCATTGCACTGTCCAACTCCATGTCTTTAAGGAACACCAAGTAATCACACAGCTTTCCCCTGTTAACCTGCCAGTCCTGTTCTGAATACAGGACTTGAAGTTCAGACCTCAGTCTCCCTGAATCAAAGTGATGGCCATAACATAGGCAGTTGAGAAAAAGTGCTGTCTGTGCGAGAGAAAGCTCCATTTGGAGTGAAATGTGCTTTTTTTGTACTTTATACATCTATTACATACGCAAAAAACTATATAACACACTAAAAGACAGGAAAAACATAATAGGGGCTCTTTAACATATACTGATATATTTTCAAATAAGATATGGGAGACAATAATGTTTATATTGACATTGTTTGATGTTGCGTTACATAACATGTTTCTTCCGTAAAGCCATGCCAGTGTTTGCAACTCTTCTCTCTCTCTCTCTCTCTCTCTCTCTCTCTGAAACTGAAACAAGGAATGTGGTGTATAATTGTATGAAATGTATGATGAAAATTGGCTAGTAATTTCGCCAAGCAAATACCAAGAAATAGGTTGCAGCAGTTTGTCTTTCGACTACACTTGCAAAACTGGCGATGGGACTGAGCTCGAATAGCTTCGCCGACTTTTTTATAGTACAAAATCGCTGTCAATCAAAAGGAGATGCAGTCTTTCGACAGACCCTCCAATCATCACGCAGAAGCCCGCAGTCCAGGCCAGCCCACTCCTCCACTGACCCCCAGAGACACCGAGCGTCCGTAGGCGGGACATAATCGCAGCATTTCGAAGCGCTGAAAAAAGCTGTTCAAAGCAGCCCCATTGAAGTCAATGGAGGCCAGGCTTCAACAGGGAAATGCACTGTGACGCTACGGGAATGTATGAGAAGGAAATCGAGTCGGTTGACCTGCTATATGTAGCTCTTCTTCGAGATGAACGTGTTCTAAAGCATTTTTAGTCAATAAAATGTTAACACAATATAGTACATATTTGACCATTATTTTTTTGACATTTTAGGAGAAGCCGATCTTCCCTTGCAGTCTTAAAGAAATCGCCACTGGTATACAGTGCGTCTCAATCAGCGTTTTTACCGCAGTTTGTGACAGTTTACGGCCTATGGTCAGCTCTGTGCGTTGCTATAGTTTTTGTAAACAAACCAAC
Source organism: Zingel zingel (assembly GCA_023566125.1). Lineage (NCBI taxonomy): Eukaryota > Metazoa > Chordata > Actinopteri > Perciformes > Percidae > Zingel > Zingel zingel. Next base: position 39,149,479 of record CM042317.1, read on the forward strand.
CAGCCAACAGTTTGCAGGGCTGTGGTAGAGATGCATGGCCCAAAAGAAAAGAAGGAGAAACACAGCTACTTTTAAAGATTATCAAAGACTTTGGATATCAACAGGTTTTTGGATATGCGCAAACATCGCAACGCCAACCTTTTCAAGGAGGTGGTTGAAGGAATGAAAGAGAGAGGATGTGTTCGAACGCTCCAACAAGTCCGCCACCAGGGGAACATTTTCAAAAAATCCTATTTTGCACGGCTGCATGTAAACGGGAATATTACTTTCATTAGCCATATAAACAGCTTAGTCAGAACACTATCTTTTTCGGAATAAAAGCAAAAGCCAAAATATAATGTGCATGTTAATGCAGTCAGTGAAACGGTGGTTAGGGCATCTAACTTTATAGCTTCTGTAACCTGATATATCTCTGAGTGAAACAGAAGATGTGGGCAGGGTATAATTTCAGGATGGATTTGATCAAAACGTTCATGATTTGGTATCCCTAAAGTACGGAGTCTTTAGAGCCACACAGATAAGGAGCGTGATAGTTGGACCGGGAATCACAGGAGAGATTCAAAAATAAAATCCACCCACTTAGACCGAAACCACAGCAACGTTTTTTGAAATGCAAATGCATTTTTAATCTCAAATGTAGATTTCGGTAGGCTCTAAAAAGGTCTGTCCTCCTGTCTCTCACCTGGCAGAGCTGCCGCTGGCCCGGATGGTTCCCAGCCCAGTCAGCGTCTCAGAGAAGTGCGAGTAGACGGGCGACAGAGTGATGCTGCACAGGCGCTTCAGCTCCCGGGAGGTGTGTCGGTAGAAGTGCTGCGTGCGGTGGTAGACCAGAGCCAGGGGAAGAAGAAGCACGAGGACCCAAGGGAGGCCGTAGCTTATCACCACCAGCATGCCCAGCAGACCGAAAACGTTGGCCAGCAGGATGTTCAGGATGAACGGCAGGCTGTCGTCCACAGTGTACAGGTCCGAAGAAAAACGGTTGAGAATGCGACCCATCGGGGTGCTGTCGAAGAAGCACACTGTGGCCTGAGGGGAGGATGCAAACAGGAAGGTAAGATTTTTTAACATTTAAATGAACCAATTAAGTTAGGGATGTACAATTAATCGCAATTTTTTTTTTTTAAGATAATCTTTTGGGCATTTTAGGCCCTTATTTGACAGGACAGCTGAAGACATGAAAGGGGAGAGAGAGAGAGAGGGGGGGGGATCACATGCAGCAAAGGGCCGCAGGTCGGAGTCGAACCTGGCCCGCTGTGTCGAGGACTAAACCCCTATATATGGGCGCCCGCTCTACCAACTGAGCTATCTGGGCGCTATCTATTTTTTAACCTTTAAATGAACCAAGGTAGTTAAAGATAAAAAAAATATATATATATATATATATATATATATATATATATATATATATATATATATATATATATATATATATATATATCTATATATATATATATATATATATATATATATAGATATATATATATATCTATCTCTTACGTTTATGTTTAGTCATATACGAAAGCTCAAAATGACGCACCTTTAGGACCCGGTCCAGAAGTCTGTTGTGGATGGCTGTGGCGGCGCAGATGGTTCCGTAGGCAAACAGGAAGGCTCGGAGGGCGGTGAAGACGGTGTTGGCCGTGGCAATGGAGGCGTACACCGTCAGGTAAAACTTGACATCTGAACTCATGTTGCTTGAAGTGAACGTTTGCAGTGAGGACAAAGGAGATCTGGGTGGGTAGATGTGAATGTTTTATAAAGATATAAGTGGTGACATATTTGGTGTTTGAATTTTTTTTATCTCTGTTTAAATAGGTATTATTGAAGGAAAAAAGAAAAAACATCAATGAAACAGCTGATTCATAACTTTTCAACATTTGTGTACATGTGATATTGTGAAGATGTTGCGCTGCCAGCTTGACCGTCTTCTACACTAATCCTAATTTGTTCTCATTCGATTAAAAAAAATCTCAATGATTGGAGAACTCACATTAACCCTCCAGGTGAGAAGAGGAGCAGGTGAGGTGAGCTGAAGGCAGCGGAGGAAGAAACATTTGTTGTACTGGAACCGTTGTTTTTCAGCTCGGAGATCCAGTGAGACAGCCACCAGTCGGAAACGTTCTTAGAGGCTGAATCACACACACACACACACACACACACACACACACACACACACACACACACACACACACACACACACACACACACACACACACACACACACACACACACACACACACACACACACACACACTGGCAGTTTTTTGTTTTCAATTTGGATTTAAAACAGGAAAAAAATTATTTCTGTGTTGTTGTTTTTTAAGATAATTTTTTGGACATTTCAGGTCTTTATTTTTATAGGCCAGATGAGACATGAAAGGGGAGAGAGAGGGGGAATGACATGCGGCAAATGGCCGCAGGTCGGAGACGAACCCACGGCTGCAGCGTCGAGGAGTAAAACTCTATATATGGTCACCTGCTCTACCAGTTGAGCTACCCAGGCGCCCATATTTCTGCTTTTTTTTTAAAAAAATATATATATACAGTGACGTCTGACAAAACTAAAGTCTTAAAGCCACTCAAAGCTGCAACAATGCCAAAGATAGTCTAAGGTTATTAATGCGAGTTAAGTTTAAATCTGTTCTTATTCTCTCTTCACCGGGCAGTGTCCTCTTCGCCTCCAGGCAGAGAGTGTGTGTGTGTGTGTGTGTGTGTGTGTGTGTGTGTGTGTGTGTGTGTGTGTGTGTGTGTGTGTGTGTGTGTGTGTGCTGCTATCTTCATACACCACAGCCAGGGTTGGGTCTTCTGTCTGGTGCAACTTCCTCGTCTTGTTCTCTTAACCTTTAAAAATGCACTTTTATGCCATGTAAGGCCTACACTATTTCCATGACTAAAGAGGTCACCCGGAGTACTTTTAACCACTTCCTCAATTTGACTGCACACAGCTCTTTCGCAACTAGCACATACACACATTCTCTTAATAGAATATTCCTCCATTACCTAAAAGCGTTTTGTCTATGTAATTGTCTGTGCATTACTTTGTTTTGTGTTTGATTGCTCATTAGTTGGATTGACTTAGTCCTTTAAGACCAACCTGTTATGGACATAAATAAATGAATGAATGCATTAAATATACTAAACAAACCTATTTAAGTTGAAAAATAAGAACCACAATGTGATGCGCTTCAAATGACCGTGAGCATCTGCTGAGCGACATCATTGTGCACAGATCGCGTTGAAAGGCCGAGCGGTCGGTCCAAACCTTGCATGAGGAGCAGAGACATCAGGATGGAGGCGGCCAGCACTCCGCCCACAGCAACCCAGTAGGTTTGGTAAACTTTCCACGCCAGCCCGCCCATCTGCTTGTGCTCCGCCCCTGACAGGTTGGGGTCATCATCCACACACAGATCAGGAGATAAACCCGGCTCCTCCTCCTCCTGCTCCACGCCATCTGGTTAAAACCAAGAAGGGACGTGAAAATAATCAGATTTTTCTACAGCAATACCAGACTAAAATGAGTCAGCTGTTGTAAAGTTCATTAAAAAAAAGTAAGATCAGTTGGCAACAGTGGTAACCCAATTTCAGTCACAGTACCCGAAAACACAATGCCTCCGGGCATGGCTATCGCCAACGTGGAGGCATAAAAGAAAACAAATATTCATTTAAATGTATCCTCTGGGCACCATTAATGTCTGTACAAAGTTTCGTGCCAATCCATCCATCAGTTGAAGAGATATTTCAGTCTGGACCAAAGTGGTTGAAATCAAAAGCTGCATTAGTACATCCCTCCTTTTTCAGCCCAGCAGTTTTAACCCGAGGTGAACAGACCTTTCTCTTTCATCTTGTGGTCATTCTTCTGTTTCTTCGGCATGGCCTCGACCAAAGGAAGGATTTCTGCTGGTGTGCCTGTTCAACAGCAAAGGAACAGGACAGGTGGAATAAATAAAGGGCTCCAACATTATAGTACCTTGTTAGCAGAGTCCTTTGACTCGGAAAATATAAATTGGCTTTGAAAGTTGTAGACATCCAGTCAGCATTCATAGGTTCAACAACAAAGCATGTTTCAACTGTAAAAGCACATTTCACCTTCCATGTATTTTCTCAATGTTTATTTGGAAGCGTCAAGAGAAATTAAAGAGATTATAAAAGCTCCTGGTTACAACCGACATGCTGTAGAATGAAGTAAATCAGAATCAGGATATAAAGTTATTATTTGCAAAGTATGAACAATTCCTGCAGTTTTTTTGCCTTTGTATAAAAGCTTTCTTGTCTTACTGGTGACACACTGGTTTATAATTGTTATACTCTACTATGTCTCAGAATCAAAGTAAAAATAATATTGTATTGTTGTTAAAGCCTTTAAATTAAACAAGTTATTACAAAATGATGTGAATTACAGCTGAAATGTAGCATCTTAACCTGACAGAAAATATATGTTCCTTGTTGAAATCTGCACAAATATTTTGGAAAGTATGCTTTACTCTGCAGTGAATAAACTAAATACTGAATATTATTAAACAAACGATGAGAACAGAGGAAATAAAGTATAAACAATTCTTATTTTGTGCTTTGAAGACATCCCACAGATTCCCTGTCGTTGTAGAAGAGCTGCTGGAAGCTGATGTTTTTTGGTGATTTCTTTTACAAAATTAATTATTTCTGAAATTTTGCAACTTAAAGATGCAGTAGGTAAGCCTTATAAAACTAACTTTCTGTCATATTTGACTGACCCTATGTTCCAGTAGAACTACATGAAGCAGGTAATTTAAAAAATAAGCTTCCTCTGGCTCCACCTACAGCCTGTAGTGAGATTTGCAAAAATCCACCGCTCCCTGTTCAGATGCACCAATCAGGGCCGGGGGGGGGGGGGGGTCTAACTGCTGTCAATCACCGCTCATGCACACGCATTCATTCTCCCTTGTGGGGGGAGGGGCTTAGGAGAACTTTTTTTCACATCAAGATTGTGATGACATGTTCTTATTTATCTGTTATTTTAATATTTTTTATTTTTTTTTAACATGTTCAAAATAAACTAAACTGAAAAATAAAACCAAGATCATGAAAGCATCTAATGAAACAACCACATGTTCCACCCGTCAGATCCAGATGTGAGTTTCTACCTGTTTTGACGATGGTTCCATTGTCCATGAGGACGACCATGTCGGCCTTGTCGACAAACTCTATGCGGTGTGTGCAAAGGATTCTGGTCTTCCCCCTCAGGAGCTCCATGATGCATCTCTTCATGAGGTGTTCGGCCACGTCGGTATCAACCGCTGCCAGCGGATCATCGAGGAGGTAGATGTCTTTGTCCTGCAAAAAAAATAAGGAGAGAGTCGCACCACACGATACACCTGCTGATTGTTCTATGTTCTTCTGGTTTCATTGTTGTAAACTATAAGGCATAAGGATATCAGGTCCGATGAGTCAGTGATCTCCTTAAAAGGTACACTGTGTAGGAATTCCTGCCATCTAGCGGTGAAATTGTATTTTGCATTCAAACGAATAGTGCTCTCTAGCGCCTCGCTTTTTCAAATGCGTGTTGCAACTACGGTAGCCGTTATGGACCAAGAAGCTATGACAACATGTCTTCCAATTTTCGCTTTTTTGGCGAGGAGGATTCCTTCTCCTGTGGCTCGGCGTAAGTCTGATCCTCCATTATGAACTAAAGGGCAGCGCAGGCTTTCACATTTGCCGGGGCGGTGACAAGCGCCTCTCACTGATCTCCTCTCCGTGTCAGCTGGTTTCAGTCACGTGACGCTGGCTCTGAACTAAAACGCGTTGTGGATTAGTAGACAGGTCAGCTAGTGCTCTATGTCCCTCTCAGCCATTATAGTTTTTCAAAATGGCGGAACGACATTGGAAGCCTCCTTGGACTTGCCCGTCCGATGTAAATACAGATAAGAAATTCTTCACTTACGAGGACAAGTCAGATCTTTGGCAGAGGTCATTTTACACCAATGAGGACATGTTTATGAATGAAGAGATTGATTTTAGCTAGTAAAATACTTAAAATACTTAATACTTAAAACACTACACAGTGTACCTTTAAGTCCCTTTTTAAAACAAACTTTTATTGGAGAGCTTTTCCTGATTTTATTTTATAAGATTATTTTTGGGGCATTTTAGGCCTTTATTTGTATAGAACATCTAAAGACATGAAGGGGGAGGGATGGTATGGAGGGAATATTTATTCATAATTCAAATTGAAAGTCCAAAGAGAAAACAAAGCAAGATCAAATTAAAAATAGTATTATTTTACTACACTACTAGGAAAAATCATGCCATGATTAAATGTGAAATGTAAAAGCTTAAATGGAATTACTTAAATTAAAATCTCAAATAGAAAAAAAGAAATAATTTTATTTCAGACTTTCCCCTTTATAATTTTCTATTTGACATTTTATGTTTTACATTTGACATTGACATTTTAAGATTCACCTTTTAGATTTTGATTTAACATTAAGCTTTCCATTTAGAAGTGACAGGTGTCAATTTAAATGAGGAGGCGTGGCCCAGCAGCTGGTGGGGGGGTCTGAAACCACTTCCAGCTGACAGCGGCTGCTCTAAGTATTACTGGCCGCCGGTAAGCAAGCGATCCCGGCCACCGCCAGCTGGCTGTCACCTAACACTGGAGCTTCCAAGTCCGACAACATATCGGAGCAAATGTGCAATTGGCCATAAAACAGTCTCAGAAATGAATTTAGTTGTGAAATAGCAAACGAAAAAAGAAATCAATCCTAGAATCTCCCGGCTCGGCTGCGGCTCATAGAGATTCGACGTGTCCCCTTTTTTTCGTCTAGCCGTCACACATCCAGGTAGCTATGTGGCCCGGGCGGGAGGAACCCGGTTCAGCCTGCTGGAGAAGTGGCTACAGCACGTAGCGATGTGCCCCGGCCCCGGGCGAGGGAAGGGCGGGAGGAAGCCGGTTCAGGCTGCTGGAGAAGCCGCTACAGCACGTAGCGATGTGCCCCGGCCCCAGGCGAGGGAAGGGAGGGAGGGAGGGAGGAAGGGTGGAAGGGAGCCAGTTCAGCCTGCTGGAGAAGTGGCTACAGCACGTAGCGATGTGCCCCGGCCCCAGGCGAGGGAAGGGAGGGAGGGAGCCGGTTCAGGCTGCTGGAGAAGCGGCTACAGCACGTAGCGATGTGCCCCGGCCCCAGGCGAGGGAAGGGGGGGAGGGAGGGAGGAAGAATGGGAGGGAGCCAGTTCAGCCTGCTGGAGAAGCCGCTGCAGCGCGTAGCAGCCTGTCTCCTTCCCTTGCCCGAGGCCGGGACACATCGCTACGCGCTGTAGCGGCGATGATGCCGAATCTCTAGATGAGCTGCAGCTGAGCCTCGCATGATTGAACCGTGTTATAGTTAGATAAAGTTGTGGGGAATGAGTGGTGAAATAGCAGACGGAAATTGTAAAAGGTTTCCAGTTGTTACCTGCTGCTATTAGATTCTAGGATTGATTTCTTTTTTCGTTTGCTATTTCACAACTAAATTCATTTCTGAGACTGTTTTATGGCCAATTGCACATTTGCTCCGATATGTTGTCGGACTTGGAAGCTCCAGTGTTAGGTGACAGCCAGCTGGCGGTGGCCGGGATCGCTTGCTTACCGGCGGCCAGTAATACTCACAGCCCCCCCGCTGTCAGCCTGAAGTGGTTTCAGACCCCCCCACCAGCCGCTGGGCCACGCCTCCTCATTTAAATTGACACCTGTCACTTCTAAATGAAAAGCTTAATGTTAAATCGAAATCTAAAAGGTGAATCTTAAAATGTCAATGTCAAATGTAAAACATAAAATGTCAAATTGAAAATTATAAAGGGGAAAGTCTAAAATAAAATTATTTCTTTTTTTCTATTTGAGATTTTAATTTAAGTATTTCCATTTATGCTTTTACATTTCACATTTAATTATGGCATGATTTTTCCTAGTAGTGTAGTAAAATAATATTATTTTTAATTTGCTTTGTTTTCTCTTTGGACTTTCAATTTGAATTATGAATAAATATTCCCTCCATAGGATGGGGGGGAAACGACATGCAGCAAAGGGCCGCAGGTCGGAGTACACCTCTACAATGGGCGCGTGTTCTACAAGGTGAGCTACCCAGGCGCCCTTCCTGATTTTATTTGAGCTTGAACTAGTGCTGCTCGATTATGGGAAAAAAAAAAATCACCATAATTATTATTATATGTTTTACATAACAGTAATGGTTTCATTCAGTGACAAGACTTAGTGTCCTACATGTAGACAGTACAGCTAACGCAGGGATTAACGGACAGGCCTCTCAAACCACCAGCTTAACTTCTTCTAATAAAAGATGGATCTAATCACATCTAAAACATCTGTATCAGTGCACATCTGTTTTTTAACATTTAAAAAAATATATCAACCCATGCAACAGAAATCAATCCATATTAATATCACATTTAGAGCAACAAAGATTGATGGATTAGTTAACTATTTTGATAATTGATTAATTGGTTTGAGTCATTTTGTGTCAGGTGTAAACCTTGCATGTCCAAAACCGTTGTTTTTTAAGAAATGAAAAAAGGCTAATTTGAAAACATTTCGTTGAGCTATTTCCCTCAGACAAAATTAGAGCTGGAAAGATTAATCAATTAATCAATTAGTTGTCAACTATTTGCAAATAATTGTATTCTGTTTTTATTTACGTTTAACACAATGTCCCAACTTCATTGGAAGTGGGGTTTGTAAATTAAAATGTTAAATTCCAGCTTGTTAAATGTGAATATTCTAGTTTCTTCTCTCCTCTGGGACAGTAAACTGAATATCTTTGAGTTGTGGACAAAACAAGACATTTGAGGACGTCATCTTGGGCTTTTTGGGAAACACTGATCGACAGTTTTCACCATTTTATAGACCAAACATTTAATCCATTAATCCAGAAAATAATCGACAGATTAATCGACGATGAAAATAATCTTTAGTTGCAGCCCTAATCACATTCTGAAGTGCTTTCATCCTTGTTGTCTGCAGACAACACGTGTTTGCATGTCTCTCTGAGCTGAAAGCAGATGGCCGGTGTGTGCAGAGGACTGACCATGTAAACAGCTCTGGCGAGGACTAGTCGAGCCTTCTGTCCTCCGCTCAGGGTCACTCCGTTCTCTCCCACTTCTGTCTTGTCACCATTTGGCAAAACCTGAAGACACATTTTAGAACAAGTTAATTATAAATGTTGAATAGTCACATGCACTGTATACAAAGCACACTTCTCTCTAACTGTGTACAGTTGAAAAGCTGAAATGTATCAGGCTAATCTATTTGCTTTGGCCTGACATTAGCTTATGAGGAAGGCTCAACGAGTGTCCAAATTGATACAAATTCCTCCTCTGGGGTCAATGCATGTGTATGTTATGGATTCAAGTGCTTAATAAAGGGACATTTCAATCAGGTGGTCAAATCTGGGGTTCATGAACATCCAAACTTCATAGATGTCTGTCCAGAGGTTGCTAAAGGCGTCTCACTCTGGAGCAAAGTGTTGAATCGACCAATGGACTGTCGTTGCCATCTTCAGCAACGACCACTCATGGGCAAAATGTGTCTCATTGTGAATAGTCACACATTGGCAGACCTTTCTCCACAGCACTGTAGAGTAAGGTCTGGCTACACCACAGATACATTCTGGGATCGGAGTTGTTTGCATTTCTTTAAACCAATCACAATCCTCTTTGGCGGCGCTAAGCTCCGGACGCAGCGACGAGAAAGGTCTCGGGAAGGAACTTGTTTTGGTGGCCACATACAATATTAAATGACGTTAACTGTTGACACAATACAGTAACGTGAGCTATTTAAATTAGCTGGATACATGGTTAAACCTCATTACCTCTTACCAGTGTATCTCCGTGTGTACTTCGTCCACAGCAACCCCACCAATCGGTCCCAAAACGTCCCAGTTAGAGAGGAAATGACCTAAACATATTCTTTGTAAATCTTTACAATCATTCCCGAAAGAACCAAGCAGGCCTGCTATGTTGCACCATCCAAATTTTCTTTAAAACTGGCCATTTTCAGCGCATTGCTTGCTAGCTCGAAGTTTGTTGTTGTTTCCCGTAGCGAAGGGATTTTGAGAATGGCAACACACAAAGAGCAGAAGGTGGGGGACAAAGTCTGACCCGGCTTCATCCTGGAAATGTTCTTCCGTTAAACCAGACTACATTGTGAAAAACCCAAAAAATCAATAAGACACTGTAGGTAGTAATACCAGGGGCGTCGGATTGGGGGGTAAAAAGGGGACTGAGTACCCAGGGCCCTCATGTGAGGAGGGCCCAAAAAGATGCTAGAATGAATAGCTGTGGATGCGGGGAGGGGCCCATAGAAAATGCCTTTCTACAGGGCCCAGAATTTTGTGCTACGCCCCTGAGTAATACACAATCAAGAAAAGACATAAAGGGTAAAGTAATCGTACGTTGAGGTCGTCTGAGAGAGCGCAGGCCTGTATCACAGCCTGGTAGAAGACGGGATCGTAGTCTTTGCCAAACAGGATGTTGTCCCGTACTGATGCATGCTGGATCCACGGCTCCTGAGACGCCAGACCAAAGCCGGCCTCTCTGTCTGCGACATACACCACTCCACTCCTCCTGCACAGACAGTAGGAAGACTGGTGAATCTCAGATGTTCTTATGTACAGTTATTCAATCTCACCTGAGCACAACAGCAAAGAGTGTTGTGACTTTTGTGACTCAAAACACTGTTCGAAGACCTAAAAGTTGTTGTTTTTTTCCCCCTATCTATTAAAGTAGCTTCTATGAAGGACAGAAAAGTGTAGTTCTAGAGTTGGGATGAAAAGTATCATCTAATGTCGTGAAAGGGTAGAAAAAATACATATAAGAACATGTATACATAAATTACATACTTGTTAATTAATTTGTAAAGTTGTATGGCACTCACTAACCCTCCAGTTACATTTCCTTTTCTATCTCTGGTAGAAAATATGATCTCGAAACCTTATGAATCATCATTCAGTGTAACCATGTCCATTGGAATATTTCAAGTAATGTTTCAGAGGAAATGGAGTAACGGACTTTCCTTGATATGAAATATTTGCGCACTATGGTTTTAAGTAAAAGTACAATAAAAAGTCCTGCATTCAAAACATGACTTATGTAAAAGTAGCTTTAAGCAAAAATGTACTTTTCATGGTGTCAGAAAAACAGCCCTGTTTTCAGCTTTGTGACAATGCATTTTCCAGCTGATCCAAGAGGCTTTTTAAGGTCTTTATTTGGCTTAAGAAGTAGGAGAATTGTCTCAACACGTAAAGGAACACTTCGTCCTTCAGTTTATCACGAGCATTCAACACATCTGGAGATGCATGTTTTTTTACTGGACAGGAAAGGGATGGATGTAGTGAAGTGAAATGTACCTGTTGAGTTCTCCAGTGAGAGCAGCCAGTAAGGAACTCTTCCCACAGCCGACCTTCCCCACCACAACAACCAGAGAGCCCTAAACCAGACAGACGTCAACACTTTTTAACTGCCTTTAACCTGCCACACGCTGACGGCAAGATTCAACATTAAAGTGCTCCTATTATGCTTTTTGGCTTTTTCCCTGTCCTTTATTGTGTTGTATATCTATTTTGTGCATGTTATAGGTTTCTAAAGTGAAAAAACCCAAAGTCCAGCCCAAAGGGACTTACCATCTCCATCAGAAAACACTGTTCACAAACTGCTCCAAACAGCTCTATTGTAGTCCAGCCTTTACTTCAGAGACAAACGTGGCCACTTTGGAACACACGTTATAATGCTCGCCTAGCTGCTAGCGTGGCACGCCCTCATACTCTGCTCCTGACTGGCTAGTAGTCCTTACCTAGGTACTGTCAGGGCACGCCCTCATACTCTGCTCCTGACTGGCTAGTAGTCCTTACCTAGCTACTGTCAGGTCCCTCATACTCTGCTCCTGACTGGCTTGTAGTCCTTACCTAGGTACTGTCAGGGCACACCCTCATACTCTGCTTCTGACTGGCTAATAGTCCTTACCTAGCTACTGTCAGGGCACGCCCTCATACTCTGCTTCTGACTGGCTAGTAGTCCTTACCTAGCTACTGAGCATGTGCGACTCCCAACAAAGATGGAACAGCAGTGAGAAGTCTCACTCTGTAGCTAAAACGGAGAGCTCAACACACAGGGTGAAAAGAGGAGCTGCAGCAATGTGTAGTACAACAAAAATATGATGTTTTTTGAAAACTAAACCATGTAAACCTATTCTGATATAACCTTAAAATACAAAATTCTCTTTTAACCATATTTATGTTTTTAGTGCTTTCTTTTTTAGAGGAAATTTGATTTTAATTAGACTTTTCTAATTCCCTCCTCTGCACTAGTTTAGCTGGGGGCACTGAACCACAAACAGACAACACAAAGACAGTAAAGTAATTCACATATTTTATATGAGTTAACAGACGGTTTGCACCTTGGTGATGTGGAGAGTGAGACCGTGCAGCAGCAGACTCCCTTCAGCAGCTCCAGTTTCATTTTCTTCCTCTTTCTTCTGGTTGGGACCGCAGGGCCCCTGCCAGGAAAATGTCCCCTGGCTCAACAGGATCGACGTCTGACTGTCCTCAGGAGACACTAGGACAGATATGGAAATAAATATTATTAAATATAATAGAGGTGGGAATCACAGGGTACCTCGCGATACGATACCGATAATATCACGATACAGCAATGCTGCGATAATCAATATATTGCTAGACAATCCTTTAATGATGTATCACGATATCAGTCTAACTATCAATACAAAATGCTCGTGAAAAGGTTAAGTGTAGGTTTTCTTTCTTTATTCACTGCAAATTGTTAGAAGACAGCACAATTCTGTAGCACAAGTTTTTCAGTCTGTAAATTAAAATTACAGAGCTATTGAGCAACCATGCGTCCAGACTTTGGACTTAAACGTGGCTGGGGCATCTGTTATTTTCCTCAAACTGCTGTCCGCCATCCCGTTGAAAACCTCTTCCTCTTCGGCTAGTTAACTTACGTTCAAGCTTCCCTCATTCATGTGTTGAGCGTAGGCCTGTCACGATAACACATTTTGCCGGACTATAAATTGTCCCAGAAATGATTGCGATAATCGATAATATTGTCGTTCATTCATCAAGAGCTCCCACGCTGCAGCTGTCGCGTTTGGCTTTGAAACCAATTCCATCTTTTTTTTTTATTCCTCCAACTCTCAACTAGCATTTTCTCTGGCTATACTCCTCACGCGGCTCTTTTGCTGCACTCTGTGGTAGGCTACGCCCGGAGTCCCGCCTCCCCACACAGAGCCCACAAGTGACTGACACGAGGGTTCACTCCTCGTTACGCTAAGGAACCAAGAGGGGTCACCGATGCACCGGAGTGGTCATCCAGTCTCTTTGGTAGAGAGAGAGAGAGAGAGACGAGGAAAACAAACAAGGATGCAAATGGAAATTATTATTTATGATGCGATTAATTGATTAATTGATTTATTGCGTATCGCGACAGGCCTAGTTGAGCGCCACCTCGAGGAGCCAGGAAGTAGCGACGCTGGGAACAGGGAAATCTTTTCAGAGCAGAAGGACGATATAAATGCCGTATAAATATTTTGTCCCACCCCTTATTTATAATGATATATAATTATAATAACATGTATTAACCTTTGAAAGGCCAGTCAATTTAAGTCTTTTGTACAAGAAACTAATCAGGATTCAGTGATCAACTGTGCATTTGCTGAGGTTTCTAACTTACTTACTTACTGTACTTACTTACTTTACACCCCTTTCAAATAATAACATTAACAGTTCTGGTTGTGATGATCCCTTAAGTTGTAAATCAAAAGAGCTGAAAGTGCTGTGGAACGTCACAAATTGTTTTATGTTTCTATACAGTGACTGTTTTCAACAGACCGACCAAAATGGGATCAAATAAATATGACACTATGGCCTGTTTTTTGGTCGCTGATTAACCCCAAAAAACACCTACACACAGACTTCAGAGCAGCAGCCTACCGAGGGCGTAGTGCGCCTGCAGATCCTGGTTGGTCAGTTTGAAGAAGCGTTGGATTCGATCCAGAGACACTTTGGCCTCCAGGATGCCGTTGAGCACCCAGGGGAAAGAGTTGAGTGGGATGACCAACATTCCCACCAGAGCCAGCGTGGTGAACACCTGCAGGGGGGTGGGGGGGGGGCGGGGGGGATTTACCACTGAGTCATCACACATACTACAACCTGCATTAAAAAAAGGCTTCTCTGGGCGCCCGGATAGCTCAGTTGGTAGAGCGGGCGCCCATATTTAGAGGTTTACTCCTCAACGCAGTGAGCCCGGGTTCGACTCCGACCTGTGGCCCTTTGCTGCATGTCATTTCCCCTCTCTCTCCCCTTTCATTTCTTCAGCTGTCCTGTCAATAAATGCCTAAAAATGGCCAAAAAAATATATTTATTTTTTAAAAGGCTTCTCCTCAAATGTTTTCACAAAAGCGCCGACTCTTTCAGGCTCCCATCAGTCTTTTTGACTGGACCGGCAAATCAATGGAGCCTGTTATGAAGCCTAACTTAAAAATAGTAACATTAGACAATTTTTTTGCCTCTTTTTAGGTGACAGGAGTGAAACTCCTTAACATTTGTTGTGTTCTGGTTTCAGAATGATGAAGACAGTTGGAGAACAGTTAGATATGAAACAGAATTACTTATTCACTCCTGCTTATCTTCAATGGATACATTTAAAGGGATGGTTCGGAGTAATTTCACCCTAGGGTCCTTTGCACCATGACCTCGAGTCAAACAACCCCCTGGAAGATTTTTTTCCCTTGGTTGAACATTGGGCGAGTTTTTACTTTGAGAGTTTGTAAGTACACCAGGAGTTTATTTATCTTCGATTCTCCTCCACGGATGAGGAGCTACAACTAATGGAGGAGAATCAGAGAGCTAGCTAGCAGCGGTAGCAGCAGAGAGTAGAAGCCATCAGGCAAGTGTTATTTAAATAAACTCCTGGTGTACTTACAAACTTTCCAATGCCTCGTTTTATGAGTACAGAACCTATTTGTACTACTGTAGAAGTTTGGTACCATTCTGGGCATTATTAGTGGGGTAATTTACGAGATACACTTTTGGTTCCATTAGCGCCTGCACTAAGCCATTCGGCTGATAGCGCTAACTCGCCAAATGTTCGACCAAAGGAAAACATTTTCCAGGGGGTTGTTTGACTCGAGGTCATGGTGCAAAGGACCCTAGGGTGAAATTACTCTGAACCATCCCTTTAATTGAAGGAGCTTTGATTAAATGCATTGTTAGCTCTTTGTGTGCAGCAAGCCTTAAAACTACAGCTGTTAAAATAATTCATAATCCCCTCCCAGCTCACCGTTTGCGTCAACACAGTTTTATTTCAAAGCATCTGAAGAAAAAAAAGAAGCTTCCCCACCTTGGCTGCAGTCAGCTGGTTTCCCAGCAGCACGTACGTGACGAAGGTGAGGATGGAGATGACCACGGGCAGAGCAGCCCAGGTGTAAACACACATGGCGTCCAGGTACTTGAGGGCTTTGAGGTGGGACAGCTCTTGTTTACGACAGTCGGAGACCTTCTGCGTAAAATGAGGCTCCCAGTTGTAGAACTTGATGATGCGAATGCCAAAGAGGATCTCCGTCATTAACTGGGACAGAAAAATCACAGATTTAATAGAACAATCTGAATCTAAACATTCTTCTTGGGTAAATACTGCTGAACTCAATAGTAGGCAGGCAACAGGAGACAAAGGGAGAAATGAAATACAACAGCTATCAAACTACTAAATTTAAAGGTGCTCTAAGCGACGTTGGGTGACGTCACTTATTGTTGACGTTTGAAGTATTGTCAAACTAAACGGAGGCTAGCTCCCCCCTCCCTCCTCCTCATCCCGTCCCCTCCCCCCTTCCTTCCACGCACTAACCCCCCAACCACCACCCCCAAATCCTTCTTGTTGGTTATTGGCTGGAACACTGTTTGTTATGTTTGGTGGTGCAGGTTGGCCAGTTTGTTTTTGTTGCTGTTTGTGGAGCCTGGGCTGTCTACAGAGGCCGCGTTTTTTACAGTGTGTTCAGGGGACAGGCAGCTAGCAGATAGTGAGGAGATGTTTTTTACAGTGTGTTCAGGGGACAGGCAGCTAGCAGATAGTGAGGAGATGTTTTTTACAGTGTGTTCAGGGGACAGGCAGCTAGCAGATAGTGAGGAGATGTTTTTTTACAGTGTGTTCAGGGGACAGGCAGCTAGCAGATAGTGAGGAGATGTTTTTTACAGTGTGTTCAGGGGACAGGCAGCTAGCTATGTTTGCTATCTGTGACGAAAAATGTTGTAGCCTAAAAAACACGTGACATTGCTTAGAGCACCTTTAAAGATTTTATATATATCATTTCACTAGAAATGAACAATTAACTATAAATTAAAATTATTTTAAGCTTCAATTAAGAAAAGCAATAAAAAAACAACAACAACTAAATGTATCCTAAATGAATGCACTTCCATTTCTTTTTTATATACAGTATATCATATCGTCACTGTTGGGCAGAAACCTTGTTTCTCCATATTTTCTTCCATATTTTTTTCATAAATCAATGGTATTGGTCAGCCTTTACGTCTCTGGGTTTAACAAATATTTAAACAGGGATTAGGCGATTTGCTTTAAGGCTGCAACTAATGATTATTTTCATTTTCGATTAACCTGTTGATTACTTTCTCCATTAATGTATTAGTTGTTTGGTCTATAAAATGTCTGAAAATGTTGAAAAATGACGACGAGTGTTTCCCCAAGTTCAAGATGATGTCCTCAAATGTCTTGTTTTGTCCACAACTCAAAGATATTCAGTTTTACAGAGGAGTAAAGAAACTGGAAAATATTCAAATTTAACAAGCTGGAAACAGAGAATTTTAATTTAATAGTTGACAACTAATCAATTAATGGATCTTTTTTTATTTATTATTTAATCTTTCCAGCTCTAATTTTGTCTGAGGTAAATAGCTCAATGAAATGTTTTCAAATTAGCCTTTTTTTTTCCTAAAAAACAACGGTTTTGGACATGCTAGGTTAACACCTGACAGCGACGATACAGTATGTGTCATATATCCAAATATGTCGATATAGATTTTTCTGTAATACGTCAAAATACAATGGTATGATGGTAATATGATCAATCATTATTATAATTATTATCATTGCTACCACCATCGTGTCCACACCTATTATTACTTTTCGTCCCGCCCGACTTACAGAACTTTTTTTTTTCTCACCTTAACGCGGCTGTCCTTGTGCCTGAGCATGTGTTGGTTGTTGCTAAGGATACGGGTAGCGAGGAACTTGTTGAAAGGCACCAGCAGCAGAGCCACGCCCAGCCCTCCGAGGAAAGCCACGCCCACCTGCAGGTACAACAGATAGAGGGTGATAACAAACAGGAAGGGAAGGCTCCACAGCTCGTGGAAACTGCTGCAGAAGTTGACCACGCGGTCGGTGTCCGTGCTCATTAGGTTCACCACCTCTCCCATCGTGGTGCCGGCCAGGCTGCTGCCGCTGACCTGCAGGGCTTTGCCGTAAATGGCCGACACGAGGGCGGCGCGCGCTGACAGGGCCACCTTGGAGACTTCGAAGGTGAAGATGTTTTGGAAGAAGGAAGAGAGAAGGGTGGAGGCAAAGAGCCCCAGAGCGCACCAGGCACCCCAGCTCACAGGAGCTTCCCTGTCCTCCATAAAGTTTAGCAGACTGCTAAGGAGCAGGGGCCCTGCGAAGCTCAGCATGTTGACCGCCACCTTCAGCGCACCGAGGACGTAGTAACGCAACCCAAACGCCTTGTGCAGCACCCTGAGAAGTCCTACGTCCCCCTCCAGCTCCAGCGGTTCCTCCTGGTAACTCCAGCTGCCGCTCAGGAGGTTTCGGCTGACCGGCCTGGGCCACGGATCCTGTCCGTTACTGACTGCTGCCCCGCGTCGGCAGGCTTCCCAGCACTGGTGGAAGTACCGGCAAACCACAGTAGTCCGTAGTTTCCGAGGGAGGTGATAAACATCAGCTGGCCTGTCCAGCTCGCCTCGCTGCCCCCGTCTGAGGAGAGGGTTCAACCACAGGTAGAAGAGCCGAGAGACGCCACCGCTCCCGTCCTCGGCCACCATCTCACCTGTTTCTGGCTGGGTGCTCTCTGGGACGAGTGGGGATCCGTCCACGGCGTTGATATACAGAGTGTATCCAGCATCAGTGACGCAGGGAAATGCAAATGCCAGAATGTAAACCAGAAGGGGGAGCGTGCGGGCTGAGGCGAGCACAAAACGAGCCAGTTCAAGAGGTTCTGTGAGGTTTAAATATTCCTGATTGTCGCAGTAAATCGTCATGGTGATGACCAGGTTTGGGACAGACAGGAGAACCAGCAGCAGCAGCAGAGGAGGTCCTCTGGTTCTCCTGAAAGCTGTCCTCTGGAGCACCGTGATGGCACCAAAGTGGACCAGCCAGGCCAGGGTGGCACTGCTGTCTGCTAGGACGTCCAGGTACAAGTCCGTCCGCTGGAGGAAGCTTGCCAGGACGACATCTGCGGTGAAGAGCAGCGCGGCCAGCAGAGCCGACACCCACCTGAGTGTCCAACCACAGGGAGGAGACGACCGGAGGAGGTCGCACCTACAAAGCAGAAATATTATTACTGAAAATACTTCAGATGCGTGATATTTAAAATGAATTTTTTTGTGGCCAATGCTGATAAAATAACAGATACCATTATTGTTAAAATATGTAATTTTCATATTGATGTTTAATTTCCCACTCTCTAAACCAAAGTTTAGAGAAACCTCACCATCCCTAGAGTAAAGTATAGATTTAATTATAGTAATCTAACTGGTAATCTAACTAGTATATTTATTTATTTACCAATAACTCCACCAACTGATCCATCCATCCATCCATCCATCATCCATCATCCATCATCCATCAATCTTCGTCACCTTATCCAGGGTCGGGTCGCGGGGGCAGAAGCTCCACCAGGGGACCCCAAACTTCCCTTTCCCAAGCCACATTAACCAGCTCCGACTGGGGGATCCCGAGGCGTTCCCAGGCCAGGTTGGAGATATAATCCCTCCACCTAGTCCTGGGTCTTCCCCGAGGCCTCCTCCCAGCTGGAGGGGCCTGGAACACCTCCCTAGGGAGGCGCCCAGGGGGCATCCTTACCAGATGCCCGAACGTGTGTGAATGATATAAGAGAAAAGTCTGTGTTTTATATTTTGCTGATAGGCATGACTTACCTTGACATGCTGATGTAGCAGGCACTGAAAATAGCCATCCCTGCATGAGGCAAGACTCCGAGGACCAGTTGGTTGAAACAGGGACTGACGTGTCCATCCTGCCACACGGGGAAAGGATTCTGCTCGTCTGTATGACAGAGGCCTGCGACCAGCTCTGCTGGTCCAAAGACCCTCATCCCTCCTCTTACTTGACTGCCGTCATTCTAGAAAATATCTAAGGAGCAAAAAACAATGAGAATTTCTAACTGTAAAGGATGGAGAGAGATAGGATAAGATAAGAGATAGATAAGATAGACTTCATTGATCCCACAATAGGGAAATCCACTTGTCACAGCAGCTCATTGCAGCACCACAAATAACAAAAATACGCATAAAATACAAATAGGACAGAAAAATACACAAAGAATAAAATAGGAAATAGAAAAAAGAAGAGAGTAATAACGGTAATATGTACACTATAAACACTTCTTGTATTTACAGGTGGGGAGAATATATATACAGATAAATACACAGATTAATATAAAACTGGCATATTGCACAGGTCACAGTAAGATATTCAGAGTAATAAATACATAACTATAAATAGTGCAGAATATTGGCTGTGTTGAGTGTTGGCTCATGTCTGACTTCTGCTGGAATGAGGGACCTGCAGTAACATTTATTCAGCAGTCTGCTGCTGAAGGAGCTGCTCAGGGAACTCACAGTCTCATGTAGGGGGGTGAGAGGTGTTCCCCCTTGATGGCAGATAAAAGAGATGCTAGTTATTCTTCTAGCCAGCAATATGAGGATATATGATATAGGGGAGTGGTGGCCTAGAGGTTAAAGAAGCGAGCTTGTGTCCAATCCCCAGACCGCAGGATCAAATCTGGGTGGGGAAAGTGAAAGAGCAGCGCTTGTCCCTCCTTCATCACCACCACTGAGGTGCCCTTGAGCAAGGCCCTTAACCCCAACCGCTCCAGTGGAGCTGCTCAGTGGCCAGCAGATCAGACTAGGGGACTTCCAGGTATGAATATGGAACTGTGTGAATGTGACAGGTTGTCATTGCAAATGAGAATTTGTTCTCAATCGACTTACCTGGATAAATAACGGTTAAATTAAAAAAATGAAAAACCAGAATCTGAAACCAGATTTACCAGATGTGCGTGTCTGTAGAGACCAAGTTGTGAGTTACAGAGCAGATAAAAAGGTGAGAAACTAAAGCACCATGTGTAAGTTTGAGGTCGGGACTGATTATTAAACTTTTATTGACATTTTACTTTTAGTATTGACAAAAATATGTCTAGTCAGATTCATGTTTTGTTTACTTATTATTTGATTAGAATGATTAACTAATCAAAACTTGGTATATTTTGTTCAGGAACCCTACATTACTATTCAAAAGTCCAATCCGTTGTTATGATGTTTTTCTTCTTTCCTTAAAAAATGTCCAGTGGTGTAGTGGAGGGTATACGCAGGTATACGGGGTATACCCACCTCTTTTTACAGCCAAAAAGCCATGGAATATATATAGGAGAGTATACCCACTTCCTCCTCCATAACCTACCCATCTACCTATTAGTACACCCACCTTATCAACAACCACTACACCAGTGGAAATGTCTATCAACTAATCTAATCATCAGAGATAAAAGCAGTATAATTCAGAAACCAAATGTATCAAATGTTGGAACCATTTGGTCCCCCCAAATACCAAAGTGATTTTGAATAAGTTTGAATGATTAACTAACTGTTAGTAGTCAGACTAGTCCAGGTTGGCCTACAAATGGAACCACCATCAACATCCAACACTTTTTCAAGAAGAAGACAGCGTTATAAACTAAAACAACAAACTTAACATACTTCACTCACATGTGTTGGTAGTTTCTCATCCTACATGTGTTTCGGTTTAACCACCCATGCAGCAGATAAAAGGGAACCTGTTAAAACGACAGAGATAAAGGTGTTTCCTGACTACAACCAACCAGCTGGATCTACTAGCTAATGTAAACAAATGAGGCCAGCCAACTAGCTTAGCTGACAAAATAGCATCCTGTTTAAACGGCAATGTCATGCTAACACAAGTAGTATGTAAATAAAACACTATCGACATAAACCAGTGCTTAATACAACTCAATAACACCACTAATGCAATGTTATTAACATAAGCGACCTTTAAATATTACCGGCTTTCATCTAGCTAGCAGGAAATACTTTTGTCGATTCCTGATGACGCACGCCACAAGCTTTTCAAAATAAAAGTCGTGTGCAGGCAGAAATACTGGATGTTTATGAGGAAAATCTAAGCAGCAGGAACAGTGGTTGAAGAAGTATTCAGATATTTTACTTCAAAGTAAAAGTACTCATTATGCTGAATGGCTCCTTTTAAAGTTTTGAAAAATATATTATTTTGTTTCTATCATATTATTTGTTTCTATCAGTAACAAATACAAAGAAGAGCATGTTAATGTTGTAGTTTGTCTCGGTGGAGATACTTTGTGTACTACTGAGTAGATTAGTAGTACAGTATAGTTTTTTATGTAAATAAATGCAGCGAAGTAAAGCGTACAATATTTTCCTCTGATATGTATATGACATTCCACCACTGATGAAGAAATATGCAGAATAACAAGACAATAAATGGAAAATTAGGTCTTATATTTACATTTTTTAAAGACAAATAAAAGCTTAAAGTGATTTTAACAGCTAAAAAGTTGTGATTAATATTCAACATTTGCATTTATAAAAAATATTTAAAATGTTAATGTTACTGCACCATCTGTATATCATAATGTAATATATATATATATATATATATATATATATATATATATATATATATATATATATATATATATATAATGACTGTGTCTTTATAAAGGATGGTGGACTGTTTAAACTGCAGGGCCAATGATGAAAAAACGTTATTGTTATATCCCTGACAAAGTCAGATGTCGTATTTTTACAAAAAAACTAAGGACTAAATAAAGCAATTACTACATTAAAAATATTTTATATTCATAATTCATCCTTAAATGGTAGTAGGAAAAGATAAGCAAAGCCAGAAAATGGTTTAAGTTCTTTATTGGTGGGGGGGGACTGTAGAAAAGGAGCAAACATTATGTTTTAGCACCTTCACACAGTTTATAAAATGGGTTGCTGGTTCTCCATATAAACACAACAACCGGCTGCTGAACATTATATGACATATAGGCCTGAAGAAGGAGAAGCATTTAATTCACCGAAACCAAGCAAAAGAAACGTCTAAATTTGGAAAATCTCATCATTACAATGAAGATAAACTTTACAAATTTTGGAACCTGGGATTTTAAATCAGTGAACATTACATGAGCGTGTAACATAAGTTAAAAAAACACAAAAGGAATTTTACAAATGTTACCTGGAATTAGACAGAAAGAAATACTGGGTGCAGCTGTCTAAGGCATCTTTAATTCAATAGAAAAAAGATTTAGAAGTCGTATACAAAGCAGGAATGAAGCTATACAATGTCACATTATATTTTATTCCTTACACACTGTACAAAGTCCATTTCCTTCAGGGCTGGCAACGCCAACAACAACACTAGGCAGCTTAACTTTTGGGTTTTATTATCCTACATTTATTGTGTCTCCCAGACACACACTGTATTTACATATTCAGACATGAAATACAAACATAAATATGAACCGGCTCTGTCTTTCCATCCCCATGGCATCGCATGTCTTCAGACATATTCTAGAAAAAATACACCAAATATTGGCCACCTACATGTAAGCTTTACGTTTCTCTGCCGCCCCTGTGAATCACTTTGACAATTCAAAGTGCTATACAAAATAAATCAGACTTTTAACTTTTTGGTCAAAGTTGTAATATTTAGCAAGGCAGCACCATCCATTTAACATGTATGTCACAGTATTGAAACCACGCCACAGTGAAAACTCAACACAGAGGTGAAGCACCATGCTAATTGACCAAAAAGCTTATTTAACAATAAGTCTGTGTATTTCTTTAATTAAAAGTAACTCACATACAAGTTCAGACTTTAAACTGACTGATGAGATGTTAGCGAAACGTCAGTAAATCTTCATTATATCAAAAAAAAAATAATAACATATGAGAAACAATGTTTTCTGTAAAGCAAAATACATTTAAGCAACTTGTGTGAATACTGTACAGTAGGCCTTATGCTGGTCATCTGCATATAAAAAAATAACCTTCTCAAGTGTTAATTCAGAATTAAAGCTATCACATAGCCGGGGGAAAAAAATTCATGTACAAAGTAACTGTTGGAAGGCCTGAGAAAGATTTTTTTTTCATCTTGGGACGTGATTGTCAAGTCAGGCCGAATAATTGGAAATCTGTTCATATTTATACAGAAATGCATAGCCTACAAATCATGAAATCCAAATGATACTGTGAGTAAAGCAGATTCGCAGAGTTACCCTGGAATTCAGTTACTTATTACTACTTACACTGTGTGTACTTAGTACACACAGTGTAAGTAGGGCTGGGTATCATACTTTTTTTTTATACCTTACTTTGAGAAGTACAAACATGTTTTTTCTAAAATATACGCCATAATGAAAAGGCAAACCTTTCAGGTAATAAAAGGAGATGTTAAGTTGTTAAAATCAAATGTCTAAACACGTGCAGCAATTCAAGAACTAAACAGAATACTGTCTGAAAGGTTTGATTTAAATCAGGAACTATGTGATAAAAGAACAAGTTCATAGAGTATGAATGTGGCCAAATATTCAATGCCAACTCTTATTTTTTGACAGCTTCCATACTCAGTGCTAACAACACATTCCAGTACTGAAAGTATCGAAGATCGATACCCAGCCCTAGACGTTACCGTACCTGTTGTGGTATCCTAGATGGATAACCAACTATGAAGCAACCTGGTTTTGCTCTCAGAGGGAAAAGAGGGGTGCGAGCGGGTTTATCACACTAATATTTCACTGAATTAAATCCTTAGCACCTGGAGACTCAAAAGACCTTTTTGACCTTATTTTTCAAACTTAAAAAAAACTCTTGGATTTGTTTGACGGTTATCAACTTTGCCCTGTCGACACAGAAAACAAAGTTCTCCAGAAAGTTCAATGTTTTTGCAGTACTTCTCTAAAAAGGTAGAGAATTTTAGGTAGTATACATGAATTCATATGTGAAGTCATCACTCTCCTTAGACTTAGTCAGGTTATTAGACAACAGGTTAGTAATGCAGTCCTCCACAAATGTTGCATCTATCAATCATAACTTATTGATAAAAGGAGACTTAACTATCGATCCTCAAAAGAAAAAATTAGGTAACTTAACAGCGTTTCCTCCGCATCATAAAATGAACATTTCTGATGAATGTCAGTCCTCCAATTGTCTAAGATGTTACAAACAACTTCCTCCTTGCAGCTGATAGAGGAGACATCCTGCTTCACCTTGACCCATTCACAGCCTTTGATATGGTCGATTACAACACACTGCTTGATCACAAAAGTTCGGTGGGGTCATATCTGGTGTTCCACAAGGATCAACCCTGGGTCCTCTATTATTCTCTAATTACAAGCTTGCACTTTGTGACATTATACCTAATCATGATGGGAGACTTGAGTCGCCATCAAAAGCCTCAGGATGTCTACATTTCCTTAATGTTTAATGATAAAAAAAAGTCTTGATTATGCTCCATCAACCAACACACAAGACAATATTTTAAACTTTGCTAAGCTTTGCCAGGTTTAAGAGTGAAATTCGATCAAATTTCGACGTTGTCTTGCTTCTCTCACTTTAAACAAACTGTATTTCAAAAAATACATCTTTTGTAACATTTGCTGACCTTGAAATCTGGCTATACCTTCATGTTTTCACATTTATACCACCGTTTGTATATTTTCCAGCAGGAGTCAGGGTCTTCACTAAGATATAATTATACTATAAATCTTAGCAGCTCTTCACTTTTTGCCTGTTTGTTTAGAATTGGATTTTTAAGATTTGAATTACAACTGTTAAGGCACAGTGACTTCTGGCCCCTGAACTGTATATTAAACCCCTTCCAAGCCTGAGGTGCTGCTGCTTTGTTGTGTGGTGTTGGCAGCAAAGTGACTGCATCAAAAGCTTTGCCACCAGATGCCAGGCGTTTGATCGCTCTGCTGGAAGAGCTCAGCCTGATATCAGTTCCCTCAAAGCAAATATGATAAAATGTTCTTTTTACATCCTCTTTGTATTTCTGCTGAGAAACTTCAAAGGCAGAATGAGTAGGATTTGTCATTGCAGTTTGTAAACGCAACAGCCAAAGTTGATCCCCAGCTCCAGCAGGTGACTCGAGCTTTGTCCGCTTTCCGCGAGCTAAACCTGTGTTTTTTTCGGCACTGTGTCTGACATTTTCGTAGCTTTCTCTTGGATGCGTGCTTACAATCTGGCACCTTGCCAGGTTTTAGAGGTTGATGCCCAGAAACGTCCTGAAAACAGCAAAATAAGAAAATACAGGCAGAGGGCAGGTAAAAAAAAAACAACAACACACTTCTAGTAGGTTATACTCTAAGTGATGATTGAATGGGATTATTTTAGTCTACGTTTTTTTTTTTTTTTTAAATCCTACTCATTGTGCCTTTAAGCCTCCTGTCTCATTTCTTTTTTTATGTCAAGTTTTTCTACATACCTACTTTGTAAATCAATTGCTAACAATTTTATGGAAAATGTTATAAATAGTTTATTATCATTATGAATATGATGTATAATAGTATGCATATACACACTTTAAAAAATAGCCAATGTAAACTTCTAAAAAGGTTTTTTTTTTTTATGTAATCGTCCCCAACTTTTGGGGAGAGACTCCTGCTGAAACACAAATACCTTAAAATAAAATTCCACTGAGGTAAAACAATTGTTTGTTAGTTTACAAAACAATGGTAATGCTTTTTTTTTTTTTTTTTTTTTTTTGGTGCTTGAAAGCCAATTTCCAGGAGCTCCCAATGTTCCCTGACAAAGATTAAAAAAAAAAAAAATCAAGCAGGATTTGGGGGAAGAAAAACAAAATAAAAGAGAGGGAAACTGACTGGAGTCCTGTGGTCTTTGTGTTGGCGTCTGAATAATTCCGTGTACGTTCTTCCCCCAAGGGAAGTTCATAAATAAGCAAGCAGAGTAAAGCATCTGAAGCCTTGCCATCTCGTCATATTGCGTCAGTCGGAGCTGGATCTGGCCTCCGCTCAACTCAGACCAAAGAAAATACTAAAACGAAGATAAACTATTAATTGATAAATTTGCAGGATCAGTATGAAGTCCACCAGGAAGGATTTCTTTGTACACCACGCTACACAGTGTCCCAGAGGAGTGTGATGGGATACGGGGACTTTTTTTTTGGAGTATTTCCCATAACGGGATAAGTCACAGACACTCCCTTGGTATCGTCTCCTCTGTTTGCCCCTCCTTCCTCTTATACAGTCTTTAGTTTGAGTCAGTGTACAGGCAGCTCACAGGTTCTTGGTGTTTATGTGAGTCTTGTAATGCTTCGTCAGGTGGTCACTCCTCATGAAGCGTTTCTGACACTGGCTGCACTCGAAGCGCTTGTCTCCTATGGGGGAAACAAAAATAAAGTGATGCGGTAAATGTTTTTAAATGTCAAATTCAATATGAGGAAAACTCTTACAAACAACACAACATAATTAATGAGCTTTTACATAGCGGTGGCCGATAGCTGATCCAGAATGCTGCTGCACGTGTACTGACGAGAACTAGCAAAAGAAATCGTATTACTCCCGCATTAGCTTCTCTGCACTGGCTTCCTGTAAAATCCACAATTGAATTTAAAAGCTTAAAGAGTGCTCCAATACCCTATTGCCCCGCTAGAACACTGCACTCCCAGAACAGAGAGTAACTTGTGGTACCTAGAACTCCTAGAGTCTCCAAAAGTGCAATAGGTGCCAGAGCCTTTTATAGTGTAAAAAAACAAAAAACAAACTTGCCAGTACTCTCTGGTGAACAAACTGTACAACTGATGTTTTTAAATAACCACGGAAACATCTTTAACTTCTGTATCAGAGCAAGTGAACGGAGCGGAGCGTGATGATTTTTGGATGGAGCGTAAAGTAGATTTTTCGAAAGTTAAGAGTGTCACCTTATCTCCCGCTCCATCCCAGTCTGGTCCGGCTCACACCGTGAGTTTGGAGCACGTGTCACTACCCGATGTGAGTTGAGTGCAGATGTGAGTCGTGCACGCGTCACTTTGCGACGAGTGGAGATGTGAGTTGTGCATGTGTCACTTTTGCGACAAGTAGCCTACAAGATGCTAACGAGAGACTTCTGTAATGTCAATACAGTAAAAATGGACCTACGTAGTTCGTTCACTGCTGGCTACAAGTTAGCAATCAAACACAACAAAGGCTGTCACTTGAACGGCGTTTTGAGCTAACGTTAGCAATCAAACAATCATAGATAGCTAAAACGTTTTTGAAATGATTTCCATCTTCTGTTATTGTTTGTAATGAGAAAAGTTTATTATTTTATGGATTTCACAAATTTCAGTATGACACATTATGCCGTAAAATCTGAGCATGCGCGACTCACATCTGCACTCGAGTCCCATCGGGTAGTGACAGCACGCCTGAGCTCGTCTTTGGGTTACTGCAGCGCGGGCAGTACATGGAGATGAAGAGCGCCCGCCCTCAGTCCAAGCCCAACAGTGCCTGTCATCAGGCATACTTTTTGCTGGTGGAGCTCCGGGCACTGGCGACATGAAGAGAGGGTGGGTGCCATTCATCTGATAAATACAACGCAGCTTTTGTTCTTTTTTTGAGGGGAGCTGTGAGCGATTTTAGTGGAGTAGGGTGAAATGAGTTGAGTTGAGCTGAGCATGGAGCGATATTGAGCAGAGCAGCCTGGAGCGGTGGAGCAGAGGGAACAAACAGCTCTGTGAGCAACGAGCGGAAATTGTCACCGCTCCACTCCGCTCACATCACCTGTTGACTACGACCATTACCGACATATACTGTAGGTATGCCAAGACCAAGATATCTTCCGTGAGACAGCATAATTCAAAAGAACAAAAATATTAGAGGTTTAAGTTTTTGTTTTAAACACGTCAGGGGTTTCTGTCATATCCTTATTTATATCAATATTAGGAAAATATTAATGGAATTATGATTTCAGACATGTTGTCAAGCCCTACTTCAAATGTTTCCATGTCAACAAAACACACACAGGGCAATAAAAACAAACATCAACATACTCTGCCTTTAGTCACTCTGATAACATCACTTCCCCTACTTTTGTTCTTCCAGTTTGGATTTCATCATTTAAATTCATCATTTTCGTTTGTTAAGGTTGATTGTTATGTGGATTTTGTTCAATATTGCAGTGAAACTTTGCCATTGTGTGTGTGTGTGCGCGCACACAGACAGACCTGTGTGTGTCCTTGCGTGCCGCTGCAGCTCGTCGCTGCGCGTGAAACGTTTCCCGCAGAAAACCCAGTTGCAGACGAAGGGCCTTTCGCCAGTGTGCAGCCGGACGTGAGCTCTGAGCAGCGACGTTTTCCTGAACGTCTTCTCGCAGCCGGGGACGTGGCAGATGTGCTTTCTCTTCCCCACCTCCCCGGGCCTACACACACACACACACACACACACACACACACACACACACACACACACACACACACACACACACACACACACACACACACACACACACACACACACACACACACACACACACACACACACACACACACACACACACACACACACACACACACACACACACTTTGATTTAGCATCAAAATTGACATAAATGCAAGTTTCAAAAATGTTCTCTTCATGCAAAAACTTAATTTTAAGTAGCAGAAATTGTATTTATAAAAGTACATACTGTATCTACAAAGAATTACATTTGTATTTTAACATTATTTACTGAAAAAAGAAAGGCTTCTCTTTCTTACACAAAATTCTCAAACTGTCTAACAGCACTTAACTAATTAAAAATGTCAGCAATGAATTGAAAATATGTCCTTAATATCGATTTAGTCTTGAGTGGGTAATATTCCCTTACATCCTTATAAATTCTAAAGATGTTTCTTGTCTCTTTGTTGAATGTTTCACCCAGCAAAGCCAGGAAAAACCTGGCCAAGTAAAAATGTGATTTTGGCACATATTTGTCTGTCTCTTGACACACTCACCTCTTGTCTGCGTCTTTACAGTTGGGGCAGGTGCAGGCCATGCGTCGCTTCTTTTCTCCTGGCTGGCCGGGCAGCTCTAGGGTGAGGGTCTGGTCCACCTGGATGGCCGGCTGGCCCTGCGTTGTTGCCAGCTGGAGTCCTCCGCCCTGCATCGCTTGCACCGTGAGGTGCTGCTGGCCTGACAAACACAGAAACAGACACACTGTTAGAGACACAGCAGGGCTCCAGCCAGGGCTGCCAAGCTCCTCTAAAAATCTGATTAGACTACAAGCCAACTGCCATGAGTCAAAGTGGCAATTCTGAAATTCTAATTAATGATTAACATGAGTAACATTAACATGATGCAAACCCACGAAAGCAAAGAGATCTGGCTTTTCACAACCATTAAAAGACTAAAGCGCAGCGTCCAAGCTGTTTTGGGCACCACCTAAGTCAAATGAATGTAACATCAAAACTAAGCGAAATGACTTTGCTCAGTTTTAATGATTGTAGTTGGTCCCCAGTGAACTTCTTCAGTAGGTTCTGTCTTTAAGCTTTTTGAGTGTTATTTATTTATTATCTGCTGTAGCTCCCCAGTAACGCGCAGACACACGATGTTACATGAAAAACAGGGTGATCTTTATTCCATCGTCGACCATTAATCCAGTGAAATTCCCATAATTAAAATATGTCTGAAAATATTAACATGAATCCAACATATCATTAGCAAATATAAATTGACCTATTCCTCAAAAACAACAACCTCAACAACATTGATGATAGGGTTACTGGCCCGTAAAGTAGCCACTATGGTAGCCATCAGTTAAGCTTATGGATTCACTGTGTTTGACATTAAAACATGAAGATATATGAATGTAAATAATATATGAATGTAAATAATTATTGTTTTAATAGCCTAGTATTTTAGGGCACCATAACGGGGTGTGTATAGGCTTTACGCCGCCCTACATGTTATTGTAGGCCCAGTTTATTATGCAACTCACTTTTATACAATATGTGTAGTTGGGGGTCCCTGCTCCGTCTCTCTTTCAGGTTAGGGGCCCCTGCTCTAGGCCATTATAAAAACTAAAATAATTTGACATTGTCTTGTACTTTGTGCTTTACAATCCTGGGTCTAGTTTGTTAAAGTGCTCATTAGGGATGTCCAGATCCGATCATGTGATCGGAAATCAGGCCCGATCACGTGGTTTCAGACTTGATCGGAATCGGACGTTACCTCCCGATCAGGACTCGGATATACAGTGAGGAAAATAAGTATTTGAACACCCTGCTATTTTGCAGGTTCTCCCACTTGGAAATCATGGAGGGGTCTGAAATTGTCATCGTAGGTGCATGTCCACTGTGAGAGACATAATCTAAAAACAAAAATCCAGAAATCACAATGTATGATTTTTTAACTATTTATTTGTATGATACAGCTGCAAATAAGTATTTGAACACCTGAGAAAATCAATGTTAATATTTGGTACAGTAGCCTTTGTTTGCAATTACAGAGGTCAAACGTTTCCTGTAGTTCTTCACCAGGTTTGCACACACTGCAGGAGGGAGTTTGGCCCACTCCTCCACACAGATCTTCTCTAGATCAGTCAGGTTTCTGGGCTGTCGCTGAGAAACACGGAGTTTGAGCTCCCTCCAAAGATTCTCTATTGGGTTCAGGTCTGGAGACTGGCTAGGCCACGCCAGAACCTTGATATGCTTCTTACAGAGCCACTCCTTGGTTATCCTGGCTGTGTGCTTCGGGTCATTGTCATGTTGGAAGACCCAGCCTCGACCCATCTTCAATGCTCTAACTGAGGGAAGGAGGTTGTTCCCCAAAATTTCGCAATACATGGCCCCGGTCATCCTCTCCTTAATACAGTGCAGTCGCCCTGTCCCATGTGCAGAAGAACACCCCCAAAGCATGATGCTACCACCCCCATGCTTCACAGTAGGGATGGTGTTCTTGGGATGGTACTCATCATTCTTCTTCCTCCAAACACGGTTAGTGGAATTATGACCAAAAAGTTCTATTTTGGTCTCATCTGACCACATGACTTTCTCCCATGACTCCTCTGGATCATCCAAATGGTCATTGGCAAACTTAAGACGGACCTTGACATGTGCTGGTTTAAGCAGGGGAACCTTCCGTGCCATGCATGATTTCAAACCATGACGTCTTAGTGTATTACCAACAGTAACCTTGGAAACGGTGGTCCCAGCTCTTTTCAGGTCATTGACCAGCTCCTCCCGTGTAGTCCTGGGCTGATTTCTCACCTTTCTTAGGATCATTGAGACCCCACGAGGTGAGATCTTGCATGGAGCCCCAGTCCGAGGGAGATTGACAGTCATGTTTAGCTTCTTCCATTTTCTAATGATTGCTCCAACAGTGGACCTTTTTTCACCAAGCTGCTTGGCAATTTCCCCGTAGCCCTTTCCAGCCTTGTGGAGGTTTACAATTTTGTCTCTAGTGTCTTTGGACAGCTCTTTGGTCTTGGCCATGTTAGTAGTTGGATTCTTACTGATTGTATGGGGTGGACAGGTGTCTTTATGCAGCTAACGACTTCAAACAAGTGCATCTAATGTAGGATAATAAATGGAGTGGAGGTGGACATTTTGAAGGCAGACTAACAGGTCTCTGAGGGTCAGAATTCTAGCTGATAGACAGGTGTTCAAATACTTATTTGCAGCTGTATCATACAAATAAATAGTTAAGAAATCATACATTGTGATTTCTGGATTTTTGTTTTTAGATTATGTCTCTCACAGTGGACATGCACCTACGATGAAAATTTCAGACCCCTCCATGATTTCCAAGTGGGAGAACTTGCAAAATAGCAGGGTGTTCAAATACTTATTTTCCTCACTGTATATGTATATATATTCTCATTATTTTTTAACACATCTATAGTTATGCGTTGACACAGAGTTAGACCCTTTTGACTCCACACAGAAACAGCAACGCGTGCGGCATGACATCACTTTGTTGCAGAGACGCTATTGGTTAAATGTCGGCAAAGTAGAACACGGAAGCAGCTTGAAGCGGAAAGCGCGAGTATGTCTGCAGACAGTAAGAGTTAGGACAGCAGTTCCTAAAAGCACATTACTGGCTTTGCAAACACTGTGGCACTTTGATATTTTTATTTGTTGACATGCCTGCCGGGTATTTTAAGTTGAGGTGCTATTTGTTTTTATATTAGACTTTTTTTATATTTACTGTTGCACTAAAGTCCAAAAGTGAAGAATTTCTGTTATTACTTGATTGCTCAAGCTGCCTCACAGAAGTGCTCTGTTTGGTAACAGAGTTGTTGAATGTTAAAATAAGGTGAATTAAATAAAAAAATAAAGAACATCCTGGATCTGTTTTTTCACTCTTCTTTATTCTTTTTTTTATATATTAAAGAAGTATCGGATCGGGACTCGGTATCGGTAGATACTCAAAATCAAATGACTCGGACTCGAGGGCAAAAAAACCTGATCGGGACATCCCTAGTGCTCATATTATGCTAATTTTCAGGTTCATAACTGTATTTAGAGGTTGTACCAGAATAGGTTTACAGGGTTTAATTTTCAAAAATCACCATATTTTTGTAGTACTGCACATTGTCTTCTCCTGGTTTTAAAGGCTGCGTTACAGTAAAGTGATGTCATTTTCTGAACTTACCAGACTGTTCTAGCTGTTCTATTATTTGCCTTTTCCCCACTTAGTCATTATATCCACATTACTGATGATTACTTATCTAAAATCTAAGTGTGAAGATATTTTGTGAAAGCACCAATTGTCAACCCTAGAATATCGCCGCAATATTGATATCGAGATATTTGGTCAAGAATATCGTGATATCTGATTTTCTCCATATCGCCCAGCCCTAGTATGAGGGCGTGCCCTGACAGTACCTAGGTAAGGACTACTAGCCAGTCAGAAGCAGAGTATGAGGGCGGGCCCTGACAGTACTGTCAGGGCACGCCCAGTACTAGGCGAGCATTATAACGTGTGTTCCAAAGTGACCACGTTTGTCTCTGAAGTAAAGGCTGGACTACAATAGAGCTGTTTGGAGCAGTTTGTGAACAGTGTTTTCTGTTGGAGATGGTAAGTCCCTTTGGGATGGACTTTTGGCTTTTTCACTTTGGAAACTTATAACATGAACAAAAAATGTATATAACACAATAAAGGAAAGGGGAAAAGCCAAACAGCATAATATGATCACTTTAAAAACAACCAACCAACAGAAAACTTGGAAACACAAGCAAACCAACATGAGCTCACCCCCGGCGTTGGTGATGGTGACAGGAACTCCCTGAACTTGGACCCCGTTGATGCTGATGGTCTGCACCGTCTGGGTCGCTGAGGAGAGCTGCGACGGGTTCAGTGTGATCATCCCCCCCGCCGGAGCAATTTTTGCCAGAGTCCGTTCCTTCCGTCCTCCCCCCAGCGTCTTCTTGGCGCCCGCCGGCGGCGAGGTGCTGGTGGTGACGACCGAAGTGGTGGGGGTCGTTGTCGTGGAGACCGAGTCCTGTAGCTGAACAGACTGCCACTCACCCGATGCTGTTTTGAAGAGAAACTGAAGGGGAGAAAAAGCCAAACGGATGTCTTTAAACGTGACTGGGGTTCATTCATTTTACATCA
This sequence comes from Zingel zingel, assembly GCA_023566125.1. Classification (NCBI taxonomy): domain Eukaryota; kingdom Metazoa; phylum Chordata; class Actinopteri; order Perciformes; family Percidae; genus Zingel; species Zingel zingel. Next base: position 39,183,407 of record CM042317.1, read on the forward strand.
CTGTATGTCATCCTATAGAGATAACATGCAAACATTTAAATAAAGGTTAATATTTTTTGCTCTACTTTCAGAAAGGATTAGGCTACCTAAAAAATAACTATTTTACTAATTTTAAGTAAAATTGAAATTGTAAATATATGGATGGAGTGGCTTTGCAACTTGAACATGTTAATTAAAATTTAAAAACTTGAAACTGAAAACGGGAAGGCTTAAAGGGGAACTTCGGTATTTTTCTAAATGGATACCTGTGTTGGTGCTGCATCTGTTTGAGTAACCTGGAGGTTTGAGGGGACTGACTGTCTCTGTGGGATGGTCGGTAATGTCGCGGAGGCGGCCTGCACCACCTTCAAGGCCTGCTGGGGGATCTGAACCACCTGAGACTCCGGTTTGGACTGGACCAGCTGGACTTGCTGCACCATTGGTGGCTGCCCGGGACTCTGCACGATCAGTAAGTTGTTGCCTGCCTGCAAATACGGAGAGAGAAGAGGCTATCCTTTGAGGTTCAGGTGTGAGACATCTGGAGTTGTGTGACCATAAAAGAGAGAATATAAAGTTGATTTGGTGAGCATAGGCTTATTTACACACGAAGCAACATCCACCTGAAGAACGCAAGTTCTATATTCCCTCTCCCTTTAGCTCCGTCCCAACTCCTGAGGAGAATATCTAGTTTTTAATCTGTTAACATAAAAATATATATTTCGAGACATTTTCAGTGTACTGCTTGATGACAGAATCGATCAGTCTAAGTCAACTTGAGGATGTAAATTTAGCCAGCAAATAAATACTGATTAAGTTTGGGTCTATTTACAGATTTGTCAATTAACAGAAATTTAACTGACAAAAAAGTGATTTTGTGAGGATTAACTGCTTTTATCTGTTTATATTACCGTAAATGCGAGACCTTTGTGTTAAGGATTGCTTGTGGACATAACAGACCAGAAAGAAAAAAAAAAAAAAACTTTACTTTATGGTTGATCCGGCGCCTTTAACTAAATCTCACAGACTTGATTAGTCAAATGCAGTCGCTAAGCTACATCAACATTTCATTGTTGGCTGAATTCATATTCTCTCACAAGTACGTGAATCTTGAGTTTGCATAGCAAATACATGTGAACTATTGTGTCTTGACCAGGAACAGTCAGATGTCACTTCAGCTCCAGAAACATGTTAAGATTGTTCGACTCAGCACTTGATATGTGTAGTGCAGCATGGGCCGGTGGAATATGACAAAAAGGGTGCATTGCATTCTGTTGCTTTTAGTGCTCCTCTGTATGGCTGCAACTAATGATTATTTTCTTCATTAATCGTTGCAAATCTGCTCCTCTGAGAGATGTACCTGAATGATGTTGTCGCCAGCTTCTATCAAGATGGTCTCCATCTGCTCTGGGGGTGGAGAGGCAGCCTGTGGAGGAGGAGGAGGCGTAGCAGTCAAAACCACTTTCTTCTTCCTCCCTCGTCGTCCCTTTCCCGGAGTGGGAGGGGCAGCTGCTGTCTCTGTGATGAACTGAGTCCCGCCGACCTCTCCGGTCGCCACGTTGAGCGGCAGCGTGAGCCCGCTCGGCAGTTGCACCATGTTCGCCGCAGAGTTGTTTGGCTTGCGCGACTTGGGGCAAGGTTTGATGGCTACAGTCTTCTGCGGCGTAATGGGAGTGGTGGCGGCCGCCGGAGCCGGTACGGTCATGGGGGTGGTGATGATGGCCTGGTTGGTCCCTGGTATGAGCTGGATCTGCCCTCCCTGTGGCATCACCTGGATAGTCTGGGCACCCTGGATCTGCGGCACCATCTGGTACTGGATGTTGGCGGGGGCCGAGGTGTGTGTGCGGGCCGGGCTCTGCTGGATAGTGAGCACAATGGGATTGCCAGAAGCCGTGGTGCCCAGGCCAGCAGGCAGCTGGATCACATTGCCCTTGGCTGAGAGGAAAGAGAGGTTTTTGGGCGGAGCGGGGGCGATTGGAGCCGGCTTTATGGGGAGGAGCCTGCGAGGCTGCGGCTGCGCTGGAGGAGAGGTGACAGGAGCCTGAGCAGCAGGAGGGCCGATTTTACTACAGGTGGCAGCCAGCAGGGCCAGAGGAGAGGGCTGGGTGTCCTGCAGGGAGACAAACACAACAACTCAGATACAAAACACACACAGTCGGCATTAAAGCCAGCCTGAGCAGAAACAATTAAGAAGTAAGAGAGATATAAGGGGGTGTGGCCAGGTTAGCTCAGTTGGTAGAGCAGGCACACATGTATAGAGGTGTATGCCTCGACGCAGAAGGTCCAGGGTTCGAGTCCGACCTGTGACAATTTCCTGCATGTCTTTCCCCTCTCTCTTCCCCTTTCATGTCTAGCTGTCCCATCCATTAAAGGTGGAAATGCCCCAAAAAAATATCTTTAAAAAAAGAGAGAGATAAGGTGAGATAAGACGCTAAAATAAATAAGAGAGGATAAACAGGTAAGCCTTCAAATACGTACTAAAAATTGTGTCAAACAGGTGGCGTAGCAAAGCTTTTGAGCTCCTGTGTTATTCTACATGAACTACGTAGAAAAAAAAAAATCTCCGTCCTCATAAGCGTTTTAGCGCTATTTCAGAAATAATCTCCATCCAAACTAACACGCCTGACTGAGAATGCACATGCCAGAAATTGAACTACACGTCTGGCCCTGGCTTGGTAGAGTCTGTTACTTACGTAGGCTACGGCATAGGCTCTGCGTAGAACCTTGTACGTTCTACTATAAATCAGCCTTTAGACAAACAACAGTTGCAAAAATAAGATGGTAGAGTCAGTCGCTCAGTTGGATCCCGGCACAAAAGTGTGCCTCCAGTGTGCAGCGGCATGGATGCATCGTGGGTTAATGAAAGGGACATCAGGAGAGTGCAATCAGAGTGCAGACAGTGGTCTGGACACGACATCTGGCTGTTTACTCACTTGTGTGGAAGCGGTGGAGGGCTGAAGGTATTCACTGGGACTGACAGCAACAGTGGTGGCCATACTGTCCTGTTGTTCTGGAAAACACAGACACAGCAGAGTCAGATTCAGGCTGCCTGCAGCATCTATTTTCAGTAGTTAGGCTGTCCAAGGACATCAGATTAGATTAGATTAGATTCAACTGTATTGTCATTGTGCAGAGTACAAGTACAAAGACAATGAAATGCAGGACATTCCTACAAAACAGAAGCAGATCTAAGAGCGACAAAGCACTGTAATGTCTCGCTGCGATTACCACGTGATCATTAAACGTCATCAGTTACAAATTAGGTTGTTAATTAGATTAGGTCGGATAGGTTACAAATACAGTGGCACTCATAAGTTTATGAACCCATGCTAAAGTTGACTAAAAAGAGGAATAAAAAAAACATTTTTTCTTAATGCCTTAATTAATTATAAAATAGCCCCACATCATCACATCCCCTTCACCATACCTAGAGATTGGCATGGGGTACTTTCCATAAGATCATCTCTGAATGCCAATCAAACCAGCTATTAGACTAACTGAAATAAAACCATGCCAATCTCTAGGTATGGTGAAGGGTATGTGATGATGGGGGGCTATTTTAATTCCAAAGGCCAAGGGAACTTTATCAGGATGCATAGTATCCTGGATACAATGCATCCTGATAAAGAGATAGAAGAGAGATAAGATGTGTTCGGAGTTTTGCCGACCGGATACGGCAAAATTTTAATCTATCAACTGACTGCGTCACCTTCTTCATTGCTCTGGTTGGTTGGAGCTCTATCCTATTGCGTGCAGAGGGAATTTGAAAGACAACCGTTTATCCCTCCCCTCGGATTGAGCCCTGCCAATGGTGAGTTCCCAGACCCAACATCTGGATGTGGGTCTGGCTTGTCAGGCTATGCCACTGTTTGTATCAGCTAAAAATCATTTGGGTATGTTGATTGGATTTGTTCAATGTAATGATAATGTAGATAAAGATCACACTTTTTAAAATCCAGGACAAGAAACTGTGTTATAAACACTTCAGAATCTTCTGCAGAGGTTTATGAAAAGTAACTGACATCCCTTTCACCAAACATCTAGGAAGCTGGTTTTCATGAAGTTAGCTGACTGGGCGGAACAGCTGCTACGTTTTGTCCCTTTTTTTGAAGAAACAACTCGCACAAACCCAAAAATTCTTCCGTGCAGGTGCGTTGGAAGATAACATCAACTTGGAATCAAAGGAAACAGAATGGGAGGGGCGAAATGCACGCCCGGTTGGGATTGTTGTTTGAGATACTCTTGATGAAGGTCTGGGGTGATGCTATAGCGAGAGCAGTGTGGGATTTGTTCTGTTGTTTCCAAGTTTATGTTTTGCTCCTTTAAAAGTATCACATCTTTCACCAACAACTAGGACTGCAACTAACGATTATTTTTATCGTTGATTAATCTGTCGATTATTTTCTCAATTAATCGGTAAGTTGTTTAGGCTATAAAATGTCAGAAAATGGAGAAAAATGTGGATCGGTGTTTCCTAAACGCCCAAGGTGACATCCTCAAATGTCTTGTTTTGTCCCCAACTCAAAGATATTCAGTTTACTGTCACAGAGGAGAGAAGAAACTAGAACAATATTCACTTTTAAGAAGCTGGAATCAGAGAAGTTTTACTTTTCTTTCATACAAATCACTCAAACCAATTATCAAAATTGTTGGTGATTAATTTAATAGTTGACAACTAATCGATTCATCTTTGCAGCTCTACCAACAAATGTCAAAATACTGGCAACAATCCAGATGCTCTCTAAGCAAAGAAATGCACCGTTGGACTGCAATCATAACGAGGAAAAGACTAAATTTATTGAGCAAATCATGTTCCTGTTAGGACAGTTGTACATTTGAGTATATTTAGGGCAGGCTGCCCAATAGTTTAAGAGCAGGGTAAATCTTAAAGTAGCAGGCAAGGCTGACTAATGGCCAAAATAGGTTGAGGCCGTTTTTGTTAAAGGTCCCATGACATGGTGCTCTTTGGATGCTTTTATATAGACCTTAGTGGTCCCCTAATACTGTATCTGAAGTCTCTTTTATATAGGCCTTAGTGGTCCCCTAATACTGTATCTGAAGTCTCTTTTATATAGACCTTAGTGGTCCCCTAATACTGTATCTGAAGTCTCTTTTATATAGACCTTAATGGTCCCCTAATACTGTATCTGAAGTCTCTTTTATATAGGCCTTAGTGGTCCCCTAATACTGTATCTGAAGTCTCTTTATATAGGCCTTAGTGGTCCCCTAATACTGTATCTGAAGTCTCTTTCCCGAAATTCAGCCTTGGTGCAGAATTACAGCCACTAGAGCCAGTCCCACAATGAGCTTTCCTTAGGATGTGCCATTTCTGTGTCTGTAGCTTTAAATGCTATTGAGGAGGAGAGGGGGGGGGCAAGGTGGAGAGTGGGGGTGTGGCCTTGACAAACTGCCACTTTGCTCGTTTGAAAGCCATGATGTCTCTCTCTCTCATGGGCGGGCCAAATTCTCTGGGTGGGCAAAGCAGAGAAAGGGGAGGTAACCTTTCCCCTTATGACGTCATAAAGGGAAGATTCCAGATCGGCCCATCTGAGCTTTCATTTTCTCAAAGGCAGAGCAGGATACCCAGGGCTCGGTTTACACCTATCACCATTTCTAGCCACTGGGGGACCATAGGCAGGCTGGGGGAACGCATATTAATGTTAAAAAACCTCATAAAGTGAAATGTTCATGCCATGGGACCTTTAAACAGAACTGCTCAGCTGGCACTTGAAATCAAACAGCAGGTGACACATAACACCAAAGAGCACTGCAATAGCAACCAGCAATAACAGTGAGAAGTACACAGGCTGCTGGGATATGACTGATTCATGAAAAGTCTACTCTAATTGCTAAATATGCGGATTTTTAGGCACAAATGAGCATCAAAGTAGAGCAGTTTGTGCCTCTAAAGCACAGTATTAAAGTTACCGCTGAGTCACAGCGCTAAGCATTTGTTATTTTGTTTAAGTACCACAACACAAGTCTGTCCATAATCCTCAAAAACTCTTCTGACAATCAGCACGCAGCTATGGATCACGGTGCCAAAAACTTCACTGTCACAGCAAAAATAATTCACACGGGGATACAACAGCCTGCTAAGCCACTAATCTCTCTTGGCTAAAACTGTGGAAATACTCCACTACACGTAAAAGTCCTGCATATTACATCTGAACACCCAGACAGGGGATTTCAGTTATTGAGGCTGATTAGACCTCCGCTCAGGTTGAAGGTGGGCGCACTCAGATGGGAATTTATTAGGTCACAAATCTTGTCTACCAATAAGAATGTGAAAGCTGTCATTTGTCCCACCCTAACTGGTGCAACAAACAAAAGCTGTGTTCGAAACCGTTCCCTATCACGGAAATAGTAAACTATATAGTGTGTTCGCCATTTTGTACTGGTGTTCGAATTCTCCACGGTTACTTTTATTCACAGTCGGACTGATCAGTCGGGTCCCCGAGGTCCAAAAAATGCCTCAGAACACACGGAGGCGACACCGACTTGAGCGTAATACGTCTCCATAGCAGCAGGCGGCGCTGCTCTGTATTGTTTCCTTTAACAGAAAATGAAAACCGGCAGCTGATTGGACGAACGCGTCACGTGGTTCTTTTTCTCCAGAAATTCACAGCCGGACTGTCATGGCGGCTCGTTCAGAATAGGACTAAAATTGGACTAAAATAGTTCACCGAAACGTGTTTCTGAAAACATTTTAAGAGAGAAATAGGCCGTGCGGTCGCTGAATCTGTCTTCATTTCAGATCGACAAAGGTCAGCTTAACAGATTTCCGTCAGATTTTGAGAGGCTCATCCGCTCCCCATTTCCGGGCGAGTCCTGACTGCCCTGTCTCCAGACTGAACACACCGAACAGACTCGAGTCACCGACCTCGCCAGACGGTCCGACGGCCAATTATCAGGCTGGCGTGTCTTCTCTCTAAGGGAAGCTCATTGTGGGACTGGCTCTAGTGGCTGTAATTTTGCACCAAGGCTGAATTTCAGGAAAGAGACTTCAGATACAGTATTAGGGGACCACTAAGGTCTATATAAAAGAGACTTCAGATACAGTATTAGGGGACCACTAAGGTCTATATAAAAGAGACTTAAGATACAGTATTAGGGGACCACTAAGGTCTATATAAAAGAGACTTCAGATACAGTATTAGGAGACCACTAAGGTCTATATAAAAGAGACTTAAGATACAGTATTAGGGGACCACTGAGGCCTATATAAAAGAGACTTCAGATACAGTATTAGGAGACCACTAAGGTCTATATAAAAGAGACTTAAGATACAGTATTAGGGGACCACTAAGGTCTATATAAAAGAGACTTAAGATACAGTATTAGGGGACCACTAAGGTCTATATAAAAGAGACTTAAGATACAGTATTAGGGGACCACTAAGGTCTATATAAAAGAGACTTCAGATACAGTATTAGGGGACCACTAAGGTCTATATAAAAGAGACTTCAGATACAGTATTAGGGGACCACTAAGGTCTATATAAAAGAGACTTCAGATACAGTATTAGGGGACCACTAAGGTCTATATAAAAGAGACTTCAGATACAGTATTAGGGGACCACTAAGGTCTATATAAAAGAGACTTCAGGTGTTAGCAGCAACAGTTAAGTATGGAAGTAAGTTTTCATTGATTCCTTTGGCATTAATGTGAAGGTTACAGTTTCCTGATGTAGAGGTTTAAGGTTATTCTCATTTTCCGTAACATACTGTTGGGTAGTTTAATCTACAGCAACGCATCCTTTTCTATAAGATCATCATATGTTTGTAGCGCCGCTGTCCTGTGAGAAGCACGTATCTCTAAAAACGTTTAAAACTTTTTCATGGTGTAAGAAAAACAGCCCTGTTTTCTGCTCTGTGACGATGCATTTTCCAGCTGATTCGAGAGGCTTTTTAAATAGTTTATTTAGCTTAAGGAGGAGGAGAATTTTCTCAACACAAAGGAACACTTCATCCTTCAGTCTATCACAAACATTCAACATCAACACATCTGGAGATCCGTCTTTTTCCGTGGACAGGAAGGGGATGAAAAACATCATCTGAAAAGTAACTAAAGCTTTCAGACAAATGCAGTGGAGCAAAAAGTACAATATTTACCTCTGCGACGTAGTGGTGTACAAGTTTAAAGTTAGGCATGCATAAAATACTTTACAATACTCAAGTAAAGTACAAGTACCCTGGGTTGAATGAAGACATAGATTTCAGTCCTTTCTTGTGATCATTTTCTCTGTATATATTTGTTCAGGCTTAACTTGTAATGTAGCTACCTAGTGGACTCTCTCTGTATGTGGATATTTACTACAGCCACTTAGTGAACTGTTTATTTGTTCTTTTGCATGTGAACATTTACAGCCAGCCACCTAGTGGATTGTTTTGGCATGTTTTCATGTGGTAGGCTAACTCACCATGTGACTCAGGTGTTTCCAATCAACCTACACAAAAAGGGAAATTGTTTGTCTGTGAAGCACACCCTGAAGAAGGCCGTCTGTGCCGCTACGCGTGGGTTGCTTCTCCCTATGTCTGTTACATTTTCTATTGTGAAATAGCCAGTAAAATAAAGGCCTTTTTAAACAATTTTGAAGAAGAGTGCCTTGGATTTTCCTTTTTTTTTCCTACAGATTGAATTCCCGACCCCAAAGCGCACCTTCAAACATTTGACCGAACTTCGTGAGCACCCTGGACTTTTTTTTGTCTTTACAAGTACTTTGAATTTACTTTAGTAAATGTACTTAGTTACATTCCAACATGGACGGGTGATTACAGAGCCGCTGTGGTAACCAAGCAGAAATCTTCAGAACAATAAACGCCAAACAAACGTACAACCACCACCAGTTAATGCCAGTCTACCTGCCTGTAATGCCCACACACAGGTGGAAGGTAACTAAGGACATGTGTACATATACGTATACTTATATTGTTTATACCTATATTGTTTAATATTCCATCTAGAGAATGTGTGACGTGCACCAACAACACCAAAACAAACTCCTTGTATGTGTTAAAAAACGTACATGGCAATAAAACCCATTCTGATTCTGATATTTACTCCAGTACTGTACTTTAATACAATATTGAGGTACTTGAACTTTACTTGAGTCTTTCCATTTACTACTTTATACTTCTACTCCACTACATTTCAGAGGTAAATATTGTACTTTTTACTGCACTGTATGTATTTGATAACTTCAGTTACTTTGCAGATTCCAATTATTAATACAAAATATAAAACAACTAATACATGATGATTTACTATAATGGATTAAGCCACCCAGCAGTATATAAAGTAATTAAAATTAGCTTTACCATTACCTGCTGAAACATTAGTGAACACATTAATGCATCAATAATTATAATCCATCCAGTGATATATGATTCTGAAAAGGGCCTCTCTACATAAAGAGTAATTTTACTTGAAGGTCCCATATGGTTAAAAAAAAAAAAAGTAGGATTTCCATGTCTTGTTTGATTATGAAGCAGGTCAAGGTGCTATATAAGCACTGTGAACGTATCACAATTCTAAATCCACAGAGAAATGCACACAGCCCAATTCAGAAACTGTGCCTTTAAAGGAGTTCTTAGGTCTTCTGTACCGTTGTGATGTCATAACTATACTATACAGTTTACAGATGGAAAGTGATGCTACAGTGCCGTTACAGTCGTTCCCTGGCTGCAATGATGGTGCAGGTAAAACAGGTATATTCAGACAGACAGCATGAGAAAAAAAAAGTTTTTCTGAACATTAAAGCATGTAAACATGTTCTAGTAGAAACCCAAAATACAAGTATGAATCTGAAAATGAGCATGACAGGTCCCCTTTAATTATGTAAGATTTTGAAGGAAGGACTTTTACTTTTAACAGTTATTTTGAAACGTAGTATTAGTATTTTTACTCATATAAAATATCTGAATACTTCTTCTACCACTGCCAGTAATTTACACATAGGAGGGGAAAAAACAGTATGGCCTCAAAATAGCCCCGCCATCAAACACATCACGTTACTGTTGGGTTTGGTTTGCTGTGGACGACCAGCTACCGCTGGTCAGCTAGCTAGCTAGCCATCTAGCACTACTAACCGGGGGCTGAAGTGGTTAGCAGCTAGCTTAAGCTGCTTTGGTCGGAATGCAGCTTAGATTCTACTTATAAACGAACCAAGATGGACCGTTACTTGCACCATCTCTGTATTTAATTGTGGAATAAATGGGCGGGGGGAATGCAGAGGGAAAAACAAATAAAGCACCAAAGCTTACACTCGCATATTTGGCTAACTGCCGCGTAGCTAGCAAGTCAAACTCTCTTTGATAACGTTACAGAAAAAGGCAGCCCTTTTCCGGAAGTGCATTGCTTATTTTGGTTCAATCAACTGCCCGAGTCCCCCCTAAAAACACACTTAATCGTACTGCATAATGTCCAGAGCTTTGTGTCCAATACAGATATAACGTTTTACGAAGTAGAATGTAATATAAACACCAATGTTTTAATTCCTACCCACCGCTCATGACGACATTCGCTCTCCGTGAGCCTTGAAGACCGAGCCCCGTGGAGGAATCCGCCCGCGCTGGTGCACCAATCCACGGACAATGGAGAGTTGAACGACGCGCGCGTTGACGAATCAGCTTGAGCTGTCTGTGTGATTGAAATTCAACTGAGCCAATCGTGGTGCGATATTTTTGTACGTTGGTCGATGGATGACGGCTCGACCAATGGGATGTCGAGATTGTGCTCGGCGGGGGCGTTTCCAAAAGCTAAACCTAGAACAAGCGAGGGCCCTATTACAGCGGGGATACGGTTTCACTGACGTCCATAACGACCAATGTGATTATTGAACGGCAGCTCGATCAAAACAAGAGTGACAACCGTGTTGAGCAATGAGCTTTGAGTCGCTGTTGTGTGACCTGTTTAAACTGCCCCATGTTTCATTATAAGGAGCAGTCCGTTATGTGGCATTACAAACTGCAGTAAGCCAGTATAAACGGATTATAAATTTATTTTTGCTGCGATTTCGCAATACTAGGCCTATATTACTGTGTAGTTCAAATATGTAGAGCTGGAGCTCATTTTGAACTATTACCTGATGCTTATTTTCATTATGGATTCATCTGCTGATTATTTTCTCCATTAATCAACTGATTGATTGATTGTTTGGTTTGTAAAAACAGTAAAAGTAGTGAGGAAATGGTCATCACAATTACCCCTAAAAGCCTAAATGACACCTTCACAATGTTTGTTTTGTCTAACCAACAGTCCAGACTTCAACATCATTAGGCTATTAAAACATTATTAAAAGGAAAATCAGCAAATCTTCATATTTGTGAAGCTGGAACCATAAAATGATGGTACATGAAAAATGACCTAAACGATTCCTTCATTTTCTGTCAATTGGCCAATTGTTTCAGCTGTTGGCTAAACTGTTGGGTCATTTCATTTATAATCAATAACACACAAAGGGGGAGGGGAGAAATAGACTTTTCAGCATGAGCCTGTCTCTCTCAGCCCCTATACCATTATATCACTTTGTCTGCTGTACACCTGGCTGTCTTATAGGCTATATTAGCCCTCCTACACAATCTGGACTGTGGTCATAACATCTACATCTTATAACTTATTCCCTGTTATTATGTTAATATTTCATAGTCATAGTTAATATTTAATAATACTCTACTGCACTGTTCAATCCCTGCACTGTTCACTATTGCACACAGTCTACCATAGCACCTTATCATGTGATTTTTATTTTTATTCTTATGTATGTGTGATATATATGTGTATATGTGTTTGTTGTGTTAAGGTTGTCTAAGCTACTGGATCCTAAAATTTCCTTCGGGATGAATAAAGTATCTATCTATCTATCTATCTATCTATCTATCTATCTATCTATCTATCTATAACAAAACATCATATTTTATAAGCTTTTGGTATGTTTTGTGTGTAAAAAACCTTAATTTGTAATGTAACTAAAGCTGTCAGATAGGCCTCAATCTAGTCAATCGTACAATATTGAAGATCTGAGATAGTGGAGACATGAAAAGAAAAGAATCAAGTCAGGTGTACAAGTACAAATACCTTAAAATCAAATTTGTAGGCCTACTTATACTAGAGTAAATGTACTTTGTTACATTCCACCCGTGCCGGGCTCAAACATGTATTGTATACAAGCTTTTGTCAATTGAATCTTTTTGTTATTCAACGCAACCTCCACAATAGGCTGTAGTTTGACCTCAAAATGCTCTTTGACTTGGTATTTGTCACAACATTATCCAAAGAACTGACCTTAAAATGTCAACTAAAAACAGTATTTTGTTAGCCTATTCGTTTTTCACAAAGATGATTCAAACTCAGATCGCCCACTTGGACTCAGACCAGATTTGAGCACTGAAGACTTGGTACTTGGTCACAACCCGATAAGAAAGGCTGACATGATCCCAGCTTTCAGCCTTTGGAGGAAATGTTCCAGTCGTGGCAGTCAGTCCCATCTGTCGTCCACATCCGCTGAGCTGGCCTCCAGCACTTTCAGCCAACACGCAGACCAACGATGAGCTGTCTCTCTTTCTGATTGGCTCACTCCCCGTGACTCTTTTCACATCCACAATGCATGCAGGCCCTTTTCATATTGCCTTTTTTTTCCCCCAAAGAGTGCACTTGACCTTATTCACCATACAGTCGTCTGTTTCTCCTCAGTGCATCCTCTCCCTGCATCACAGCATGGGATATATATTTTTAAAAGTGCTTTGGAAACACGAGCCCTGCTTTTAGCTAAAGCACTTTCTCCCTCTTCACTTCAAGTGTGCTATAGTTAGCGGTTGAATGCAGATAGTGTGGATCTGGTCTATCACGTTCTCCCTATAGGCATCTCTGTGGAGTGTAGAGAGACTTAAAGAGAAAGAGCTGCATAATTTAACTGGGATATTTCTTTTTTCTTCTTCTTTTTTTCCTCTTTCCAGGCTTCATGAGTGAGCCAGAGCATTAGCTGGAGAGTATTCAGCCTTAAACAATTCAAAGTGAATAGCAGGCGTTAAAAAAATGAAACAATTTCCATGCAGAGAAACCTCCAACAGAATCATCTAAACAGTGTTAACTCACAGAGCTGTCATTTCATACATCCGTGCCCATGCTGGATAGATGTTAAAGGTCCCATGGTATGAACATTTCTCTTTATGAGGTTTTTTAACATTAATATGAGTTCCCCCAGCCTGCCTATGGTCCCCCAGTGGCTAGAAATGGTGATAGGTGTAAACCGAGACCTGGGTATCCTGCTCTGCCTTTGAGAAAATGAAAGCTCAGATGGGCCAATCTGGAATCTTCCCTTTATGACGTCATAAGGGGAAAGGTTACCTCCCCTTTCTCTGCTTTGCCCGCCCAGAGAATTTGGCCCACCCATGAGAGAGAGAGACATCATGGTTTTCAAACAAGCAAAGTGGCAGTTGGTCAAGGCCACACCCCCACCCTCCACCTTGCCCCCCCCCCCCCCCCCCAAGGCTGAATTTCAGGAAAGAGACTTCAGATACAGTATTAGGGGACCACTAAGGTCTATATAAAAGAGACTTCAGATACAGTATTAGGGGACCACTAAGGCCTATATAAAAGAGACTTCAGATACAGTATTAGGAGACCACTAAGGTCTATATAAAAGAGACGTCAGATACAGTATTAGGAGACCACTAAGGTCTATATAAAAGAGACTTCAGATACAGTATTAGGGGACCACTAAGGCCTATATATGGGTAGTTTAATTTATAATATAAACATCATATTTGATGTGTTTTGTGTGCAAAAATCTTCACGTGTAAAGTAACTAGTAACTAAAGCTGTCAGATTAATGTAGTGGAGTAAAAAGTACAATATTTCTCTCTGAAATGTAGCGGAGTAGAAGTAGAAATTGGCATGAAAAGAAAAGACTCAAGTAAAGTACAAGTACCTTAAATGTGTACCTATGTACAGTACTTGAGTTAATGTATTTAGTTACATTCCACCACTGGCTACAATTCTGATAATTGATTAATCATTTTTTATGAGGGTTTTTTTCTCCTATCCAGGAATGTATGTGTGGAGGAGGCAGACCTTACTCCGCAGCGCTGTGGAGATAGGTCTGGCAATGCGAGACTACTAATTACGTATAATCTAGTGCAGAGATCTTCAATAGGGGGTCGGGGGCCCCTAGGGGGTCCTCAGAGTTACTGCAGAGGGGCCACTAAATTATTGTTAAGATTTTGAAAGTCTTTTCAAAAATTAAAATGTCTTAACATGAATCCAATATATTATTAACAAATATAAATCAGCCTATTTGTAAAAAACAAAACAAAACACATTGTTGATAGGCTACTGGCCTATAGGTAGTCACTGAGGTAGCCATCCACAGATACAGGTAATCCTAAGGATTCACTGTGCCACATGTATGTTTGACATTAAAACATGATTATTTATATAATTTATAAAGGATTTTAAGCTGACCTACACGTTGTTGTAAGTCCACTTTAATATGCAACTTAATTATATACAATATATGTAGTAGGGGGTCCATGCTCCGTCTCTCTCTCTCAGTTAAGGGGTCCTTGGCTTAAAAAAAACATTGATCCCTGATCTAGTGGATGTTATTATTATAATGATGAAAACCTGAAACATCTTCAGACTGCAATATCAATGTTATTCAAATATTCAAATTCAAAAACGACGCCACACTAATGTTTATTTTTCTTCGTTTTTTTTTACTGAAAACGCTGAGCCAGTAGCCAGCTTCAGGGTACTGAGAAATAGAGCAAAATACACCTGGGCATTTCAACAAATAAAACTGACAGGTAGGAGATGAGTCATGGCAGATTTATACACACTCTGAGGCAGGGCATTGTGGGAAAAATGAGGCTCAAACTCCCACCAGTAAAGCCAAATTCAGAAAATTGTGCAAGTAAACTCCACATTAGTCTTTTATTTGCAAAATTTTCTTCTGTTTAAATTAATATATATATATATATATATATATATATATATATATATATATATATATATATATATATATATATATATATATATATATATATTTTTTTTTTTTTTTTTCCTTAGACAACCCATCAGCATAAGTGAATGAATCATAAATAAATCAGAATATAATGATTTCTATCATCTTAACAATCAAAAGAAGTGACATTGTTCCCTTTCTGCATTCTTCTGACATCAATTCAAATGAGCTAAGTGGAATAAAACAGTATTTAAATCAGCTTTTTGTTTTGTAAATTGCATTTCTGAAGATATTTTACCTTTGGTGTATTTGTTCCCTTGTCTTGTTAAAACGTGTCCAGATGTAAACAGCAACTATGATAAAAACGCATCACTAACTGGGCGCCGCTTGTGATTTTTCCTGTGAATGCCGCCGCCACAGACACCCAGTTCATAATACTTGTACTCATAATAATGAAAATGCAAGGGCTTTCATCAGTGAGTCACCATTGTGTATCCTCACTTGGTGATAGATAGTGACTTTAAAGACATTTATTCAAATGAAAATCTTCCAGATAGTACTTAAAGTTGAGAAGTTGTAAACATTTTATAAAATCCATCCCCGCAGAAGAAGCACTTTATTAGCACTGCTGTAATTTTGAGATTTCCAGGGAGAAAAAAAAAAAAAGATCATAGGGCCTCCAACATGGCGGCCTGTCTCTCTTAAACCCCTCGACTGCCTGAATGCTAGGTGATGGGCCTCTGCTGCCCTGCCTCTGTGTGTATATCTCCCCTGAGGGCAACTTTTAATCCAAAAAACCCTCTTTTTGACAGAATAGAAGGAAAAACAAGGAAACAGCAGCAAACAACAGTTGTACAAATTGACCAGTGCATTGTGTTTTAAAAGTCCAGTTCAGTAGCTTCAGGAAATTTGCAAATCAAGTTCATAATTCTCCTTTTTGTTTCAAACTGACAGGTCTGCAGGTGAGAACATCTCTGCAGTCCCTCTGAAGACGAGGCTGAGTCCTCTGCACCTGAACGTCTCATTGACAGTTTTCCCGCCATCCGGCTGCAAACACTCATCCCTCTTTTTGTTAGTCCAAGTCAAGAGAGAGGCAGGTCCATCCTAGTCCAGCTGGAGAGATTTCCAGAGGACTCTGATTGGCTGATGCTGGAAGACTAGCAGTCCAGTAGCCTACAGATCAGTCCTCCATGCAGAAACCTGGCCAGAGAAAACAGGTGCATTCACATGTGATCAGATATATTAGAAAAACTCTTAATGTTAATGAATCGTTATATTTACATGATTAACATACATTTTTATTCAATTTTTAATCCATTTTTTTGCTTTCTGCCTACTGCAGCTTTAAGTATAGTATATATATTTTACTTAAAGTGCCCATATTATGCTCATTTTCAGGTTCATAATTGTATGTAGAGGTTGTATCAGAATAGGTTTACATGGTTTAATTTTCAAAAAACAACATTTTTGTTGTACTGCACACTCGTAGCTCTCCGTTTTAGCTACAGAATGAGGCATCTCACTTCTGTTCCATCTTTGTTGGGAGTCGCACATGTGTAGTAGCTAGGTAAGGACTACTAGCCAGTCAGAAGCAGAGTATGAGGGCGTGCCCTGACAGTACCTAGGTAAGGACTACTAGCCAGTCAGAAGCAGAGTATGAGGGCGTGCCCTGACAGTAGCTAGGTAAGGACTACTAGCCAGTCAGAAGCAGAGTATGAGGACGTGCCCTGACAGTACCTAGGTAAGGACTACTAGCCAGTCAGAAGCAGAGTATGAGGGCCCTGACAGTAGCTAGGTAAGGACTACTAGCCAGTCAGAAGCAGAGTATGAGGGCGTGCCCTGACAGTACCTAGGTAAGGACTACTAGCCAGTCAGAAGCAGAGTATGAGGGCGTGCCATGCTAGCAGCTAGGCGAGCATTATAATGTGTGTTCCAAAGTGACCACGTTTGTCTCTGAAGTAAAGGCTGGACTACAATAGAGCTGTTTGGAGCAGTTTGTGAACAGTGTTTTCTGTTGGAGATGGTAAGTCCCTTTGGGGGGGACTTTGGTCTTTTTCACTTTGTAAACCTATAACATGCACAAAAAGATATATAACACAATAAAGGAAAGGGAAAAAAGCCCAAAAGCATAAAATGAGCACTGGAGTTTGTACGAACTAATCTCAAACTCACTTGAGCTGAGAAGATCTCTGCTGCTACGTCTGCGACTCGGCCTCTTGCTCGGCTCCCACCGCTCTCCGGATGCTCTTGATTGACAGGTACGTCTCCTCCTCGGGGTCGTAGTAATAAAACTTACTCAGGTAGGATATTAGCGGTCTGGAAAGAGGTGAATATAAACATGGGGGGGGGGGGGGGGGGGGAGAATCAGCCAAGTGTCTCTGTGATGTGTAAGTAGTTTACTTGTACTGTGAAATGACGGTTGAATGTTGCGTTAGCATGAGACTAATTTTGCATAGCAACAACATCATAGCGTTAAAACATGAAGGCCTGGACAAAATCTCAACAAAACATAACACCATAAAAACATAAACCTGCATACTTTCTGTCTAAGCCCGAGTCCGGACCATGGCAGAGCTTTCGACATGCGCCTAGTCGAATGTTCAGCACAGACCAAAACTGTCTTATGCTAAATGGAATAAGCCTAGAGATTATATGACATTTCTCCTAAATTAAATTGAGAGGCAGGAGTCGAAATGTGTACAAACCACAGTAAAACTCAACAATAAAAAGAGTTTAATATTAAAAAATCAACTTCAATCAACTTAATATGGTTAATTGTGAGCAAGAGCCTCATGTTTAATCTCACAAAATTGCGCTAATATCAACAAGGTTAGGACAAACCAAACCTTGGATGATACCTTGGAAATCCTGAGACGAATTGTCCGTGAGTTATTATTGTGTAGCCTATATATTTCATAGCCTGGCTCCGCCCTCCTACGTACTTCTGCTCAATTTTTCATTTTCCTTCAGTACTACGTCTGGGTTTGCGGTATATTCTTTGGTTTTCTCCGGCCAATCTTTACCGGTCCAATCAGCGAACAGAGGGAGTGGCTTAGAACGATGACGTTGAGGTTGTGCGCTAGTTTGAGTTATAGGCAGAGAAAGATGCGAGCGAAGCCATTTGGTCCGTTGTGGCAGCAAATATCCAGAAGTTAAAGCCCGAGCAAGAACAATCTTTGCTGAGTTGTGTTGGTGGCCATGATGTTGTGGCCCTCCTCCCCACGGGGTTCGGGAAAAGTTTGATTTTCCAGCTCGCTCCGTTAGTGGTGAAGGAGTTGGCTAAGGCGAACGCTAGCGATGCTAATGCTAAATATAAGCCGATAGTTGTTGTCGGTCTCCCCTCTTGTTGCACATGCGCATGACATACGTCACGACCAAACGTTAGCGATTGGTTATGGCAGATCCAGAGTGGCTCTGGGCAGATCCAATAGTTTTAAACTTCAACAGAGTACCCGCCTTCAAGGAAGTTAACACTTGTCAATGAAGAGTGGCCAGACTCTCTGGACCAATGAAATGGACCAGAGTCTGGTAGGACCAGGCTAATGGACCAGAGTCTGGTAGGACCAGGCTAGTGTACCAGAGTCTGGTAGGACCAGGCTAATGGACCAGAGTCTGGTAGTACCAGGCTAGTGTACCAGAGTCTGGTAGGACCAGGCTAGTGGAGCAGAGTCTGGTAGGACCAGGCTAATGGACCAGAGTCTGGTAGGACCAGGCTAGTGTACCAGAGTCTGGTAGGACCAGGCTAATGGATCAGAGTCTGGTATGACCAGGCTAATGGACCAGAGTCTGGTAGTACCAGGCTAGTGTACCAGAGTCTGGTAGGACTAAGCTATTGGATCAGAGTCTGGTAGGACCAGGCTAATGGACCAGAGTCTGGTAGGACCAGGCTAGTGTACCAGAGTCTGGTAGGACCAGGCTAATGGACCAGAGTCTGGTAGGACCAGGCTAATGTACCAGAGTCTGGTAGGACCAGGCTAATGTACCAGAGTCTGGTAGGACCAGGCTAGTGGACCAGAGTCTGGTAGGACCAGGCTAGTGGACCAGAGTCTGGTAGGACCAGGCTAATGTACCAGAGTCTGGTAGGACCAGGCTAGTGGACCAGAGTCTGGTAGGACCAGGATAATGTATTTCATCAGGTGGATATGTAAATTAGTTCATGTTGAGTACCTGGGCAGTGGAAGCTCCTGGATGTGGTCGATGCGGACCATTTGTCGGATGCAGAAGCGACAGAGATGTTGTAGTGACTTCACGTTGCTGAAGCGGGATACAGGATACAGCAGCTGAACCGGGGTGGGAGGAAGCCCTGCGAGACAGACACACACACACACACACACACACACACACTAAACAATCAGTAATTTCCTAAAACAGCTAGTCACTGTAGTTTTTTTCCCCATTTGGTGCTCTGGTGAGTATTTGTGGCAGCAGGACATTATGTGTAAAAATGAAGTAAAGTGTGTGTGTGTGTGTGTGTGTGTGTGTGTGTGTGTGTGTGTGTGTGTGTGTGTGTGTGTGTGTGTGTGTGTGTGTGTGTGTGTGTTCATGGTGATGAAGGAACATGTTAAAGAGTGCAACAGTGTTACACACTGATGAGGTTTTATTTATTTTTGTGTTTTGGTCTTTTCATGGGATTTGTTGATGAAAAATATAGAATATCATCAGATTTATTTTTTTTTTAGCATTAAATTAACCTCTTGAGATTCTCTCGAAAAAGAGATACCATGATCTGAAGAGATTATCCTGGTAAGATTCAATCAAATTAAAAAGGAGATACACTTCCTGATGTTGGTATAATGAGCATCAACAGCTCCAAATCCTCCCAAAATCCTCCCAGCTCAGCGCTGACGATTAAAAAACTCAAATTCTGAGTCAGAGGAAAAATTGGGATTTGGTGGTCAATATAACACCTCCAAACTTTAATCTCAGCTCACTCATTGATTTTTTTTGCAGCACTTAATATTAGGTATTAGAACATAATCAGGGAGCTTATCTTTTATGCAATACGGATTAAGAATAAAAGTATTACACTATTTTTATTTCTTACATTTTAGTAATACCACAGTGTAAAAAAAACCTCTGTTACAAGTCAAAGTCCTGTATTCAAAATGTTACTTATGTAAAAGTACAAAAGTATAAGCACCAAAAGTAAAAGTATTCATTATGCAGAATGGCCCATTTCAGAATCCTATATTGAGGCAGTGATGGAGTACTTGAGTCTCGGACTCAGACTCGAGTCCAACTCGAGTCGCCATTCTCTGGACTCGTGACTCAATTTTGATTCACGCACTGATAACTTGGACCTAGACTCGAGGATTTATGAAATCGGAAGTTAGCATTCATGAAAGAGGACGAAGTTTTTGACTCAGTCTCAGAGTCGAGTCGCTATTCTCTGGACTCAAGACTCAACTTTTCTTTGGTGACTCAGACTTGGACTAGGACTCAAACACTGGGGACTCGACTACAACCCTGTATTGAGGCATTAATATGTTCATCAATCACTGAATCTGTATTGTAACTAAAGCTGTCAGACAAATGTACTGGAGTAAAAAGTGCAATATTTCCTTCTGAGATGTAGTGGAGTAGAAATACTCAAGTAAAGCTTGTTTACTTTATTATTAAACCTTATTAAGTAAATGCACTTTGTTACTTTCCGCCACTGATGAACACAAACATATGCAGGATTAGCTTCAAGTCATATAGACTCATTCTTACAATCATGAATGATGCACATTAGGCTTAAAACAGACATACAGACAGTCAGAGATACATTCCCCTCTCTCCTCCGTCTTGCAGGCACTAAGTGGCTTCTCGCATCCATTTTTGATCGGCTCAGGGCCGATATATGACCTATATTTTACCTGGGACTCTGGAGCGGAGGAAGTAGAGGAATTTGCCGTTCTTGGAGTGCATGATGGCCCGCTCGATGAACTCCACCACCGAGTGGCAGCGGTCCTCAAACTTCGGGTGGCACCACAAGCTGAACGTCCCTGGAGGTTTGAAAGACATGTTTTTTTTTCGTTATGTGTCACATTTAATCATCTATGAATCATAACCACATTCATTATGTAACATTTGTATAATTACAGTAAACACTTAAGACCATCCTGCTCAAGTTAGCTGTCTCTATCAGGCTCTACATTTCAATTGTGACCCTCTTTTTGCAGAGAAATGTTCTTTTTATTCCACAGCAAATGTTTCAAAGTGAAATCCTCACGCTGCATACATGATCAACAGAAAGGCTAAATGCTGATTGGCTGAGCAGTAAAATCATATCTACCTGGACAGTGCTAAAAGGCTGGTGTTCAACAATTAAACTGACCAGCTTTGCAACAGCAGCGCTGCACAAAAAGGGACTTTATCTGCTAATCATAAACACGTCTTGTGCAGCTTTAAGTTGGAACATCAAATCCTGACTTATAAAACTAACTTTCTGTCATATTTGCTGAAACTGACCTTATGTTCCAGTAGAACTACATGAAGCAGACATAAACAATCCGGCTCCTCTGGCACCACCTACAGCCTGTCGTGCGATTTGCATCTGTTCAGATGCACCAATCAGGGCCAGGGGGGGTGTCTAACTGCGTGTTAATCACTGCTCATGCACATGCATTCATTCTCCCTTGTGGGGGGAGGGGCTTAGGAGACCGTTTTGGGCTTAAGCGGAAAGGGGGGGAGGGACTGAGAAGTTGTTGATGTTCACATTTTTTGGCTAAGTCCTGGATCTTCACCATCCCACCTACAGCACCTTTAACTTTACTATAAATAGTGCAACTTTAATGGTGACCTCATGCTGCACATGTTGGCATAAATAGTATCTTCAACCAATTATTCCTCAGATTACCATTTTTCCTTCCCATACCAGAGTGAAACTCTGTGGAACAAATGAAACTATGAGCACGTTCAATAGCAACCTCATTTATTTCAACTAAAACGGGGTGCGTTGAACACCCTGCTATGTGCGCAAGGCGCGCACTGCCTTTTTTATTAACACAAGTTTACATACAAGTCGCTGCTGATTGGGTATCACCTCTGACACACCCACCAAAACGAGATAAAACATACCTTAAAGCCTGTTGCACACCGTTTCACAAGGAACCATGTCGTTCAACACAGAAACCGTAGCAAACAGTGCACACCGTTTTGAGATTGAACATGCCTGCATCACGCGCGTAATCGGAAGTTAAGTAACGTAACAGATGATTTTAAACACAATCTTTTTCTAAATGTAACTCAGCTAAGTGCCTAAACGTAACCAAATTGCGACCATTTCACAAAATGAACAACCTGTTCTCTGATTTAGATAAGAGGACAGAAAACGTCCTTAATCTTTCAGCATAAAAGCCCCTAATTTGGATAGAAAGCCAGCTATCCACTGCACAGCCAGCCCATCTGTGGTTGCTGAGTGATTAAACACATCAGAATAAGTTGGCGTGTGTTTGTTGACTTCCTGTTGACCGCTCAGTGGTTGTTTATCTGCCCTCGATTCACATCAGGCCACGATGCATTCATGCAAACACAATCGTGTTGATGTGAATGTGTTGTGTCAGTCGGGACTGCCCGTCTGAATAATGAATGTGTTTCCAGGCATGACTCTAGAGCCTCACAATGGTGACCCGTTTATAAAGCATGTGTGTGTCAATGTGTGTGTTGTGTGTGTGTCTGCCCGGTTAGACACGCATCTTTCATGAGTCACCTCGTTAGTTTGTCACACATGTGGCGTGTGTACAAATATACATGCAGTGTTGTGTGAGTTATTCACGCTTCGGTGTTGTAATGTTACCTTATTGGATCTCTGTAACATCGTGTTTGAGTTTATTCCTAATTTATTTGTTGCTCTGTTGTTTCTTTATGTGCTCTTTTGTTGTCTTGTTTTTGTGTTCTTGTTATTGTCAGTGTGTGAAAAGCTACGATGTGCTTTAGTTATCATCAAACAAAAGATAAATGTAACAGTATTTGATTACCTTGAAAACATTATATATGTTTAGAGGTTTATTTTGCATTGTTTTCTCTGCTGTATATCATCATTATATTTAGCCAGACAGGTACAATGTAAATGTGATTGTCAACCTTTTTTTTAGTAGGACTCCCTTTGTAATGTTCACATACTGCAAACTCCATTCACAGAGGAAGTCTGTGACAAGCGGTTGAAAGCTCTGGGAGACACACTACCCAGGGATCTGAGGATACATTTTACAAAATATGGCACCCCTTCTTGACATTTTTTGAGAAACCAACTACAACAATTTCAGAGTAGCTATTCCATTTCTCCTTTTTTTTATTTTTTATTTTTTTTATTTATCTATTTTTTCTTTATTATTATTTTTTTTATTATGATTTTTTGGTGTGTGTTTAATTTTTTGTTGTTGTCATTCTGTACCTTCTCAACCTCTGTTTTATGTATTATAATTAGACTGTGTTTTAAATTATCTCTTGTAGTAATCCTTAATACAGGTTTGTTTGTAATTGGGTGGGATATGGGGGGGTATGTTCTGGTTTAAAAGGGGGAAATATGTATATCCCATTGTACAGTAATTGTTTTTTTGCAATTTTGTCATTCAATAAAAAAAAAACCTTGAAAGAAAGCTCTGAGAGACGATAGTAAATGAGCCTCGAGTCTTTTTGTCAGACTACTACTGTCCCAGCTCGAGACTGAACTTTCAAACTAACCGTTATTCACGTGTTTTGTTGTTTAATTAATGATGAGTTGTAGTCTGGGTGGTGTGCCGTCATACATGTGGTTTGCGTCCATATTACCCCTGAAGTGTTGAATGACCAGCATATGGATGCACATGTTTCTGTAGGCATCGCGTGTGTGTGTGTGTGTGTGTGTGTGTATGTGCGCGCATGCGTGTAAGTTGCCTTGAGCATGCATTATGCTTGCTATCTGCACACATATGTGAGCATAATGCAAGATATGCATTATGCTGGGATACATGTGTGTGTGTGTGTTTGTGTTTGTGTGTGGGTGTGTGTGTGTGTGTGTGTGTGTGTGTGTGTGTGTGTGTGTGCGTGTGTGTATGTGTGTGTGTGTGTATTCTTGTTCTTCTATCCTTGTGTCCAACTGTGAGTTTTAGACGGAGTGAGGACATTTAGGAAAATGAGAACATTTTGTCTGGTCCATGGTTTTAGGTTTAAGGTTATATATTTGTATGTATATATTTTTGTATGTATATACCTAGGCTATATATTATGTCCTTGGTTTAACATAATCATTTTAGTGACGTGCATGCCCTTGTTTCTATCTCAGTCATTGTATTATACACTTATTGCACTGTTGGTGTACTGTGTTCTAAATCGTATTGTGTATTTATTTTGTGTAATCTCGGCTACATTGAAAATGATGGCTTGCAGTCAATTGTACCTCCGAGAACTAAATAAACATTGATGATGATGTGTACATATGGTATAGTACTCTATACTCTGTGTGTACTGGGAGTTTATGTGAGGGTAAGGGTTAAGGTCAGGCATTTAGTTGTGATGGTTAAGGTTAGGGTAAGGGGCTAGGGAATGCATTATGTCAATGACGGGTCCCCACAAAGATAGTGAAACAAACATATGTGTGTGTGTGTGTGTGTGTGTGTGTGTGTGTGTGTGTGTGTGTGTGTGTGTGTGTGTGTGTGTGTGTGTGTGTGTGTGCGTGTGTGTCTCTCACCTCGGTAGTGCTCCATGCGTGTGTGGTGTGTGACTCCCTGCGACCTGAAGCTGAGGCTCAGGATGTACCGGGGGTCTGAACTGTCTCGGACCAGGAAGGATCCGTCCGGTTTCCCCTTCAGCTTCATCTCTGCGTCCTCCCAGTTCATCGGACCCCAGTACCAGCCACACTGAGGACAAACCAACAAAACCTTTGATAACCTTGCGAGAAACCAGCCCTCACTGCTGCTCTCTGATTTCTTTCTATCAGCAAATGTGTTTTCCCATGCCTACTGAAACTCCTTGAAACCTTTTTTGTCCACAAGCCAAATGGCTAGTGAACGTTCCAAATTTACCAGCCACTCAATACTCAATTACTTTTTTGGCTGATGAGTGAAGGAAATCTACCAGCCATTTGCATATTTTACCAGCATCTGGCTGGTGGCCGGTGCTAATTTTGAGCCCTGCCTCCGCCCCTCAAATTTTCTGGCAAGACCATTTTCTTGACTTTAGACGTTGATACATTCACAGTGACTGAACTGATTTTTACCATTTAAACTGAAATGGCCATCTCTTCGTTCTTTTGCAATTTGAACTGCGAAGATAACCTTTACCAATGTCTGACGTTAGTTAACATCAAGAGACACACACGCTCAAAACTTAACACAAAGCTAGACTAAGCAATCAGTCTTAATCAATAATCATAGAAACATTTGTGCAAGTATGTGGAATCAGAGAATTTTTCCTTTTTTATAACAAATGACTCAAACCGATCAAAATACTTTTTTTGCGATTCATTTAATAGTTGACAGCTTATCTATTCATCTTTGCAGCTCTAGTTTAAGGAAATGGAGATTGAGAAAAAAATCTATATTTTTCAGATGTTTTATGACCCCATTATTACTATTAATTGAGAAAATAATCAGCAGATTCATCAAGAATGAAAATAATCATTAGTTCAGCAGATGCATCACGCAACAACACACAACTCTAGACCTGAACAAATGACAGACCTACATGAAAAACGTCAAAAATGAAATCATCAAGAAAAGAATCACTTTCTTGAATTTTTTTAATTATCTTTTCTCTTTTTCAATGTGAGTTTTACCTTCTCCAGCTCTCTCAGACTGGCGGTGAAGTTGCTGGCTTCAGACCGCCGCAGGGCGCACAACATGGGGGGCGGGACCTGTCTGGACGGGGGTGCAGCGTCAGCTGGCGATGGGGTCGAATGAGGGAGGGCCCGGAGGAAGGATTCTGAATCAGGGAAAGAATGTCACAGAAATTAAAGGTGCTGCGTGAAGCATTTTTAAACTTGAAGTGAACTTTTAGGAAAAATACTGACGTTGAGCATATTTTTGATTTTCTACAAAAAAGGATACAAATATTTTTTGACATATTTATGGTAGTGTCTAATGCTGCGTTCCAGACACAATTTTTAGCCCGTAAGTTACGACTTCAAGTCACGACTCACAACTTGGTAGCGTTCCAGGCAAAGTCACCACAAACCCTTCTAGCTAGTGTTAGCTAGCGGCTACCTAACGTTGATGTTAGCTAGCGCTAGCTGATACTAGCGATTTCTAGTCGGCGACATATTTTGGGCTTCATTTAATAAACATAACCTGTAGTAGTACACAATCGTATGAATATTGTTTTGATTACAATGTACGGAATTACTTTACGTTGCCTATTTATGTATATTTATTTCTATTTCTCACCGTTAATCACCGGTGTCTGTACAGCATCAACACAGGTCGCCAATGTTGTTTATGTGTGTGTGACGTCAAAAACTGTAACTGGAAGTACAACCATCTGGTACGAGTTCACGGGTAGTAAGTTACGGGTTTGACTGCCGTTCCAGGGCACTTTCATGAGTAGAAGGTTGTGAAAACATGAGTTACGGGTTGCCTGGAACGCGGCATAAGCCCTGAGCGTCTCAGTAAGCACAACTAATGTTAAAAGACACACTGTCAATTTCTGTGACGTGCTACTGAAGAATAAACTGTAGAACAACAACTGTTGATACAAGAAGTTTTTTATCAAGTCCACACAGTGTTAGCTATCTGCTATTAATACAGTATTTATGCTGTCTGTATAGTGTTAAATGTGTGTTCTACTCAGAAAGTGGAAGCTAGTTATCCTACATGTGGCTCGCTCGTTTGCTTTAACATTAGCAACCCGAGCTGGTTAACTTTCTTAAAGTCATATAAGGAGCTTTTTTGAGTGACGGCCCACCGTGGGGGAATGTAAGGTAAGTACATTTACTCAAGTGATGTTTTTTACATACACTACTTGCATTTGAGTATTTCCATTTTCTGCTCCTTTATACTTCTACTCGTAGGCTGGCTATACACTGCCTGTGTGGCGTGAGCGTGGCATTTCTGTTGCGTGTCAGCTGCGTGTCAGCTGCGTGTCAGCTGCGTGTCAGCTGCGTGGCGGCTGCACACCAGAAACGTGTCTGACGCGGTGCTACTGCTGCTAGCCTTGTCTGGACACATGTATGTTTCCCATTGATAAAATGAAATACCATGTTAAACATAAATATATACTGATCTGATTACAGCAGAGACAACGTCGGCAGTATTGACGGCAAAATAGGCTACAGAATATTTCGTTCTGTATTGACAGGTGCAATATTAGAATTTTTTTTTTTTTTTTAATTACATTTATATCTGCATTTATATCAAAACCTAGAGACTTTCAAACATCAACATGTCATTTATTAGGCCTAATATGTATTCGTGTCAAAATGACATATAAACATCTTTTCATATTCTATTTTGCACACCACGCAGCTGACACGCTTACGCAATGCAGCCAGTGTGTAGCCGGCCTTAGAAGGTAAATATTGTACTTTTTTACTGCACTACATTGATTTTAAAGCTTTAGAGATTCAGATTATTTATACAAAACATAATCATCTAATAACTTATGATATTATAGGTTAAACCAGTTGGTCCCAAACTTTTTCATGTCAAGGACCCCTAAACTGACAGAAATTAGACCACAGAACCCCATTTGAAAAGATATCGTGCCAGGGTGCCCCATCTGATTTTCATTTAGATGTTTAATTATAGTTAGTGCATGAAACCCATGTCCAAAAATAGTCATACATCTGTCAGTGTGTTTTGTCATTGTCGGGAGGGATGTTGGGGACACCTGGAACCCCCTCAAGGGCCCCTGGGGGTCCCTGCAACCCACTTTGAGGACCACTCGGTTAAACTACCCAGCAGTATATAAAGTAGTTAAAATGAGCTCCAGCTTTACCAGCTTCAACATTAAAGTGATGAACACATTAATGCATCAATAATTATGATCAAATAATATAATAAACATTATTCTGTAATGATATATTCTGAGAGAACAGAGAAGTTCAGATCACAACAGACACAGAGGGAGTGTGACTCTCTGCTCAGGACGCCATTACTCCACTATGTCTTTACATAGCAAATAGTTGTTTACTATAATGTTCTGAATGTCGAGTACAGCCCCTGGAAGTACAAATTTGAATGCAGGACTTGCAACAAAGTATTTCTACACTGGTATAACTAATATTACTTTAGTTAAATATCCCAGTACTCTGCTTCAGAACAGCGCTCACTTCCTGTTTAGTTCCAGGAAGCGATGGAGTAGATTCAGCAACTTGTCTTATTTTTACAGACTATGGTCTTACCATTGAGGCTTAGACTGTGCTGGATGGTGGCGTGGGAGGGAGGAGGAGGAGGAGGAAGAGGCAGGGGGAGGGAC
Organism: Zingel zingel; assembly: GCA_023566125.1. Lineage (NCBI taxonomy): Eukaryota > Metazoa > Chordata > Actinopteri > Perciformes > Percidae > Zingel > Zingel zingel. Next base: position 39,211,722 of record CM042317.1, read on the forward strand.
TGCAGGGAGGCACCCATAACACTCACTAGGAAAGGCCCAGGCTGAGGCCCGGCAAAGTCATCTGGAGGAAAAACAGGAAGGAGAGGATAGGGAAGGAAGGAAGGAAGGAAGGAAGGAAGGAACAAACGAACAAACAAATGAACAAACAAACGAACAAATGAACAAACGAAGAGGAGAGGAATGAAGGACATGAAGGAAAGAAAAGGAGAGAGCGAGGAAGTAAGCAAGGAAGGATGTAGAACAGAAAGGAAAGGAGAGAGTAGACATTGAGGGAGGAAAAAAGGGGAGAGCAAGGAGGAAAGAAAGGAAGGAAGCAAGGGTAGGAGGAAGGAAGAAGGTAGGACAGGAAGGAAAGATGATAGAAATGAGGGATGGAAGGAAGGAAGGAAACAAGGGCAGGAAAGGAGAGGGATGGAAGGAAGGAAGGAAGGAAGGAAGGAAGGAAGGAAGGAAGGACGAGAAGAATAGGGGAGAGCAAAGAGGGAGGAATGAAGGAAAGGAAACAAGGGCAGGGGAGGATCGGGATGGAAGGAAGGAGGTGGGACAAAGAAAATTTCAAGAGGGAAAGAAAGAAGAAGAGAGAGGGTGAGGGAAAAGAAAGAAAAGATAAACAAAGAAAGGAAAGATAGTTTTTCAACACCATCAGACAGAACGCCTCAGTCCACCAAATTATAAGAAGTCACCTCCTTCTGATTATTAACCAATAAGATTCCTCTGTTTTGTGGGTTTACTCAGTATCACGGGATTTTGACAGAAAGAAAAATACAGCTTATTGCCGAACTTATCTGTTAAAGAAAAAAACAGCAGGATGCTTAAGTCTGCTGCATATGTGGGTCAGAAAATAACATCAAGCTCGGAGCAGAAATGTGCATTTTAAATGTCAGAGAATGGCGGAGAAAGGACACAAACATAATTCAGGAATATAAAGAAAAGCCCTGATATTCAGGAACATACTTTTTACATTTCACATCGTTTACATTTGATTTCTTCTCCCATATTCACACAACGTGTTGTTACAGTCTCATCATTTTGTGGAAGTGGAATCTCTACTAAATTTGGGCATTTGGTGACCACAAAAGAATCAAATGTAATCTGGAATAAATTAGAAAAACTGTGAACCGATACAAATCTCTGCATCACCAAAGAAACTAAACCAACAAAACTAAATAATGGACAAGCATGAACCTAAAAAACAACAACTAAGAGCATAAAAGTTATAGTTGTAGCTGTGAAGAGAGGAAAACTGTTTTCCTCATCAATTCAGTCATTGCTCTCAGATTTCAAATGAAATCTGTAGTTTGCACCCGACCTAATCAGATTACAGCAGATTACAAAAACTCGTCTGTGTCTGTTTCCGGAAACGGGAGCGTGCCTATGTTCCCACAGCCCTATGTTCCCACATTTCTAAGAATTTTTTTTTTCACTGAAAATTAGGCCCTATGTTCCCCACATTTCTAAGATTTTTTTCCAAAATTAGACCCTATGTTCCCACATTTCCTTTTTCATGAATTTGTATCAGACTTTATCCCCCTTTCTCCCAATTTGGTAGCCAATTACACCCAACCTATTATCCAGTAGCAATGGACTACAGATGGAATGTAACCCTAACCCTAACATAGGGCCTAATTTTAAGAAGAATCTTAGAAATGTGGGACCATTGGGCTGTGGGAACATAGGGCTGACCCCCGGAAATGTACGACAGAAAACACATATGACTAAGAGAGAGAAACTGCCAGAGCTTCCTTTTCTTCGAAACGTAGAGAGGCTAAAGGACTCTTTGAAGCTTAGAAAGAACAGTTTCGTCTGTCGTTTTGTGTGTCTGTAGAAGGAAAAAGATGAGGAGGAAGAGAGACAGGAAAGAGAGAAAAGTACCTAACAAACTGAGACTTCGGCGTGGAGGAGGGGGAGGCGTGGGAGGGTGTGGCGTGTTTGCCCCCCGCCGCGAAATATCCACATCCACCAGGGAGACTGTCTCACCTGAAGCAAAGAGAAGAGAAGTAGCAGAGGAGAAAAGAAAGGAAAGGGAAAGTGAGATATGAGTAAGAGAAAGTACAACAGGCCCTGGTTTGTGTTTCTGTGATTGCATGTTGTTTTATCAGTGCTGCAGAGTGCCATTAAAGCTGCACCAGGCAGGATGTTTATGGGAAATTACACCCAGCTAATCAGCCATAATCACTCCAATAAAGAAACAACATCCCATCCCAGCTAATTGAGATGCTGCAGATTCAATGTTTGCCAAAGTGAAATTCTGTTTTACTGGTAGGGAAAGAAACTAATTCAAGCGTTAGAGCCAAATCCCTGCCGTCTCTTGAACAGCAGGGAAAGCTGGACTCACCCACTTTAGATCTCTTCCTCTATCATCTCTTTAGCTTCTTATTTTTTTCCGGTTGTGAGACATCACACCGGTAAACACAAGCACGCTTCTGCGCAGGACTTCTGGGTTTTGAAGTCCCCAAGATGTAAAACAACTCATCCTACCTGCTCCTTTGGGGCCACCAACGTGATATGTTGCCTGCATGGTTCAGCTTTTTTATGCTTCTGACTAATTGCTGGCTAGCTCTGTGCAGAGCGTGTGCTCATTAAACTTCAAAAAATCATCATATTCAAGAAGTGGATTTTTGAAAAGGCTTTTGACCGCCTAGAGTGGAACTACTTGTGGCAAGTAATGGAGAGGCTTGGCTTGGGGGCCAAATTCATTGACAAGGTGCATACTTTGTATGCGAATCACGGCCATAGTCTCAACCAATGGCTTGCATTCTCAGCCATTTCCCATCGAGCAGGGCTCACAACAGGGATGCCCGCTTTTCCCCATGTTGTTTATAATCTCTCTTGAACCGTTAGCCCAAGCCATAAAGCAGAATAAAATCTGTAATGTCCATATTAAATCCAATAGCAGCTCAATATCATTATTTGCAGATGATATTTTGTTGTACATCTCTGATCTTGAGGACTCTATTCCAAAAATTCTTAAGATCTTCAATGAATTTCGCTCAATTTCCGGCTATAAAATTAACTGGAATAAATCTAATCTTCTTTTATTGAACAACAGGCATGTGACATCAGCCTTTAGTGGTATAATACCAACCCAAAGCAAAATTACATATTTGGGAATCACCATACACACATCGCTACAGCAAGTTGTCCAGGACAGCTATGAAACTATATTAAGTGTTCAAAAGGGATCTGCGCTGCTGGCATCACTACAGTCCAGGATTGCTGTTGTTAAAATGAACATAGTTCCTCGTGTGAATTTATTAATGATCCCCTTACCCCCACCAATACATTTCTGGAAGAAACTTGATACCTTAATTCGGCAGTATATTTGGAATAATAAACAACCTAGGCTAAAATACTCTACCCTGCAACATACCACAAACACGAGAGGCCTGGCCCTCCCCAACTTTAAAATATATCACAGAGCCTTTCAGCTACGGGCCCTCAGAGTGTGGATAGACCCCTCATCTACAGTTCCATGGAGAGAAATAGAGCAAAACCTCACTGGAAGTGAAAGACTGCAAGACCTTGCCTTTGCAGGTGTGTGTCCAAAAAAGTGTATGTTAGCCTATGACCCTATTATCACCAACACATTGACTAACTTTAAACAGGTGGAGGAGCAACTACTCTACACCAATAAGTGGCATTTGAATACCCCAATATGGCACAATGCACAATTAATGTCTGGTAACAAACCCTTTGCTTGTAACCAGTGGAGTGACAGAGGTATTTATACTTTAGACATACATACCTTTCAATGAGAAAGGTATGTTGAGTTTTGAAGACCTGAGAGCTAGTTTTGAGGTCCCCATCCTTCTTCTTTTATCTTCGCTTAAGATCAGCCCTAAAATGTTATGGAGTGCCATGGGGAAACAGTCTTGAGGCACACCCAGTCATTAAATGGTTTGTTGATTTTCCTGTGAGAGGATTAGTGTCGAACATTTATGCTAAACTGATGCAGAACTGATGAAGTATCCATAGAAGAGCTCCCAATAGTAAATAAATGGGAGCGAGAGCTGAGCCCTGAGGGGAACATTTTCCATTGTTCCAAGAACCCAAATCACCAGCAGATCCACTTCAACATATGTCATAGGACATATTGGACTCCCCAGAAGAGAGACGTCTCTAAAGTCATTCCCACTCCCTATTATACATTCTGTCAACCTGAACAAACTGGAACTTTCCTGCATATGATCTGGGAGTGTGAACAGGTGCACGAGTTCTGGAATAAAACAACATCAATAATATCTGATGTGATAGGATATTTAATCCCTACTGATCCAGTTGTTTTGTTACTTAATGTCAACTCTAAATCACACCTGCTTGGGAGACAGAGGAAAGTTTGGCAAGCCAGCACAACTGCAACCAAGAAAATGATAGCTCAACGCTGGCTCCCCCCTCACTCGCTTTGTATAAAACAGTGGTTGGCGTATTTTCTAGACATAGTTATGCTTGAGCTCTCTACAGCAAGGATTAACAAAGCCAAGTCATCAACTATAGACCTATGGAAAAGCACAGCAGCAAAAATGTCAGACCTAATGACCTCAGCGCCACAAGAAATAGAGGAGAGTGACTAGGCAAGGTGTGATTTCTGTTTGTTTATTTGTTCTGTTTTCCTCGAGACTGCAGAGGGTGGGGGGTGGGATAGGCTTTTTGTTCTTGTTCAATTTGTGTTTCTCTGTTCTGTATGTCTCATGATAAAAAAAACAATTAAAAATTGATCTTAAAAAAAGTGGATTTTTGCAAAACTCTGAAATCTACGAGCAATGTGGGACACCAGAGTGTATTTCTGAGCCCTGCGGACGTTATGTGGGACGATTCTCATGAAGTCAGCTAAATATTTTTTGCCAGCTGAGCTACAGACCTCCTCACCCTTCTTACCCAAAGGCATTTTGTGTCTCATCTTATCTGGTGCACCAGTTACAGTGTCAGACACAGCTGCAGAAATGTGCAGCTCTAAAAATGAGCAGCATTTTCTTACTTTTTATTATTAGAACTTTGTCAACATTTTGGGAAGTACCCTTATTCAACACATTCTCACTCCCATCGTGTAAAATACGCTTGGTCAGGTGCCTTTGGTGTTGTTATTGACGCTAAAAGTCTCCTTTAGCATCATATCTAAATACGCTTTATCTAAACGCGCTTGGTCGGGGCTACTGGCGTCACTTTTGACGCAGTTAGGTTAAGGAAAAGGTCGTGGGTGGGCTTACGTTTCCATGACATGCGGGACAAGAACGAGACGGTTGGGTTTAGTAAAAGAAGAAAGCGACGGTTGGGTTTAGGAAACGTGACATGCAAGATATGATCCCCGGTCTCCTGGGTGAAAGTCCTGTGTTGTTTGACCCATCCACCCCCCCCCCCCCCAACCAACCTCCCTATGCAGATTTTCGGCTTTCATACTACTCGCTACCGTAATAGCTTTTAGTGCTACGTCATCTTCAAACGCCATGTAGCTGCTGCTCTCCCCGGTGCGCTCTGCACACACGCTGAAGGGCGCTTTTTTTCGGCATATTCGCCAAATGTTCATATTTTACAAGTTTGGAGTGAGAACGGGTTGCCTTATTTGCTTTTCTTGCCCGAGAGTTAGATGAAAAGATCAATATAACTCTCACATCTGTCTGTTAAATATGAAGCTACAGCCAGCATCTGGTTAGCTTAGCATAGCATAATGACTCAGGTGAGCTAGCAGTAAATTAAATCTCGACAAGCTAGTACGAGCGTCTCGTCCATGACTAGGCTACACTTCATTCTCGCGGAGATACGGTTGAGGGGTGTAGTTTGGTAGAAAGAAAATAGTTCCTACATTAAACAGCTCACAATCAGCCCTGTGTATTCTCTTAAGTAACCAGGTCATGATTTGTGGAAAGAGACTGCCGTGTGTTTCAAATGTATTGTGTTGGTGCTTTGAGCTCCAGCAACACAAACCACAACTATTGACTACTATTGACCATGCCATTGGGGGATTTTAGACCCTTTTTAAGGGGGGCTCAAGCATATTAAAAAACTATTCTTTTTTGTTTTTATCAACTTTGGTGTTTCAAGTGAGAGTTTGCCAACTTGTCTGACGAACAATTACAGGTTCAAAGGGCTTGAAATAAGTTTAATATCCTGTGTCGCCATCGCCAATGTTATGCACCTCTAACCCAGTCAAGGAAAGGGTTAACAGAAACATAGTTTTGGCCAATCAGAGGTGGTTGTGCCAGACTCCCGCCTTTGGCTGAGTCTCTATCTGATCTGTCAAAGGGAGAGCAGGAGATGGTTGTGAAGTTTAACGTTGGTAGTCCCCAGAGAAGAAGTTGATCATTTCATGGCGCAGATTAGAACCCAAATTGAAACGTAAGCAACAAAAATGGCTGAATGTTAGAACATTGTGTCAAATTAGTCGTTATTACGGTGACTTATAAAGCGTCAGTTTAGTTCCATCACAGTGTTAATATTCAAAAAACGTTAGCTGATGTTGTTGTTCAGTAGCTAGCTCAGAGATTATCGGCTAATGAAATTACTGATTTAGCAAGAGGGGGTTAACACTTTTGCAAGGCACTGTATCTGTGTCACATTCTCATTAGGGGCTGAGCCCCCCTAAAGGTCTGATCCTAGAATCGCCCCTGAACCATGTCAACATTAATGTAGGAACATAAACATGATCAAAATGTTATAGTCGATCGATCAACTATTTGAATAAATGATTAATCATTTAAGGAATTATTCAAGCAAAAGTGCAAAACAGCTAATTACAGCTGCACATTTGTGATGATTTGCTGCTTTTTCTCTTTCTTATGTGGTAGTAAACGGAATATTTTATTTGATTGTTGATTGTGGGGGGGGGGGAAAGCTATTTGAGGACATCACCTTGAGCTTTAGGGGATAAGGATGAATCAATAACAAAAATCTTTAGTTGCAGAGAGTTTGGAGTGGGAGTCAGGGGGTCTTTTTACCCAGAAAAGAAAGCATTTCTGAGGGAACCAGAGTTACAGGTAACTAACGTCTATTCATGACGTGTCATTTTCTAGTCCTTCATACAATAAATACAAAGTGCGTAGGCTATAGACACCTTTGATAAAGCTAAGCTAGTAATGTTTTGCTATGCTACGTTAAGCATATCTGAACGCAGAAAATTAAACGGACTCAAAGTAATGTCTGTGTGTATCCTTAACATTTTGTGACCTTTTTCGTGAACTTCAAAACATAGTCATTTTGGATTTTGTGAAAAATATTTGAGGACATCACCTTGAGCTTTAGGAATGATGATAGGTATTTTTCTCTCTTTTCTGACATTTTATAGATGAAACTATTAGAGGAGCTGTAGATAGGATTGTGAAGATCCAGGACTTAGCAAAAAAATTTGAACATCGACAACTTCTCAGTCCCTCCCCCCTTTCTGCTAAAGCCCAAAACAGTCTCCTAAGCCCCTCCCCCCACAAGGGAGAATGAATGCGTGTCAGAACATAGGGTCAGTTTCAGCAAATATGACAGAAAGTTAGTTGTATATGTCTTACCTACTGCATCTTTAACAGATGAATCAATAATGAAAATAATCTTTAGTTGCAGAGAGTTTGGAGTTGGAGTCAGGCGGTTTTTTTCCCAGAAAAGAAAGCATTTCTGAAGGGAACCTGAGTTACAACGGAAGCATTTCTTACCAGTGAAAGCAGAGAGGGAGGCAGAGAGGGAGGCGGGGGAGAAGGCACTGTGGGCCCTGGTCAGTCTGGGCTGGCTGTGGCTGCAGGACGGACATCAAGACAGGCACAAGAAGAAGAAAAAGAAGTACATGAGAAGAGAGTTAGAGTGCAGAGAAGGAGAAGTGTTAAAAGCTGCAGAGGTTCAGAAAATTAGTTTTTCAGTTTTTTTGGGGGGTCCCGCAGCTTTTTAACAGTTTCTGTTTGATGCTCTCAGCTCCGGCAGTCAAGACTTCTGAAGCTATGTTTATTTAATCATAGCCTTCCTTCAGTGTGCTGCTGTGAATAATGACTAAGTACAGACGGATAGAAGGTGACAAGCCACAAGGGTTTAAAAACAAAACAAGAAATCTCTGCATTTTTAACATTCAGCACTGAAAACGTTTGGGGATGTCTGACAGAATGCCAATAAGCTAAGGAGTTAATTTAAGCTATTAAAAAACAATGACTGTTCCAAAATAAAATGGGTCCACAGCAGAATAGATACAACACCTGGAAATGAATCAACTTGGTCTGGACTCATGAGTCCTAAAAAAAAACAAGTGACTGGATTCAAAATGTGTTTCTTCTTTCGAAAATGTGTAACACTTTTACTGCCCATCAGATCTGTTTGAGGTTTTTTTCTGCTTATATCTTCCTGACCCAAACTTCACTCCGTGGACTCCAATTTTGGGGAGTTCTAATTACAAACCTAAACAGAACAGAGGAAACTTATGATGGGACACTTAAAAGAACTATTGCACATATTTGTGGACTGCAGCGCTGCTGATTTTGCAGTGATACACAGGTTCAGAGCTTGGCCTTGAGATGCTCCCCTGGAATGATTTTCAATGTGTCATCCATGCAAGCTTGGTTTGATCTTCCTCTCTGTTTGTGCATGTAAAATGCTTATATATGTAGACAAATTCACTTTTTTATAGGTCTATACAAACATATATATGAGTTAAATGTCCTTGTTTTGTAGCCATATTTCAGAGCAACAAAAAGCCAAAGTCAGATTCCTTGTACTGTATGTGTTCACACTTGGCCATTAAAACTGTGATTCTCTCGCTGACAGTGGAAAATAAGAATATTAAATCTTAAACTGTCTAATCTTAGACTGTTTAGGACCATGTAGAGCTGCTCACCTGTATGCAATCTGTCTGTTTTTCCTTCATGATTTCCCCATGCTGTTTTCACTTTGTGAACTCCTATTTTAGGGTGTTCTAATTACAAATCTTAACACAACGTATGAAAAGACACTTTTTCAAATTGCTCCCATGACATGTTTTTTTATGTGTCATTCATGCAGGCTTTGTTTGATCTTCCTCTCACTGACAGGGAATAAAGACATTACATTGTGAGACTTATATTGGACTTTTAATGTCCATGTGGAGCTGCTCACCTGTCTGCGTCTTGCTCAGCTCCCGCGTGGCTCGCCATGTCCACCAGGCTCCCGGCAGAAGACACGGAGTAGGTCACCGAGGGCCTCTTGTCCAGCAGGTGATTGGAGCCGCTGCAGCTTTTAGTCCGGAACAGTTTACTCAGGCGGATCTTTAACGAGCCCTTTTTGGACTTCCCTGGAACTTTGAGCGTCTTCTCTCCACCCGCGGCCCAGCTGCCTGTGGGAGTCCGCGGCGCGCTGGCGCACCGCTCCGGCCGCCTCCTGGGTGTCGACGCCTGGCTCAGGTTTGGGCTTGTGGCCCACGGTGAGCTCTGGACCGGTGTAGGTGACGTGGCTGAAACCTGGGCGACAACCTCTGAATCGCCAGAGTTTACCTGCTGCGAGAGCCGGCTGGTTATGTTCCCGTGGAGGCTGCACACCTGCGCGCCAAGGTGCGCTGCCGCTGGCGCCGATTCGGTCGCCGCGTGGGCCATCCCCTCCACCTGCCTCCTCAGCTCCACTTGGAAGCTGCTGATGGAGAAAGCCCCGGACATTTTCTGAACTATTTCCCTTTTCCTGTTGAGTAAAAACTCACGGCGTCCGTTCTCATCATCCGGCTCACCCTCCGGACACTCGTCCATGGCCAGGCCTGCAACATCCCCGCTTCCAAGCCCCTCCAGCACCAACAAAGCATCGCTGGTCTCTGTCGGGTCATCCCCGGGCTCCACTTCCCCTCCTGCCGGCCTGTGTGCACCCTGACACGAACACTGCGGGAGCTCCCCTGCTTTGAACAGCATCTTGGGTACCGCGCCGACCCCCAGCTCCCCGAACCGTCGGGCCAGCTCAAACACGGCTCCCTCTCTGTCCCTGGAGGCGCATCCCCATTTAGAGTCAATTACGGTGAGAGGGCTGGATGTCTGCGACAACAAGGGCCACTCGGGCGGGGTAGTGATGAGTCGGTGCTGGCGGCATAGCTCCGCAGCTCCTTGCATCTCCGCGGTTACAGAAACCGGCGGATGCGCTCCCCATGTCCGGTCCAGCAGGCTCTGCTGCTGCTGCTGCTGCTGAACGTCTCCGGGACTCAGAGTGTTGTTATTGACAGCCAGGTCAGAGCAGCCGGCAGACCCCGGGCTCTGGTCCAAACCCAGAGCATCCCTCGGCTGATTCCGACGGTCTAATTCTAAAATCCCTTCTCCGTTCCGCATTATATTGGAGAAGACGAGCAGCTGAGGCCGTAGGCCGGGGCTGGGAGCGAAGTCAAATCCCTGGGCCTCCATGGGGCTCTGCGGCGGAGGAGGCGCGGACAGCGGGGCTCGGCTCTCCGTCACCCCGGAGTCAGGTGCAGCCGTGCCCTCGCCGCTCGGCTGGGCTTTGTTCAGGCGGCTGCTAGGATGCTCGAGGCCCGCAGTCGGATCTCGGCTGATATCCAAACCCGCTTTGACGCCGCTGTGAGCCAGGACCTCCTTCCCCAGCCCTGCCACCACTCCTCCCGGCGGCAGATTCCCGTTTTCCGCGTCCAAGCGGTCATCCTCGGCCGCGGAAACCAGGCGCATCAACACAAAATCGGGCGACATATCTTGCGTGTTGTTCATAATTATTCCTCAGGATCGCGAAACGAGAATTATTGGGCGATCTGCTCTTCACATAGCTAACCGCGGAGATCTGTTTCCTATAATAAAGAACGGGCCAAGCCGCCGCTGCCTCCCATAAATAGGCGATGAGCGAAATTGCCAAACAATATATCACGCGTTTTGTTCATCCTCCTCTTCTACTACAGCACAGCATCCATCCGTCAAATTTTGGCGAAATGGGTGCCGTTTGCTCCCGGCAGCAGGCGGACCCCTGGGTCAGACATGCGGTCGGATTTGAGTCGAATAAAAGCCAGTAGAGTCTCCGGTCAGTGACCACAGTCTGCCTCTGTGTTCCCAGCCAGGCCCCACCCGCTCCTCCTCCGCTCAGCCCATAATACCACTTTATGAGCACCGATGATGGGAACTATAAATTAGTCCGTGGCGTTGTAATATCACAGGGCTTTACCTGATTCAGCCTCACATCTGAACAGCTGATTTCTGTTCTCATTCTTTAAAACGGGTCAAGGATAAAAAATAGTAACAAAAAAATACTGTTTTCATCTTTCAGTATTTCTCTAATATTCATTCAGGAATCAACATCAACAACTGTGGTGTTTTTGCAGTGCTCAGCTGCAGGTTTGCATTTTATTCGAAGATAAACTGCATTCCTATGCAATATTTAGGGAGATACACAGGGAGTTTGGTTTCTCTTTTATTTATTTTGTGCAAACAAAGATCAGCAGAAAGTTCATTTTGTTCTAAACTGCAACAACATCCATTATAAGCGATTCAAAGATGCACCACAGAATATTTGGTGAAATCAATGTTTTCATTAAAATTGTGCTGTGTTACAGTTGTCAGAAACACTGAATGCATATATTAAAGAGGCACTCCCCAGATGATGTCATAGTGATGTCATCAGGGTTGTTTTTGGATTGGGATTGAGACATTAGGCATATTGTTAGGGACATTATGATACATACTTTCCCTCTTGTTATTTGTTAAACTGTTTGCATAGAATAATACCATATTCCTCCTCTGTCTGTTAAATTAAACTATTTGGATATTGTTAAGAAACCAAAACACTGCTCGAACTCACAAGATAACATGGGAGCCACTGTCTCAGCACGGCGTGTTCCTGAGGGCATACATGCCCTCTCAGACCAGTTAGGGGAGACGTCATCGACTCTGTCAAGATAACAATTGACGACATCTACTCTGTATCATGATTTATTGCATTTACACTTGGTATTATAAAAAGCAGCTGTAGAGAGCTTTTCGTTAGGTCATTGTGTGTACTATTCTGTAGCGCGGAGACTGCCTCCTTGTTGGGTTCTCAAGTAAAATTAACTTTGATATATCTTCAGTAGTCCTATCTATCATTTGATAATGTAATTATTCTAACACATACTTTTTTTTTTTAGCTGAAAGCGTGTTAAGAGTTAAAGGTGCAGACTTTCAAAGACTCTGTCCCACTGAAATTAGATTTATACACGACTCAAACAGCAAATATGTTTTAGGCAAGGGCAGTATTTCTCAGAGTGGTGGAGTAGATTTGGTAAAATATGACGTTTTTAATTTAAAATTCAAAACAGTGTTTCTCAAACTGTCTGCCCAGCGGCTCCAAAGCCTATAACAGCGAGGAGGATAGATGTGATGTTTTTTTTTCATATTAAATAAACTCAAATGTAAATGCATTTTAAACATTAACTTTTGAATTGGCTGTTTTTTCCTGTGTTGTCGAATTCCAGCAATGAGGCGGTCCGTTTTCTGACAATGTTCAAGTTCAGTTCAATACTTTATTGCCATGTCAATATAGTTGATTGGAATTTGTCTTGATGCCAAACAGGTACATACACATGAACATACAGTATATAAAAGACCATCACATAGACAATCATTCAAACCAGTAAAAATCTGTACAGACCTTGTGCTATTGCAACTTCCCATAAAGTGTCTGATGCAGTCTATAAAGTGCATTTGAATAAGGTGCATTTAGTACAGGTTTACTCTGGAAGGTGCCTGAGCATTAAGGAGCCTAATAGTGGCGGGGTAAGTACTGTTACAAAAGCGGGATGTTTTGCCCCTGAGACTTTGTAAGTGGTCCTTGGTCTAAAAAAAGTTTGAGAAACACTGATTTAGGGGAAATGTAGTCTATATCCACGACGTCCCACTTCCGGGATTGCTCCGGTGCCGTCTGAAATTCCGTCGGATGTCACTCTTTTAGGCTGGATATCCGTTGCCTTGGGCTTTCTTTGTGTTTGCATTTTAACCTCTGGTGGATTTGTGAGGACTATGGTTAACTGCTCCTCAGATCTCTGCAGGGTAAATCCAGACAGCTAGCTAGACTATCTGTCCAATCTCAGTTTTCTGTTGCACGACTTAAACAACTTTTGAACGTACACAAGTTCCACCAAAACAAGTTCCTTCCAGAGGCTATTTTGCAGAGGCGCCATTGCTTCGTACGGCGCTTAGCACCACCCAAGACGATTGTGATTGGTTTAAAGAAATGCCAATAAACCTGAGCACGTTTTTCTCCCAACCCAGAATGCTGTGTGGCCTCGTCGGACCTTCCTCCGTGAGACTAGGGGCGATGTGATGCCGGCAGAATTATGTGTTTTCTATTAACATAATCAGGAAATGTTAACGTATCTGGCAAGTTGCAAAATGTTGATACTGTTTTAGTAAAACATTCACTGACAACATATTTCATTTGTCTTTCACCAAAATATATGCTCTTCCAAAACAACGCCTACTCGTAGTGATAACAGCTAGGGCTGCAACTAACGATTATCGACAAATCTATAGCTTATTTTCACGATTTGTTGTTTGGTCTAAAAAATTCAAAAAAAAAGTTCAGCTTCACGTGAGTAACCGGAAGTGAAGTAATGTCTGATTTTAACGCCATCTCTTTCTAAACTTAACCAAGTAGTTTTTGTGCCTGAACAAAACAAAAGTGGGAATGTGCTGATGTTCCCACAGCCCTATGTTCCCACATTTCTAAGATTTTTTTCAAAATTAGGCCCTATGTTCCCAAATTTGTATCAGATTTTATCCCTCTAACCCTAAAAAATCTTGTGGGAGGATAGGGCTTAACTTGAAGGGAAATGTAGGAACACAAGACCTAATTTGGTAAATGTCCTAGAAATGTGGGAACATAGGGTCTAATTCTCTGGTTTAAGTACAGAAAACGCTCCTGTGTGTCGTATGGGTCTGCACAAAACGACCCATATTGTCATATGGTCCGAAGGACTTGTTGACACTGACACACACAAGAACAACTACAAACTCATAAAAATGCATTGTGAGAGCATACATGTAAAATCCATGTAGGCTACATTGATTTGTAAAGCGCTTATCAAAATCTGTTGTTTTAAACTTGAGTTACATTTACCTGATTACACCTTTTCCAATGCAGGACTTTTACTTGTAACAGAGTATTTTTAGTACTTTGACACCAATTATTTCATAGCTTACCTTTAATGAAGTGTTGGGAGTAGAAGGGGGTTTTCTGGCTTCATCCCAAATATCTGACTGAGTTAAGAACAAGTTCTTTAAGTCCTCCATGAGAGACTTCTCACTCATTCAACCTCAATGTTCTTGCGCTTATTCTTGGCTGCATTGAGAAATGTTCGTCATCTTCATCTTCTTCTTATGAAATCTAACTCTGGCGAAAATGTCTGTCATAGGTTTTGTCTGTACGGTAAAAAACGATTAAAACCATATTTTATCTAAATCGCTGTCACGAAACAGGAAGTAACAAAAATAAATTGTATAAATATCTACCTCAAAATCAACAAAAATGTCTGTGTTTCTACTCTTTAGTGAGCATGATAAAAGGTAGCCGTTGTGACGTGTTACATCCAACCCTCTCAAACGTTTCCTATTACAGCTTATTGGACGAGATGTGGAGGGTGATTGTGGCTCCTCACCTCACTGATTCCTGTGGTGGAATTTCCAGAAACAGCATGTTGTGGTATGATGAGACTAAGGAAAAGCTTACATGACAACATCAGATCATTCATAGGTCACAGGTCAGGGGACGGGAATATTCGGCCAGTCTCTAATAACCTAGTCTATATCCTTGACGTAAGCGGATAAGCGGACGGAGATGGATGGATGGATGGATATATCCTTGACGTTCCACTTCCGGGATTGCTCCATTGCCGCTCAAAAATCTGCCGGATTTCACTCATTTAGGCCGGATATCCGTTACCTTGGGCTTCCTTTGTGTTGGCATTATAAACTCTGGTCGATATATGAGGACTGTGGTTAAAGGTGCAGTACGTAAGACTTATGAAACTTTCTGTCATATTTGCTGAAACTGAACCTATGTTCCAGTAGAACTACATGAAGCAGGTAATACAAATAAAAAAATCTTGCTCCTTTGGCTCCACCTACAGCCTGTAGTGTGATTTGCAAAAATCCACAGCTCCCTGTTCAGATGCACCAATCAGGGCCGGGGGGAGGGGGGGTCTAACTGCGTGTCAATCACTGCTAATGAACACACATTAATTCTCCCTTGTGGGGGGAGGGGCTTAGGAGACCGTTTTGGGCTTTAGCAGAAAGGGGGGAGGGACTGAGAAGTTGTTGATGTTCAAATTTTTTAGCTATGTACTGGATCTTCGCAATCCTAACCTTTTCTCAGATCTCTGCAGGGTAAATCCAGACAGCTAGCTAGACTATCTGTCCAATCTGAGTTTTCTGTTGCACAACTAAAACTTTTAAAACGTACACAAGTTCCACCAAAACAAGTCAAATGCCAATAAACCAGAGCACATTTTCCTCCATTCCTCGAATGCTATGTGGAGTAGCCAGACCCTCCTCCAGCACGCTATGAAGGAGGGTCTGGCAAAGCGAAATTACTAATAACCAAGCCTGTTTATGTATAATTATGTTTGTCTCTCTACAGATTCAGGGAATCCAGACAGCTGCATGATGAGGGACTGTTTTGTCTCAGGACTGTCTCCTTTTGGAGGTCGTTGGGCCAGCCACACTTCCCACATACTTCCCAGAGAGAGAGATAGGCTGAACTAGGCTTCAGCATCTGATACTTCCCAGAGAGAGAGATAGGCTGAACTAGGCTTCAGCATCTGATACTTCCCAGAGAGAGATAGGCTGAACTAGGCTTTAGCATCTGATACTTCCCAGAGAGAGAGATAGGCTGAACTAGGCTTTACCATCTGATACTTCCCAGAGAGAGAGGTAGGCTGAACTAGGCTTCAGCATCTGATACTTCCCAGAGAGAGAGATAGGCTGAACTAGGCTTTAGCATCTGATACTTCCCAGAGAGAGAGATAGGCTGAACTAGGCTTTACCATCTGATACTTCCCAGAGAAAGAGATAGGCTGAACTAGGCTTTACCATCTGATACTTCCCATAGAGAGAGATAGGCTGAACTAGGCTTTAGCATCTGATACTTCCCAGAGAGAGAGATAGGCTGAACTAGGCTTTACCATCTGATACTTCCCAGAGAGAGAGATAGGCTGAACTAGGCTTCAGCATCTGATACTTCCCAGAGAGAGAGATAGGCTAAACTAGGCTTCAGCATCTGATACTTCCCAGAGAGAAAGAGATAGGCTGAACTAGGCTTTAGCATCTGATACTTCCCAGAGAGAGAGAGATAGGCTGAACTAGACTTTACCATCTGATACTTCCCAGAGAGAGAGAGATAGGCTGAACTAGGCTTTAGCATCTGATACTTCGCAGAGAGAGAGATAGGCTGAACTAGGCTTCAGCATCTGATACTTCCCAGAGAGAGAGAGAGAGAGAGATGGGCTGAACTAGGCTTTAGCATCTGATACTTCCCAGAGAGAGAGAGAGAGAGAGAGAGATGGGCTAAACTAGGCTTCAGCATCTGATACTTCCCAGAGAGAGAGATAGGCTGAACTAGGCTTCAGCATCTGATACTTCCCAGAGAGAGAGATAGGTTGAACTAGGCTTCAGCATCTGATACTTCCCAGAGAGAGAGATAGGCTGAACTAGGCTTCAGCATCTGATACTTCCCAGAGAGAGATAGAGAGAGAGAGATAGGCTGAACTAGGCTTCAGCATCTGATACTTCCCAGAGAGAGAGATAGGTTGAACTAGGCTTCAGCATCTGATACTTCCCAGAGAGAGAGAGAGAGAGAGAGAGAGATAGGCTGAACTAGGCTTTACCATCTGATACTTCCCAGAGAGAGAGAGAGAGAGAGATGGGCTAAACTAGGCTTTACCATCTGATACTTCCCAGAGAGAGAGATAGGCTAAACTAGGCTTTAGCATCTTTTTTTAGGCACCTGCAATATCATTGTTTACCTTAAAGGTTCAGCTAAACGTAACGCCTCCAGCATGAGTTTAAAGGAACACGCCGACTTATTTGGGACTTTAGCTTATTCACTGTCAAGTCCATAACATAACTCTGTCTGACGCCCCCAGCGCTAGCCTAGCTTAGCACAGATCCTGGAGGTAACCGGTTCCAACTAGCCTACTGCTCCCAATAAGTGACAAAATAACACCAACATGTTCCTATTTACATGTTGTGATTTGTATAGGCACAGCGTGTACAAATAACAAGTTCACTATGCTTTTACTATCTAGTAATTGTTGACTCTATTACTTCAACTATGAGCGAACTCCAGGCGAACTCTCTGCTCCTCACCACGGGGCTTCAGGTGCTGCTAGCAAATCAATCCGCCCAAGTAGCAGAAGTAGCAGTGCTTCGCCTTTCTGAGAATATAGTTCCCAGTTTGTGTACAGTTAGAAGACGGCTGTGTCTCATGTGACTTTGTTATTTGTAATTTCTCAAAGATATTCAGTTTACTGTCACAGAGGAGAGAAGAAACTAGAACATATTCACATTTAAGAAGCTGCAATCAGAGAATTTTGACTTTATTTCATAAAAAAATTATTCAAACAATCAATTGATTATAAAAATATATGGTGATTAATGTAATAGTCAATTAATTGATTAATCTTTGTAGCTCTAGAACTTTTCCTATTTCTTACAGGAAACTAAATTTTTTTTTTAAAAAAAGCAGATGTGGGGTTTCTTTGTTAGAGGGCCCCTGGTGGCTGCAGGGCCTCGAGAGTCTGAAGCTCAGACAGGACTGAGACGCAAGGAAGGAAAGCAAGTGGAGGAACCGTGGATGCAATTTAAAGTGCTCCTATTATGCTCTTTGGTGTTTTCCCTGTCCTTTATCGTGCTATATATCTTTTTTGTTCATGTTATAGGTTTACAAAGTGAAAAAGCCCAAAGTCCACCCCAAAGGGACTTACCATCTCCAAAAGAAAACACTGTTCACAAACTGCTCCAAACAGCTCTATTGTAGTCCAGCCTTTACTTCAGAGACAAACGTGGTCACTTTGGAACACACGTTATAATGCTCGCCTAGCTGCTAGCATGACACGCCCTCATACTCTGCTTCTGACTGGCTAGTAGTCCTTACCTAGGTACTGTCAGGGCACGCCCTCATACTCTGCTTCTGACTGGCTAGTAGTCCTTACCTAGCTACTGTCAGGGCACGACCTCATACTCTGCTTCTGACTGGCTAGTAGTCCTTACCTAGGTACTGTCAGGGCACGCCCTCATACTCTGCTTCTGACTGGCTAGTAGTCCTTACCTAGGTACTGTCAGGGGACGCCCTCATACTCTGCTTCTGACTGGCTAGTAGTCCTTACCTAGGTACTGTCAGGGCACGCCCTCATACTCTGCTTCTGACTGGCTAGTAGTCCTTACCTAGGTACTGTCAGGGGACGCCCTCATACTCTGCTCCTGACTGGCTAGTAGTCCTTACCTAGCTACTGAGCATGTGTGACTCCCAACAAAGATGTTACAGCAGTGAGATGTCTCACTCTGGAGCTAAAACAGAGACCTGAACACAGGGTGAAAAGAGGAGCTGCAGCAATGGGCAGTACAACAAAAATATGATGTTTTTTGAAAATTAAACCATGTAAACCTATTCTGGTATAACCTCTAAATACAATTACGAACCTGAAGATTAGCATAATATGAGCACTTTAAGGGAAGTGACATTCAGCCCCTGAACAAAGCTGACGTGATGTGTTACATTAACGCGGAGCAGCAGGCAGATGGCGCTAAAGGCCGTCCAGAAGTGATAGAAGATGCTGCTGGTGGATACAGATAATGATGAGAGAGTGAGTGAAGAGGCATTAATCCTTAGTGTGTGTGTGTGTGTGTGTGTGTGTGCGTGTGTGTGTGTGTGTGTGTGCCCCTGAGGTTTATGTGGCGTACTGTAATCAAACTAACAACCTGCCCTGCAGAGCTGGATATTGATGTGATGCAGCCTGGAGGTCAGAGGTCAGCAGGGTGCAGCTTTAACATGTCACCCATGCTTTATTGTTTTGTGCTGTAGTGCTTTTGTTTGTTTTGTCTCGCCATGTGTGCATCAAATCAAATCTCTTTCTCTTCTCATCCTTTGTCCCGTGTATTTGTATGCCATTTAAAAATCGAAAAAGCAATACATCGAGCAGGAAAAGAGGAGCAGAAGCACTGAAAGAATACAAAATAATCTTGAATCTCATTTTGTTTTCTCACACTTCTCTTAATTTGTCTTTTCCCTCTCGTCTTTTGTCATATAATTATATCTTCTTACTTTCTGGTTACACTTTATTCTTCATTCTTCAAAACTTTACCTAAGAAAAAGGATTTACACCAAATTCTACAGAGATAATCTAATATAAACTCATATATGTGTGCAATCAGATAAAAACATAACCCCCCACACACACCTGGCTTCTTCCTTCAGGCAGACGCTTCCCCTGAGAGTCCCTCGGTGCAGGCTTAACCACTTTAAGAACTCCTTTGTCCTCCTTTCCATCAAAGCTGTACGTGGCAGGCTAACCAGAGCCTAACCCCTATAACGCTGTTTTTCATCTCAACTGTACACATGTACATTTTATGATGATATAACATTGATGAGGCTGCTTTACTCTCAGTGCACATAATTTGTACATTATTTTGACTACAGGTGTTTGTTTTTTTACGACCGACAGTGTGCAATTTGTTGGTTGGTAGCAGTCTATGTATGTTATAAACTGTAAAAAATAATGGATGCAGCTTCCAGGCCTGAAAAGTGAAGCCAATGCTGAAGTGCCTTAAACCTGCATTCTCTCTCATTTCCAGCAGGGGGCGACTCCACTGGCTCCAAAAGGATGTCTCTTTCTATAGAAGTCTATGAAGAAAGGAGCCAACTTATCACTTGATTTAAAGGTGCTCTAAGCAATTTCACGCGTTTTTTAGGCTAGAACATTTTTTTTGTGACATAGAGCAAACATCTCCTCACTATCCGCTAGCTGCCTGTCCCCTGAACACACTGTAAAAAACATCCCCTCACTATCTGCTAGCTGCCTGTCCCCAGAACACACTGTAAAAAACATCTCCTCACTATCTGCTAGCTGCCTGTCCCCTGAACACACTGTAAAAAATATCTCCTCACTATCTGCTAGCTGCCTGTCCCCTGAACACACTGTAAAAAACATCCCCTCACTATCTGCTAGCTGCCTGTCCCCTGAACACACTATAAAAAAACGCGGCCTCTGTAGACAGCCCAGGATCCACAAACAGCAACAAAAACAAACTGGCCAACCTGCACAACCAAACATAACAAACAGTCTTCCAGCCAATAACCGACAAGAAGGATTTGGGGGTGGGGGTTGGGGGGTAACTGCAGTTTCCGCAGTTTTTGCAAGTTCTCGCAATTTCATCGCATAAAATTGCATAAATATCCCGCATATTGCATCGCATTTTTTAAGAAAACGTGCTGCATAATCAAGGATTTTTGCCCGCAACAATCACAAAAAAACTCCGCATTTTTCTGGAAGGACTGGTTTTTGGGTGTTTTTATCTTAAGCTTTGACCCTGTCTCTGGTTGTTTTCACTTCATCAAAGTAAATTGGAACATTTTGGTCGACGAAAAATGTTTCGTTCAGGATTCTACCAACCAAGCTAGCTAGCTACTGCTAGCTGCTAATTTAAGGGAAAGTTTGCTGATTTTCTGCGTACTGCCGTACATACCAGGAGACCATCTGCGTTTACCCGCCAGTAAATCTCCCCTGAAAATCTCCCAAAGGTTATTTGTTCAAGCAACAATTACGACTCCTGTTTACGTTTATAGTGGCGCCCTCTAGTGGCCGTAGTAATTGTGACGGTGCAAAGCAGAAGGTATAAAGTATAAGAGCGCCAAGTTAAACAAACACAGGACTTTCATCTAGGAGACCAGGGTTTGTGTCCCGTTTAAATAATAATAATAAAAGTAAACGGAAAGTTTTTTTAAACTTTACGGAACAAACGGAGTAACGTCACGTGTGTATCCGAAAGTAAATTAACATCAGATTTTTACCCAAACCACCATTTAACTAAGTAGTTTTTTAACTGCGACAGTTTAACAATGTTAACGACGTGTTTAAAACCGCAACTGTAACGTTCTCTGGTTTAGATAGGACGACGGGTCGTATTAGAGGGTAGGAATCAACGACCCATATCGTCGTATGTTGTGGAGGACTTCTTTGTTTGCATGGTAACGTTATATGTACGAGGTTATATACTAAACGAGGGCCGGGCACTTGTATGTGCGTGACACACAATAAATAAGATAAGTACAGAAGTAAAGAAGCACAGCAAGACTTTGAGATAGAGGAGGGAAAAAAAAACTGACACAGCAGAACGTGACTCATGTTGTATCTTTTCATCCTTACACGTGTTTGTATGTTACACTGCAGGATTGACTGCAGTGAAGTCCCAGGGTGGGAGTGGTGTGTGTGTGTGTGTGTGTGTGTGTGTGTGTGTGTGTGTGTGTGTGGAGGGGAGAGATTGATTCTCCGAAACTGGTTGCCATGGCCACCAAAACAAGGATTCTTGCCTGCATCACTCCTCCCAGCAGGCACATCTTTTTCTTCCCTCTTTTTGATCTCCTCGTGCTTCTGATGCAGCATCTCTTGCATCGTGCACACACACACACACACACACATATAGATAGTGTATGCTAATGGACAAACATGCACACACACAAGTGGGGGAATTCCCTGACATTGCAAAAAAAACATGCTAACATTAGTAACACATAAAATATCTTGTTGTTTTGTATACCCTGTAATCTACATTTTGTTGACATGCTGCATCTATGACCTCAACCAGTGTGTGTGTGTGTGTGTGTGTGTGTGTGTGTGTGTGTGTGTGTGTGTGTGTGTGTGTGTGTGTGTGTGTCTGTGTGTGTGTGTGGTAAAAGAACATCCACTCTCTCCGCGTCAGAGGGGGTTAATCCATCGATCCATCACTCGAGCAGGGAGAGACTTGATGGACACTCAAAATGCAGCCGAGCTTAACCCCCATAGACTGCATCATCCTCTGCACACACAAACGCATGCACGCACACACACACACACACACACAGACACACACACACAAACACACCAGATGTACCACTTTCATCACTTTTCAGCACTGGTGAGCGTGAGAGAGGCACAGGGTGAATGAAAGGGAGAGAGGAGAAGAGGGAGGGAGAGAGGAGAAGAGGGAGGGAGGGACGAGCATCACAAGCCTCCATCAGATGGGCTCGACACTCTTTGGAGCAACAGATAGCAGGCGAGGCAGAAGAGAGAAGAGGAGAGAAAAGGAGGACATTCGCCCTTCTCTCTCCATCCCTCCATCTCTTCGACATACTTATCTCCTCCTCCCACCTGAACATGGGGATCCAACAAGTTTGAGGCTTTTCCCTCTTCCTCCTCCTCCTCCTCCCCTTGCCTCCTCCTCCATGCGCATTCTGCGTCTGCTTTGCTCTGGAGCTTTGGCGCACGACTTTGCGACTACAGGCGGGAGACGCCGGACAGACTGAGGAGATGTGGGGATTTCTCCCTGCGCCCTCTGCCTCCCACCACCACCACGGAGGACACGCAGGTTTAATGATCTCTTCCTGCGAGTGTGTGTGTGAGTGTGTCCGTGCGGTGCACAGATGGAGCTGTGCGCTTCGAGTGTGAGCGCCGCAGAGCAAGTGGCCGCACTCTACCCGGACACCTGCTGCTGCAGCGTCTCGCTGACATGTGACATTTGTTTTTTCCTCAAGGGAACTAAGAAGGGGCCAAACGCCAAAAAAAGACGGTGTTTTAAAAGTGTGACCCCCCTCCATTCCTCCTCCTCCTCTTCCTCCTCTTCTCCATCAGAGTGAATTCAGGATGGGTCCTATTTGGCTCCTTCTTCTGCTTCCATCCCTCCTCGAAGCGCAGGTGACTCCAAACTTCACATCAGGAGTCCCGGCGGAGGCAGACAGCACTGACTCTTTAACAAACAGCAAAGGAACCTCAGACGTCTCCACCTCGCCCTCCAGTTCCTCCAGACCCTCAGAGACTTCTGGGTTTATTGTGACGCCCTCAGAAGCTCCCACAGTGGAGGAAGATGACTGGTCTCCAGCAGAGACCTTTCTGTACACCGGAGAACCGTCCACTCTGGAGGTGGCCCGTTGCTCACGGGCGTACAGTCTGCAAGGGCAGACCGGATCACTGCCCACCAGCTTCAGCGCCCCCCTGCGGCCAGCTCTGGACGCACTGGCCAACACAGCCAACTTCCTCAACATGATCTTCCAGGCCAGTGACCTGCGGGAGAGCACGGTGCAGGAGGATATGGAGTGGTACCACGCAATGGTCCGCGCCCTCCTGGAGACCGACCTGCTCATCCGACGAGCCTTGCTCACTTTCGACGCTGACCCGACGTCCACGGCACCGCAGCTGGTGCTCTGTGCATCTCACAACCCGACGGCCAAGGTGCAGACCATCATCCTCCAGGACTTATCCAAGGCCTGGGAGAGCCTGCACCCGCCCGCCCCAGCCCCCGACGACAGCTGGTTCCGAAGCTTTAAATTCCCAGAGTCCAACCAGCCGATGGCATCCCTGTCCAAGCGGGTGCTCCTCAACGACCTCAGCACCTTGGACACGCCCAAATGGAGGCAGGGCGACAGCTACGTGACCAATCACAGCGGGGTGCGCTGGGCCAGCGCTCCCTTCCTCGACTGTGAGGACGGACGCTTCGTTCCCGACTGGATGCTCACCCTGTCCTCGTCCTTCTACGGCCTCAAACCTGACCTGACGCCAGAGTTCAGGTTAGGGGCTTACACACACACACACACACACACACACACACACACACACACACACACACACACACACACACATAAATAAATGCAAGCTCTTACACATGGCTGAAGCATTAAAAATAGAGATGGTCCGATACCATTTCTTGCTTCCCGATACCGATTCTGATAGCTGAAGTTGCGTATCGGCCGATACTGAGTACTGATCCGATACCAGTGTGTCATATATTTTATTATGTTTTAACAACTGTATACTACTATCCCTGTATGGATGTGATATGATGTATAACAGCTGTATACTACTATCCCTGTATGGATGATATGATGTATAACAGCTGTATACTACTATCCCTGTATGGATGATATGATGTATAACAGCTGTATACTACTATCCCTGTATGGATGATATGATGTATAACAGCTGTATACTACTATCCCTGTATGGATGATATGATGTATAACAGCTGTATACTACTATCCCTGTATGATGATATGATGTATAACAGCTGTATACTACTATCCCTGTATGGATGATATGATGTATAACAGCTGTATACTACTATCCCTGTATGGATGATATGATGTATAACAGCTGTATACTACTATCCCTGTATGGATGATATGATATATAACAGCTGTATACTACTATCCCTGTATGGATGATATGATGTTATATTATCAGGTGAACACTTTTGTTCACCTGATAATAAAATGACTAACTCATTGTTACCTTTGTTAGCAACTAGACTTAACACTTAATAATGTTTGTGAATGTGTAAAAGGGAGGTTTCTTCCTAAAAGGGAGTTTTTCCTTGCCACTGTCGCACTGTGCTTGCTCTTGGGGGAATTACTAGAATTGTTGGGACTTTATAAATTGTAGAGTGTGGTCTAGACCTACTCTATCTGTCTCGAGATAACTCTTGTTATGATTTGATACTATAAATCGAATTGAATTGAATGCTTTCTGTCTCATCTGCAAGCAGAAAGCTGACAGTCTCCAGCAGCATCACTCAAAAGAGTCTTACATTGCGTGTCCATTATGTGTAGAATCAAAAACCATAGACGTGTAGAATCTGATCCATCTCATGGTGTTTATGTTATTGCAAGTAGACTGTGTGTGTTCCTCACTGAATCTATAATCAATTACTTTTTCTTTACTGCTAGTAAAACATGAAAACCAGGATAACGTTTCAGGAATACTTGGTTGCGAGTCTGAACATATTCCCTTTTTTTCTAAGTCCCTGAAAGGGATAAAAGCTTTGAAACTAACAGCAGCAGTATTTTGTATTTCACCGGCCGTTCTAGTTCTGTGTTGGCCCCTGTGACCTTCTTTCCAGCATTCTGGAGAAAAGTTTGATTTGGATTTTATTTTTTATTTTTTGTGACAAAAAGTGTTTGTGAATCAACAGAGTTGGATAAAATCTGACATTTGAAAGGGACTCCACTTAAATGCCATGCGGCTTGTTAAAATGGGATTATTGTAAAGAGTCTGATGACATTTGGAGCCATTTGTTTCTTTACTCTTTAGTTTATTGTGTGTGTGTGTGTGTGTGTGTGTGTGTGTGTGTGTGTGTATGTGTGTGTGTTTCTGTGTCAGAGGTGTGATCCGTGTAGATGTCAACATTCAAGACATCGACCTGGACCAGTGTGCAACAGGAGACGGCTGGTTTGCCGATACTCACCAGTGCAACCGCACCACCATGGAGGTAAACGCAGTGATACAAGGACCAGAGAAAAACTAGAACAAAATTTAAATTTCTGTACTTTTATATTTAGTCTATTTAATATCAAACTGCCCAATTACAGAGGAACAGAATGATTGGGATTAAAAGTGACAAATAGCTGGTTTATTTCCTTTGCAAAGGGATTGTGTTTTCAGTTGCTTGTTTGTTAGTTTTTTAGTCAGATATCTCGAAAATTATTTAACAGATATCAATGAAATTTGATGGAAAGTTAGGCAACTGTCTGGGAAACAAGTGGTCATTTTTGTTGCAGATCTGGATCCAACAGCACCACTAGGTAGCCATTTATAGACAGCTTTTACATTTTTAGCAATGTTAGAGACCATGGCTGTAGTAATGTCCATCAGTTTACCACCGAAATAGCTCAACATCTGTTAAGTACATTGCTATAACATTTGGTACACCTATTGAAGGTATCAAGAAGGTAAAAACTAATGATTTTGGTGACCGCCTGACTTCTCCTCCAGCAAGTCAAGTAAACTATCTCAACAAATTGCCATTACATTGGGTGCAGACATTAATGTTCCCCAGAGATACAAATTGCAATATATTTGATGATCAACTGACTTTCTATCCAGTACAATACCTGCAAAACTAAAGACATCCCCATCAGCCTCAGCTATAATATGTGTTTGAGGCTAATTAGACCTGCTAAACATTAAGACCGTCCTCCCCTGGAGAACGCTCCCATCTGTCGTTTGTGCAACCAGCAATTACGGCTTATATTTACATTTATAGTGGCGGCGGCTTCTAGTGGCCGTAGTGATTATGACGGGAGCAAAGCAGCAAGTAAAGTGACAAAGTATAAGAGCACCAAAGTTTCGCGTGAGCAGGCAGGTTGGGGGGTGGTCGATGGGTCAAACAAACACAGGACTTTCAGCTAGGAGGCAGGGTTCATGTCCCATTTTAAAGTAAACGGCCAGTTTTTTTAACTTTAGGGAACAAACAGAGCTATGTCATGTTCAGCGTAACGTAAGTAGCCTAACTGGAAGTGAAGTTACACAGCACCATGTTTTTCTAAATTTAAGGAAGTAGTTTTGGTGCCTTATCCTAAATGAACTGCGACCGTTTCAAGGCGTTAACAATATGTGAAAATATAGTGGCTATGTATACGCTAAAAGTATTGTTTATTTACATGGAGTCTGGTGAATTTGGTGTAGTGATGTTGGAGCCGTTTCATGTTAAACAAAAAGGATCTTACAATTTTAACTAAAAAAGATCTATCTCTGTAGGGATCCTTTCCATAATGTTTCTCAATTTCAAAAAATGTCGTTACCATCAGTCACTTAGACACAAAACATGGCAAAGGGTCCATGTTGGAAAATACCTAATTTATTTTTTAAGTATCTGAATACTTCCTCCACCACTGCACCACATTTCCTCTCTATGTAAAAACAATCTCAAATGTAGGCACGCTGTTTAAAACTCATGTTTCAGAGTTTTAGTTACATCTCCCAAATGCACTCTAAACTGTTTCCAACCTCTAAATATGGTTTAATCTCTTTCTGTCGGTGCTCATTACTTTGTGTTTTTGCATTTTACTCACACTTTTACTCTTCTATCCACTCCACCCTCCACCCTCCACCCTCCGCCCGTCTTGTAGCTTTCCCTTTCCCCTGCCGGTCCCTTTGTGCAGACCCAATCCTCTACCTCTCATCTCAGCCGTCTATTTAAAGATGGATGCGGTGGGTGGCGGGCTGCAGGATGATCTGATGGATTACGGCGATAATCCATCCCTGGTGACATACTTCTCTTTTATGCACCACATTCACAGAGGTCTGAAACACAAGACAAGAACAGTCCTAAAAATCCCCAAATCCACATGGCACCCATTGTCCTGTCCTGTCCCACCTGGCTTAGAGGGATCAAACATTTGGCTGAGCAGACTACTGGGTCACTAACTTTATTGCATCCCGCTTGGTTCTGTCCTCTCTCATTTTTTGGCGTGTTATCTCTTATTATCTCGTCACATACGGTATATTATTCCATCTCATCTCTCATTTTGTATCGTTGTCTCTCCTTGTGTTTCATTCAGGCTGTTCTTATGAACCATTCGTACATTTCGCTACGAAAAGTAATGCATGTAATTTGTAGGTCGGGTGGATGGATGGGTCCTAACCCACAGGGCTTTCAAGCCGGGGAGCGAAGTTCATGTGCCGGAAAAGTTAAGGGGAAAACACAAGACTTTCATCCAGGAAACAGGGTGTCCCAGGAGCACTACTACTTAAGGGGACCGGTTGTTTTGGCACCTAAACTTAACTTTCGTCATAGAAAATGACACGACTTCACGGTGCTCTGTACCCGGCTAACAGTTTGATGTTAGTTGGATTTTTTCGAAAGATCCTGATGCTAAATCAAGTGTTTCTTGATCATGCACACTGTTTTATAGGCTGACTTGAGCCTTGTACAAGTTTCCTCTACACCGATGTATACAAGAGGCAGCCATGAAGCGGTAAAGCATTCAAACATTTAGACACGACAGATGACTGAATCCACCGATGTACTACGACTATCTGCTGAATTCAGATGCGACCACGGAGAGAATTAAGTTGACGGCTCTATTTAATCCATATAACATTAATGTTCAGCCCGTGCCATTAAGTCTTTGAGCATCTGATAAGGGGGTTGTGGGTTAGTATATGCGAGGCCAGTGTGTGTGTGGGTGTGTGTGTGTGTGTGTGTGTGTCTGTCTGTTTCTGTGTGTACACTTGAAAACAGGATTTCTCTAGAAAAGGATAATGCTCTCAGTAGAAGCATTATGTATCCATTTAGCTTTTAACTTAGATTAACACACAAAGCATCCAAGTGTTGTGTGTTTGTCTCTATCCCGACCGGCTAAATTGAAGCTAGCTTTAGAGGGAAATAGAGTGAGAGACAACTTGTCTTTGACCCCTTTTATTAACCTATATTCATTCAGGTACTGTTTGTTTCACAGCAGGAAGAAGGCGATGCTTCCCTAACAGCTACTCCTTCCTGTAGTCCATATTCAAATAAAATGCCTGCACTTGCACCTACACTTAATAAAGTCACAACATTGAATCCGACAGTAAAATGACATCAAAATCCTGCATACTTTTTTACTTTTATGTTAGTCTTGTGTTGTTGGACGCATGTTACTTTAGGTTACTTCAATATGAGGTTCCTTAATCTACCGGCACATTCAAGTTTCAGTTGGTAACTTGTATAACAAATAACATTTTGTTATACAGTATTTGCTCAAACTGCCTCTACATCCTGACAGAACAGGTTTGTACTGTCAGTGGTGGAATGTAACTAAGTACATTTACTGAAGTACTGTACTTAAGTGCAAACTACAGGTACTTTTACTTTACTTGAGTCTTTTCTTGTCATGCCACTTTCTACTTCTACTCCGCTACATTTCAGAGAGAAATATTGTACTTTTTACTCCACTACATTCATCTGTTACAACTTTAGTTACTAGTTACTTTACACATTAAGATTGTTGCACCCAAAACACATGTAGTTTATAAAATATGAATAAATAAATATATAAAACGGTCTACAAGTCCAGCTGAAATGTTTAGCAAACTGTTTGGATCGTTTCCAGTTTTCTACGTCGAGTACTATTACTTTTAATATTTTAAGTACATTTTCCTGATGATACGTACATACTTTTACTTAAGTAACATTTTCAATGCAGGACTTTTACTTGTAACAGAGTCTTTTTACAGTGTGGTATTAGTAGTGAAGTAAAGGATCTGAATACTTCTTCCACCACTGGATATCGTTCAAAAACGTATGCACAACAATTCATGTATCATACAAAATTGAATAATTTAAAAAGTTTACTCACATGACAGACAAAAGGTGACTGTGAGCCAGGTACAGAGAGCTGTGAGGGCTCGGCCTTTTCAGAGGCCGTTACAGTTGATTTGACCATTTTGCAGCGACGACAGTTAAGTTTAGGCGCCAAAACAACTAGTTAAAGCTATAGTGCGTATCTCTGTCGCCCCCATAAGGAATTCTAAGTAATGACAACAACACTGTTGTTGCATCCACATGATACAAGCCTTCCGTAATCGTGCACGTGCAGAGTGGGCGCCCATATATAGAGGTTTACTCCTCGATGCAGCGGGTCCGGGTTCGACTACGACCTGCGGCCCTTTGCTGCATGTCATTCCCCCTCTCTCTCCTTTCATGTCTTCAGCTGTCCTATCAAAATAAAGGCTGAAAATGCCCCAAAAAATTATCTTTAAAAAAATAAATAAATAAATAAATAAATAAATAAAAAAAAAAAAAAAAAAAAAAAAAATATATATATATATATATATATGATGAACTCTTCAGAAGAGGTAATTACCTTCACTTGAGTTTCTGCGTAATACAATGCAATTTAATCATAGGGTTTAGGGTAACGCCCTATTTTGCACTTACTTAATTTTCCAGGAACGTCTGAGAGAGTTTTATGGAAAGAACAATTTCATTTGGTAATTATGGTGAAAACTGTGTTTAATGGCTACATTTCCTTCTAAATTATTGTAATAAATGACATTGTTATTTGCAGGAAGATATGAGGAAATCATGGAACTTCAAAGCAAAGTGTTAGCGGCCTCACTTCATGTGCAATGTGTTACGGAAAGTTATGCACAATTTTTCGTATGTTATCCTTCGAATGTCCTGCAACATGAGCGATTAGTGCATATGCTCCAGAACCACTTGCACTGCAGAACCTGTTTAGGCAACAAAACCACTTGGTTAGGTTTAGGCAAGGATCGTGGTTAGGCAATATTACTCGAGAGGGTGTGCTTTACTGTCATTAGTATATGAAGGAAAGTAGAATGTACATTCTACTTTCCTTCATATACTAATGACGGTAAAGCAGACGGTGGTTCTTAAGATTTTAATATATATATTAAAAACTGATAAAATAAGCACTTATTTAAAAAGTACTAGCACTACCACTTTATTATGGTGTTACTTTTTCCTCAAAGTAAAAGAACAATCTAAAACACTTCAGACAGAACAAAGAAAAAGAGTAACCAGAATAATCGTTCTGTTTTTTGCAGTGTGTACCAACTCCAGGCCGGGGCTTTCGACTGGGTCAGTACTGCTGCCGCTGTAAAGAGGGTTACTACAATGCAGAGATAGTACCTCAAGTCTCAGGTGAGTCAATAACTAACCTCTGCTGCCCACAGCAGGTCCATTAACCGAGAGAGGAGTCCTGCACACTGTTTACTGTCCATTTTCTTAAGTTTTAATAGCCAATTGAGAGGATTTTATTCCATCAAGAAGTTATTATTGTCTGATTTTAAATACTGTCCAGCCTTTACCTAACACATGGTATGATTTATATTGTTTTCCTTTATTTTGTTATATATTACAGAGATGAGGAAAGTTGACCTAATTTTGATAGATTTGAGTCACGATGCTACAGTTTCATCTATCATGACCTAGTCTATATCCACGACGTTCCACTTCCGGGATTGCTTCGGTGCCACCTGATGCAAGTCTTCTCGCCGTTGTCCGTTACCTTCAGCTTTCTTTGTGTTGTAATTTTAAACTTTTATGAGGACTATGGTTAACTGCTCCTCTGCAGGGTAAATCCAATTGACTTGATTTGACTTGAAGGTCTGGCAAAGCAAGACTAATCATGACCCAACTTTTTAGCGTATTTTAGCTTAGTTTAGTTTGGTCATTATATTGTTATTTACTGTATGACACACCATCCCATAAATAAATACATAGATACACCCACATTACAGTACCTGTAATAGCCAATTAGTGCCCTTGGTATAAATAGGAACCAATATTTGGTTCCTCAGGTGTATCCCGGACAGCACACACAGTTTTTGACCACACACACACACACACACACACACACACACACACACACACACACACACACACACACACACACACACACACACACACACACACACACAGGCATACATACAAGCAGTGATTTGTCTGGAAACCCAACTAAGATCTCATGGAAATAAATGGAACCAATGGTTTTAACTGCAAATATGACTTGGACATTCATTGATCAAAAAGGTAAAAAGTACGTCAATTACTCTACCCGTGGAACAGCACCTCAGGGGCTTAAAGCTTGGGCTTAGCCTCTACACAATCTGTTCAGCAGTAACAATTGACCAGACTTAGTTAGAGACAGCTAAAAATATAATATCGTGATACTTTTGTCAGAAGTTGGTGGAGACTAAAAAAAGAGCTAAAAGAGAGGATATTTAAATCAAATCAATCAAATTCTTGTATGGCCAATGAAGCTGATTCTGATGCTAATGTCAGAATATATTCATATAATATTCATTAAATCCTTTAGAAGCTTTATTCTGAGTTTGTCCCCATTTTGAGTGTCCAATCCATGATGCACCGTGTCTCTGCTGACAGCTGTTGGCCTGGAGGCAAACACGTGTTTTTTCTGTGCTGTATGGAGTTACTAGGTGTTACTTTTTACTTTCAGTGATGAACTTCCCCAGGAGATTGTAACGTGCAGCGACAAGGACAGGATAGGACATGTTTCCCATCTACAAATGTTCATGACCAAGATAGGAATCAAACCTCGGTTCTTTATCCTACCTGTGATTATTTTATATATACAGCAGCTGGAAAAATGAATCCTTTAGAGACATTAAATGAGACTGTACTACTGTATGTGCTGTGTGAGGTTTTGAAGGTTTCATACGAGGTCTTCACATGGCTTTGTGTAGGTGTCGACGCAGATGGCGGCCCTTTCAACGGGAGTGATGGCGGCAATGGCAATGGCAATGGCAGTATGTGTTACCCGAACATGCCCATCTGTCTCCCGTGCTGGCTGGGCTGTAAGAGCTGCCAGGACGGGACGCCCTGCTGGGTGCAGGAGGCCTGGCTGCTAAGGGGCGGCGTGCTAGCTGTCCAGGGCGTCTTCATGCTCCTCATCTTCGTCAGCATGCTGGTGGCCTACAGGCATCGTCGAAACAGGGTGAGTCAGCTCTTTTGGCTCAACGTTGGCCACCGTGCAGATGGAGGAGAGCTGTTCCAGACGAGCCATGATACATTATGCCGAAACATTCAGCTCTGTTTATTTAGCAGAAATGTCTTCTTTTTTATTTTTTATCTTATGTGCTTGTTAACGCAGACTGTGATTACTTTAAATCTGTTTTTTTTATGTTTAAAGTCATGAATGCATAAGAGTCTACATTTGTTGCTAATTATGTGTGTTTCGATTAATGTTTTTAATCCATCAACCTTTAAATCAAACTCATATCAATCAGAAAAAGGGTAATTTTTATCTTTCTTGTGTAAAAAAAATGACATGCAACAAAGGTACAAAGCCTGGAATCAAACCCAGGACGTTGCAACTACTCGGCTACCAAGGCGCTCCAGCTCTTCATTTAAAAACAGAAATATTGGGCATATTTTTAAAAATATTTTTATTGTAGCCTTCTATTTTTCTATTCCATATTTATGTTTCTGACTTTGCAGTACTTATTATTTTCTCTTAAACCAAAACACAAAGGCTAACTCCTTGTAGTCCCAGTGAAACGGACATTGGACCTTTAGCTTCTGTACGGTGACGTATTTCCCAGTGAAAGGGAATATTTTAGCTGTAAATCTAACATTTTGCATTTGATTGAACTGCTAAAAACTGGGCAGGCTTAGAGTTTAGCTCAGTACTGAGGACTGTTGGCAATGGCTCCACACAAACGCTCAACTGTTGTTTCTGTTAGATCAGGAGGAGGACGAAAATGATTGGGAAACGTCACTGAATTTCAAACGGCTATGTCACTGCAACCTAGTTGTCAATAACCCTGATTCTGATACAGCTCAGATTATGTTTTGTTAGCATGCCTACGACTGAGACTAATGGGAGTTGTATTTTTCTTTAGGCTAACGAAACAATCGTTGGTTTATCTTGTTTGTTTGTTATTATTGTTCTGTACAGTGGTGGATATTCATGGGTCCACTTTCTCAGTTCTAGACCATAGACAGTTAAAGAAATGGACAATGTGACGCTGTACATTTCCACGGAGACCAGTGAAGGATATTAGAAGCTCTTTTCCGGTGATGGCTGAGCGTTACTGAGCAGCCTCCAACTGAGCTTGAAGACGTAGATGTGACGTGAGCAACCTGTCTGAAAGTTGGAAGTCTTCTGGTAGCTGTGCCAAGAGAAATCTCAATCATTCCCAATCTAGCAGAGACGGAGAGCGTAGGTATATGTAAGGAGATAACATAGGCACAGGCTAATTACTGATCACTAACATGATAGTTAACATTAGTAATTACACTTAAACAGCTAATGTAAGTCAAAACTGCCTGCGAGCTTCTCCTGTACTATACAGTAATTCCGCTACTAATTACTAACAGTAAGTTGCGTGGTTATGACACAATCGTTAGCCTATTTTTATAAAAACGTCTGCTACGGAGCCATAACGTGAGCTACAAGGTAATGGAGCCTTTTATACATTGTCGTGTTTCTTTAGAAATAAACAACGGACAAATAGAGTCTTTAAACGCTTCAGATGTAAAGTTATTCGCTGTCAAAGTGACGTCAAAATGAATGGCAGTCAATGGAATGCTAACGTCAGGTGATGGCTTGTTAGCAACAAAATGGCTCCATAGGAGGTACCAAGGGGGTAAGCTTCGCTTCAGAGCTCGAACCTCCTATGGCGCCATTTTGATGCTACAAAACGATCACCCGACGTTAGCATTCCATTGACTGCCATTCATTTTGACGTCACTTTGACAGCGAATAACTTTACATCTGAAGCGTTTAAAGACTCTATTTGTCCGTTGTTTATTTCTAAAGAAACACGACAATGTATAAAAGGCTCCATTACCTTGTACCTCACGTTATGGCTCCGTAGCAGACGTTTTTGTAAAAATAGGCTAACGATTGTGTCATAACCACGAGACTTACTGTCTCATAGTAGAGGAATTATCGTATAGTACAGGAGAAGCTCTCAGGCAGTTTGGACTTCCATTAGCTGTTTAAGTGTAATTACTAATGTTAACTATCATGTTAGTGATCAGTAATTAGCCTGTGCCTATGTTATCTCCTTACATATACCTACGCTCTCCGTCTCTGCAAGATTGGGAATGATTGAGATTTCTCTTGGCACAGCTACCAGAAGACTTCCAACTTTCAGACAGGTTGCTCACGTCACATTTACATCGTCTCTCTCAGTTGGAGGCTGCGCAGTAACACTCAGCCATCACCGGAAAAGAGCTTCTAAGATCCTTCACTGGTCTCCGTCCAGAGCAACGGGATCTGTTGGTCCATTCTTATATACTGTCTATGGGAGCTACGCTTTCCAGATACGCTTTGTGGAGACTGGCTTACCCCCTTGGTTCTGATGTGGTGCATCCACATCATCACAGGTCAAAATGTGTTTTTGAATGCAGACAAAGAGTGTGACATGTAAAGTGCAGGGGGAAAAAAATGCGCTTTTGAACGAAATGGTGGAGCATCTTTTGTTTGTGTTCTCTCTGTTGGGGTCAAATGCTCCGTGAATCCGGTCTGACTAACCTCAGGTTTTCACAGGTCCATTTTAAAATCAGGGCCAAAATTCGAAAACTGTTAAGGCCTTGAGTGGGTACCTGTTTATGTTAGACGATGGTATAGTCCTTTAAAACTATAGTGCGTAGTTTCCGTCGCCCCCATGAGGAATTCTAAGTAATAACAACAAAACTGTCGGCGCGTCCACATGATACAAGCTTTCAGTGATTGTGCACCCCTTCTCCACGCAGTTGCTAGTAGCCAAGGAGGACACTGAGGATTAAAAAAAAACATGATCATGGACTCTTCAGAAGAGATCATTATCTTCACTCGAGTTTCTGCGCGTAAAAGTCGCCGGACGACACAATCTTTTGAACATAGTCATACTGAGAAATACAGAGAGAGTTGTGTGGAGATGATAGTCTTAATTAGCTTTGTAGCAACTCATTTGGCAATGGCTTGAATGTAACGGGCGTTCATTAATATCAAAAGGTTACGCACTAAAGCTTTAACTTCTCAACCAGCACTACAAATCTTCTTATAACTGTCTTTTTCTTTTTCTTGTCCCTCAGAGGATCCGGGCATCTGGCCTCCTGCTGCTGGAGACGATCTTGTTCGGCTCTCTGCTCCTCTACTTCCCGGTGAGTGTCTGACCGAACTGAGTGTCACAGATTAGAGCTCTTTACAGATCACTGCACAGCACAGCGCCACGGATTATATCATAATGGACCATTTGTGGGAGGGTAAATGGTGTGTGTGTGTGTGTGTGTGTGTGTGTGTGTGTGTGTGTGTGTGATTGAGGTGGGTGTGTAGGTCGTTGGCAGTTTTTATAACGATTATCAATCAATCTTTAGATTAATTTTACCATTTAAAGAGCCGTTAATGTAAGTTGACCGTGACTTTTTATCCAAAGTGTCGGTCGATGTGAGCCATTCCTGCTGAGCTGGTACTTACTGCAGGTTATTGATCATTGTTTCCCTTTCATATGTTAATGTGTGAACATGTTAATGTGATGTTCTAAGGGCAGCTCAGCTCTTCTTAACCCTTGTGTTGTCTTTGTTTCAACCTTGAAAATTTTTTTCACAATTTGTTTTTGCTTTTTCCAACTTTTTAAATTTTTAAATTTTTCTTCTACACATTTTCAGCGCTTATTTCTACGTCCAATATTTTCTGATATAAAACAAAAATTTAAAATGGGCCAATGTGACCCGAAGTCAACACAAGGCACTGGCGGGATGATTACAAAATATTCTCCAAACCATACAGCAATATAGGTTGTTTATTCCTACCCTCTAATTAAGCTCAACAGCGTGGTTCCGAAAGTAAAAATCCCATTTATTTTCTCCATAAGAATGCTGATTATGAACCATAATGTCTAATACCCTCCAAGGTAGACTGACCACGAGCTAGGAGATAATGAAATGATAGTTTCTACTCCTGTAGAAGCCAGAAGTCCATATGAAATCAACCTTGTTTTAAGATAAACTGGTTTAATTTGCAATGCATGGAGAAAAACTACACTACCCACAATCCTAAATGTTACAGCGATGTTACGTGGAGCTCGCTGTTGCCATGGAAATGTTTACCGCACCTGCAAACCTGCGAACGGCTAGTAAGCTGCTACCACTGAAGTCTATAATCGTTTCTGTACACAGTCCTGTATGTTTTGCCTTTTTTTTTAGTTTTCAATCTGTTTTTTGGAGCCAAATCAAATATTTTATGGTCACGATTCACCTCGTAGCTGGTTGGCTTGGGACTCGCAGCCCGGTCTCCTGGATGAAAGTCCTGTGGGTTTTTTTACCCATCCTTTACGCGGAATTTGGCGCTCTTATATATTTGTTACCTTACTTTCTGCCGCCACTATAAACGTACATATGAGACGTCATTGCTGCTTTAACAAACGACCTAAGGGGGCGTTTTTTGGGGGAGGACGGTCTCAAATATTTTTCTTATCAAGTGACAGCTCCATATAAATTAATGTCCACTTTCCTTTAAACACAGCATTGATTTAATCCCCTGTATAATTACTTTTCTAGTTTCTTTAGAATAAATGAAACGAGGTAAGAATTTTTGCATGAGCAACGATGACTGAGCAGATTACAGACGGAAGATTAAAAATCAAACTATGGGTCCAGCCTTAGTGACAAGCAAAAAGCATGTTGACATAGCTACCCCGCCGCATGCTATTATATGTAGATTGTATTCTCTGCACTTGTTGTCTAGTCGTTGTGCTGTTTTATCTTGTGGCGCGATCAGTGTTTTACTGGAGGACCACAATGGAATTAAGCTTTCAGACTTTATTGTGTTATTATCCTTTTAATGTCGGCCTATGTAATTACGGCTGTGCAGTGTTATATATGTGTGTTCTTTTTAATAATCATCAAATAAATCAAACAAAAAGGATTTCTGAAGAGGCCTGGATTTGATATTCCCACTCGCTGCCATTTTGGCAGATACAGGAGACAATCCCCCATTCATTTACCCGAATTAGGATTTTTTAGGATTATGATTAGTATTGGGTTCATTTGAGGTTGAGGGTGACTCTGAAACATACATTCAGTTTACTGAGTGCATTCAGCCAAAGCAGTTTTTAGAGAGGGGTTGATTGAATTTGATGGTGATTTTGGAGGTTTTGCAGTTGGTGGTGCTTTGTCATTCTGAGATGTGTCGCTAAATGTTTAAATTGTAAAACCATGATGGAAGACAGGACAGGAAGTACAGGATATGAGCAAAATCTTTTTTGGCATTTTGGGACGAGTTTTGTTTGGAGAAATTCAAAAGGTAAATTGCAGGCAACGTACCTGACTGTAGTTCTGAAAGTCTGATGAAAGGTCCGAGTTCACCCTCTCATCTCAGCTAGGGGCCACTGTGGTCCGGCAGCCATTTCATCTACAAACAGATCCCCTGCTGGAGGGCTTGTTTTGGTCATACGATCATTTGGTCATACGATCGTAGTGCTGAAAAGTGAAAGGTGCAAGGTTTCTTAAAGCTTATTAAATTGAAAAGAAGATAACAACATTGGTTTACATTGGTTAGTACTTAACTTGAGTCTTTTCTTTTCATGCCGCTTTCGTCTACTTCTCCATTACATCTCAGAGGGAAATATTGGAGTTTGTACTTCACTACAGAAATTTACTTTACAAATTAGGATTTCTTTATGAAGCCATTTCTCACTATTTTCACTAATTTTACAAACCAAACAATCAATCGATTAACGGAGGAAATAATCAGCAGATTAATCTAAAATGTAAGTAATTAGTTAATAGTTCAACATGAGCTCCAGAGTTCAGACATCATGCCTTTTAATCAGGCAGTTTTTGTCTATTAATGCTGATGAGATACTACTAGGGCTGGGTTAAAATAATCAATTCTCCAGTTAAAATCGATCTTGGTTTGAGTGATCTGATATTGATTAATAAAATCCAGCAAATCAATATATGCATTTTCACAATGGATGGGCACAGCGACAGTGGCTCTGAAAAAATAATCTTGGGAAGGAACTTGTTTTGGTGGAACATTTGCACCCCCAACAGAAAATGGCACATCAAATATTCAACAAAGGTAACTGTTCACACAATACAGCAACGTGCACTATTTAAATTAGCTGGATACATGGTTAAACCTGGGTACAAGCAGCCAAAATGGGTTTCCTCAGGAGGGTGGCTGGCGTCTCCCTTAGAGATAGAGATAGTCATCCGTGAGGAGCTCGGAGTAGATCCGCTGCTCCTTTGTGTCAATAGGAGCCAGTTGAGGTGGTTCGGGCATCTGATAAGGATGCCCCCTGGGCGCCTCCCTAGGGAGGTGTTCCAGGCATGGCCAGCTGGGAGGAGGCCTCGGGGAAGACCCAGGACTAGGTGGAGGGATTATATCTCCAACCTGGCCTGGGAACGCCTCGGGATCCCCCAGTCGGAGCTGGTTAATGTGGCTCGGGAAAGGGAAGTTTGGGGTCCCCTGCTGGAGCTGCTGCCCCCGCGACCCGACCCCGGATAAGCGGACAAAGATGGATGGATGGTTAAACCTCATTTGCTTTTACTAGTGTATCACCGTGTGTACTTCGTCCACAGCAATCACACCAATCGGTCCCAAAACGTTCCAGTTAGAGAGGAAATGCCGTAAAAATATTCTTTGCAAATCTTTACAATTATTTACCGAAAGACTTCACTTGCCATTTTCAGGGCAGTCATCTAAAGAAAGCCTTTTTAACTTTTTTTGCCAGAAGAAGCCCTAGAACTTTCTTCTTTTTTGTTACTTTTGTCTGTTGCCATTACTGGCACTTATACAACACTAGTAACAACAATAGCATTGTAATAAACGTAGTAATAGTCGTACTTGTAAGCAGTAGTGATAGTAGTAGAACTAGTATGGTGGTTCTGTAGTTTGACTTAGAGTGAGTGTCTCTCTCTGTATCTCTCCGCAGGTCTTCATCATGTACTTCAAGCCGAGTGCTTTCAGGTGTATTCTGCTCCGCTGGGTCCGGATGCTTGGCTTCTCCATCGTCTACGGGACTGTCACTCTGAAAATGTACAGGTAGGTTTGGTTTCTTTTATTTTACAGTGACACCCCGTTACATTTCAACAACAACAACAACAACAACAATAATTCCTCCAACGTTCAGTGAGTTCACAGTTTTCTACATTTTGTTTTCAGCAGTGAAACATTGTTTGATTCTTGCCTTGCAGGGTGCTGAAGGTGTTCCTCTCGCGCACGGCCCAGAGGGTGCCATACTTGTCCAGCCTCCACTTGCTGAGGATTCTGGGAGTGATGCTGATGACGGTCAGCTGGTTCCTGTGTGCGTGGACGGTTGGCGTCCTGCAGAACCGCGACAGGAACATCCCAGTGTTCATCACAACCTCCACGTCGGACGGCCGGGGTTTCAACATGTGTTACCTGGACCGCTGGGACTACATGATGGCTGTGGGTGAGTGGCAGCAGAGGTGAAGACGAGCCTGGACACTTGAGAAAAGACACTTGAAATTGTCGGAGCTGATAGATCCTTTAACTCAAACAATGCAGTCATCACATTTTTTTATTTATGTAAAATACTGTGTATTATAATGTATTAAGCTATTTTTATCAACTCAATTTAGACCTCAGATTAAGGTCAAGGCAGTTTGCTGGAAAATGGAAAAAAAATCCCTGCCAGAATTGGAAAATGCAGCTCTTCTCTCTGTCCTCAGCAGCCCCTCCCTTCATACAGTAACCTGTACGAGTACTAGTCATCATTCATTTCAATCATCCTCATCATGATTGTGATCCTGATGCTGTTGTATAATGGCAATTACCATCCTGTTTTCTTTGTAAAGCCCTTTGAGATGACATACTGAATACTCGAAGCCGCAGCCCTAAGCCTATGGCTACGGTTACCAGAAGGCTAAACTATTAGCAATATCTATCTCTGAAAGGCTTTTGCTAATATGGACATGTGCTTAATTGTGTTTATTGTCAGACTCTTTTAGACTCTTGGGAAACTTAGTCTTCCTTTTTTGGGGTTGCTTTGCATTGTAGGCAGTTGTTGCCAATGCTGGAATATGAACTTTTTCTGCAGGATTTACCACCATTGAATCAGGCTTTCGTCATCAGAAGGGACATGGTGCACACGCATCTGCATTTGTAGAACAGCCATTAGGAATGCTTTCTTTTTGAAATGACCTTTGATTGGCCAAAGTCTCCCATTACAGGCTACATTTTCTAAAGCATTTTTAGCAATTCATCAGTATTAGATTTTTAAAAAAGTAGTACATTGAAAAGAACTGCACTATTTATAGCTGAACTTACTTTCTTCTGCCACAGCTGAGCTTCTGTTCCTGTGCTGGGGCAGCTCCTTGTGGACCGCCGTCAGGCCTGTGCCCTCTGCCTTCCACGAGCCTCGCTACATGGGCATCGCCATCCACAACGAGCTGCTTCTCTCCTCCATGTTTCACCTGTTCAGGTTAACAGCCAGCGTGTCTCTGAACCTCTGAAATGCAGTACAATTATTACCTACATATGCCTGAGCAATACCCTCGGCAATGTATTTGTACAAACGTAATGCACGGATGTGACATACAGTCATTTTGTGTTTTCTGTCTCCGTCAGGTTCACCTATCCCTCTCTCCATCCTGATTGGATGTTGCTGCTCTCCTTCACACACACTCATGTGACCATCACTGTGACACTCGCCCTGCTCCTCATTCCCAAGGTACTGTGCAGTTTTATGTCATAGTATGAAAGTGAATCCATTTTTGGTAGAATAACAGGTCAAAGTAAAAGAGAAAGGACATCAATCATGGATTAAAAAATGGAGATTGATGATATATCTCATCAACAAGTAGCCTACCTCAAAATTGAGTAAATGTTACCGTACCGTTACTTTCCACCACAGCTAATTTCTATTATATACTGTACTGTATAGGCAAGGAAGACATACCATGCAAAGTCGGTGGGGCTATTAAATTCCTTTGAATATCTTACGTTTTATGATAATCCATCCAATATTTGTGGAGAAATTTCATCATAGACTCAGGTGTATGTGAATGTGC
This sequence comes from Zingel zingel, assembly GCA_023566125.1. Classification (NCBI taxonomy): domain Eukaryota; kingdom Metazoa; phylum Chordata; class Actinopteri; order Perciformes; family Percidae; genus Zingel; species Zingel zingel. Next base: position 39,253,118 of record CM042317.1, read on the forward strand.
ATGACATACAATGTTGTTCTCAAATGTGAAATGTTTACATGTGAATTGTACGTCTGTGTGTGTTCCACAGTTTCTATATGTGTCTAAGCCGGGAAGAGAGGAGATTGCAGCAGAGGTGTATGAAGATGAAGTGGACCTTCGGCGCTCAGGCTCGTACTTCAACAGCAGTTTTCACTCTGCTTGGAGTGAACACAGTGGAGTGGACCCAGATGACTTCCGGGTAAACTCTTTTGCCCCCTCAGAACGATGTTATCACTTTGCTTTGGGACATGATTTACAAAATGTAGAAGATATTCCACAGGTCACATTTAAATAAGGAAAATACATTTAAATAAGGAAAATAAATGTCCCTTAATTTTAGCTATGACCACATGTAGACTCACTTAAACAAATCTTAAATATATTATAATTTAAATCATAAATTAACAGTAAATAAGCGGTGAAATTTACATTTGTAGTATAACCTTTCTCCACCCTTTATCCTTAACGGTGTTCTTCTTACATGAGAACGTGTCTGTTTCCTCTCCTCTGACTTGTTACTCTCCTTATCTTTTCCTCAACCATTTCCTCAATCCCTTCATCAATTCCCTCCCTTCTTCATATGCACCAGGATGAACTGAAGAAGCTATATGCCGAGTTAGAAGTCCACAAGACCAAGAAGATGACCGCAAACAACCCTCATCTGTCAAAGAAGCGAAGTTCTCGATGTGCATTGGGGAGATCCATTATTAGACGCATTGCTGAGATCCCAGAAAGCATGAGCCGGCAGTGCAGCCGCGACGACAAAGATGGATCCTCCCAGAGTAGAATCAGTGTGAATTGGTCCGAGTCCTTCAGGAGGGCCCCAGATACTGTCAGTATCAGTTACAAAAGTTCAATGAAATCACCATCACGATCACCATCCATGCGCAAGTCCCAAAGTGATCATCACTATGTTAGGGAAAGAGACCCTTCTTTGCATGACAGAATGTTAAAAGCCAACGCTGTGAAGAGATCTTCCCGGCGATCAGAGACAGATTCCTTGGATATTCCACTGGGGGTCTGTAAGTCAGCCAGTGCCCAAAATCTATCAATTGATACCAATCTTCTGCATCCTGATCACACCAAGCTTCATAAGTCCTGGAGCTTAACGTCCACGACCACCCAGTCTATGGAGAACATACCCAAGGTTAACAAAGCCAGCACAGTGTTGACAAGATCCAGGCAGAGCATTTCCATAAGTGACCAGACCCGGAGTGCTCTCAGTCAGTCAGGGTCATTTGACAAGGCTGAGGTCTGTCCTTGGGAGGTGGAGCAAGAACAATCAGGGGACAAGAACCAGAAGCATGTCACCTATGCAAACTCTGAAGATGTTGAGGACAAAGGGCCACCATCTCCAAAGATGCTTGTCTGTCCCTGGGAACATTTACCACCTGTAGAAAAGAAGCCTTCAGAGGATAAAGCAATAGGTGAACGTGAGTCACCAAAACCACAGGCTCCTGTGTCTGCAAGTGCACCAGGGACTCCAAGACCAAAGGTCACAAAAGATCAACGTGTCTTCTCCTTCCGCACCACCACCACCAATAAGTGTCTCTTTGTGAAATCAGTTATGAGCTCTGTGGATGCATTAAGCAAGTCCAGTAAGGAGGGAGATTTAAATAAAGAGGATTCTGTTTCACAAAAAAGTCAGGAAAGTGCTTCCACAACGCCAAGATCGAGATCATCTAGTAGACGTCCAAGCATTGAAAAGAGGTCACTGCAGAAAAGAAGTATGACAACAGCAGACAAACCATGCCTCGTGAAGCAGAATGCCATCAGACTTTCCTCTGGGGATTCTTCCGACAGAAGCCCAAGAAAGTTTGTGATCGTAAAATCTGCTGTCTACTCTTGGGACATAGATGATATGCAAAAAGATGGCACTCATGAAAATGTGATTTTATCAAGGCAGAATAGCAAACGTAGTAGTGTAAGTTCTTGGGAAACTGCCAGCAGCTGTAGAACTCCTTCAACTCACAGAAGAGGTAGTAATCGAATTACACCAGTCTGCAATATTTCCTATACAGATGTGTGTCCATGGGATGGAGCTGGTACTTCCCAGAAAGGAGAGGGACCAAAGAACCAGCAGAGCATTAAAACAGATGTCTGCCCTTGGGAATCGCAGGTATCTGAACCATCTAATGTATGTCCGTGGGAATCTCAAGAGCAAGGGAATGTGAGAAGACAAAGTGGTCGTGGTGAGGCGTGTCCTTGGGAATCGCAGGATATTCCCATTATTTCTTATACTAACATGTCTAAAGATTCACAGACCCAACTGTCTTTGAAACGTCCAGCAGATACATGTCCCTGGGAGACTGCAGAAAGTCCCCAACCTTCAATACGGCAAGATAATGATTATGCCAGTGTTTGTCCAATGGTTGTTCAGGACAAAGCTGAAGTTGTATATGAAAACCTAAGTCCTTTGCAGACCAAGAAAGGGCTGTCGGTGCCCCTTAAGCAAGACGTTATGAAAGCTGCCGTCTATCCCGGTGCATCAAAAGAACGTTTAAGTAATGAGAAGCAACCCAATGCTAAATCACATGCCCTGCATTCAGGTAAGCAAGTACCCAAGGCAGCAGAAAGTTGTCCATGGGATTTTACTGATCCACCAAAAAACTTGGGAAACATTTGTCCGTGGGAAGAGGAGAACATCGAGCCAACAAATACATGCTCAATAATACAAATTAAGGTAGATATTTGTCCCTGGGAGGCTGGACATCAAGACAAACCAGAAGACTTACAAAAAGGTACCTCGCCTTTGAGATTTTCTTCTGTACAGACTGATAGGAAAGACGACACAAGAGTAAACATATGTCCCTGGGAAACTGACCTTCCTGAGACAAATGCAGCAACCACGATTGTGGTAAAAGGACTGGAAAAGCTGGCAGATGTTTGTCCATGGGAAAGTGGCGAACCAGAATCTGGAAAGCCTCAGACCCCCAAAACATCAGAGAGTCATGTAAAGCAAGACACAGCTCGCACAAGTGTTTGTCCATGGGATACAGAGGAAGCAGGGGTAGTCAAAACTGAAGTATCAAAAATATCAGAGAAGCTACAAGGACAAGGAAATTCCAGAGAAGAAGTGTGTCTGTGTGACACGGAAGCCCCAACGGTTCTCCAAAAGCAAGATGGTGCACGGGCAGATGTCTGTCCATGGGAGTCGGACTCTCCAAAGACTCTCCAAAAGCAAGATAGCGTACAGGCAGATGTTTGCCCATGGGAGTTGGACTCTCCAAAGACTCTCCAAAAGCAAGATAGCGTACGGGCAGATGTCTGTCCATGGGAGTCTGACTCTCTAAAGACTCTCCAAAAGCAAGATAGCATACAGGCAGATGTTTGCCCATGGGAGCCGGAAGAACCAAAGACTCTCCAAAAGCAAGATAGCGTACGGGCAGATGTCTGTCCATGGGAGTCGGACTCTCCAAAGACTCTCCAAAAGCAAGATAGCCTACGGGCAGATGTTTGCCCATGGGAGTCGGAAGAACCAAAGACTCTCCAAAAGCAAGATAGCGTACGGGCAGATGTTTGCCCATGGGAGTCGGAAGAACCAAAGACTCTCCAAAAGCAAGATGGCGTACGGGCAGATGTTTGCCCATGGGAGTCGGAGGAACCAAAGACTCTCCAAAAGCAAGATAGCCTACGGGCAGATGTTTGCCCATGGGAAGCTGAGGAACCAGGAGTTGTAAAAAAGCAAGATAGCACTGACATTTGTCCCTGGGAATCAAAGGATCCACAAACCTCAACCGAAATCCAAGTCGATATTCCCAACAGTGACCAAGATGAGGTCACAGAGACCCAGGGGTCATTCAGCGTAGAAGACACTCCAGCAGATAACGGCAGAGAGCAGATAGATGAGTCTAGAGAAAACTTAGCCCTAGGCCGGCGTGATGCTTTGTGTCCCTGGGAGATGGAAAGGAGCAGATCTAGTTCATTCACAGACAATGCCTCAGATATCTTTACATGGGAGCCTGAGAATATTCCTGAGGAAGATGAAGAGGACGATGATGCAGAATGTGCTGCGGAGGCTTTTGTGTTCCCACCTGACTTGTGATCTAAATCTAGCCAGCATTTGCTTTCACTTTTGACCCCTCCGACTAAACCAAAAGGATGGTGAACTCGATAAAACGATTTTGGTGGTACTTCAACTACTGGTGTTGATGGTCAAGGGCATATTTGAAGTTCTACAGGGAGGTCAGAGTGCAGGGTCATCTCACGAACAGCTCCCCTTCAGCTGCCAGAGCTGAAAAAAGCTTGGACAATTACTTGGGCTAATCAAAGACAAAACTTGTTATTTCAAGTTGGACTATCCATTTGTGCCAGATACTTGATGAGCTGGACACAATAAGTTGTGCAAACCTGTCTTTTCTTTTAGCTGAAGCACATAATGCATTATGTCCCTCATTAAACCAGCAATGAACTCCAAACATTTCTTGGCTGATGGAAGGGGATCTATGGTGTTTAGAGGAAGTCCCTTTTCTTCCTGCTTCTACCCCCCATTTTAAATTTAAATGTTTTTGTGTCTTTGTATGTTTTTAGGTGACATATTTTCCATGTACGTACAGTATGTTGGACCCATGGCTAGCGTGAATATGTTACAAAACCTAAACTTAACAAGTCCACAGTGCTCGCAATCACAAATACAGCACAACAGATGGGACACTAAGCTTAACCATCATCCGCCAGATAAATCAGTCCAATTTTGTTCTTTTGTGGAAGTTATATTTTCAAAGTACAAATAAGTGTTAAGTGTAAAGCAGTCCACCAGGACTATGAAGGATGTCAAATTACATTACAAAAAAACTATGCATTCCTGTTTGCTTAAGTGACTAAACGGCAATGATCATTACTACTTTTGATTCAGTCAGAATAATGGGAAAAACAACATTTCACCACTTGAAGAAAACATGATTAAAACAAATGCATAAATCATCATAATCTCAAGATGAACACCCTAAACAAACAAAAAATACAGCCCTTACAGTGGAGTGAAAACTGCATAATCATTTTATATGAGCATTGAGAAAGTCATGTCAATATATTTTTATGCACTGGACATCAGTTTCTTTAAGATGGGACAATGAGTTTAACATTGTGTGAAAAATACATGCTTTTAAATGTTTGGTAATTGCAAAAACCAAATCAAATTGAATAGGACACTGACCTGCTTCCATCTCTGAAATTAACTAAATGTTTCAATAATGGGAGTTATGAAGGTGAAGCCTCAGTTTCGATAATAAAGGCTGCCCCCTATTTGCTGATTAGTTGAATAATTGCTAATTTAGGTTTTTTGTCAGGGTTCTTTATGCAGGTAATGATATTAGTCATTATAGTCATTGCTGAAAAGTCACAACATAAATATTCACAAATATTCCTCTTATTGGATATAGGATATTCTTCTGGATGACTCCATTGATATGCAGACAGCCGGTAATACTAGAGAAATGAGATTGTTTTAAATTAAAACAATTTATAGATTAGTAAAAGATATCTTATGATCAGACCCAAACGGAATCTGCAGATTTTTTTCTCAGTTTTCAACGGTGATCCAGAATGAAAATCTGTGGAACTGTTTTTCTGCTTGGGGTGATTTGTTAAGATTAAGCCGCCTACACATGATAGGCGGCAAAACCGCGTTGCGCTGGACGTTCCATTGATTTCCTATGGGGAGAGCGGTGGCACCCAACTATGCCCTGCGCGACCCCTGGCGTTGCGCACCGCTCGGATTTGCCGCTTTGCGCGCTCAAAATTCAAATTATTTAAACTTTGACCCAGTTGCCGCTGACCTTTCGAAAGCGCAACCTATGAGATAACAGCATGGGGGAAATGGCTTCCTTGCCACCATTGATGTTTACCAAGAGGGTAAGCGAGCGTCCACAAAGCGTACCTCCTATGGCGCCATTTTGATGCTAACAAGCCATCACCTCCCATTAGCATTCCATTGACTGCCATTCATTTTGGCGCCACTTTGACAGCGAATAACTTTACATCTGAAGCGTTTAAAGACTCTATTTGTCCGTTGTTTATTTCTAAAGAAACACGACAATGTATAAAAGGCTCCATTACCTTGTACCTCACGTTATGGCTCCGTAGCAGACGTTTTTATAAAAATAGGCTAACGATTGGGTCATAACCACGCGACTTACTGTCTCATAGTAGAGGAATTACCGTATAGTACAGGAGAAGCTCTCAGGCAGTTTGGACTTCCATTAGCTGTTTAAGTGTAATTACTAATGTTAACTATCATGTTAGTGATCAGTAATTAGCCTGTGCCTATGTTATCTCCTTACATATACCTACGCTCTCCGTCTCTGCTAGATTGGGAATGATTGAGATTTCTCTTGGCACAGCTACCAGAAGACTTCCAACTTTCAGACAGGTTGCTCACGTCACATTTACATCGTCTCCCTCAGTTGGAGGCTGCTCAGTAACACTCAGCCATCACCGGAAAAGAGCTTCTAATAGACTTCACTGGTCTCCGTGGAAATGTACAGCGTCACATTATCCATTTATTTTCCTGTCTATGACGTTTACCTGCGCTACACTTTGCTCTCTGCGCTTTGCTCTGCGCCCAACTAGCAGTGCGCAGAGAGAAAATTGCGTATCATGTGTAGGCGGCTTTATTTTTTTTTATTTATTTTTTTTTAAGTATAATTCAAATATATTTAAATTTGTTAAAAATCTGCTGAATTCCGTGTGGCCCTGCTTACGACTACTAGATATATTATTAGCTTATAGTTTATTTCCATCAAGAGTCGGCCCTACATTACTATTTTTGACATTAGTGAGTACTTTTTCAGAGTCATTACTCTTCAGTCATTAAGTTTCAAAAAAAGGATTTATGGTGATTTTTTTTACAATATTAAAAGTTTTCTGTATTGATGTAATGAAGTCACGTCTGTGCCAGCAATTTGTGAAATCAGGTGTCAAGTTTTTCAGCACTTCTACTAGTGTCATTTAGTCCCAAACAGCTGCAGTGATTTCTTTTCAGTCAGTGATCTCATTGTTTATACACTGCGCCAAGTTTTTTGTCAATAATGTAACCTAGTTCTGTGAGCGTTGTTGCATGTTTGTGTGTTTTTGAATGAGCGTGTTGTAATTTGTTGTCACGTAAAAAAAAGAATTGTTGTAACACATCCCTTCATTTGCATAAAGAAACAGCTCATGTTTTGTTTTCAATTTTGTATGCAATATCTTATATGAAAGATTATTCTGACAAAGAAAAATACTGGTGTGAAGAGATGAAGATGGGACACTTTATTTTTGTATTTCTTGAGGTCAACATATATTCATCAAAATAAATAAACCATTCAATTTCTGGAAACTTCTACATTTAATTTTTGGCATGTACGCCTCTTGTTAGACTTGAAACAAAATTGAAATGTGTGAAACAAATCTGAGAAAAGAGCTGTTGTTTTTATTATTATTATTATTCCAGACTGTTGTGTGGTGATTTACTTGGAGGGAAATTAGCAGCTTTTTGGCTGCAGGACTCAGTAGTTTATTCACCCTAAAACTCACCTGATGCTTCCACCGTTTCAACAGCCAGCAGCATTTTTCAAACAGATAAGAGCCTCCAAAGGAAGCCCGGTTTCTTGCCAAAGTGGACAAACTAACCAGCCACCGCCAAAATCTAAACAGCATTTGGCCCACGACTGCTCATTAAGTCCTATTGTGGTTTGATGTAAAGAGCAGCGCCGCCTGGTGGCCTATTTATTCCATTGAACTGCCTCTGGCTTGGGAACTTCATAGTGGAGGGCCTCAAACTCTTGTCCTGGCTTCAGCTCTGGACCAGGAACCATGACAGTCTAGAAGAGTAAGTGGAGCAGATTAGCGTCATTTGAAAGCGGAGTCAAATAAGTCACGTTAATTGTTAATTGAAATCAACACAAAATGCATAACATATTCAGTTTCCGAGGTGAATTAGGCTTCACGACCAAGATTAGAAAACTAGTTTTCAATATTTAAAACAGCAGAAAGACTCAGGACAACATCTTGATTCAACAACAACGCTGTGAAAGAACCAGCCTGGGTATGGACCTCCAGGGCCCCCGGCCTCACCTCCAAGCCCCAGTAAGTGGCTCTAAGCCTGGGTTATCATGCTCCACGACCCCCAGCCTCCCTCCTAACCCCAACTAACCCTCTCCAGGCCTGGGTCTTGACCTCCAGGCCCACCAGCCTCCCTCATTTAATTGTTTGTTCCTACATTCCCTTATTCTTTTATATAATTGTGGATGTTTTTCTGGATTTTCTTAGAATTAAATACTTAATATAAAGTACTCGGGTTTACCAGCTACGGCCAAAAGCAGATGTAATTGTGTAAAATCTAGTCGCGTGAACGACATGTGTCCTGGGAACGTTGTGAAACGCTGTGCAACGGGCTTTGAGGTGTGTTCTCTCGTTTAGCGGGGTGTTTCAGAGATGTTACCAGCAGCGATGTGTATGTAAACTCGAGATGAAAAGGCAGCACAGTAGGGCTGCAACTAACGATTACTTTCATAGTCGATTAATCTGTTGATTATTTTCTTGATTAATCGATTAGTTGTTTGATCTATAAAAATGTCAAAACATGGTGAAAAATGTGGATCAGTGTTTCCCCAAAGCCTAAGATGACGTCCTCAAATGTCTTGTTTTGTCCAAAACTCAAAGATATTCAGATTGCTGTCCCAGAGGAGAGAAGAGACTAGAAAATATTCAGATTACTGTCCCAGAGGAGAGAAGATACTAGAAGATATTCAGATTACTGTCCCAGAGTAGAGAAGATACTAGAAGATATTCAGATTACTGTCCCAGAGGAGAGAAGATACTAGAAGATATTCAGATTACTGTCCCAGAGGAGAGAAGAGACTAGAAGATATTCAGATTACTGTCCCAGAGGAGAGAAGAGACTAGAAGATATTCAGATTACTGTCACAGAGGAGAGAAGAGACTAGAAGATATTCAGATTACTGTCACAGAGGAGAGACTAGAAGATATTCAGATTACTGTCACAGAGGAGAGAAGATACTAGAAAATATTCAGATTACTGTCACAGAGGAGAGAAGAGACTAGAAGATATTCAGATTACTGTCACAGAGGAGAGAAGAGACTAGAAGATATTCAGATTACTGTCCCAGAGGAGAGAAGAGACTAGAAGATATTCAGATTACTGTCCCAGAGGAGAGAAGAGACTAGAAGATATTCCGATTACTGTCCCAGAGGAGAGAAGAGACTAGAAGATATTCCGATTACTGTCCCAGAGGAGAGAAGAGACTAGAAGATATTCACATTTAACAAGCTGCAATCAGAGAAATCTTATTTTTTTTAATAAAAAACTGACTCAAACAATTAATCGATTATCAAAGTAGTTGCCGATTAATTTAATAGTTGACAACTAATCGATTCATTGTTGCACCTCTACAGCACAGCAGGGTGTCCAACGCACCCTCGTTTCAGTTTAAATAAACGTTTTGACGGGGCTGAACGTGCCCCAGGTTTTCATTCCTGTTTAATTTCGTGCACTACAGCTGACTGAAGAGCTTAATTTGGCAGTTGGCTTGGCAGATTGTGGCTGACAGGGGGCAGATCCTAAAATAACCACAAAGAAAGAGTCAAACCTCAGAGGTTTTTTAACCCTTGTGTTGTCTTCCAGTCGACCGTGCAACTTTTAGTTTTTCAGGGTCCAAATTTTGACCTTTTTGTCACTTTTTCCGATGTTTTTGTCAAGTTTTTTTCTGCGCTTTTGTCAAAATTGTTCCCCTTGTTTTTGAAGCTCTTTCCAACATTTGTCACTTTTTTCAAAGTTTTTTTAAATTTTTTTTTCTTTAAATGTTATCAAATTGAACCCTCAAATTTAATGAAAAGACACATTTTTGATTTTTTTTTTTTTTTACCTGTGAAGAGCGTTGTATGGAACTAGCCAGGTTATTTTTTTTTTTTTTTGAAAAGTCAGTTGAAAGAAACCCAAAATTCTGATATAGAAACTTTTAGAAAATGGAACAAATTTGACATATTAATATTAGAGGAACGCATGTTGATGGATAATCAGAGATACTTTGAAATGCCAATACTTGAATAAAACATCCAAAATCCAATAAAAGTAGTGATCATGAATTGTACGTGCGAAGAGCATCGTATGGAATCCATCTAATTTTTGGGTAATTTTTATTTAAAAAAGAAAGAAAACATATTTCTGATTTTGAAATTTTGAAAACGGGTCAAATTGGACCCGAGGACAACATGAGGGTTAAGATACGTGTAGCATTGTGCATATAAAAACTATAAAAAAAAAAAAAAGAAAGAAAAAAACAAAGAAAATCTCCATGAAATGAATCACTTCAGACAGTTCTGATAAAGACGATTGATAAACGCACCATTTGTGACTCACGTCATTCTGTTTTGATGAATTTAATAATATAATTTCCCTTGTTTTCTTACTATATCCATCGCAAAATAACTATGAGAGCGAGGAAGGTGTCTCGAGTAGAGACTGTTGCAGAGCACTGACGGTTGAAGTTTTTTTTAAGAGTAAGAAACACCTTCCAGGCAACATTAGGGCTCCATCTGTCTGGCATATCTGAGACGCAGCAGGGGCTGTGACTCGCAGATTCAAGGTGATTATACTCACGTTTTGCAGTGATGCGTATAATGCAAGTCAACGGTGTGAAGACTGACGCAGACACTGAACACGACCTCTCAGGTATTGAGAGTCTAACCGGGGCTTTGTGCATCAGTCACTAATGCTCACTAATATGAGTTAGTTGTTGATTAAACTTGTACAATATCAGAATAAATTAACAGATTGCCAGGGTAAGGGTCACTTAGAGTCCAAGCAACAGGGATTCCTGTGTGAAGGACGGAGCCACGACATCACATTCCTACTAGGGCTACAACAAACGCTTGATGTCATTGTCGATTCATCGGCCGATTATTTTCTCCATTAATCGATTAGTTGTGTCGATCAGTGTTAGCCAAAGCCTACGATGACGTCCTTAAATGTCTTGTTTTGTCCACAATAGAGGATGGATACCCGAACCGAGCCGGGCCGGGCCGGGTTCCGGCAGATATTTAGAAATGATGTTCGGGTCGGGCTCGGTCACATCAGCGCGAAAAGGCATTGAACATTTTAAATTTAAAAAAAGTTTATTATGTAGGTACGCGCCTGTGTTAACATGGGCATGTTTCCCCGTGTGTGCTGATGCCTCATCTGTTGACATTTCCAAATGCCTTCCTACAGTTGCTTAATAAAAGCTTTCCATACAAACAAAAATACATGTGTCATTAGTATGAGAAAAAAAATGAGATTTTAACTGTGCCGGGCTCGGACATAAATATCTTAATGCCTGTCGGACGTGGACCGGGCTCGGACAGAAAAATGCAGCCCGATCCGCACTCCAGTCCACAACTCAAATATATTCAGTTTACTGTCACAGAGGAGAGAAGAAACTAGAAGATATTCACATTTAACAAGCTGACATCAGAGAAGATCTCATAGAAAATGACTGAAAACTGATTCATCGATTATCAAAAATAGTTGCCGATTCATTTAATATTCAACAACTTAATCGATTCGTCTTTAAAGCTGTAACTCCTACATGTTACAAATGTTCATATACGATGGAGATGTGTTTCTTAAATGTGGTTTATTCCTGCATCCACATAGTGAGTAACACAATCAGGTCAGCATGAGTCCGCTCACTCAATCCAGAGTTTAGGGATCAGGACAAACGATAATTGACTGAGGAACATTAGCTCTTTATGGTTAAAGAGTTGCTCAAATGACAAAAAAAAAAATAATTAATTTATCTATGCAGATAGTTCTCGTTTTATTTGTCCAGGTTTTGAGGCATCTGTGTCTGAGATTTCTGCCTCAACTGCAACACAACAGAGCTTTTTGTTTGTGGTACTCAAAGCAACTGAACATTAACATTACATCTGTCCAGAATGAAAAACGCTACAGTCCACAGCCTTAGCTGTCAACAGTTTTCACTGGAGCTACTTTCTGCCCAAGTGTGTTCTGTGGATCATCCAGAGTAATTGGTTCTTGAAAGAGATGTTGCGGTCAAGTTTTTTTTAAATGTAATTTTCCTTCAAGAAAGTGAGCACCATAAATTCAATACCATTTTCCTGAATTGTGTTATAGCAGAGGCAGAAATCTTAGAGCTAAATATCTCCAATTCTGGGCATATCATATAAAAAACTATTAGTCGGCAGCTTTGCGTGCTCTGTGCTTGATTTTGACATGAAGTGTGCCTCGGACCTCTGGCCTTTTATTCTATTATAAAGATAAATGTCAGCCGGTGCAGAGCGGAGGGTCACCTTAATAACTGGGTCTTTGGCCGGAGCCCAGGAAGGCACTATTTTTCCGTGCAACCTCCAGAGGCCGTAGGGATTGACGAGATGTCGTTCTATGACCAGGTACTCTAAGACGTCCTTCGGCTGCTCCTCGCTGCCCATCATCAGCCTCCCGAAGCGGTCGTAGATGGCCAGCGTCTGCAGGACGAGCAGATGTAAAAGAAGGATCATACAATCATCTAAATTCTGCCTGTAATATTGTCTTCAGTTTGCTTTTTTCCAGGATAACCCCTGCCATAAACTGTGTGTAGATACATAACATAAAAGTGTGATTTATTCTTCTGCGTTAAATGTACGCCGTGGCTACGTACGTAAGTACATAGAGACACGGGCCCTCCGGCGGAACCTATGCCGTAGCCTGACGTGCACCTCTCGAAAAATGGAACAACAATCAAGGAGAGGGTTAACTTTTCCTGCTACAGATTTCCGACCGTGGTCAGAAAGAACAGGGGAGACACTTTGTTTCTTTCACTATGACTCTAGAGTCGCTACTCACTCTGAAGATAATCACCGTCGCTCTCTCCCTCGCTCTACCACACACTGTTCAGTTCAATTTTATTTATATAGCACGTTTAAAAACAACCATAGTTGACCAAAGTGCTTAACAAGCTCCAAAAATCAAAGAGATAATATACACAAACAATACACAATATACAATACAAAATAACCAACAGTAGAAAAAGGTCAAGATATCAAAGCTCAACTTGAATTGAAAGCCAATGCATAGTAATGGGTCTTAAGCAAGGACTTGAACGTTTCAATGGTCCGAGCTGTTCTTACATGAATAGGTAGACTATTCCAGAGGTTAGACGACTGGTGTGGACTGACCCAATCCAACATACAAAGAGTTACAGTAGTCTACGCGGGACGTAATAAATGCATTTATGACTCTTTCGAAGTCTTTGCGTAGCAGGTAGGGCTTGACCTTAGCCAAGAGTCTCAGCTGGAAGAAGCTGGTTTTAACAACAGCCCACGCACACACACATGCTGGCCCTGCTATTCTCCTAAAGAGATCGACGCACACACCAACGCAGTAGAAGTATAAACTTCAGGCCACGTAGGCTACAGCCAAAGCTCTGCGTGGAGCCTCTGCAGAAGCATAAATCACGTGTAACACTTGTTCAATTTTGTGGTACATGTGCTCAAAACTGTAATTGAGCCTTGGCAGCACATGAGTGACTGTATTCATGATATTGAAAAATTAAAATGGGAAAAACTAAAAACAGGAAAAACTAGCCCACACTTAAAAAAGCTGAGCTTGAGTCGACAACAGTTCATTAACATACGAGTCGTACCTGTTTGGAGTGCATGCGGACCGTCACCTGGCCGTACAGGTTGCCCTTGGTGACCATGTCGGGGCAGCGGGCGTGGACCACTCTGGGCGGCTCCAGGGACTCTACGAACGTCCATCTGATCGTCTTGTAACGGTTCCCCCTCGTCATCTCCTGAACACAGGACAGAGCGGTAGAGACTCAAATGAAGTGGGGATTCGATTCAACTTTTGAACTTTTGAATTGAAGCAACATTTAGAAGAAGAACTCACAGGATAACACCTTTCTGTCACCAAGGAGTGAAGTTTCTCCTTGTTGAACCTGCAAAGAAAATGGCAGGAGTTACTTTTCCTCTCTAAACATTCGGGCAAACGATTTTTATAGGTTATTTAAGTTTATTTGTATAGCACATTTCAGCAACATGACAATTCAAAGCACTTTACATAAAACATTAAAAAAACAGTCAAGAATATAGACCAAGAAAAAAAACAACAACATCGAGTAAGGCAAGTATAAAATACAAGAATAAAACGTTACAGTGTATGAAATGAATTATTTGATTTAATAAAAGGCAGCGTCAAACAGAAAAGTCTTCAGCCTTGATGTAAAAGAACAGAGTTGCAGCAGATCTGCAGTTATCTGGGAGCTGGCTCCAGATATGTGGTGAATGAAAACTGAACGCTGCTTCCTTCTGTTTAGTTCTGACTCTGGGGACAGAACGCAGACCTGCCCCAGACGACCTGAGAGGTCTGGATGGTTCATAATGTAGCAGAAGATCAGAAATAAACCGTTCTGTGCTTTATAACCCACAGTAGTATTTTGAATTTGAAGTGCTCATATTATGCTTTTTGGCTTTTTCCCCTTTCCTTTATTGTGTTATTTATCTTTTTTGTTCATGTTATAGGTTTACAAAGTGAAAAAGCCCAAAGTCCATCCCAAAGGGACTTACCATCTCCAACAGAAAACACTGCTCACAAACTGCTCCAAACAGCTCTATTGTAGTCCAGCCTTTACTTCAGAGACAAACGTGGTCACTTTGGAACACACGTTATAATGCTCGCCTAGCTGCTAGCATGGCACGCCCTCATACTCTGCTTCTGACTGGCTAGTAGTCCTTACCTAGGTACTGTCAGGGCACGCCCTCATACTCTGCTTCTGACTGGCTAGTAGTCCTTATCTAGCTACTGTCAGGTCCCTCATACTCTGCTTCTGACTGGCTAGTAGTCCTTATCTAGCAACTGAGCATGTGCGACTCCCAACAAAGATGTTACAGAAGTGAGATGTCTCACTCTGTAGCTAAAACAGAGAGCTCAACACACAGGGTGAAAAGAGGAGCTGCAGCAATGTGCAGTACAACAAAAATATGGTGCTTTTGAAAATGTAACCATGTAAACCTATTCTGATACAACCTCTAAATACAATTATGAACCTGAAAATGAGCATAATATGAGCACTTTAAGGAAAATGTTTAGTCACATTAAATGCTGCATTACTGTGCATCAGGCTCTGCTTCCTGTCAATCACCTTATTATACACAGTCTCTCCTACAACATAAATCCCTCTGTGAACATCTTTTTATTTGAGACATTTTGCTTTGGCAGGAAGAGCGGTTAATGTCAAGCTAATTTTGATCATAAAGTTTGTATTTAAAAAATAAAAAATATTTCAAATAAAAAATTCTAAATATAAAAAGACAAGAAAAGTGATGTAGATATTTTATAATATTTTTTGACGAAACGTGCCGTTTTGTTCCTAACAAAGCCAAAAGACAAACAAAACCAGCTAATTGATTGTCAAGGTGAGTAGAACAAAGCTGGTTTTTGAGTGCTTTCCCATGTTGCAGCAGATCTGAAGGCAGCATGAGTCTTTCTCTCACTTCTATGACACATTCCTCACTGTGGTATTAGGGCATTCCTCTCTGACTATAAGAATCTGAATACTTTATTAATCCCCTCAGGGAAATTATTTAGTTGCAGTTGCTCTCAGTTAAATTCAAGGTAAAAATATGAGTAAGAAAATTCAATAAGTGTACACTCACCTAAAGGATTATTAGGAACACCATACTAACATGCTTTCATGCTGCATCGCTTACAGAGAATGAGCCGAACAGCGGGCTGGGTCTAACGTTAGCGGTGTGCTGACCTGCTGGCGCTGACCCACTGCCACGGATTGTGGGGAAATAATGTATTCGTTTCAAATTGGTAACATAGACTTAATGAGTGGCACATGGCCTGAAGTAACATGGCATTTTGTAACTTGTCCAGTAGGGCAAGTAAATTTCTCTTCCACTTGCCCTACAAAAAAAATCCACTTGTCCCAGACAAGCGGACAAGTCTTAATGTCGAGCCCCCCATTCTCCTCTGACCTCTAGCATCAACAAGGCATTTTCGCCCCACAGGACTGCCACACAGAGAAATTTAACAGGTGTTCCTAATAATCCTTTAGGTGAGCGTATAACGTATAAAGTAACATAGCTACAGTAAGAAATAAAAACGTTAAGTAGAAGGAAGTGAGATTAGGTTATAAATAAGTACAGTGTGAATCTAAGTAGCAGCAGTGAATAAATAACACCTTTACACATGTAGCCGATAAATTATTGCACCAAGTAATTATTGTACATAATTGTCCAAGAATATAGAGATGTGATGTGGAGGTACGTGCTGTTTTGACACTATGATGCTGAGACGAGCGGTGTCAGCTGGCTGAGTGAAGCGAGAGACGCAAGTTCATTTTCTTACTGTGTCAGGGCGCTGTGGGCCTCAATGAAGATTTCTTGAGCTCGCTCTGCAAACCCCTTCGTTGTGAACTGCGAGTCGTGCTCTTTGATTTTACGAATCCTGAAAGAAACGGCATTGAAAAAAATACATTCAGCTCTTTTTTATTTTTTTTTACATTCACTGTAAAGTGTATAAACTTAAAAAGGTACACTGTGTAGGAATTCCTGCCATCTAGCGGTGAAATTGTATTTTGCATTCAATCGAATAGTGCTCTCTAGAGCCTCGCTTTTTCAAATGCGTGTTGCAACTACGGTAGCCGTTAGGGACCAAGAAGCTATGACAACTTGTCTTCCAATTTTCGCTTTTTTGGCGAGGAGGATTCCTTCTCCTGTGGCTCGGCGTAAGTCTGATCCTCCATTATGAACTAAAGGGCAGCGCAGGCTTTCACATTTGCCGGGGCGGTGACAAGCGCCTCTCACTGATCTCCTTCTCCGTCTCAGCTGGTTTCAGTCACGTGACGCTGGCTCTGAACTAAAAAGCGTTGTGGATTAGCTAGACAGGTCAGCTAGTGCTCTATGTCCCTCTCAGGGATTATAGTTTTTCAAAATGGCGGAACGACATTGGAAGCCTCCTTGGACTTGGACGTCCGATGTAAATACAGATAAGAAATTCTTCACTTACGAGGATAAGTCAGATCATTGGCAGAGGTCATTTTACACCAATGAGGACATATTTATGAATGGAGACGTTGATTTTAGCTAGTAAAATACTTAAAACTCTACACAGTGTACCTTTAAGATGTTGTGGATCTGATTCAAATAAACAGCTGTAATAAGGTGGTAAGAAAGAGGTGCCCTCTGTCTCAATGACAAAGACACATCAAGCTAAATTCTCTCCAGCAACATCCAGAAATGTTTGATAAGAAAAAAACATCCGTACAGTAACACCATGAGGAGTTGGAGGAACACTCTTACGCTAGCTGTGAGCCGGCGCTTTGTCGTATCTGTTCCGTTCGTTGTTTCAGGCCTTCTTTAGACAGAGTGGAGAGACGAGCGTCGCCCTCCGGGGGGATGTAAGGGTCGAAGATTCCCGCTGGTGAAGACATCAGACAAGGAGGATCAATCAGTTTGTACCCTCCAACCGGGAGAGATATTACAAAATAAATAGTTGCTGACTGATTGGTGAGGAGTTGTTACGATCTGCTCTCAGATCACTGGACTTCAGTTACCAGACCTGAAACTGGTAGTCCGGAAAGCTAAGAGAATCATGGGTCATTCTGGCCATGTTCCTTTTTGTAGATTGTCTTTAATGCCATCAGGGTGGCGCTATCTATCTTGATACTCTCCGCTATGAACACATTGTGTTAGGTTTATGATAGCTGCTAATGCTGCTATATGTTTCTATTTATTCTTTTTTAAGTATACACTAGCACTTACATTATATTTTTATAAACTCAATGAATGATGCACTGACTGGAGAGCACTTCCAATTGTGTTGTACCTGTGACAATGACAATACCTATTCTATGTATGGTAAACCTACTGATCATCATCTTCATCGTTCTATCCCTCCAAAGTCTGATATGTTGAATTTTATAAATATATTAGAATGTTAGTAAACAAAAAAAAAACCTAAAGCCTTTGCAGTCTTAATGTTCAACAAATTGAAATCTAGAAGCATCCCACGCCAGCAATAACTTCACGTACGCCTGTTGAAGAAAAAGAACGTGATAAACATTCTTACCAGTGCAGGCGATGTTGATGGGCCTCTCAAAGTACTGCTGTCTGAAGACAATGCCCGCCGCTCGGGCCTTGGCCTCCGTGTTCTCTTCCCTCTTCCCCTTCAGCCCCACTGCTGGAGGGATGAAGTACCGCTTCTTGGTCCGGACCGGCAGGTAAAGTGGGACGGGATGCCGCATGTCCAGAGACGCCTCAGCGTTCTGTGAGAAGGTGTTTTAAGATCGGATAAAACTTTATTTATACTGAGGGAAACTGTTCTGGTGTAGTTGCAGTTCAAAGTGAAATAGAGTGCAAATATACAGTGCTAAGCATTGGTGAATACACCCATGCTAAAGTTGACTAACAAGAAGGAATAAAACAATTGATCTTAACGCCTTAATTAAAAGAATTAGGAAAAATCCAACCTTTAAGGACACCAGTTTTCTTTATGAATGAATAATGTATCGTAAATAAATAAATGTTCTTCCTTAAAATACAGGGGGCATAAGTCAGTCCACCCCTATGTTAAATTCCCATAGAGGCAGGCAGACTTTTATTTTGAAAGGCCAGTTATTTCATGGATCCAGGATACTATGCATCCTGATAAAGTTCCCTTGGCCTTTGGAATTAAAATAGCCCCCCATCATCACATGCCCTTCACCATACCCCCACATCATCACATCCCCTTCACCATACCCCCACATCATCACATCCCCTTCACCATACCCCCACATCATCACATCCCCTTCACCATACCCCCACATCATCACATCCCCTTCACCATACCCCCCCATCATCACATCCCCTTCACCATACCCCCACATCATCACATCCCCTTCACCATACCCCCACATCATCACATCCCCTTCACCATACCCCCACATCATCACATCCCCTTCACCATACCCCCACATCATCACATCCCCTTCACCATACCCCCACATCATCACATCCCCTTCACCATACCCCCACATCATCACATCCCCTTCACCATACCTAGAGACTGGCATGGGGTACTTTCCATAAAATCATCTCTCAATGCAAATTAAACCAGCTATTAGGCTAACTGAAATCAAACCATGTGTCATAAATATGAACAGGTTAACAGTAATAGGCTAGAGGGAAGAATCCTAAAAGTGCTTTCGTTTTTGAGATATCCCTACCGGAGGTAGAACAAAGCACAACAATGTTTTTCATATTCTCTTTGGTCTTCCACATATAAAATGGATTCCTGTATAAATAAATATATTTGACTGCAAACGTGGTTAAACTGACAGATATTGTGACACACCCCATAAATAAAAGAAGTGCAAAAAAAAAAAAAGAGCCAAATCAAGTCTGATTTATCCCAAATGTGGCGTTACTTTTCAGATGCCAGTGTTTCATCCCGTCCCTGTCCAGTGGAAACCACGTACCTCCAGATGTGTTGATGTTGAACATTTGTGATAAACTACATTAACACAGTCTTTAAAAAGCCTCTCGGATCAGCTGGAAAATGCATCGTCACAAAGCTGAAAACAGGGCTATATGATGATCTTATAGAATATGACGCACTGCTGTAGATTAATCTACCCAACAGTTAATAAAGGAGTTTCAATGAGCACAACCTTAAACACCTACAGAAGTAAATGCAATATGCACAGTAATGCAGCAGGAATATTAATCAAGGAGCATTAGATCTAATAGGAAAAAGAGCTGGGCGATATGGAGAAAATCAAATATCACGATATTTTTGACCAAATACATCGGTGGCGATACTGTGGCGATATTGAAGGGTTCACTATTGGTGCTTTCACAAATATTTACACAATGAGAGTTTTGATTAAAAAAAAAAAATCAACAATAATGTGGCTATCATGGCAGATTATAAAAGAGTAAGAAAACGGCATAACTTCACTGTAATGCAGCCTTTTAAACCAGGAAAAGACAACACACGTGTCATATCACGATACTACGATATCCAAAACGTAAGACGATATCTAGCCTCGTATATCGATGTCGATATAATATTGAGATATTGCCCAGCCCTACTAGGAAAACAGGGACAGGGGACATTTTTACTACGCAATGAATAATTTGATTTTGAGTAGCCTACTTTACGTACATTTAGCTGATTATACTTTCACTTCAATAAGATTTTTGACTTAACTTCTAGTGGAGTTCTTTATCAAGTGTGGTATTACTACTTTTACATCAGTAAAGGGTTTCAATACTTCTTCCACCACTTGTCCTGGTGTAAATATTCTCCCATGTATCACTGATGTCCTGTCAGTCGGTCGGCTAACGCTAGCTAAGCTAAGCTAAGCTAAGCTAAGCTAAGCTAAGCTAGCCCCGTCAGGATTATGCGCAGTGCAACGCGTTTATAACAAGCAAAATAAACGAGCTGCTTCGACAACATATTGACTGTCTGTTTTTCATAAAGTTAAGTGTTATTAAATGTCTCAGTACCATCAAACTGCTACATGTTGCTCTGTGAAGAGCTAACAGAGTCCTCCTTATGGGCATCGCCATCTTGACAGCATTCAGAAAGAAAAAAAATAACATTTCCGGTTTCACGCTTTCAAAATAAAACTTTTTTCCTGCTTTTTTTTGTCGGTTAATAAAACGATTTTGTACAGTTATTATGTTACCTAAACCAATTAGATGAATTGATTTATGCACGTTGTGCAATTTTAGGACAATTTAGGTTCATATATATATATATATATATATATATATATATATATATATATATATATATATATATATATATATATATATATATATATATATATATTAAATGATTCCTGTATATGTATGTTAATTCCATGAGTGAGTTTTACATTTAATAACTTAAAGTTCTTAATGTTTTTTTTGTTTTTAACATAAGATAAGATATTCTTTGCTAACTTTAAACATATTTATTTCAACATTAATGTTAAGTTTATTTTTTAGAACGTGGTCTAAATCTATCCAGAACATCCTTGTATAAATACAGTGGAACAATTAGATGGGAAATACTCTCTTTTTATGGTCCACAGAATATGAAAATTGTAGTTGTTTTTGTACACCATTCACACACATTCTGCACGTACGCTGACACGACGTGATGACGTTGCGTGTCTGTAGGTCGACTCTGCTTAACTTGAGTTGTTTGGGCTTTCTACGGGGAAAGAGGAGTGTAGCTGGCAGTGCTGGGAGGGTTCTAGTTGATGTTGCTGCTCCTGGGCCGCAGGCTTTCGCTGTCATTCGTACACAGACTCACCACCTGCTGTCCACCATCACTGTCGAGTTCTGTACTAATAAAACTCAGAGCGATAACTAGAGTCCCACACAACACCGTCTTCGTTAGCGCAGCCAGACAAAATACAGTAACCATGCCTGAGAGGAGGCCCTTCGTACGGTTACCAACTGACGTTTACCCCGTCAACTATGGCTTGTGTCTGAAGCCCGACCTGATCGACTTCACTTTTGAAGGCAAGCTGGAGGCTGTGGTGGAGGTATGTTAAACCCGAGCGGGTGGCTACATGCATAGGAGGATTTGTTTGTGCATGGCGGGGATCTTGTTATGTAATCTCATCAGCTAACGTTAACGTTACCAGTAACGTTAGCTAGGTAACGTTAGTTAGCTAATTTGTTAGCCACCAGCCCATCAGTAGTAACCTAACTAGCTGACTGTGTTGGCAGCTAATGTTAGCTGGCAGTTGCTAGCCTAGCTAGCTAACTGTTTCTTGACGTGCTCACACTGGCTGAGGGAGACTCACAAATGTTAAATATAACGTCTGGATATTTCTGTGACTAGCCAGAAGCTAATTGAAGCTAGCTAGCGCAACAGTCCCGTGGACGGCAGCAGACTTGCACTCTCATGTTAGCTTAGCCTTCACACCGTGGACATTAGCCTGCTAACAGGCGCTTGGCAATGCGCTTAGCTATGTGTTTAAAGAGCGGTTCGCGGTATGCCAGCAGCGTTGCACCCTTGTTACGCCAATGCATTACTATAAGTCACGATCAGTTTGATCTGTTGTAGATTACTGAAGTTGTTAACTAGCGGCTAGCAAACGCTCACCAATGTTTGCTAAATCATGGCAACATCATGTTGCCCCCTCCCACCCCGTTACCTCACAGTGGTAGAAGAAGCATTCAGATCCTTTACTTAAGTAAATGTATTAATACCACACTGAAAATACTGCACTACAAGTTAAAGTCCAAAAAATGACTATGTAAATGTTGGTTTGGAAACTAGCACCACTCACCAGCCAAATGCTGGTTAAAATATGCAAGTTGCTGCTGGGTTTGCTTCACTCACCAGCCATGCAAAAAAACAAAGGTTATTGAGTAGGGCTGGGTTAAAATAATCGATTATCCAATTAAAATCAACCTTTGTTTGAGTGATCTGATATTGATTCGTAAAATCCAGAAATCTTTCTTTTAATAAAGAGTTTGTTAGCTTTCAGTTGACTTTAATGTTAACGTTAGTCAAACCTGTTGTATCCCCTGTGGCTTGTTGCTAATGTGTGTGTAGATGGTAGCTACTATGTAACTAACACATAAAACCACCACTTTGCATTTATTACCTTCGCCAAGGAAGGAAGGAAATGTTGGTTGAAAAACTACTAGCTCTATTTGTAATGAGACTTGGTGGAAGGGTGTAGCATGTAGCCTACCAGGGAAGAACCCATTACAGTTTGGAGCGAGTTGGCCTTGGCAGAGGGCTGTGCTGTCCTCCCTGAGTGCCCTTCTACTTTCAGAGAGAGCATTTGTGCTTACAGGGTGTAAAATGCTCCATTGTGCGAGCACAGAGACCTGTCAGCTGTCCTAACACCTATGCCTGGTTGAAAACACTAACTCAACGCACATGTTTAGCGCTATCAAGACAGACCACATGAATATATGTTGTCTAAATGTGTATATTTGCAAATATTAGTTTTTCTTTGTGTATGTGACACGGTTCACTAATGTGATATTAACTGATTCACTCTCAAGGACAGATTGAAGAAATAGCAGTATATTAAAAATGACAAGATGACAATAACTCCAAAGAACATGAGTGACATTTGAAACAAAAAGCAGACAGCTGGAAAAATAAATTTAAAATAATGTCTTGTCTGACCAAAAGTCCAAAACCCAAAGATGTACAGTTAGTTTACAAACTTGTGGGGGGAGGGGCTTAGGAGACCGTTTTGGGCTTTAGCGGAACAGGGGGAGGGACTGAGAAGTTGTCGATGTTCAAATTCGTTGGCTAAGTCCTGGATCTTCGCAATCCTACCTACGGCACCTTTTAACCCCTAATTGCTCCAGAGGCGTGCGGCCTCTGACATACATAGCAATTGTAAGTCCCTTTGGATCAAAGCATCAGCTAAATGACATGTAATGTAATGTAATGAGAAAGTGTTGTTTTATCAGTACCTGTACTGAAATGACGCCTAGCCCAAGGAATGCATATGGGAGATGTGCTAAATAAAAGCTATTAAAGAAGGACATATTCAGACATATTTAAAGAGTATTAATAAAACATTCAATCAAGTTTTGAATATATTCAAACATTCTGTCCTTGTGTTAATCATTTAAATGTTTGCCGGTGGTGAATGCAAATCCTCATTTCAGCAGATCTCAAAGTTGAGTCCTCCCTGAAAGTTTAAAATCCTGTGTTTGCTAAGACTCTTTGGTTTAGTAATAACCTCTTTACCTGCGGTTTGTACAAAGCCTGGGTAAAAACGCAGTAGACCGGAAGAAACTCGAGCAATGTGGCACTCTGCCTGGCATGTTTCATAATTACTGCCTCTCTGCCGCTATGTCCGCCTCCCAAGTGTCTCAAACAACAGCAGCGTCCTACCAGCAGTGCCACAAGCCGTGAATGTCGCTGTGGCTGCCCTTTCTGAAAATGGCATGGCATCCAAGTGTGCCACTGTTTTTCTCCCTCGAAAACTTGGCCACTTACATCCACTGTTTTCACATCGAAAGTCGGAAGCCCCACAGTCAGTCTTCTATTCTTTGTTTTTATCACTTTCTTTCCCTCTTCATACCCCCAACCGGTTCTT
The DNA here is from genome assembly GCA_023566125.1 of Zingel zingel. NCBI lineage: Eukaryota > Metazoa > Chordata > Actinopteri > Perciformes > Percidae > Zingel > Zingel zingel. The sequence continues at coordinate 39,277,186 of CM042317.1, forward strand.
TATCTGACCGGTTTTGCCCTTCAGCCTTTGTAGGTTTAGCTCACAGTGAGTATGTTGAGTCGTGTCTCAGATATCTGATGTTCAGTCTGCATTAATCCAGCAGAATTGCAAACAAAACGCAAAAACAAGACTCTGGCTTCTTTACACACTAACTTTACTTAAAATTCCTCTTTCCCTAACAGATTGGAGTTTGAAATGAAGGCACCGCTGAGATTATCAAATGATCAATTATGCAGTTTCATGTCAATGTTTACAGGTTACACAAGCCACTAATCAGATTGTGATGAACTGTGCTGACATCGACATCATCACAGCTTCCTTTGTACCACAGGGAGGAGAAGGTGAGGGTCAGACTTTGTCAGCTTTTTCCCCTTTTTACTCTTGGTTAATGACATTCCGTTTGATAAAAATGGAGTTTGTAGGTCTTACGTATTACACATATTGCATGCTTGTGGTCTCATGTCTTTTTCTTCCTCTCTTTATTTTTTTTTTTTTTAGAAATCAATGCCACAGGATTCAACTATCAAAATGAGGATGAGAAAGTCACCCTGTCATTTCCTAGCTCTTTACAGAAAGGTGAGAAGGAACTCCTCTCGGCTCTGCTGTCCCTGCTTTTAAAACAATATACTTATACGTCATTAATGCTGTTGGAAAAATAAAAGATTTTTTTCCCCTTTTGGCTGTGGCCAAACTAACACTCTAACTCTCTCTGTGCACTCCTCCCCAGGCTCTGGCACGTTGAAGATAGACTTTGTCGGGGAGCTGAATGACAAAATGAAGGGATTCTATAGGAGTAAATATACATCTACTGCTGGAGAGATCCGCTACGCTGCTGTCACACAGTTTGAGGTAAGCTGACGGCCTCAGGGAAACGGGATGTTTTCTTCTGGTGAAGGTTGGGTGTGTTGCTTAACCCACTACTTGCCTGTGTTGCGACATAGTAGGGCGTGTTGGTTTTCCAGAATTGTCCCAAAGATGAGGCCATATCTTTAGGAGTATGTTTTGCTGTTTTAATGCTACTGTGTGTTGACATGTGTTTTTGGGGATAGTTGAGCCAAAACCAGGTCAGTTCAGTCTTGACTCTGACTTGGTGGCTTTCATCAGATCCTGCAGGACATCCACCTGCTGTGTTTTCTACCACAGTGTGGGCACACTGAAAGATAAAGTCATGACCGAGTGGCACATGCATGTACGCCTTGATACCAAGTTACAACGTGAGTGAGAGACCGACAGAAAACAGAGTTAGCATAGGCTGTGAACAGATTGTGCTAAAATAGCTGGAAGCTGTCAACAGTAAAAGTTACCTAAGTAAATACAGCGTGTAGTTCTTTTTTTTTTTTTTAAGCAACGGTTTGTTTTACTAGGGCCTGAGCACCGGTGACCAGCGGTCGGAGAAAGTTCCTCACCACAAGATCGGTGTAGTTGCTTGCTCGCGTTATGTGTTTCGGAACAAACTTGGACAATGTGAAATGAACACAGGTAGAAGCTAGAACACCTCTCGCCCGCCGCACGAGACTGAGTTCCCTCAGCAGCAGACTGCTGCACCATCAGTGCAAGAAGGAGTGCTACCGCACGTCCTTTTTATTCCGGAAGCAGTCAGACTCTTTAATACAACATTATAATGTAGCACTGCTAGCTGATTCTGCAACATAAGCCATCACTTGACAATATTCTGCACTATGCATATATTTTGTTTTTGTATTATTCCATGTCGCCTCCTACTGTGCAATATGTCATTTCTATTCATCCACACCTTACTCGTCTGTGTATATGTATATATACGATCTGTTTATATAAGGGTGTTTATAGTGCACATACTCCTATAATAACTCTTACAGTATTCAATTTTTTTTCTATTTCTTGTAATACTTTTTGTATGTTTTTCCTATGTCTATTTTTGTTATTCTGATGTGTGTGAATGTTTATTCTGAGCTGCTGTTACAGACGAATATCCCCAGTCTGGGATTAATAATCTTATCTTGAAGCACTTGCAGTGACCGGTCACCAGCAACAGCAGTAGGTTGACACCTGTGGTGAGGGAGTGTGTGATGGTAACTTTCAAGGTGCCCAGCGATCATATTTTTTTTTTTTTGTGTGTGTGTGTCTTGGCCTATGTTGGAAGGCTGGTTTGTAGATAAATGAATTGGCTGCAGGCTTTCAATGTAAAGGACATGCTACAAATGCCATAGAGAAATGTGATGCTTTGAGTATTTCTGCTTTGAAAAACAGCTGACAGGTTGCTGTTGTTTTTTTTTACCTGGCGCAGATTAAAAATGCTCGACTGTAGTGCTGCCTGCTCCTGCAACAAAGTGAAGGAGTTTGGTGCTGCTCACACAGCAAAATGACAGGACAAATATAAGTGAAAATACCAGAAGCCTTTTGGCTGGCATGATATCATGTGAAAGCTGCTGTGTCCCTAACTACACAGGAGGACCAAAACATAGGTCTTTTTTACTCTGCATAAAACACAACAGCAGTCTATAAATGAGTTGGTAACTTTCCCTCTCTGACTCCCTCTATTTATTTTATTCGCTCATCGAATTTGTCATGTTTCACGTTATGTATTGTCCTCTGCACAACACTTAGGGAGAAGCAGTCGGAGAAGCAATCTTAGATCTCAGGCTCCCTCAAACAATTTCTCATTAATCAGTAACAGAAATGGATTCATTGCCATATAAGTAACAATTACGATGAATTTGCCTTGGTGGATGGTGCATACATAAACGTATTAAAAAGAAATAAACCAGAAATGTAAAAAACGGTAACATAAATAAACAAATGTGTACAATATAACTGTTTTGACAGTAAGAAAAGAACGCTCTATGGTTTAGTGCCAGATGAGCAAAGCTGCTGATGAATGAAATATGTATAAAAAGGAAAAACCTGCAAGTAAAAAAAAATGAGGATCTAAGACATAAATATTGCAGAAGTTAAAATATAACGGATATAGATATTTGTGGTAGAAAGGTGTACAGGGATTGCAAAATTGTCTCACAGATAATTGTCTCTCTCTCTCTCTCTCTCTCTCTGTGTGTCTCTCTCTCTCTCTCTCTCTGTGTCTCTCTCTCTTTTCCTCCAGGCCACGGACGCTCGCAGAGCTTTCCCCTGTTGGGATGAGCCAGCTATAAAAGCCACCTTTGACATCTCTCTGATAGTTCCCAAGGACCGAGTAACCTTGTCAAATATGGTATGTGTCATATGTTTTACTTCTCCATCTGAGAAACTCCGGACCTCAAACTGCCCGAGTCACCCTCTGCTGCCAAGTTTCTTTTGTGTTTGTGTGCGTTTCCCCCTCCTTTCTCTTCGTAGCTTACATAACAGAGGGCAGACAGTCACTGCATGTTTGTTTTTTTTGTTTTTTTTTTTACCTCTGGCTAATGTTGTGTTTAACAGCATGTGAAATGCAGCTACTGTACATGTGCGATGAATTATTATTTTTTTTTGTCATTGTAAGACAAATTCTCCTTAAAACATTTCTTGTTTGTCATACCAACTCAGTGAGTTTTTAACTGAAGGCATTGCAGCCAAATTGCATCAGAAAACATCATCTGGCTTAGATTATTTCTAACAACACACCTCCAGGCTAAAGCAGTTTATTTGGGTGGTGACGATGAAACTAAATTTGGGTATTTCTGATGACTTGCTGAAGTGAAGGAAATGTGATTATTCCGGCCAGCAGGACTAAGCCCTGCACAGATTTATGCCAGTCCAGCTCTCGACCTTTTGTGTCCACATACCTGCGGAAATTTATTTTCTCAGCGAGTCCACTGTGACCTTTTTTTAAAGTCCAGTGCAAAACAATACTGCACTGAGCTCGACTGTGTACAGATGCTGTTCGGTGGATACTTTGTAATAACATGAGGTATACGTTGGTACAGACGGTGAAAGATATACGCTACTACTACTAGGGCTGCACAATTAATCTCAATATTATCGAAATCGCGATATGTACTAGTGCAATATCCAAATCGCAGGGAGGGACGCCATATTTGTTAGGCAAAATGTGTCACATCATTCTGAATGAAGTATTGTGGTGCTGCAGAGACGTCCCAGCTTACAAACAGTATCCTACAAACTAAAGAAAACACATCGTTGTTTGGTACAGATCCTCACAAAAATGCACATTATAATAATTTGAATTTTAATATTTATTAAGGAAAATGAGTGATACAAAAATGAGCATTCCCTCCAATATCAGCAATATCGGTCAAAATAATCGCAATAAGCTATTTTCCTCATATCGTGCGGCCCTAGCTAATACTAATGCCGACCTTACACCAAATGACTTTTCAAGCGATTCCACTGTTGCAGACAACTTTCCAATATGGGAAAGAAATCATGAGTCTTGCTAGAGAAAAACATAATGGACTCTTCAGAAGAGGTCATTATCTACTCGAGTTTCTGCGCGGGAAAGTCACCGGACGCCACAGTCTTCTGAACATAGTCATACTGAGAAATACAGAGAGAGTTGTGTGGAGCTGATGGTCTTAATTAGCTTTGTAGCAACTCATTTGGCAACGGCTTGAATGTAACGGACGTTCATATCGTTTAATATCAAAAAGTTACGCACTAAAGCTTTAAGTCAGTCTTTTTTCCGTCTTGACAACCTTTGAAAGCGCCTGTGGGGGCTTAGGCTCTGTCTTTTTGCATTTTACAACATCACTCTTTGCTCAAAAGAGAAAAAATGAGGGAGTCGGAAGCTCTTGCTCCTAAATAATGATCTGCTACAAAACGTCCTTATTTTAGCACAATGTTTCAGTATTGATTTTGTTTGTCAGTAATCTGTTTCACTGGGTTATTCCTCTTCACAGAATGTCATTGATCGAAAGCCATATCCAGAGGATGAAAACCTTGTGGAAGTGAAGTTTGCCACCACGCCCATCATGTCCACGTACCTTGTAGCTTTTGTCATCGGTGAATATGACTTTGTGGAGAGCCAGTCGTCAGACGGTGTAACGGTACGCGTCTACACGCCTGTCGGGAAGGCAGAACAAGGGAAATTTGCACTGGAGGTGAGACTGTTGACAAAACATCTTTTTGAAATACTTTCCAGAGAGCAAACCACGGTTGAGTCACAGCAGGTGATTCACTGAGAATTATACAAACTATAACCTTGACTGGAAATGTAGACAAATGCACAGAAAAGGGACAAATGCACAGAAAAGGGACATATTCACTGGCGTTTGATGGTAGATTCAAGGGCTGGATCCAGTATTCCATTATTCTGATACGCGTTTGTTGGGTAGTTATTAGATTTTCAATTTTGGGATTCGAATATTTGTTGTTTGTTTCTCCGTCAATACTGTAATGAAGTTGAGACAGATGAGCCACCACCAAAGCTTCAAGTACTCTCTTTGAATATTTGCTTTTTGCATAGTTTCTCTTTTGATTGGTACCGAAGCTGCAAATCACAAACATTTGTATTCGGGACAGCCCTAGTAGATTCCATCCTCAGTATTTGAATCTGCATAATCCTTTTTGTCTCCTTTGTCTTGCTGTAATTAACACAAGAGAGCAGACTTTTTTTAAATACTTTTTGAGTTTTGTTACATACATATACACTGTCTTTTTTTGCAGGTTGCGACTAAGACCTTACCTTTCTACAAAGACTACTTCAATGTTCCTTATCCATTGCCTAAAATCGATCTCATAGCTATTGCTGATTTTGCTGCCGGTGAGATGTTGTCAATTTAACATTCAGGAATTTGACCCATTTCCACTGAGAATGTTGATAGTGAAACACACCTTTCTTCCCCTCATGCAGGTGCCATGGAAAACTGGGGCCTTGTTACCTACAGGTAAGCCGTAGCTGCTCTTTGAACACATATTACACATAAAAGGTACTGTCAGACATTTACGCACCGATGACACAGAGGTTTAGGGCCCTATTTTAACTATCTAAGCACACAGTGTGATGTGCCTGGCGCGGGTGCGTTTAGGGCGTGTACGAATCCACTTTTGTTTAACGGCGGAAAAAGAGTGTGCGCCAGGCACATAATTCAAAAGGATTGTACTTTGTGTCTTAATTAATTCATAGGTGTGTTTTGGGCGTAACATGCAATAAACCAATCAGTGTCCTCTCCCATTCCCTTTAAAAGCCAGGCGCGTTTGGACCTTGGCGCATTGCTATTATGATGGCGGATCTGCTAAGCAGGAAGGAGATATTTTCAGGAGAAGAAACTGATCTGCTCGTGTGTGATGTAAACACGCCAGTAACCATAATAACGTAATATAAAATGTATAGATATATACAATAATACTATTTCACATTTGTAATATTTGTATCTGTAATCTTCTGCATGTGTGTTTGCGTATTTGTCTTCTCAATATCATACCTGTGCAAGGTAAAATGAGTTGTAGGCATAGTACACGCACGCACGCTGTGCACGAGCCTAGGCACATTTTACTGCTCTGTTAAAATAACAATGAAATGCTGCGTTATTGACTTTAGACCAGGTTTTTGTTGGTCAATGGCGTGATCACTTCCCGCTGCCTACAAGATAGCAATACGCCAAAAATGCACCTGAACACACCTCCCTGTAAGACCAGCACGTCCATTGGTGCAAAGATGGGCACGGGTGCATTTGCCATTTAAACGACGCTGGCGCTGGACGGGAAATTGACAACTGGGTCGGTCTTAAACTAGCAAAGACACTTGCGCCATGCTTTGCGCCGCGCCGGGTGCAAGATAGGGCCCATAGTGTCTTTCCCAAGGACGCTACGACATGTAGACTGCAGGCGCCCGGGATCGAACCACCGACCTTCACATAGACGACCGCTCTACCTCCTGAGGCACAGCACACAACTTGAGTGCCTATTTCACTATTCCTTTGTTAACTTTAGTAGAGCTAAAGATTAGTAGAAAGTGAATAGACAACAATTTTGATAAATGGTAATAATTGTATCACTGTAAACCGAAGATCTTTTGGTTTGCGACCGTTGATCGGACACAACAAGCAATTTGAAAATGTTACCTTGGGGTTCTTGGAAAAGTGTTTTCGTTTGTTGACATTTCATAGACTATAAATTAGAGCTGGGCGATATGGAGAAAATCAAATATCACAATATTTTTGACCAAATACCTCTATCAATTCCGCAACGATATTGTAGTGTTGACTATTGGTGCTTTCACAAAATATTTACACAATGAGATTTTTGATAAATAATCATCAGTAATGTGGATATAATGACTAAGTGGGTAAAGGCAAATAATAGAACAGTTACAACAGTCTGGTAAGATCAGGAAAGTACATCACTTTACGGTAATGGAGCCTTTAAAACCAGGAAAAGACAACACTTATGTCATATCACGATATTACGATATCCAAAGTCTAAGACGATATCTAGGCTCATATCACGATATCTATATAATATCGATATATTGCCCAGCTCTACTATAAATGATTAAATAAGTATCTGATTTTTGACGGGGAAAATAATAGTTTTGCAGTCTCATTCAGAGAACAGCAGGTCCCCCCCCCCCCCCCCCCCCTTTCGTTCAGAAAAAGTTCTTGTTGCATTTGTCTTTTAAAAGCGCTGATGGCTTTTTAATTGCTTCGCGGTCCGTTGGACGTGCTGCCACCTGTTAGGCATCCAGATAGCATGTGATTAGCAAACGGCAGCAGGCTCCATTCATCTATCGTCTACAGTCGGCTGCACGCAGGTTTTCCTAATAAACAGCCGGCAGCTGATGTGGACTTTTGATGGTTGATGGAGAGAAACCCGCGGTGATCAGAGGAAGTGTCGACCTTCAGCCGTCAGCTGTGTTAACTTTGACTCTCTGTTGTGTTTCTCAGGGAGACGGCACTGCTAATCGACCCCAAGAACTCCTGCTCGTCCTCCAGGCAGTGGGTGGCGCTGGTGGTCGGACACGAACTCGCCCACCAGTGGTTCGGAAACTTGGTCACCATGGTAAACAGCCGTAATAATCTTCCATCAGCTATTTGTTACTGAGAATATACTGTAACTTCTGACAGCCTAAAACAGCTTGTGAGCAGATTTGAAAATAAGGGAAATCATAGCAATAACGTAAAAAAAAAAACCCACTGGAACACTAACTGGAAGAAGTATGTCCAAAATAGACAAAATAAGGAAGAGAAAAATTATTTTAAATTTGAGAAAGTAGTCAATCTGCAGGTGTGTGTGTGTGTGTATATAAGAATCTAATATATTCTGTTCGGTTCCTCTTATCGCAACAATTTTTATTAATGTTGATCTTAAGTTTAGAGCTGCAAAGATTAGTTGACAACTATTTAATTAATCGGCAACTATTTTGATAATCTGTTTGAGTCATTTTTAATGACTAAAAAGAAAATATTCTCTGTTTCCAGCTTCTTAAGTGTGACTATTGTTCTAGTCTCTTCTCTCCTCTGTGACAGTAAACTGAATATCTTTGAGTTGTGGACAGAACTGATCCACACGTTTCATCGTGTTCTGACATTTTATAGAACAACTAATCCATTAATAAAGAAACAATCGAGAAATCAAACAATAATAAAAAGAATTGTTAGTTGCAGCCCTACTTAAGTTAACAACTTAAGTTACCCATCCTTCAGGACTTATTTTAAGTTGTGTAATTGTGTCCCAACACGGAGTCAGGGTGTAAATATTTGTAACGTAGGAAATGCGTGATGTTTGTGTGTGTGTGTGTGTGTGTACAGGAATGGTGGACCCATCTGTGGCTTAATGAGGGATTTGCATCCTGGATCGAGTATCTGTGTGTGGATCACTGCTTCCCAGAGTACGACATCTGGACCCAGTTTGTCTCAGCCGACTACACCCGCGCTCTGGAACTGGATGCGCTGGACAGCAGCCATCCCATAGAGGTGAGCCGCGGAGGGATTTATAAAACTGAAAGCTGCTGGCTCGTTCAGGCTGTTTGGAAGAATGTTTTTACATCTGGCATCTTGTGATTGTGATCACGCTACCACATAACATTATTTATTTATTTTTATTTTTTTGCAGTTGTTCACAAAACAGGGACTTTATACGAAATGATGTTGGAAAAATAGACTTCCCTCTGTATGTGGATTATTTTGGAAGTAATGTTATTTAATGAGAGTGTGACGTGTTTGTTGTTGTAATCTGCTGCTACAAAGCTTGATTGTGTTCGTTGTGTCCGAGAGGACTACTCTCTATGTCTGAGTGGTCGTTGATGCTTTTAGGTTGTAGAAAGTCCTCTTTACATGTTTTGTACATGGAGAACAAAACGCCGTTAAACCAAACTGACAACTGAAAGGGCAGAAAGAGACAAAGATGCCTCTGAGCACCCATTGAATAATTGTTTTGAATAAGAACAACACAAAGCAGCAGTCATTTGGAAAAGAAACAGGAGGATTAGCATCAAATGTGTGCAGAATTAAACCAGAACAGCTCCCCGTTTCAGCGTCAAGTACACTGAGAGATCCCAGTTTGAACCTCTTCAATCTAACCACTGAGTAGACCGCAGAGGGCCTAAAGAAAAACACAACAACTCAATATTTAGAGCTTATGATGATCGAGGGCCACTTGCGCTTTTCTGGACTGGAAAACACATTTAACATCCAAGCTCCAACAGGGCTCTTCCATCCTGTGGGGACATCCACTAAATGAAGTTTGAATCATTTCATTTTTATTTTTTTTTTATTTTTAACATACAGAACAGAAACACAAAATGAACAAGAACAACAACCCTCTCCCACCCCCCACCCTCTGCTGTCTTGAGGAAAACGAAACCTAGTCACTCTCCTCTAGTTCTTGTGGCGCTGAGGTCATTAGGTCTGAGCTGCTGTGCTTTTCCATAGGTCTATAGTCGATGACTTGGCTTTGTTAATCCTTGCTGTAGAGAGCTCAAGCATAACTATGTCTAGAAAATACTACAACACGTGCTCGGCCATGACCGGCGACCGGCGGGTCAGTCTGACATATGCTGATTTCATGCCGGTCAACGCTCCAATTAACTGACAACATAAGTTCTACCAGTTACAGTTCTCAAGGACGCACGCACACACACACACGGACGTGACAGCACAGTCTCTCTTTCCTTTCTCTCAACTTTTCCGCGGTGTGAAGGCGTGTCGGCACTATTCTTGAACATGTAGGAACCTGGTGAATTAACCTGCAACATGTCAGCTGTTTGGGAATTCTTCAGCGTGTGTGCAGAAGATAATAAGTTTACAATATGCAACAGCTGCAAGGAAAGAGTAGGGCGTGGAGGGACCACACCAACAACCCAAATCACATTTTTTTTAGTTTGATATTGGATGTGAAAAGAAGGAAATGGTTCTAACATTGACCTTTAGATGTGTGTGAATGTCCCACACCAGGAGTCATTTATATAGTTCTATTTTATAGTGATCCATTATCTGTTCAAACATGTTCTATTAAAGAAAATATAGAAAATAAATATTTGTGTGTGCTGTAAAGTTGTTAGAAAAAATGAAATTGAAATCGGCCTATAAAGTTGTAATCGGTGCATCTCTACAAAATACGCCAACCACTGTTTTATACAAAGCGAGTGGGGGGGGGGGGGGGGGGGGGGAGCCAGCGTTGAAGGAGATATTTTCATTTCATTTTATCATTCTCTTGGTTGCAGTTGAGCCGGCTAGCCAAATTGTCTTCTGCCTCCCAAGCAGGTGTAATTTAGAGTTGACATTAAGTAACAAAACAATCGGTAAGTAGGAATACGACATCCTATCACATCGGATATTATTGATGTTTTATTCCAGAACTCGTGCACCTGTTCACACTCCCAGACCATGTGTAGGAAAGTTCCAGTTTGTTCAGGTTGACCGAACGCGCAGTAGGGAGTGGGAATGACTTTAGAGACGTCTCTCTTCTGAGGAGTCCAATATGTCCTATGACATATGTTGAAGTGGATCTGCTGGTGATTTGGGTTCTTGGAACAATGGAAAATGTTGTCCCAAACTGTCTCGCAATTAATTGCGTTCCCCTCAGGGCTCAGCTCTTGCTGAATAATTTCATTTTTATACCATTTCAAATGTAAATATTACATTTTGTGTCTGAATTATTCTAATTGTGTCTCTGTTAAAGTAGTTAATATTGAAGGAAAGGAGAACATCAATATAACTTTTGAACGGTAACACGGTGTGAGTTGCCGTCAGACTCTAAACCCCTGGTCTCTGTCTTTGTGTCTCGTGCTCCAGGTGAACGTGGGCCATCCGTCAGAGGTAGATGAAATCTTTGACGCCATCTCCTACAGCAAAGGAGCGTCTGTGATCCGCATGCTGCACCACTACACAGGCGACGAGGTTGGCTGTCTAACACTTGTAGAATTGTTTCCATTTTTATATTTCGTTTGATTACGTCCCCCTCTCACTCCTTGTTTGTAGGACTTTAGGAAAGGAATGAACGCCTATCTTTTGAAGTTCCAACACAAAAATGCTTCGACAGGTAAGAACATGCAGGAAATGTGTCTTCCTCAAGATGGAACAGCTATGCAAATCGATTTTCCGGTTTCCTAATCCTTCTCTCCTCCCGGCTGTCTTCCCGCAGAGGACCTATGGGAGTGTCTGGAACAAGCCAGTGGAAAGCCAATCGCTGCAGTGATGAGCTCGTGGACCAAGCAGATGGGCTTCCCGATAATAGAAGTGGACCAGGAGCAGGTGAGCTTCACCGGACACAAGCTGTTTAATCTGGCACACGGTTGAGCGCTTAAAATCAATGTCAGACATTTTGTTCACTGACTGAACTGCTCGGTGATTTCAGGATATTATCTACCGACCTTACTTCTTTCATACTTACCAAACGGTTGAATTCACCAGCAGAAGTGACAGAGTGTTTGTCCCGTGGCTGGTTCTAAATTTGTACCCTGTTTGTTGATTCTCACACACTAACCATGATGTTTATTTATAGCAAGGTGACGACCGCATCCTCAAGATATCTCAGAAGAAGTTCTGTGCTAGCGGACCACATGATGGTAAGACTTTCTAATAGTCATGAAGTGTTTTACAAAGTTTTTATGCAAATAAGCATCAGGTACAAGCTGGATTCGTGGTTGTGTGGAGGCTCCACGCAGAGCTTTCGCCGTAGCCTACGTAAGCGGCCTGAATTTTATACTTGTGTGTGTTGGTGTGTGCCGCAATCTCTTTTAAGAGAATAGCAGGGCCAGCGTGCATGGGGATTGACTGGTAGAGAGAGTGATGGCGGTTAGCTTCGGAGCTAGTACCGCCCCATGAGAGTCGTAGTGAGAGAAACCAAGTGTCTCCCCTGTTCTTTCTGACCATGGTGGGAAATCTGGAGCAGGAGAAGTTAACCCTCTCCTTGATTTCATGTTGTTTATGGAGAAGGAGGACCAGGAAATGAGTCAGGGCAAATGCAACGCTACCAAGCCACGGCCGAGTAACGTGTGTCCCCGCGACATGTAGTTACATTTTTCAAGAGGTGCACGTCAGGCTACGGCGTAGGGTCCGTGTCTCCACGTACCCACTAGAGTGCGGATCGGGCAGCATTTTTCTCTCCGAGCCCGGCCCGCGTCCGACAGGCATTAAGATGTTTATGTCCGAGCCCGACACCGTTGAAATCTCTTTTTTTTTTTTTTTTTTTTTCCTCATACTAATGACACATGTACGTTTGTTTTGTGTGGAAAGCTTTTATTAAGCAATTATAGGGAGGCATTCAGAAATGTCAACAGATGAGGTCATCAGCGCACACGGGGTAACATGCACACGTTAATAAGCTGTTTAATTTATAATGTTCAATGTGTTAACCTTTCCTGATCAGAAAACCAGGGCAGACTCGTTACCTCCAGGGCCAACGTTATAAAATGAATAACGTCGGGGTTAAAATCCCGTTTCTGGTGAGCAGATGAATGAACTTGGCTTTCAGTCTGGAGTTTATCTCGGACACCGCACACACTGTGTACTAAACTTAAACTTATTCCACCAACTCTGCTCCGGTCGCATCTACACGTCTGCTTCCTCTTTCTCTATCTCTCTTCTTCCCACTTTCCACACACACACACACACACACACACACACGCACCGAGCTCTCTTAAAGGAGCCGCAGCACAATTTTACAACAAATGCCTTATCGCGCTGATGTGACCGAGCCCGACCCGAACATTGTTTCTAAATATCTGTCCGAACCTGGCCCGGCCCGTGGGATCGGGTATCCATCCTCTAATACCTACATACATAGCCACGGCGTAGATTTTACGCAGAAGCATAAATCCCGCTACAGGGTTAATATTGTCACTGTCGGGTGACAACGTATGTCAGAAATTTGAATGAATGAATTTGAAACCATTTTATTGAGCTATTTAAGTCAGACGAAATCGCCTCATCCCTGTTTAAAGGAGCAATATGTAATACTGACAGCTAGCATTAACAATGATTACTGCAGGGTGCCTGGGTAGTTCACCTGGTAGAGCGTGTGCTCATATATAGAGGTTTACTCCTCGACGCCGCCGCCCTTTGCTGCATGTCATTCCCCCCTCTCTCTCCTTTTCATGTCTTCAGCTCTCCTATAAAAATAAAGGCCTCAAATGCCCCCAAAAATAATCTTTAAAAAACAGTTAATGCAGTTCAAATAAAATAAAAAAAGAGAGAGACGTCTCCCCTGGCCCTTCCTCCCCAGACTCGAAGTTCACGCAGGTTGCCAGGTTGAGAACGCTGAACCAAATGTCCCAGGGCATCATTGTTAGCTAGATGCTGGCTATGTTGATGGTCATACATATCCATATGTGGCTAATGGTTCACGGTAGCCCACCGCTCCGAAAATACACACTTTGCAGTTGGGGTTCAGTGACTGCCGGGCTTACTACTTTTCATACCCTGTTAACAATAACAAATAAATAAACATACACCCTTTCTTCCATAAAGATGATAACTTTGTCTAAGTTTATGTTTTGGGTGAGTACAAATATTTCTTGCATCGTATCTAAAAAATTATTTTACAAAAAAACATCTTGGAAATGTTTCGGGTTGTCCGTCTTATTCTCGTTAATGCAATATCTCAGGAAAGCCTTGAGGGAATTTCTTCAAATTTGGCACAAACATCCACTTGGACAAGAATTCCTGCCCCAATTATGGCAACATTTCACACAGATGCCCAATATGATAAAACGATGAAATGATTTGGAACATTTTATACCCGAAGGGTCAACTTCACTGTGACATCATGTTCTACAACACCCCTTTTGGCCATTATTCAACGCCATAACTCGGGAACAGAAGGGGAGACATTGGGTCGAATACTGAATTGGTGACACTGATCTTAACCCTTGTGTTGACCTCGGGTCACATTGACCTGTTTTTAAAATTTTTGTTTTATATCAGAAAATATGGGACGTAGAAATAAGCGCTGAAAATGTGTAGAAGAAAAAAAATTGTAAATGTAAAAAGTTGGAAAAAAACAAATTGTGAAAAAAATGCGTCATATCACAGTTTTAACCCTTGTGTTGTCTTCCCTGTGATGATTGTTTAGATCTTCTGTGCTGCTGGGGTGTGTGTAAAGCAACAAAAAAATACTCTTTATACCTTTTTTATTAAATCCCTTCAATGTTTTTACTTCATATATAGTAGGAGTCTGGACAGACATGGATGTAAACTGCAACTGACTGGTTGGCAGAGACATACAACCGCGAGGCGGTGATTCTAGTTAACTTCTGCTCTTATTTTACCTCTTATTTACTTTTCACTTCCTCTATGTATCTGTACTTCTGTCCTGAATTCCCCCCTCTCTGGATCAATAAAGGTTTATCTCCTCTTCTTTTTTTTATTTTTATATTTTGATATTCTTTTTGACTGATATCTTGCTGTTGTAGCTTCTCATTGTCTCCTTGACTTGTGTGTTGGACAGGTGAGGATTGTCCCAGCTGGATGGTCCCCATTAGTGTTTGTACCAGCGACGACCCCAAATGCACCAAGCTCAAAGTTCTGCTGGATAGACCCGATACGACCATCACCCTGAGTGGCGTCTCCCCCGACCAGTGGGTCAAGGTGAGGTCAAGTTGCAGTCAGTGTTTTAGTTTACCTTTTTTTTTTTTTTTTTTTTTTTTTAATGGGAAATTCTAGACTAATAGACCAGGCTTCTGCCGGCAGATGAGCGTGGATGTTTGGTGTTTTAAGCCCCCAATGTCGACTTCAAGGCAGCGCTGCCTTGAAGGCACTAGGATTAGGCAAGGGTTAGGTGCCTTGAAGTCGACGGTCGCAGCTCTGCCTTGAAGTCCACGTTGGGGGCTTAAAACGCCATCGAGCTTGATTTACATTAAATGCTAACGCGTATAGCCAGAGAGGAAGTGGTCATCGCACTCACCCGCACTTCTTCTGTCAACCAGACGGAGTTTCTACGTTCACCTCGCCTAGTCCGATAGATTAACTTATCTTCTGTTCTGATCATTGGGAGTGTAAATGAGGCAAGAACGTGAATGCACTTGTTCCATCTCTCATGGGTGTAACTTGCAAATTAACACAGCTGTTAATGATGTATCCGTCTAAATAAAGAAGTAAATAAAGCATTGAAAGTGGATTGGGCTTTATACAGCTGCTAATGATGTATAAATAATGCCTTGAATCACCAGTGCTCCAGTCCTGTGCATCGGCTTGCTCAACAATCATGTTAGCTATTAAATTATGAGCCAGACTTACGAGGCTCCCACCAAGCTGTATGTTCCTGTAAGTTTAAACGCAGCCTAGTTTTTAATGTAATTTCTAACTTAGGTCAAAGTTTAACGCGCTGCTAACATTTTATAGGATTGCACCAGCTGAAATAGTTCCAACCTAGGCTGAGTTACAACTTTAATCTTACACCTCTCCCTTAGGTGTAAAGTCTTCCGTAAAATAGCGGTTGTCATTATGCACCCTTTTAACAGGTTGGATTACTTTGAGGATAAGAGAGTGACAGGCTCTTAAAGGTCCCATGGCATGAACATTTCACTTTATGAGGTTTTTTAACATTAATATGCGTTCCCCCAGCCTGCCTATGGTCCCCCAGTGGCTAGAAATGGTGATAGGTGTAAACCGAGCCCTGGGTATCCTGCTCTGCCTTTGAGAAAATGAAAGCTCAGATGGGCCGATCTGGAATCTTCCCTTTATGAGGTCATAAGGGGAAAGGTTACCTCCCCTTTCTCTGCTTTGCCCGCCCAGAGAATTTGGCCAACCCATGAGAGAGAGAGAGAGAGACATCATGGCTTTCAAACTAGCAAGTGGCAGTTGGTCAAGGCCAAGCTCTGCGTGGAGCCTCCGCAGAACCATAAATCACGCTTAACGCGTTATTCAACTCTGCATTAAGAGCATTGATTTTCACTGATTGGCCGTGGGAAATTGTCCACAATTATCCATGTTGCCAGATTTTGCGAGAGTTTTGATTCTGAGACAGAAACAGGTCTTGAGTAAAGTCATTTATTTCCTGATGTGTCTGACTGAAAAATGACAGAATGTTCTTGTATTTGTGTCTTGTGAAAAATGGGTCCAGTATTTACTTTGTTGACTATGGGGCGAAAGAATCGCTCGTAATGTGTGTTCACAATCACATCTCCAATTGGAATCAATACACTCAGGGCCTGCCGCTAGTCTCCTAAAGAGGCGTGGCCGTGGCGAAACCCACGTGACACGGATACAGGAAGTTACTCTGAGTTGGGGCGTCTCGCATCTAAACCGTCTCTGACTTGATAACGTCAGATAACGTAAGAGAGAACTTGCACACGCCTGCTGCAGCAGGCTGTAGAGCTACAGATCTGCAAAAGAAACTTAACCCTCCTGTGGTCCTCGGGTCAAATTTGACCCATATTCAAAACGTTTCTATTTCAGAAATTTGGGTTTCTTTCAACCAAATTGTCAAAGAATAACGTGGATGGTTCCGTACAACCATTATTCTTCACATGTAAAATGAAAGATCAGCTCAGTACTTTCATGAATTTGGGTGTTTTTATTTTCTAGCATTTGGAGAAACAAAATTATAAAAGAACGTTGAAAAGAGCGACAAAATGTCGGAAATGGCTTAAAAAAAAAAAACTAAAAATGTCAAAAGCGCAGGAAAAATGTGCCAAAAACATCGGTAAGAAGTGAAAACTTTGGGGAAAAGCGACAGATGTGTCGAAAAAAGACGACCACAACGTTGGGGAAAAAAAAGAAGTACATTTTGAGCCAGAAAAATAAAAAGTTGCACGGTCGACAGGAAGACAACACACGGGTTAAAAGACTGAAGGTCTTTCTCTCTAATTCCTGTTCAGTTAAAAGTCAGAATATTTTGTATTATAGGAACTTTTGCCGTCACAACAAGCCTATTGTTGACTAAGCCCTCGAGCATTAACATTAGGATGATGCTACTTCACTCGCTTTAAGCCAATACTGGTTAAAAGCACTCAGTCAGAGAAGTAAAAAATGGTGGAACAGGATTTTTTTTTTTTTTTTTTTTTTTTCACAGTCTGACCCAGTTTTTTTACATTATTTTTTTTTGGGGGCTTTTCCACCTTTATTTGACAGGACAGATAGGGGAGAGAGATAGAGGGGGAAGACGTGCAGGAAATTGTCACAGGTCTGATTCGAACCCTGGACCTCTGCGTCGAGGCATAAACCTCCAAGTATATGTGCGCCTGCTCTACCCACTGAGCCAACCCGGCCACTGTCTGACCCAGTTTTGTCCCTGTTTCCAGATTAACCCCGGCACTGTGGGCTTCTATCGCATCCAGTACAGCTCGTCCATGCTGGAGAGCCTGCTGCCCGGCGTCAGAGACCTCAGCCTGCAGCCTGTGGACCGACTCGGCCTGCAGAACGACCTCTTCTCCCTGGTGAAGCTTGCTTACACACACACACACACACACACACATAAACAGTCCTACTGCTGTGCAATAAAACAATAACAATAATTTCCTTTCTTCGTGGAAATTCCCCTCCCTTCCCGTGTAAACAAACAAACTGTGCAGAACAGAAGAGCACAGGAAGACTGAAATAGGGAAAGTGAGCAATGGTGGCTGATTCACAGTGTGGATAAGGAAGGAAGTCAAACAAACGAGTGCAAATTCAACTGAAGTTGTTGATGTCGTTAATAGAAAAGGATTCCTAACATTAATGGTTTGGCATTTATGAATATAATCCAAATGTTTCCAAACACTTGGAAATGGTTTATTTGGAAATTTTAAAGAACAATTAATAGTGTCCTCGGAGGTCAACGTCAGAAACGCGCGCGGATTTCCGAGCTCGAAACTCAGGCAACCACTGAGTACCCCCAGCTAAAAATCCAACGTGGCTGCTGCGTGCATCAACCGTTGTGAAAGCTGTACTAACATACAGTTATAAGCACTTCTGTGTTATTTGTGTCTCACTAAATCACTCGTACATGCAGCGCTGTCCATATTCTATCTGTGGACAATGTTGTTACGGTGTTTGTATGCACAAATAAACAGCGTAATGCGTTGTTATGAACTGACATCGCTAACGATGGCTAACCTGGCTAGAGCTAATGAAAACAATGAGAATCCGACTTGTAACTGGAACGCATTCCACTCGGGGGTGTGATGTCATTCACAACTCATTTCCGAGGTAATTGGAACGCACTATAAGAGCACCAAAACAGTAGTCTGGCTATCACCAGACCGAGCTCAATCTTTTAAGATTGAACATTAGTCCGGGAAGTCTGCTCTGTATTTTCTACCGCACCAGAGGCGTGGTCAACGGGCATAGTTCAAATGACTCTGTACACAGTTGGATAGTCCTTCAACCAATCGGACCGCATCAACGGGGTTTGAGCTGAGCTCCATTCTTTTGGCCACTAGCGGGGCTAGCTGGTAAATTAGGCTTTTACCAAAGGCGTTCGGTAGTAGGAATTGTTCCAGTGCAAGTTTCCGTTCTGTTTTCAGAGAAAACGTGCCTTTTGAAATCTTTTAAAACAACAGCAGCATCAACGGGTTGCTGCGCTTCGGTGGCCGTCATGTTGAATGTAAACAAAAAGCTGCTTGGCTCGCTTCTCTATCGTCATCATGTTAAACCAGCCAATAGCGCGCCAGGTGGATAAGCCAGTTTGTGATTGGTCCCCGCGGATTTGTAACAGAAGCAGGAGAGAATAATGTACAGGTTTCCAGCCTGGCTGGGTCTACCCCGTCTACCAAAACACAACTCTTCTATTTAAATAAGACTGACAACCCCAGATATTTATATATTATCCAAACCTCATGCGTTGTTTTTTTACATCCTAGGATGTTGTCTTTCGTTGCCCGTGCAACTTTTTGTTTTTCTGGGTCAAAATTTAAACTTTTTTTTTTAATTTTTTTTCTCTCTCAACGTTTTGGTCGTCTTTTTCCAAACTTTTGTTGCTTTCCCCCCTAATGTTTTTGTCACTTTTCCCGATGTTTTTGCTAATTTTTTTTCTGTTTTTTTTTTTTGTTTTTTTTTTTGTGGGTTTTCCCCCCCATTTTTGTCACTTTTTTTTCAACGTTATTTAATAAAAAATTTTTTTTTAATGCTATAAAATTGGATAAAACGTCCAATTTTAAAGAAAGTAGTGGGCTGATCATTTATTTTACTTGTGAAGAGCGTTGTTTGGAACAATCCGCGTTATTTTTCTGAAAGTTTGGTTGAAAGAAACCCACTTTTCTGATAAAGATTTTTTTTTTTTAAAAAATGGGTCAAATTTGACCCGAGGACAACACAAGGGTTATAACTGGTTCATAACTCTAAGAATTGCTTTTTGGTATTTGAACCTACTTTCGTTCTGTTTGACTATTAGCTTTAAAGAATGTAATGATTTTAGTAATAAATGGGTAGGTCTTCAGCTTAAAGCTCCATTGTGTAAGAATTTCTCCCATCTAGCGGTGAAATTGTATATGACAACCAACTGAATATTACTTTCTAGCCCCTCCCATTCCGAGCGCGTTCTAACTCCTACGGTGGCCGAACCCAAAATTATCTCTTAGTATCTCCGTCGTTTTACACGCAGCTCTTCTAGCCACTCCAATATTAACTTTGGTCTTGTTGCTTTGCCTGTTGCGTTGTCGTTTTAATTCTCTTTTTCGCTTCCCTGGCGAGTAATCTCTCCCTGGCATTCATCACGGTCCCACTGAGTGTAAGAGGGTGAAATGCGGAGGTATGTCCCTCTTTGGCTGATGTATTTTAAAGATGGAGGCGCTACATGGCGGCCGTCATTCGAGCGACTCGCCCGTATGTATTCTGAATGATTCTGAATGTCAGATTCTACGCTTACAAGAATACTTTGATTAGTTGGTGGAAGTAATTACAGATGAATGAGCACATTTATGAAAGAACAATGCGTTTTTTGCTAAGAATCAACTCAAAACATTACACAATGTAGGTTTAAATTTGAAAGTAGTCAGCAATGTCTTGAGTTTTTGCTCCTCTGGCAATTCGTTTGACATTTGAGCAGCTAGAAGCTAAAGGCAGGAATCGAGAAACATCCGACCTTATAGGTCTGCAAGGTTCGTACTGGGTCAGGAGAAGTATTTTAGGACCGTTTAATCAGATGTTGAGCTGCAGAGGATCAGATAATATCTCATCATAAATCTCTCTTTATTGCATTCCAGACTTTCGGATGCTTTTAAACAGAGCAGCAGAGTTGTTTTGGTCTCGCCACATTAAACTTTTATTGTTTCTGTCCCACAGATGTTTACTGGTGGAAGTAGACTTTCAAAATAGATTTGATACAGGCAAATGCTCCTTTTGTTTGTTACTAGATGGTTTACAGGAGCGGTTCCCACACATTTCATCCAATAATTCCAACGATTTCTTTTGCTGTTTCTCTATAAAACTGCAGTTTGAGACTTTAAATAGTGAATAATAATTTAAATTTGATGCCAACACAGATGCAGTTTGTGCTACAGCCCACCAGTGAATGTACTTTTATCGGAAGTTGAGGAGTTTTAATGTTTGTCTTTTTATGTATTTAAAATATTAAATACATACTATACATATTTTTATTTTTTTCTTGTTTTATCAGGTCTGTTTTAACTTTCTCTTTTGTCTGCTGGTTTTGGATCCTTCACCTTGAGAAATAAGCACAGACTAAACAGCATTGTGAAAATGTGTGGCAAAAATTGCAGGGATACATATGAAAGAGTTATCCCTTGTATACAGGGTCAGAGCCATGAAGAAAGCCAAATCTATCCTCTCGGACTTAAGTTACTCCTCGTCTTATGAACACAGGCTGTCATCTGGTCGCAGGTACATTCTACCAAGGTGTAAGACCGAGAGATCAAGGAGCTCATTTTGTCCCTGCTACCATTGGTCTCATTAATACCTTGATGTAATTTGTCCCGGATGAATATATATGTACGTTATGTTGTGTAGGAACTACTGTCTTTTATTCTCTGCTGGCTGTGAAATGCTCTACTCGTAGTCTATATCGACGAAGATGAATTTCCTGGATTGCTCTGGTGCTGGATGTCCCTCACTTTGGCTGGTTTTCAGTTACCTTTCTTTCTTTGTGTTGGCATTTTAAAGGTACTCTAAGCGATGTTGCACATTTTTTAGGCTACAACATTTTTTGTCATATATACAGCAAACATCCCCTCACTATCTGCTAGCTGCCTGTCCCCTGAACACACTGTAAAAAAACGCGGTCTCTGTAGACAGCCCAGGCTCCACAAATAGCAACAAAAACAAACTGGCCAACCTGCACCACCAAACATAAACGGTGTTCCAGTCAATAACCGACAAGAAGGATTTGGGGGTGGGGGGTTAGTGCGCGGAAGGGAGGGGGAGGGGAGGAGGAGGAGGAGGGAGGGGCGAGCTAGCCTCTGTTTTGTTTTAAAATACTTTGAACGTCAACAAGAGCTGACGTCACCCAACATCGCTTAAACTCTGGATTTGTGAGGACTATGGTTAACTGCTCCTCAGATCTCTGCAGGGTAAATCCAGACAGCTAGCTAGACTATCTGTCCAATCTCAGTTTTCTGTTGCACGACTAAAGCAACTTTTGAACATACACAAGTTCCGTTGATGTTGGCGTCCTTAGCGCCTCCCAAGACGATTGTGATTGGTTTAAAGAAATGCCAATAAACCAGAGCACGTTCTGCCATCCCGGAATGTTGTAAACCCTTTACCGTTAAATGTGACACGAGAGGACAGGTAGAGGCCATCGTCTTCCCTAAAGCACGATGCTTTTACCCTGCAGGAGTTTATTCATTTTAGAGAGTCACTGAACTCAGGGGAAAAGCATTTCTGAACTTGTTTTTATGGCTTCAGTCTCGCGCAGGGATGATCAGCACGGTGGAGGTGCTGAAGCTGATGGAGGCGTTTGTTAACGAGCCCAACTACACGGTGTGGAGCGACCTCAGCTGCAACCTGGGAGTGTTGTCCTCGCTGCTGTCCCACACAGACTTCCACGAGGAGATCCAGGAGTTCATCCGGGACCTCTTCACCCCCATCGGCCTGGAGCTCGGCTGGGACTGCAAACCAGGGGAAGGTGAGGAGCAGCGGAAATCTTCTTTCTTACACATCTGAGTGACTCCTGACTGACGGACTTTGTCCTCTCGAACAGTGATTCCCAACCAGGGGTACTTGTACCCAGTGGGAACTTGTACCCCAGTGGGTACTTCTGCTAGTGTCAGGGAGTACAGGGAAAGATTGTAGAGTAGCTCCACTAATTTGGAGAAAATATGATTTGATTGGAAGAATTTATCCCTATATTAAAGCTATAGTGCGTAGGTTCTTGCGCCCCCATGAGGAATTATGAGAAAAGTATTGACAACAAAACTGTCGGTGCGTCCACATGATACAAGCCTTCCGTGATCACGCTCGCGCCTCCACCCCTCCTCGAGGGGCAGCTAAGAAGGACCGTAGGATTAAAAACATCATGGACTCTTCAGAAGAGGTCATTATCTTCACTCAAGTTTCTGCGGCGGGAAAGTCACCGGACGACACAATCTTCTGAACATAGCCATACTGAGAAATACAGAGTTGTGTGGAGCTGATAGTCTTAATTAATTATTAGTTAATAAGCTTTGTAGCAACTCATTTGGCAATGGCTTGAATGTAACAGACGTTCATTAATATCAAAGTTACGCACTAAAGCTTTAACATTAAGTCAACCGTAACACCTGAACACAGAAAGAAATGGCTAAAAGTAAAGCATAAGCGGCTTAAATGGTTAGCTTAAACTACTGACTAAACAGTTGAAATAGTTAGCTAAAAGTAATGAATAAACGTAGCCTGGTTTACACCAGACCCAGGGGCGTCACCAACGGACGCCGCTTAAATGCCTCTGGGCGTAATTGGATAGTCCGTCAACCAATCAGAGCGATGAAGGAGATGACGTATTCAGAGCGACGGGAAAAACATCTCAACCAGCGAGCACGTTGCAGAGACAGTCGAGCTATCGTCATCGTGTAAAGCCCGCCCCAACGGTTGTGATTGGTGCCTCGATTTGGAAAAATTGGATATGTGCTCTTGGCCAGACTGCCTTGCAGAGCAAATCTCAATTTTTTGCCGGAAGTTCGTCAGGGTTTAGGATAAACTGTTAAACATTCAGCTTCACAACTAGTAGATTGCTGACCAAAACAACCTTAATGTTGTTCAATTAGATGGAAAAACTTAACAATATCCAATTTTCACTTGTTTATAAATTAATAGTGTAATACAATTGTAACACACATGGGAATTGATGAAGAGGTTACATGATTAGATCCGACAGTGCTGCTGTTGGGGGATCTCGGACAGAAAAGGTTGGAAACCGCTGTCCTTCAAGATCGCGGTGTTGACAATAACTTAAGCATCATGTTTGTTTTTTTCGTCCTGCAGGCCACCTGGACGCCCTGTTGAGAGGTCTGGTTCTGGGGAAGCTGGGGAAGGCAGGACATAAGCCCACATTGGAGGAGGCCCGGCGGAGATTCAGGGACCATGTGGAGGGGAAGCAGAACCTGCCTGCAGACCTCCGGAGCCCGGTGAGCAAAATAACTAACACTGACCGGCATCCACGAGTGTTTAGTAGCAGCCTTCATAAGCGACACTTTTCTTAAAGATATAGTGAATGATGTTAATCAATACACTTTTTGTCAGATTCAGCGAATATCTCTTCACGGTCACCCAGCTTTCTATTTTTTGGGTGCGTTGAAAAAAATCCGGTGTTAAAGGAGAAATCCGGCCAATTTTTTTTTAATTTTTTTTTTTTAACCTCAATCTTGATCGCTAGATGTCACAGGGTACTGTCCATAGGAAGAAAAATGACCAAAATTGGTGCTAGCAAACTGGAGTTGCTGCAGCTAATGGCCAGAGCTCCCAGTTAGCTAAAATGCCAGTTGTGGGGGCATGTTCTAAAGAGTGCCTTTGTGCCTCTTAACAGACAAATGCAATTAAAATGTCTGCAACATTAACAGGGCCCTTACGTGACAACAAGATGGGTTTTCAACTCAGACATTGTGAAGAAACCGTTTAAATTCAAAGTCTGTACTATCGGCTACCTCTTTTTCCATCGGTCGCTGAACTCCCGTGGGAATTCAGTTGTTGCAGGAAACGGTAAACAGTAGTGTGCAGATCAGAGTGTATTATCCCATTGGACTTTAGCGCGAGACTAGAGCTAGCCTTCAGTAACGCCATTACTGTGCAAGCCACAGGCATCATTTGGACCGTTTACATGTAGTTACATAGTCACTGATATGGTGAGAACCACTATAGTGCTCAATTACCTATTTTTGAGGGGGAAGTAAACTACAAGTTTTCGTTGCGAAGGCATGACCTCCGTGATCGACTCTTCTGGACTTTCGGTAAAGCGACCGATGGAAAAAGAGGTAGGTGACGGTACAAACTTTGAATTTGAACGGTTTCTTCACAATGTCTGAGTTGAAAAAAATGTTGACACGTAAGGGCCCTGTTCAAGTCGCACAGACATTTTATGTTTTCTGTCCCTGAATCTGGGGGGCGGAGCTTTCAAAGAGGGGTTTTATTTGTTTGGCAGTTGAGTTCAAATATCAACAACCTTTGCGCACTTTTTAAAAAGGCACCAAAGTGCATTACAGAAAGAAAAACAGGGATCATAACCCACCGGGGGATAATGGGTATTGATGTTGATTGTACTGGTCAGACCGCTCGCCTCAAGTCCCAATCGCTCCTCGTACAGTGTTGACTTTCTACATGTTGTATGGACTGAAAGGTTTGACGTGATATAAGATAGCTTGTGTACAGAATAGATCAATACAGGTAAGGACCAACTAGCATTAATATATTGCAGCATTATTGTATTAGTATTGTAGCCATAAAGTTGTTTTTTGTTTAATATTACAAAGGGATCATATTGGCGTATTGACTTGACTGTTTTTGTTTCCCAGGTGTATGTAACAGTGCTGAAGCACGGAGACAGTGCCACATTGGAAACGATGCTGAAGGTAAGACTGCAGCTGCTGTTAGACTGTGACAGAAAGCGGCTCCGGGACCATTAAACTAATGTTTAATTAATATGAATGATTTAACTTTACAAAATCATCCTGAATTAAGTGATCGTTGTCTCGTTTTTGTGTTCTGTAATGACCTCATTTTCCCTTTGGGGCTCTCTTCACTCTTATTTTTCTCTTTCTTATATATAAATATATCTGTTCTTTCTTTGTCTTTTAGCTCCACAAACAAGCAGACATGCAGGAGGAGAAGAACCGTATCGAGCGAGTGCTGGGCGCCATCTCTGCCCCCGACCTCATCCAGAAAGTCCTCAGCTTCGCCCTCTCGGTACACACGACCACGTTTACCGCATGTCGCAAAGTTTTGGTTTTTCTCCGGGTGACGGAGGAAATGAAAGAAGTGTTACGAGCGCACTGTTTTTAAACCAGCATGCTTTTACTTATCACGTGTCCTTGGAGGAAAATCTGACCCAGTTTCTGTTGTTGGACTTTGGGTCCGTTTATTGTTCAGTGCGGTTTCACGGCTTAATGATTACACTGACACTGTAGGAAACAATAAGGCACTAACTACAACAATACAGGAAGTTACACGTCTCTGAAGTACTCATTCAGCCTTTTATTTATACTAAAAAGATCATTGAGGGGCGAACCCTCAATTCGAATGACATCGAGGCAATTACAAAGACAAGGAAAGAATCGAACATAACGACACAGAGAAGAAGCAAAACCATCAACAAAATGTAAAATGTCCGAAAGGTACAAGTGAGTTGATTAAGGAGGGGTCATATTTTGTTGCAGCATTCAGGTGCACTTAAATTAAAAGCAATTTTTCCAAGAGACGGAGCTCGTGGAGCACGACGTCGCTGTTGGGTGAAAACCTTGTATGTCTGAAACAAAAAAAGGCTCATTTAAAATGATTTTATTGGGCCATTTACCTTCGAGAAAGTCCAATTTTTAATTGCCTTGCCACTGTTTAAATATTTGTGTAACCCACTGACATTAAGGGTAGGGTTGGGTACCAAAGTCAGTACTTTTTTGGGTACCGACCGAATGAAGTCGGTACTACGTGGACCGATTCACTTTAAATCAAACGGTGCCAAATTTCGGTACCTTTTTAAGCGCAAGCTTATCCGTCCTCTCTGCATGTTGACAGAGAGCGGGGCTCCAACACACATACGTGGGTGCGCAGAGGTGCGGACGGAGCAAACTCAAACAAACTACGTCGTCTCTGCCGTTTTGTTGAAGTCACAGTGAGTCACGGCGGCGATAAAGTGGTTGCAGTTATGGTTACAGTTTTTCAAAACTTCAAGTAGACACAATCGCTGCGATACGATATTAATGGCGAGGCGAAAGCGGTCGCAGTGCTGTTGACGTTCCATTTCCTCTGAGACAAACGGGCAACAAGACAACAGTGGTCTCTATGCCCTGGGGACTGACTGACAGGCTGAGTTGTAAGGCAAGGCAACTTTATTTCTACAGCACCTTTCAGCAACAAGGCAGTTAACATTAAAGACCAATTCAATACGGTCATGAAAGTAAAACAGGCTTAAATAGAATAATATCAAAATACAAGAATAAAAGTTACAGTGAGTAAGACATGAATAATTCAGTTTAATAGGTTGTAGGGACGGGTTTGGGAGGGGAGAGGGATTCTTTTTATTTTGAGTGTAAAATATTTTAAAGAAATAACAATGTTATAAGTAAATATGATGAATAAGTTTGGAATTACTTTTACAACTTAAATATGTCTTTTGTTATTACAGAGGGAACCTCAGGTACCGGTACCGATGAAAATGTGACCAGTACCTAACCCTAGTTAAGGGTGACCAATAGCGCTGATTTATGAAAAGAAATGAAAGACGAAACATGGAGATACAAGGTTTCTGCCCGACAACAGAGATCGAGCAAAAGCCGAGCGACAGCAGAGCGCAGCTGATTAAATCCCTCTGAGTGTCGGAGCAGTTCTGTGAGCCAGTGATTCTCAAACTCTCTTCAATAATGTTCCCCCTTTCAGTTGTGTTTTTAAGCCAAGTAACCCCTGACCAGGGTGAATCATTTTGGTAGAAAAAATTATATTTTTAGACACTAGAGCAGTTTATATAAAGAGGAACAATACAGCGATGTCAGCGATATATTTACTAAACAACTTTCTTTTTTTTTTTCTTTTTTTAAACTACAAAACCTTGGAAAAGACGGTGAAAGAAGGAAGGAAGAATCGGTCGATAAAAGTAACAAACTTCAAAAAAGTAACAACAACTTCGCAAAAAAACATAGAAGGAAGTAATGCAACACTAAATCAACAAAAGTGACAAAAACTTTGAAAAAAATGACAAAAAAGCGATGTGTCTGTATGAAGAGGAACCATGGTCTAGGACAACAGACTTGTAACTGAAAAACATTTAGCAAAGAATCTCACGTACCCCCCTGCAGCCCTCCAAAGTACCCTTAGGGGTACACTACCCCCATTTGAGAAACAGTGCTGTAAGGTAACATACCAGCGAGTATCTCATCTTTCTTAGAGAGAACACAACCCGGCCCTGTCACTAATCAGTAGAGAAGAAGTTTTTGCTTTTCAGTTCGTAGTCTTAAAGCTTTTAAAGTGCCCATATTATGAAAAAAATCACTTTTTCTGGGATTTGGGGAGTTATTTTGTGTCTCTGGTGCTTCCACACACATACAAACTTTGGAAAAACCCATCCATGCTGTTTAGAGTGAGATCCGGTTTCTGAATGTGTCCTGCCTTCAGTCTCCGGGTGAGCTGGTCAAAATCTGCACGGCGTTCTACGTCACTAGCCAAGACAAGGGGCCTAGGGAGCTAACCGTTAGCATGCTAGCTCGTTCTAAATGGCAAAACACTGCTACAACACACACAAATTCACCCTAATCTACAAAATAAACTATATAGAACTACTAACATGTCCCTGTTCTGCAGGTATTCCACACAAAGTTGGAAGTGTGCCCTCGTTTAGAAGAAGTCTCCCGGCTAATCCTGCCTTGTACTACTGAAGTTGGACAATCGGCTAGCTAGCTCATGTAGTCCTTACCTAGCTACTGAGCATGTGGTCTTACCTAGCTACTGAGCATGTGTGACTGATACAAAGGTGTTACAGCAGTGAGAGATCTCACTCTGGAGCTAAAACAGAGACCTGAACACAGGGTGAAAAGAGGAGCTGCAGCAATGAGCAGTACAACAAAAATATGGTGTTTTTGAGAATTAAACCATGTAAACCTATTCTGATACAACCTCTAAATACAATTATGAACCTGAAAATGAGCAGAATATGGCCACTTTAAGTTATTTGACAGGATTTGAGATGCTTACTAGCGCCGCCTCAGCTAACCTCTCCCTGGGTCTTTTCCCCCCCGACAGGAAGACGTTCGTCCCCAGGACACGGTGTCAGTAATCGGGGGCGTGGCGGGAAGCAGTAAACAAGGGCGGAAAGCTGCCTGGAAGTTTGTCAGGGACAACTGGGAGGAGCTTTACAACCGTTACCAGGCCGGCTTCCTCATATCACGGCTCATCAAGGTAAAAATAAAAAGCTCCTCGAGGTCACGTGTCGGTGTGTCCGTGTGAGATTGGTTTCTTAACCACGGCCTCCAACGCAGATTACTACACCTTTTTATTCTGATTATGGTCTGTTCCTTTTCACGTGAACTTCAGTGTCTGTTTCCTTTTGTTAGAAAGTAACATTTTGTATGTTGGATTAGTCTTTTATTCAGCTGATGTTTCTCGTTCCCGTGTGTCTTCGCAGCTCACAGTTGATGGATTTGCAATCGACAAAATGGCTGCTGAAGTGAAGGTGAGCGCTTGGCTTGTATTCTGCCGATCCATTTGTAGTTTTGGAAGAAGGTTTACTCCTGCAAGTTGTTTCTTTTTAGAGAAAACAAAAATGATTATTTCATTTTTTTTAAATTTTTTTTAAATTTTTTTTTTTTTTTTTTATTAATCTTTCCATGTAGTTTTATTTTCTGGACCAGATTTTGAAAATGGGAAGTGATTTTAAATCAGCTGAATGTCGTACAGAATAACATGACTTATGCTGTTTTGACCATTAGGGGGCAGAATGACCTCACAGTAATACATTACATGCAGTATTCAGAGAATCAGGTAAACAGTAATAGTACATGGACATAAAGTGTACAAACTTATGAAGATACAAATAAATAAAAAAACATACGAAGCAATACAAACTATAAACATTACATAGAAAAATAATAAAAACAAGTACATGAAAACGTAAATGTATTATTAGTCGGAGATTTCAGGGGGAAAAAAGCTCTACAGCTTCCACAATTTGAATACTTGTTTTGATATCCAACGATCTAAGTGTCTTCAGTAGATTACAGAGTATGAGGGCGTGCCCTGACAGTACCTAGGTAAGGACTACTAGCCAGTCAGAAGCAGAGTATGAGGGCGTGCCATGCTAGCAGCTAGGCGAGCATTATAACGTGTGTTCCAAAGTGACCACGTTTGTCTCTGAAGTAAAGGCTGGACTACAATAGAGCTGTTTGGAGCAGTTTGTGAACAGTGTTTTCTGTTGGAGATGGTAAGTCCCTTTGGGGTGGACTTTGGGCTTTTTCACTTTGGAAACCTATAACATGAACAATAAAGATATATAACACAATAAAGGAAAGGGAACACGCCAAAAAGCAGAATATGAGCACTTTGAGGGATATCTGCAGAGGAAAATGGTGTTCTGTTAACTAGAGAGTTTTGACACCTTTTCTTAAACTGGTCTCTCTCTGTGTGTGTGTGTGTGTGTGTGTGTGTGTGTGTGTGTGTGTGTGTGTGTGTGTGTGTGTGTGTGTGTGTGTGTGTGTGTGTGTGTGTGTGTGTGTGTGTGTGTGTGTGTGTGTGTGTGTGTGTGTGTGTGTGTGTGTGTGTGTGTGTGTGTGTGTGTGTGTGTGTGTGTGTGTGTGTGTGTGTGTGTGTGTGTGTGTGTGTGTGTGTGTGTGTGTCTACAGAGTTTCTTTGAGAGTCACCCGGCGCCAGCAGCCGAGCGTACGGTGCAGCAGTGCTGTGAGAACATCCTCCTCAACGTCGCCTGGCTGAAGCGGGACGCAGACGACATCCAGCAGTATCTACTGCAGCGCAAAGCCCCCCCCGTCTGAGCCGCAGCCTCATCCAACTGCCCGCCCCCGTCCTGTCCCCTCCCTCCAGCGCGGACCTCCCAGCATCATAGCTGCCTCCCCCCCACCCACCCCCCCTCTCACTACAGACCGGAGCGGGAGACCAGAGCGTACTTACAGCAGGCTTCATTTCTCTTTTAAGAAACTATATGAAACAAGAAGGCAAAGCCAAGAATTTAACTAAGTGTTGGAAACGCAAAGAGACTCTTTCTACGTTAACGAAGCAAATTCATTTTAGACCAGGAATGTAGTTTTACCCCCATTCTGCCCTCGAGCAGACGACACTCCCGCCTGTCAACGAGTAACGTGAAGACACAAAATCAAAAACCGGCGCAGAAACACCACCGCGTCCCTCTAACGATCGCCAACCCTGCTCACGCACTCTGCATCACCTGCCCCGTATGCACCCCCCTCATCCATCTCTGCGTCGTAGCTGAGAAAAACTGTGACCCCCCCCCCCCCCCCCCCCCCCCCATTTTCTTTCCATTCTGCCACTCCTTTTTAAATGCATGAAGTGTGATTTTTCTGCATTTGCTGCTTTCGTTTGACTTCGGTTTGTTTTCTGTACAAACAAAGTATTTGATTATTTTTGCCCCACCCCTCTCTCAGTTAGTCCGTTCACACCTTCACCCCTCTTCCTTCTCTTTCGGGCGCTGTGATTGGGTGAAAGCAGAAGGCACCCTGGGCAGAATGGGGTTAATAGCAGTATTGTGTGTTGTGTAGTTTCCAACAGCAGCAGCACTGAGTCTCCATTTGCTAATTAACAGTTAGGACGAGGCGAGCAGCGCTAGCATGGTACTACATCGTAAACTGTATAATGCAAGCATTTTTTTTTTTTTTTTTTTTTTGCAAAACGATGTTCCTTTTTAAAAAAGAATTACATGGAAAAGTTCATAGTTAACCGTTCCCCCGCCCCCCCCCCCCCCCCCCCTGTCCCCCACCAAAACCCCCTCGAAGCTCTGTTCAGTCAGAGTTTGTATAGTTTCAAATCATCAACAAGCATATTTAACCCCCCCCGTTTCTTCATCTGCCGCCCTCGATGAAATGTGTTTTTATAAGACATCAGATGCAGTGATTTATTTAAATGTTGAGATAATCTTATATTCTAAGGAGAGAGAAAGAGGAAAAAATAAAAAAAGATCACTACACTACTCTTCGGGGCCTTTTTTCACTCTGATTACCGTCAGGAACCTCCTCTGAATAAGGGTTGAGAGTCCGCCGAGGCCCGGTTGGGACTTTTTGTTGACGTGGCAGATCGACTTGACTCCGCTGTCAAACTCGGAAGCCTTAAATCGGTCCGACTTGTTTGCAGTACATATTTAACACTGAAGTGGTGATAATAGGCGATTTCCACATAACGTCAAATGGATCGAATGCGACAGATTATGCAGACTTGTTGAACGAGTATATCTATATAGGATTTACAATTTGATGTGGTTTTTTGGAAACATATCGACCGACCAATCCATCCAACCTGTTGTCGAGATCCCCTCCCCCTCCCCCGCCCCGACCCCGTCCCCTGCCCCCGTCCCCTGGAACATTTGTTGTTTTTCTTTTGTTTCTTTTTTGTTTTAAACTACAGTTGGTGTTCATTAAAGTGAAAAAAGGATTTTAAAAACCAAATGAGTGAGGTGTGAGTGTGCATGCACTGTCTCACTTCGACAAGGGCGAGAGATTAATCATATTGGATTACAAATTGATAGAAAGCAGCAAAGAAACTGATGAATAACGTGTGTATATATAACCGCTGAATAACCCTTAATGAGAATAAAATTGGGTACAGATTGACGAAGGTGATTGGAGGGATGAAATCCACACATCTACACGTTTGTTGGTGTCATTAAGTGTCTGTTCAGGCAGCGGTTGGCTTTGAGTTTGCGTTGATCGTGATTGTTTTAATGTTTTCGTTTCTTTTTGTCTAAAGAATTAGAATTTAAGTTCAACATGTGGGACGTCTTTGTGGATGCGACTTAAAGAAGAGGAGAATCTGGACAGCTTTGACTACAGCGATGCCGAAGCAAACTATATGCAAAATATGCAGTCCAGTAAAGCAGCACTTAATGCTACGCTTATCTGTCACTACAAGACATTTGTCAGGCGTGTAACCGCTCTAATTGTGTAAAACTAGTCTCCAATTCTGTCCGTTTTCTCTCTGCTTGTAGGCAGTTAAAGGTGGAAGTTGTTTTTATATTCTACGTCGGGTCACAGTTGTGTTGGAAGGTTTCATTTCAGGTTGTTTGCATCATCAACGGAGAGTCTAAAAGGTCCCAAAGGCCCCAGGTTGTCTGTGTAGAAGTTATTTTGCTGTAAATAAATACACTGCAAGTGACAGTAAATCAAGAAAGAGAGAAATGAAGAACATCATGCCGGTAAGGCCTTGTCCTAGGCAGCTACATATTTACCTAATCTTGAGAAAGGCATGTCAGAATACATTTTCTTTTTTAAAGCGCTCATATTCTGCTTTTTGACCTTTTCCCTTTCCTTTATTGTGTTATATATCTTTTTTTTTTTGCATGTTATATGTTTACAAAGTGAAAAAGTCCAAAGTCCACCCCAAAGGGACTTACCATCTCCAACAGAAAACACTGTTCACAAACTGCTCCAAACAGCTCTATTGTAGTCCAGCCTTTACTTCAGAGACAAACGTGGTCACTTTGGAACACACGTTATAATGCTCGCCTAGCTGCTAGCATGGCACGCCCTCATACTCTGCTTCTGACTGGCTAGTAGTCCTTACCTAGGTACTGTCA
Source organism: Zingel zingel (assembly GCA_023566125.1). Taxonomy (NCBI): domain Eukaryota; kingdom Metazoa; phylum Chordata; class Actinopteri; order Perciformes; family Percidae; genus Zingel; species Zingel zingel. Next base: position 39,310,339 of record CM042317.1, read on the forward strand.
GGGCACGCCCTCATACTCTGCTTCTGACTGGCTAGTAGTCCTTACCTAGCTACTGTCAGGGCACGCCCTCATACTCTGCTTCTGACTGGCTAGTAGTCCTTACCTAGCTACTGTCAGGGCCCTCATACTCTGCTTCTGACTGGCTAGTAGTCCTTACCTAGGTACTGTCAGGGCACGCCCTCATACTCTGCTTCTGACTGGCTAGTAGTCCTTACCTAGGTACTGTCAGGGCACGCCCTCATACTCTGCTTCTGACTGGCTAGTAGTCCTTACCTAGCTACTGTCAGGACACGCCCTCATACTCTGCTTCTGACTGGCTAGTAGTCCTTACCTAGGTACTGTCAGGGCACACCCTCATACTCTGCTTCTGACTGGCTAGTAGTCCTTACCTAGGTACTGTCAGGGCACACCCTCATACTCTGCTTCTGACTGGCTAGTAGTCCTTACCTAGGCACTGTCAGGACCCTCATACTCTGCTTCTGACTGGCTAGTAGTCCTTACCTAGTTCCTGAGCATGTGTTACTTCCAACAAAGGCAAGGCAATTTTATTTGTATAGCACATTTCATATATCTTAAACTCACATATAGCAGCGGTGCAATTCAATGTGCTTTACATAAAACTTGAAAACACAGAAGTTAATACAAAATTAAAAACTGTTAATCAAAAACAGATTAAATACAGGAATAAAAGAATAAAATTCCCAATACAGTGCAGTGCAAAGAATTAAACAAAGGCAGTGTTGAAAAGAAAGGTCTTCAGCCTTGATTTAAAAGAGCTGAGCGTAGGGTGCCAATCTACAGTTTACCGGAAGTCTGTTCCAGATACGTGGTGCATAGAAACTGAACAAAGATGTTGCAGCAGTGAGAGAAGTACTCTGATCGTTACTTTAGTAAATGTAGCATCAGAAATTAATGCAGTCAAGTAAACAGACTTTTTTATATTCTGTAAAAATGAAACCATATAATGCAAAATAATGTATAGCTATAACCTAAAAAATATCCTTTTAAAACATAAAACTTTTGCATAATATTCACTTATCCTTGCTTTATTATTTTTTTTGGTCAATAAGTTTAGTCTGTTAGGTCTATATAAAGTTAAAGTGGCTCCTGCTGGGTGCAGTGACCATGTCTCACCGGTAGGGGGCGCCGGCGAGCGGCTCTCGGGCGTCGGTGAGTCAAAGTAAAAGGAGGTGAAGAAGTGAACTTTGGTTTGGACCTGGGCGAAGATGCTGGTTAGGAAATGACAGCTGTGTAAGTAATCGGGAGTGGTGTGTTAAATTGCTAATTAATACATGTTTAGTAATCAATTCATAACTTAATTAATCAAGTTTGGAGTGATTCGGCTGCGTCCGTTCCCTGGAAACGTGAGCGGATACAGCTCAAACTGAACAAGCTAGTTAGCAACGTTAGCCTTGTTAGCAACGCCAGCTAACCGAATGTGATAAGAAGCTAGTTAGCTACCTAAATAAGTAAGTAGCTTGCTGTTAGCTCAGGCTAGCCGTATTTCTGCTAAGCGCAGTTAATGTTATATTCCCAAAATATTGATTTACAGGAACATGTATTTTGCCAGGGGTTTTATTTAATATATTTAATCCATTGGGGTGTAACGTGCTTTGAAAGCCCATTTCCGCTATTGTGATTAAAACAAATCCTGTTTGTCATCATAATGAGCTAGTATCTCCAAGTAATGAGCTAGTATCTCCAAGTAATGAGCTAGTATCTGAAAGTAATGAGCTAGTATCTGAAAGTAATGAGCTAGTATCTGAAAGTAATGAGCTAGTATCTGAAAGTAATGAGCTAGTATCTGAAAGTAATGAGCTAGTATCTCAAAGTAATGAGCTGGTATCTCAAAGTAATGAGCTAGTCTCTCAAAGTATACATGATATGTAATTATTTTGAGATACTAAGTCATCATTTTGAGGTACAAAGTACATTTTAAGAGTTTCTCAATGTTTGAAATGTTTGATATTATTTTGAGAAAGTTCCTCACTGACTATAGGCTATTTTTCGCATCACATTGGTGGAAATGGACCTCCATACTTTACAGCTTGTAGCTGCTGGCAGGTGTGGTGGTAGCATTAAACTCGAATACAGCGGCAAGTTCCTGGGACTAATAGTTGTTTATACTAACCAGGATTGTGTAAATATTAAACATTCACGCGTATCTGGTTCAAAAGTCATGAAAATGGACATTCAAGTGAAAATTAGGTTTGTTAAAGACGGTAGAACCGTTTTTTTGCCCCGTGGTATCAAAGGTCAGACTCAGGGGCAGAGACGGAGCCGTTTATTTTTAGCTGTGCTGAGGGTCAGTGGTTACTTTTAGACTGGCCTGAGAGGCCGCTCAGATCAACATGCTTTGCTTTATAGCAGGAAACCTACCGGCGCTGGTGGAAGAAGTAGTATTAAGGTCCTGTACTTCATTAAAAGTATTAACCCTCGTGTCGTCGACCATGTACTTGTTGTCCATTCAGGTTAAAAAGTGAATTTGAATTTGTGTTGCTCTTTCCAACGTTTTTGACTTTCTTTTTTTATGCTTTTGACACTTTTTAAAACGTTTTATTTTTAAATTCATCGTCAATAAACCTAATTTATATGACGTTGTGCCTACTTTTTGAATCAAAAAATTATGAATTATTTTGACTAATAGTTAAGATCAGAGGACGTTCAGTGAATCACAGACTAGTTTGGTCAGGATGCCGTTTTAAAATAATTTAAACATGTTTATAAAATTGAATAAAACGCCCAAAATTCAATAAAAGTAATCATTAATTTTACGTGCAAAGATCATTGTATGGGTTCCATACAACATACATCCATGCATCCATGTTATTATGGGCATTTTGGTTCAAAGAAACCCATATTTCTGATTATAAAAACTCTGAAAACGGGTCAAATTAAAGTCCACAGCTCAACTTAAGGATCCAAAAATAACAAACGACAGGATCACATATTTGTTTCTCTATAAATTATTTAGTCTATCAAGATAATATGATTTTAAAAAAAAAAAAAAAAAAATATGAACATTAGCATCATTGTTAACGGAGTATTTTTGAGTTTTAGACAGTTGGTCAGAGAAAATAAGCAATTTAAAGCGGCATCTTTGGCTCTAGGAGTGTGATCTGCTTATAAACAGAATAATTCAATTTAATAAATCAAAAAAGGTATTACCGGATGGATCAAATATGAAAATAATTAGTTGCAGATAGGGCTAATACATCAATATTATATTGACATTGATATATATATATATATATATATATATATATATATATATATATATATATATATATATATATATATATTAATTAATTGGCCACTGGAGCGGAAAATGACTGAGACAAGCGCGTGCGTGTGATTCTTAGTCCTACCTGACTGACTCCATGTGTACTAAGCATCCCTTATTGGCCAACATTTTGGTTTTGTCTGTACTACTAGGTACTTATACTGTGTTGACTGGATTAAATAGAATTGCATTACTAAAAAGAGACTAAGATACCATTTTTGTCGACTAAAACTAGACTAAAATAGTCATGTATAATTCTGACTAAAATGCTAGGACTCGACTGAAACTAGACTCGACTAAAAAGAGTATGAACGTGACTAAAACTAAAAACTAAAATGATAGCTTGACACAAAGACTAGACTAAAATTAAAACAGGCCGCCAAAAACGGCACTACTTCTCAGTACATTGTCGATGTTGATAATGCACAACGTGATATTGCAAAAACGATAGTCGCTATGTCGTGCAGCCCTATTCCAGCCTTAGTTGAATTCATTTTCTGTCTTTGTTTGGTTGTTTCCTGAAGCTCGCGGTCTGTGTGTGCTCGTGTTGTCAGGCTGTCTGGTGTCGTCCAGGCGCTGACCGACTGACCGACCGATGCCTTCACGATGCTGATCTGCAGCGCTCTGGTCGTCGCCCTGCTGCTGTCCCAGGCCCGAGGCTTCCTGAGCCTCTCCGAGGACGACAGCATCCCCGAAGAGTGGACCCTGCTTCACGTGGTCCAGGGCCACATCGGGGCCGGGAACTACAGCTACCTGCGCCTCAACCATGACGGCAGGATCATCCTGCACATGCAGAGCCTTAAGGGGGACGCGGACCTCTACGTTTCAGACAAAACCCTGCGGCCGAGCTTCGACACCTACAAGCTGCAGTCGGCCACCTGCGGCCAGGATGTGGTGGTGGTCCCGGGGGACTTGGTGAGGCCCGTGGGCATCGGCATTTACGGCCATCCGTCTCACAAAGAGAGCGAGTTTGAAATGCGGGTGTTTTACGATCAGACGGTCCCCCACGACCCGTTCGAAAGGGGCTCGGACACTTCCGAAGACGGAGATAAGAAAAAGAAATCCCCTCAGGCGACCGAGGAGGAGGACGACTATCAGGAAGAGGAGTCGATCTTTTGGACAATTCTAATTGGACTTTTGAAGATTATACTGGAGATTTTGTTTTGAAAATGGTCCCCCTTCGTTGCTGCTGTGACACTACGAGGAGATGTAGGCTCAGTCGGCCTCCAAACATTCAGAGAAGATTATTTTCTCCCGTTCTGTAAAGTCGAGAAAATGTCGCACTGCTCCAGTGAGAATTCTGCCGTTTTTTTAGCAATTCCTTTCCTTACAATCAAACATGCATACTTGATTTTTAAAAGAAGTTGAAATTGAGTTTTTCCATTGAAGCCGGACTAATCAGAAAACCTTTCACAAAGTGTGCATGTTTGGTGGTGAGTAAATGAACACGAGCTTCTCAGATTCAGCAGATGTCGTTTTGGTGTCCTCATACAATTAAGGTGGAAAGCCAGATCACTACATTTGGGCTAAATCTGTGATTTCTGTATTGCACTGCAGTTCAACCGAAATGGCAAAAGGGGAATATTTCTGCAGTTTTAAAGTTCATCTTTAATACAACACACATACATGCTCTACCTAAGTTTAAAGCGTTACTGTTCCTCCTGTCCATACTGGTCAGGAAATGATCCTTTCTGACGGGGAATAACATCCTTAAAAGTCTTCGTTAGGGCCTCAGTATGCTTCAAAGGAACTACGTCTAAAGGCAGAAGTGTGCCTCAAAGGCCGATAAAAAGCCTGTCGTCCTATATCTTCCTCCCGATTGACCCCACTGCTTCCCTGATCGCTCTTCAAGAACTCTTTAAATCGCATAGATAAGGAGAGGCGATAACGAGGTACGCGCCTTCCGACAGACTCTTCTTTAAAGATCACACGGAAAGCGACAGAAGTAGCTTGCGTGAAGCCGCCACCTCCTCCTCGTGATCCGCTGTAAAACCGCGAGGTAGGGCACAGGTCACAGGTCAGCGGCAACGAGGCCAAAGTTGAAATAATTTGAACTTTGAGCGCTACGCTCCGTGGCAATTTTGAGCGCGTGCGCCACTCTGAGGGTAGCTCTTCCTCCGAGTTGTCTCCACCTCTCTCTAGATAGGAGAAGTACGGCACAGCCGGCGCAGGGCGGTTTCACCGCGTATCTTAGGCGGCTGCAAGAATGGAAAAATAGATCTTGAGTTCAAATTCCTCACATCCGGCAAAATCACCGGTCAACGTGGGGGGTCTGTTTTCAGAAAAAAAAAAGAGCAGATTAGACACATTTTTGACAGACTTTGATGTTTGCATTTTATTCAGTTTTGTCGAAAATCCAGTTAATTTAGGATCTCCTAAATGATGTGATGCCAACAGGCCCGGGAGGTTCTTATTAAATGCTGTACAGCTAAGTTTAGCATTTCTGTAACAAAGTCAAATCCCAACTTCCAGGTTCTTTTCCAGATGTAACGGGGGGAAAAAAACATCATTCAAAGACACATTGATATTTATAACAATACAAATAACTAAAAAAAATCCCGACTCCGAACAGAGACTTTCCACTGTAGATTGTCTTTATTCAAACCTGTCCGGAAATTAATCTTTTGAGTTTCATTTAAACGTGAATTTTGCGTCCTCAATCATTTTGCTGAGATCTGATCATTTCCAGGTCCAAAGACTGAGCTGTTGGTCTGTGGTTTTTAATATCTAAGGCAGTGTTTTTGGTACGAAATTCTCTCCGTTTGTGTTTCCTTGCTGACGTGTGGCGGCGAGGCATCTTAGTAGTCGCATGTCGGATTGTTGCGAGGACAGCACGCGGCAGGTAGAGACCTCATGCAGCTACCAGGACAAAGATCCTCTCTTCGTTTGTCTGACTTATTCAGCAGAAGCCTCAGATAAGCTTTAAAACTAGGGATGCACCGAATCCAGATTTTTGGGGTTTGGCCCGAATACCGAATCCTGCTCCCCTCCTCAGTCCATTAGCACAGTCAACACATTAATGTGTGTAATGTACCTAAAGTTGCTGCATTCTGGCTGCTGTCTGTAGATTCCTTCATCACAACTCGTATTCTTCCAGATGTTTGATACCAGATGTTGTAACAGCGGTGATGTTGTGTATTGTTTAGGGTCCTCGCCACCACCAGACTAATCAGCATTGCAGATTGAACATGTAGCTGGACTTGAATGGCCTTCTTTTGACTGAAAGTGCTGCCAAACAAACACTTTTTCTGCTCCTGTGTTCCCATTTCCACTTTCTCACAGCCGGCTGCATTGAACGCTCCACCTACGTAAACACCTTCCCGTAATCAACGGCGCCGTCATTACGGCGACCAGCGTAGAGCAAATGTAGAGTTCGGTTCGGTGGAAAAAAATTCTAAGGTTTGGCAGAAACCCGTCAAAAAGCCCAATATTCGGCCGAATCCTGGAATCGGTGCATCCCTATTTTTATGTAATAAATATTTAAAACACGTTTCAGCCGAGTGGATCGAAGGGATCCCTTCACGGCCAGTACGAACAGGAGGAACTCTTCACAACGCACAAGAAGCATGTGAGCGTTGGAACAAGATGGACTTAAAGTCCTAACCAATCCTTGGTAATCCTTGACTTTATCATACATCTTCAAATCAAATTCAGGCTGCATCTACACTACTACGTTTTGATTAAGAAACTAATATATTTTGCTATTTTCACGTCTCGTGTCCACACTCCCCCGATGTTTCCGAGCCCCTAAAACTGAGACTTTTGGTTGCAGTCAGTCAGTCAGTCAGTCAGTCTTGTCGGCTAGGCATTATTGTTCTCTCTGCAAAAGTCTTTCCAACTTCTACATCCATGATTTTTAACCGCAGAGTAACGTCAGACAATCTGCTTCCTGTTTACACCGACAGTCCTGCACACGCCCAGTGTGTGCGTGTGTGGGAACGGTCATGTGATATGTGATGTCAGACGTGTTAATACGGACGGAGATTAGTTCTGCTACCGGTGCTAAAACTCATGTGTGAACGGAGATCGTTTTTGTCTCAAAACGCCGCTCGAAAATGAAAGCGTAGACGTAACCTCGGCATCAAACGGACGACCGTAGCGGCCGACTCAACTCTCGGCCTGAGAATGAATGAAAACCGCGTGTCTTAACTCTGCATGTCAACACCCCGCAGGATGTGCGTGGGTTTAAAAAAACAAGAAAAAAAACGTAGCAATACAGTCATTGTCAGCCATTCTGAGATCAACATGAGGTTTTCCTACAGGACAGGTTTCCCTTGGGACGAATGAAGCTGTATCTTCCTTACTGGACAAAGAGGAAGGCCTGAAAAGGTTGTAAAAAAGGGAAAAGGATGATGGGAATGTGTCCTCGCGAGCCGACGAAGTTCATTGGGAAGTCAGTGAAGGTGAAGAAGCTGCTGAATGTGCTGTCATGATTCTCGCCTCACTGTTTAAAGGAGTAGTTCCTTAATTCAGACTCCAAACGGGAACATCTGGGTTTATTAAAGGTGCTCTAAGCTATGTGACGCGGTTTTTTTTAGTTTTTTTTTTTTTTTTTTTTAGGCTACAACATTTTTTTTTTGTCACATACTGCAAACATCTCCTCACTATCCGCGAGCTGCCTGTCCCCTGAACAAAAAACGCGGTCTCCGTAGACAGCCCAGGCTCCACAAACGCCAACAAAAACAAACTGTGCCAACCTGCACCACCAAACGTAACAAACGGTGTTCCAGCCAATAACCGACAAGAAGAATTTGGGGGTTGGGGGACGGGATGAGGAGGAGGAGGAGGAGGGAGGGGCGAGCTTAGCCTCCGTTTTGTTTGACGATACTTTGAACATCAACAAGAAGTGACGTCACCTGACGTCACTCGGAGCACCTTTAAGATATTGCTACCGACCTTGTTAACATGAGTAGCAGCATTTCGTTTGGTTTAATCACTTTGTTTTTAGTTTTTTTTTTTTTTTTTTTGCCTGTTGGACAAGCTCCTGATTTTCAAAAAACATCACCTCCTGCGTTCAGAGTTCAGTTACGAGTGAACTTACGACCACTGAGCAGAAATGTTCGACAGTGCCTTCGAGAGATCGGTCTTCTGCCGGGTGGACAGCCGAGCAGTTTCCCTGTTTTCCAGAGACGACTCAATCAGGTTCCTAAAATAAAAGCTGTTGTTTTGCAGACTGTTAAAATCTTCTCTTGTCTCGAGTATCTTTGTTCCACATTTGGGGGAAATGCTCTCCACTTCCTTGACGGTCGGCGTAACGCTTATCAGTTCAGTTTTCTAAGCACAAACAGACATTTGGAAAAACAGAAAAATGGGTTCAAACATCCAATTTTTCTTTTTTTTTCCACCTTAACAAATTAAAAAATTGGATCTTTAAACAGTTTTTCAATTTTCTGTTTTTATTCAGAGGATCAGAAATTTAGAAAATTACAAAATTGCATCTTGGCTCAAATTATTCAACACTGCGACGGTCTTCTCTCCCTCATTCCCCTAGCTACGCCCCCCCCCCCCCCCCCCCCCCCCCCCCCCCACTCGAAACCATCAGTTGCACCTCTGACCCCAAAGTCTTTTGGTCCATAAGCAGTTAATGACCTGCATATTCCACCAAGTAGAGGACGAGAAGACCGTCGCAGTGTTGAATAATTGGAGCTCAGACACAGTTTTGTAATTTTCTCAATTTCTGATCCGAATCTGAAAATTGGAAAAACTTTAAAGATCCAATTTTTTTAATTTAAGGTGGAAAAAAATTAAAAATTGGATCTTTGAACCCATTTTTCTGCTTTTCCAAATGTCCGTTTGTGCTTAGAAAATTGAGCTGATAAGCGTTACCCTGACCCTTGACCCTCCCGTTGTCCTCGGGTCAAATGGGACCCATTTTTCAAAAAGTTTTTATATCAGAATTTGGGTTGCTTTCAACCAAATTGTCAAAATAAATAACGTGGATGGTTCCATAAAACGTGCTTCACAAGTAAAATAAATGATCAGTTCACTACTTTTACTGAATTTGGGGGATTTATTTTATATATTTTACATTTTATCCCAGAAAAACAAAAGGTTGCATGGTCGACGCGAAGACAACACAGGGTTAACGAGCACTAAAATGCTAATAAATTAATATTTTTCATTAATTATATGAATCTGCAGAGGAACTTCAAGATATTAAATACATTAGAGCTTCAAAGAAATTGATTAGTTGCCAACTATTAAATTAATCAACTATTTTGATAATCGATTAATCAGTTTGAGTCAAAAATTCTCTGATTCCAGCTTCTTAAATGTGAATATTGTTCTAGTTTCTTCTCTCCTCTGAATATCTTTGAGTTGGGGACAAAACGAGACATTTGAGGACGTTACGTTGGACTTTGGGAAACACTGATCCTCATTTTTCACCATTTTCTGACCTTTTAGAGACCAAACAACTCATCCATTCAAACAGAAAATAATCAATATCTTAATCGACTGGGGAAATAAACGTTAGTTGCAGCCCCCAAATAAAAAATAGTACAATATTTACATCTGAGGTGAAGTATATACATACATTCAGTATTTCACCATCCGCTGCTGCTGTCTCATTCCCCTCAACACAAACATATATATAGAGGTTTACTCCTCAACGCAGCGGGCCGCGGGTTCGACTCCGACCTGCGGCCCTTTGCTGCATGTCACCCACCCTCTCTCTCTCTCGTCTTCAGCTATCCTGTCGTATAAAGGCCTAAAAATAATCCTAAAAAAATGGAAATACTCAAGTAAGTACATCCACATTGTACCTAAGTACAGCACTTAAGTAAATGTACTTAGTTACAATCCGAAAGGGCAACTGATTAATTAACTTATTGTGTATAGTGTCTGTTTTCTAAGGAATCCCATTGTTAAGATTTATAAACAAGACTAAATTTGAGACCACGTTTACTTGGATTAAGTGGTGGAAGGTAACAAGTACATTTACTCTAGTGCTGTAGGATACTTCAGGTTAGTTAGGTACTTGAACTTTTCCATTTTATGCTTAATACTTGTAGGCTACTCCACTACATCTCAGAAGGAAATACTGTACTTGTTAATCCACTACGTTTGTCTGACAGATTTAGTTTCAAAGATTTAGATTCAATAAACTAAATTATAATGTAATATACATAGAAAGTAATACATAAATAAGTCAACTGCAAAATATGAAGCTTTATTATTTACATATTTTAAACCCAATCAACAAGTGGAGCTAAGTTTAATGGAAAAAGTCAGCTTGTTGCTGCATTAAAGCAACTCATGAACAGTTGTATAACATATTTATATTAACTGAAAAACAAACAAACAAACAGTCTGTGTGTGAAATAGTCCAAATTGTCTTCATGCGAGTCTGGGGGCCAGCTCGATGCTGTTGATCCGGAGCACCGTCTGCGGCTGGATGATGATCCTCTTGCGCTCGGACCGGTGTCTCTTCCAGAACCTCATGTGGACTTTGGGCCAGGACTCGGTCTTCTCTAAGACGGTGGCCTCGACCCGGACCAGCTCCTTCCCCAGCAGAGGCCTGCCCAGCAGGGTGAAGTCCTCCGCGCCGACCAGCAGCACCTTCTCCAGGCGGATGCGTTCCCCGCACTCGGCCTCGATGTGGTTCTCGATCAGGATCAGGTCCTCCCCGGTGACCTTCCACTGGCGGCCGGCGAAGTGCACCACGGCGAACAGGCGGCCGAAGTCCTGCCGGTCGATCCGCTGGTTCACGGTGCTCACCACCGCGGCGTGTCGGCTCCGCTCCTCCTCCGCCGGGACCAAGCTCATCTGCTCCGGCCACGGCGGCCGGGACAGGGAGGTCCGGGGCACCGGGTCCCCGCTCACGGAGCTCTGTGTTCGGACCGCAGCGGGGGACAGGAGAGGTTGTTTGGGTAACAACCTGCAGCATGTCCTCCACAGTCCTGCTCCCCTGCTCAGCGCCATCTTGACAGGAAATGCTTTCGTCTGCACTGCGCATGCGTGACTTCAATTCGTCACCTGACTTTTATTCTGCTTTCAAAAACATTTTTATCGATATCGTAAAGGAAAAAATAAACACTTATTTACAGACAACGGTTTTTGTTTTGTTTTTCTGTTTTACAAACGTTATTATCAACGCAGTTTCATTACAATATAACAAGTATTCTGTATTCTCAGCCCCTATTATTATACCACTTTGTCTGCTGTAGGCCTACACTTGGCTGTCTTATAGGCCAGGGGTCTTCAACAGGGGGTCCGGGACCCCCAGGGGGTCCTCAGAGTCACTCCAGAGGGGCCTCCAAATTATTGTTAATGTTTGAAAGTTTTTAAAAAAATTAAAAAGTCTTACCATGATTCCAACATATTATTAGCAAATATAAATCCCCACTGATGGTAGGCTTACTGGCCAATAGGTAAGGTAGTCACTAAGGTACCATCCACAGATACAACTCATCCCAAAGGACTGATTGTTTCACATTTAAGGGTTAACATTAAAACATGATTTATAAAATTATGCCAACAATGAATAGGCTATTTTAATAGCTTAGTATTCTCTGCAAAAAAAGGTATCGATAAATGCTTGAGGCTGCCCTAAAAGTTATTGTAGGACCAGATTAATATGCAACTTCATTTTATACAATATATGTAGTAGGGGGTCCCTGATCCGTCTCTCTTTCAGTTAAGGGGTCCTTGGCTTAAAACACGTTGAAGACCCCTGTTATAGGCTATATTAGCCCTGCTACACAATGTGGTCATAACATTTACATTTTATAACTTATTCCCTATTGTTCTTAAAGTATATTATTTCTTTTCTTGTTTGTCAAGCAATTATATTATGTTTACATTCTTGTCTTTTTCATAGTCATAGTTAATATTTAATACTAAGCTATTGCACTGTTCAATCCCTGCACTTTTGCACTACCACCACTGCACACGGTCTACCATAAAGCACCTTATCCTGGTCATTGCATCACACGTCAGTCCATACCAGACCTTTGTAATCACTTCACAAACTGTTAACTCTTTACATTTTTGTGAGTATTTTTTTATGTATGTGAGATATGTGTGTTTGTGTGTTTGTTGTGTTATGGTTGTCTAAGCTACTGGATGCCTAAAATTTCCCTCGGGATGAATAACGTATCTATCTATCTATAGCCTATCTATCTATCTATCTATCTATCTATCTATAACCTATCTATCTATCTATCTATCTATCTATCTATCTATCTATCTATAACCTATCTATCTATCTATCTATCTATCTATGTATCTATCTATCTATCTAACAATACAGGGAGTATTTTTTTACAATGTGCACATACATTTATAGCTTAGAGTTTCAGTTCATAACAATAAATAACCAACTTAAATCATCTGGCAATGTTGTCTGTAATGTTCCTCAAGAGATGAGAAGTCTTCAAAGACACCTTAAAAACACCTTACACAGGCTACAGAGTCACCAGTCTGAAGTTCCCCATAACTTACAAGTCAAATAGTTAATTACACGTTATATTAACAAGTATTCAGTGCTGAAAAGTAACAGCATTTACACAATTGCTGTGTTTGTTTTTTAGGTAAGTACAAATGTGAGGTACGTTATACTTACTCCGCACCATCTCAGAAGTAAATACTGTACTTTTTACTCCACTACTTTTGTCTGACAGCTGTAGTTACTTTTCAGATGCCAGTTTTTCATCCCCTTCCTGTCCAGTGAAAACCTCGCATCTCCAGATGTGTTGATGTTGAATGTTTGTGATAAACTGAAGGATGAATTCTCCTCCTAAATAAAGTTTTTTTTGATCAGCTGGAAAATGCATCGCCACAAAGCTGAAAACAGGGCTGTTGTTCTGACACCATGAGAAGATCTAAAACTTTTTAGAGATACGTGGTTCTCACAGGACAGCGACGCTATTCAAACACGTGATGATCTTATAGAACATGATGCATTGCTACAGATTACACTACCCAGTTGAATCATACTTTTTGTCTATTTTGAACATTAACTGTAGATAAATACGAAATGTTTTGTATAGGGTTTCAATAAAAGCCTTTAAAAAAAAAAAAGTTGGAGTCCTGAATGCGACATTTACGACAGCACTTTAACGCAACGCAGAATAGCTCTGCCTCCATTTTGTGTCGGTACGTTTCCGGGTTTCCGAGAAGGCACCGATAAAACGGTGACAACGGCGAGTATGGCACTGCTCGCAAGTCAGGAGTGCGGGTAAAGTTTTCCGTAGCTACCTGGAAACTATTAAAAGTGACTCTTAAACGCTTCGTTTTCTCAAAGAAGTCTTGCAACATAACTTACAGGCAGCCGGACTGCGCTGACACTGACAGCTGGGAAGTAAACAGCTCGATGCTAACAAGCTAACTGCGGCTAGCTCCGCTGTATAACCGCCGCTAGCCGAGCTGGTGACTAACCGTCGACAGCGAGCTAACGTTAGCCGGCTAACCTGTTTTTTTTTTTTTTTTTGGTGGCGTTAAGTTACATCACCAGGACTTGCCAGCACCCTCCCAACCTACTGCACCGACGAAGGATTCGCCACAGCGGCACTTTCCATTCATGTTGTTTTGGAGGACGAGACTATTGTCTTTAGATATTTTATTATCTATAGATTATTATTATCAAACGTCCTGTTCTTCGCACCAGGGTGAGTAACGAGCTAACTTTACTTCACCTTATTAATGGAAGCTAGTGCCAGGTATCTGTTCATTTAGGTTACCTGGGAGCGGCTGAACAACCTGCCCAGGCCTGATTACATCCTGTTTTTACTGAGCTCCATGCAGTGATAGAAGAAGTACTCAGATCCTTTACTTTAAGTACTTATACCACACTGTGAAAATACTGCACTACAATTAAAAATCCTGCATTCAAAACGTTGCTCGAGTAAAAGTATGTAATCAACAACATTAATGCACGTGAAGTATGACAAGTACTCCTTAAACATCTACAGCAGGAACATGCAACATACACATTAATACAGCAGGAATATGAATCCAGAAACATCGGATATAAGAGGGAAATACTGACAGGGGAACATTTTACTGCACAATGAATATTTAATATCAATAAAAAGTCAGCTTTTCATGGTGTCAGGAAAACGGCTTGTTTTTGGCTTTGTGACGAATCTGAAGATGCATTTCCCAGCTGATCCAAAGAGACTTTTTAAATACTTTATTTAGCTTAAGATGTTGGATAATATAAAGAAAAAGGTTAACACAAACATTCAACATCAACACATCTGGAGATACGAGGTTTTCACTGGACAGGAAGGGGAGGAAGAACATCAAACTAAAGCTGTCAGACAAATGTAACGTTAGTGCAGTAAAAAGTACATTTTTATTAACATCGGAGACGTAGCAAAGTAAAAGCATAACGCTTCAAAAAAAAAAAATGGGAATACTCAAGTATGGCTGCCTACTTAGTTACATTCAACCACTGGCTTCACGTCACTCGGCTTGCATGTTTTTATCTTGCAGAAAACCCCCTGAATTTCTTCAACAACATGATTCATAGTTTTAATATTGTTTTTATAAATAGGTGCATGCTTTGCTACTCTGTTGAACAAGTTATTGCCCAATCTGTCCTGGAAGTGGATGAGCACACAAAGCAGGATATGTTAATGCCTTACTTGGACTGCAAGTTCCCTAAAAAGCCTAGAAACACACACACAGAGCCACGGGCCTTTAGCTCAGTCTAGTTCCTTAAACCACAAAAGCATCCAACTTCCTCATGCAGCCCTCCCTCCCTCTCCTCCCTCCCTCCCTCCCTCCCTCTCCTCCCTCCCTGGTTGTATTTCCCTGTGCGGCATCACGCTGTTGATGTGAGAAAACTGACCTACTTATGGAACGCACTTTCCTTTTGATGTTGAATGGAAAGGTTAAGTCAGCTTATGAGATAGATAGATAGATAGATAGATAGATGGATAGATGGATGGACTTTATTAATCCCAAACTGGGAATCAAATCTTCGTTACAAAAAATGACCGAAGTAAGAGTAAAACTAAAAGAAAAAGTTCTGTGGGTCAAATGTCGGGGCCTGTTGTATAGCTGTTGGCTTTGTGTGTTTGTGTAAATACATAAGTAAGGCTGCACGATATGAGGAAAGTATGTGATATGCGATAACGTTGTTGAATATCGCGATAACAATATTACTTACGCGATAAGTGGATGTTAGTGTACTTAGTTCTGTCTTTTATGCTGCTTTCAGTTTTCTGCTCAAATATAACCAATTGCTTGGTGAATTTAAAACAAACGAAAGGAAATCAGGTCCAACATTCTTCAGTTGAACAAATTAAGCACTAAGAAATTGGCCGTTTTCGACGCAGTTTTCTACTGATATTTTCTTTCAACTAACGCAAAAAAACCTCGAACGTCTTTGGCGATATGTCGCAGCGAGGCCTGTCACGATAACTAATGTTGCTGGACGATAAATTGTCCCAGAAATGATTGCGATAAACGATGATATTGCCGTTCTGAGACCGTTTTCATCTAATATAATGATAATGGCATAATAATGCAGGGACACCTTTTCAAAGATCAATAAACTTTTATTTCTAAAGAATATTTAACACCAGAACTGGAAGACATTTTAAATATCCTCAATAAATGAAGAAAACAACCAAAAACAAAAAATAAAATGGAACTTTTTCCGGCCGCGATAACTTCCATTGCTCAAGTTGATATGGCGATCATGATAACGGAAACATTTCTTGTGCAGCCCAAATAGATGCACAAGAAATATGTTTTGCGTGTGTAGTGCTAAAATGCTGAACATCGGTGGATATTATTTAAAACTTTTCAATACCTGTGGCAATAAAATACTTGAATACTATTTTGCTACATATTGGTTACACCTTCCTTAGTATAAGCACACTTTCTACAACAACCGTGTTTTGGTTTAACTTAAATAAGTCAAAAGCTGCTTCAACGTTCAGTTGTGAGCATTTTCAAAACGAAACCTGTTCCAGCAAGACGGCGAGCCCGACGTCTGTCTTGCAGACTTTTTATTTTTTGCAAAGCTCTCGCCAGCGACTTAAAATCCCGTCTGAGAATTACTCTTGCTTGGCCGCTCTCTCCGTTTCTCGTCTTGGCTTCCTCCGTGTCCTCTTTGGTGTCTTCGTCTCTGCCATGTTGTCCGTAGAGGCTGCTGAACCCGCTTCCGCTGCCTGCCGACTCAGCTCTGGTTCTGGCACGACACCGCCGCTCCACGCCAGCGTTCTCCCCCCCCCTCCCCCCCCATCGCCCTGAAGACCTTCGCCTCCCTAAGCTCCTGTGCTAGCGGCGTAAACATCAGGGAAAACTCCGTAAATCACGGCGAGTCGAGGCGGAGCAGCCAAGGGAACATTTTCTCCATAAAATATGACCCAGTTTCACCAAAATCGGCAGTAGTGCCGTAAAGCGTTAGCGCACTTCTCCCGGGAGATTGCATCCGCTCGCCAAAGTTACGTAGTGCGAGAACAGGCGATCGGAGCGCTCGGGGGGAATGACGGAGGCACCGTTCTCGCTATTACAAGTTAGCGTAGCATAACAATGATTTTGAAGCAGTTATTTTAAGGTAAAATAGTTAGATTATGTTGCTTTAATTGGAACTACAAAGATTAATGAATTAGTTGTCAACTATTAAGCCAACTATTTTGATAATCGTGTTCTCGTTTCTTCTCTCTCCTGTGACAGTAAACTGAATATATTTGGGTTGTGAACAAAACATTTGAGGACGTCATCTTGGGCTTTTTGGGAAACACTGATCCACAATTTTTCACCATTTTCTGACATTTTAGAGACCAAAAAACTAATCTATTAATTGAGAAAATAATCAATAGCTTAATCGACAATGAAAATAATCTTTAGTTGCAGCCCTAGCTTTACATCTATGGACAAAAAATGAATCTGAGACCATTTTTAAATTGGCATTTTTGCTTGAAAACACTTTTTTATAATTAAATATTTACAAAGTTTCTCAAATAAGAAGTTTTGTCTATTATAGTAACCGGAGTATCTTTTGGTTTTGGGACTTTTGGTCAGACACAACAAACTCTGGGAACTTGTGATGGAGACTTTTTTTTTTTTTTTTTTTTTTTTTTTTTAGACCAATCAATTCCCATAAATGTCCCTTAAATGTGTTTTAAATGACTGCTAATTAAAGGTGTTTGCACGCCTCTCTAAAAGTTTAAAAGAAGGCTTAGAGCTACATCAAGCTCTCGTTGGCATCGTTGTCGACTCACTGAGGTAACCGCTTTATTTAATGAGTTTACTCTTTCAGTTACCAGGGCAGAAGCCGAGCCAAGGACAAACTTAACACCAAGTCTTCTGTATCTAGGGACTTTTGTCTTTGTCCTCTTTGATCCCTTTTTTAAGAAGCTCAATTATTCCTACATCTGTTCAGCGTTTTACTAAAAGGCTTAATGTCAGCAGCAGGCTCGTTTCAATGTTTGGCATCAGCTGTATCTCCGAATAAAAGAGTGAAGATATTCCAAAAATAGAAAGAAATGCCGGCTGCAACAAGCTGCTATTTTTAATATCCATTAATCTGTCAAGTCTGTGACATGACGTTATTATGGAAAATTCCCATCAGATGTTGCCGGAGTCCAGACTCACGTTCCAATACAGTGTTTCCTCTATGTTGATTTGACCGTGGCGGCCCCCCCTACGGCAACATTTCTGCCCCCCACGGTATCAGAAATAGGGCCGCATTGTTAGAGTGCATGTCGGAGAATAGCGTGGACACACGAGGATAACTAGCCAGTTGAGATGGTGTGTGTACGTCCTTGAACTGTCAGTCGTGTAACTTACGTTGTCAGTTCATTTAAGCCTGGTCTTATACATTTAAATTAACTGGTGATTTTCGTTGTTTGTATTCTTGACCTGCGAGCTAAATTGCACGTGGCTGTTGATTCGATAGTGATTGATAGACGCCCTCGCCCACGTTTGTATTTTAGGTGCATTATTTATATTATATTTATATTATTAGTTATATATAAATCAAACTTCAATTTATAGCTAGTCTTGGCATTACTAAAGCTGTAACAAGTATGTTTTTGGTGGGTTTTTACTTCATAATTGATTGAAAAGATGAATTGATCGTCTACATCGACTACATTTCTGCTGCTGGATTAAAGCCGTTCATCAACCGATTCTTGCAGCTCTGCTTTAGAAGCTGAGTCATTCAAATCCTGAATAAATGCTAGCAAGGCGTGTACGTACTGTTTAAGTACTAACAGTATCTGAACCATGCAGTGTTTCCCCCTGGAGTCGGAGGTTAAACGGAGTCAGGTGCAGTCTCCGAGCTCACTTCACATCAAACGCTGCGTTACGGGCAACGTGACATCGTGACTTTGCGTAAACATACACGCCACTTTCCAAAGCCAAGTGCCGTGTTTATCTGTACACATTTTGAGCTATCCGCGTTTTTATGTCTACGCCGTATTGAGAATGAGGACATGCGTCATGGTAGCTTGCTGTCACGTGACGATTTGGGAGGTGTCTGAGCCCGCCCCCACCATTCTGGGATCCTACGCTATCAGCTGCCAGGGGCAACAGTGTAAGAGCGACACAGAGACTGCTCAAGGAATTAGCATCACGGTGAACGGGTTGGGTTAGGAAAAGAAGAACGGGACGCGGGACAACAACAGCACGGTTGGGTTTAGGAAAAGAAGAAAGCGACGGTTGGGTTTAGGAACCGTGACCTGCGGCACGCGATCCCCGGTCTCCTGGGTGATAGTCCTGTGTTTGACCCATCTGTCAAACTGGTTGTTGGTTTATGCATCTCAATTTCAAACTGAATGACGTTGTTGTGTTAATAGCGGTTGTGTAGTTATACTGTTGTTTGTGGGTTAACAACAGGCTGAATGCATTTAAACTAGTATCTCTGTGGCTTCGGTCTTTGTACACTAAGCAGACTCGGAACATTTCTTTTTCCTCTTGAGGAGCGATAACCCCCCCACTCCCAGTTTCTGTCTCGGTGCCTTTCTGTATAAAGCACGTCACTGGCTGGCCGACTGGCGAGCTTGCTCAGTGAGATTCCTTTGGTTTCCCTCGGTTAAAAAACCTACCCTGACACTGAAACAGGCTGCCTGAGGAATGGAGCAGCGGAGGGGGAGGGAGGGTGAGGGAGGGAGGGAAGGTGAGGGAGGGGAGAGGAGCCAACAATGGGCCCAGACAGCTAACTGGTTTGGGAAGATCTAGTGACCTCAATCATTGTGTTGACACGTTTAGAGCGGCTTCAGGTTTGGCAATAACAGGTATGTTTGTTTAATATGGACAGGCATTTAAGTTACATTTTCTTTTTGTCTTTACCTTGAGTCTGTAAAATCTGTGAATGGAACGTCAACATTGTCAAATAATTAGGGCTGCAAATAACGATTATTTTCACTGTCCATTAATCTGTCGATTTATTTTCTTGATTAATAGTTTTAGTCGTTTGGTCTCTAAAATGGCCAAAAATGGTGGAAAATTAAGGACCAGTGTTCCCCAAAGTCCAAGATGACGTCCTCCAAATGTCTTGTTTTGTCCACAACTCAAAAGATATTCAGTTTACTGTCACAGAGAAGAAACTAGAACAATATTCACTTTTAACAAGCTGGAATCAGAAAAGTTTTACTCCATTTTTTTACCTAAACCGATTTTAAACGTAAAAGTTGACAACTAATCGATTACTATTTGCAGCTCTACATATAATAGTGTTGTGCCCCATCAGGCCTTTACAATTATAGAGGAACCACTAGAATATACCCACATAGTAAAATTACATAATGCACATTCAGGATGAAACGGTAACATGTGAGAACTGCATTTTCACATTCCTCCACTCAGGAAAGCCTTTCTGAAAAGCTCTGCCCCTGCAAAGCATGAACCCCCGCCTACTTACACTCCTCCCAGGCAACGAGGACACCAAAGTCACATTTCAGTCCATCCGTAGTTGTCAAGACATTTCGTTTAGGATCAACAGACCAACATCTTGAGTCTCCCTGCTAGTGTGGCTACAAAATGAGTTTTAAAGCTACTGTGTGTAGTTTAGAGTGAAATGTAAAGTGCAGGGGGAAAAAGGCTCCTTTTGAACTAAATGGTGGAGCATCTTTTGTTTGTGTTCGCTCTCTGTTTGGGTCAAATGCTCCGTGAATCCGGTCTGACTATCCTCGGGTTTTCACAGGTCCATTTTAAAATCCGGGCCAAAATTCTGAAACTGTCAAAGTCTCAAGTGGGTACCTGTTCATGTTAGACGATGGTACGTTTCGCACACGCACAGAGCGTACGCTCAAGTCGGCGTCGCCTCAGTGTGTTCTGAGGCACTTTTTGGACCTGTGGGAGCCGACTGATCAGTCCGACTGGCTTTTCTGCTGACGGTCGGCCCGTCTGGTTGGTGTGTCAGGGCCTTTAGACGATGGTATAGTCCTTTTTTAAAGCTGTAGTGCGTAGTTTCTGTCGCCCCCATGAGGAATTCTAAGAAATGACAACAAAACTGTCGGCTTCCGTGAGCCGATAGTCTTGATTAGCTTTGTATCAACTCATTTAGCAACGGCTTGAATGTAACGGACGTTCATTGATATAAAAAGAAAGTTACGCACTAAACCTTTTTAAAGCTCCTCTTTTTCCTGACCCTCAATGTCGAAATGCTCATCTTCCGTCCTCGCTTCACTGACGTTTCCCAGGAGCTGCTTGCTTCCTTCCCCCAAAGAGTTTCCTTCTTGAGAGCACATTGGGAACAAACATTTGTTTCCACTGTGAAGCCACAGAAAGAAACATGTTGGCATCCATCCTCTGCATCTTGTTTTCTCTTTAACCGTTGCATTTATGTAAACAGCAAACATGTTGCAACTAATCCTGGTGATCTCATGTTTCCACCTGCTCAGGGTTTGTCCTACAGAAAGGTGGAGTGAGTTTATTCTTTATTCCCCTTAAGCCGGCGGTTTGGAAAGAGTAATGATCACGGTCCCACACTACATATTGGATTAATTTGAGAAATGTCCACCATCACAGAGGGAGCATTGTCTTATTTGTGATAATTGTGGGGAGATCTTTTGTGTGTCTATTCTGACATCTACGGTTTTCTGTCAGATCTTTTATGGCGCTGACACACCAACCCGATAATCGGCCGTCGGACAGTCTGGCGAGGTCGGTGACTCGAGTCTGTTCGGTGTGTTCCGTGCCGTTGTCTGTTGGAGGAGCCATCGGCCTTCATTTGGGCCGATTTGACTTGTTGAATCAGAAGGCGGGCAGTTGGACTCAATGACCTGATCTGATTGGTGGAGCGCTAACCCGGAAATGACGAGCGGGATGAGCCTGACTAACGCCTCTCAAAATCTGACGAAAATCTTTCAAACTGACCTTTGTCGATCTGAAATGAAGACAGATTCAGCAACTGCACGGCCTATTTCTCAGAAACGCGTTTCAGTGAACTATCTTCGTAAAACATGAGATTGTATTCCGAACGAAGCCGCCATTATGCTCGGATGTAAAATTCTGGAGAAGCCAGACCCACGTGACGCGTTCGTCCAATCAGCTGCCGGTTTTCATTTTTTGGGCAACAATACAGATTAGCACCGCCTGCTGTTATGGAGACGTATTACGTCTCACGCACGTGCAGAACGTACGCTCAAGTCGGTGTCGCTTCGGTGTGTTCCGAGGCACTTTTTTGGACCTCGGGGAGCCGACTGATCAGTCTGACTGACTTTTCTGCCGACGGTTGGCCGTCGGGTTGGTGTGTCAGGGCCTTTACTCTCATCTGAGTCTCATCAAGTTTCATATTAGTCCCGTCACAAATCACGTGAGTTATCCTGGGCTCCGTTACAGCCACTTAAACAGACTGCATTTTGTGTTTCTTGGCATAGAAAGCCCTTTTTATTATGGTGCTCTACACAATACAGCACTTTTACTCTGCTGCTATAATACAGCGGCTTACAGTATGTCCTTGTTACTGTAAGCCGTAATGGAGTCGTTCACTACAACAGACCGAGCTCTATCAAACCCCCAAAAAAACATTTGACTTGTTAAATGTAAAGGCCTCTATCAATGAATCGAGACAACGCTGAACTTTACTTTAGCAAAGCTCAACGTATGGTATGAAGTACACCGTTGGGCTCGTTTGTCCTGGTGATATTTGTTTGTGGAAGTGGACGATTTGTGTCTCCTCCTTCCTGCGCTTGTATCCTTGCTCACACCTGTGTTGACGTTTGTTCAGCACCGGCCGGTTGGACAGTGGGGGGTTTTCATCCAAATTTTAACCAAATTTTCAGAAAATCTGCAGAACAAAATTCAAATGTATGCATGTTTGCAGTAACGGGTAATCCTCCAGTCAGGTTTCATTGCACCATCACAGAAGAAAGTGATGCAACAAGAGGGCATTATTAAAAGAGCTAAACGGTTTTACATCTTATAAGGTAAGATAGACTTTATTAATCCCACACTGGGGAAAGTCCTGTGCTACAGCAGCTCAAAAGAAAAACAATGTACACATTAAGTAGACATAGGAGAAAAAAATATACATAAAGTATAAGAACAAGAAAAAATAGAATCAGTAATAATAATAATAATAATAATAATAGGGCTGTCAATCGATTAAAAAATGTAATCTAATTACATACTCTCGCATTATCGCATACATAATTAACGGTGCCTGAACTTTTTTAAGAAAGTAAAAAAAAAAGGGAAAAAAAGGGTACTAACCAACAGTTGG